>CM072550.1:2415000-3615000 GCA_036898215.1 Platycarya strobilacea
TCTTCTGCAGTGCTGTTATCAGATTGATGTATGTTATCTTATCTGGTTCTATCCCATTTTCTCTCATTTCCTTGACTAAACATACAGCATCTTCAACCATTCCTGCAATTCCATATGCCTTGATCAATGTGTTGTAGCTGTACAAATCAGGTCCAAGTCCATGCTCTTTCAATTCTGTGAGAACGCCAGCAACCTCATCAATCCATCCTTGCTCTCCATAAATATTGATCATTATATTATATGTGTAGTGGTCAGAAGCACAATTTGATTCCTTCATTAACTGCAAGATGCTTCGAAACGTCTCCATCTGCTTATCTTTCCCATAAGCATCTAACAGGCAATTGTAGGCCTCAAGGGAAACTGAAAATCCATTAAATTGCATCTTTCGAACCATTGATGACATGTTTTTGAATTTTTTATTTTTGCCATATGCAGCTATAATAGTATTGTATGAGATCACATCTATCAATCCTTGTTTTTGGGCGACCCAGAACAAACTTTTAGCCTTCGTGAAAAGCTTGGATTTTCCATAAACATCAAGCATGACATTGACGGTAATCGTATTAGGAGAAAACCCACGCTGAAGCATTTCATCAAAAAGCCTGGAAAGCTCATCAACTGGGAGAGCACGAGAGCAGCAGTTTATCACACAATTGTACATTTCCTGATCCCAAGTCATTCCCATCTTCATGATTTTATGATATAGATCAGCTAATTTATCCAGCATGCCACATCTCTGATATATGCGGAGCATATCACGCAGCAGGTAAACGTCTGGGACAATGTCCCTCTGCTTGTCCAAAATGTCTAAAACAGCGCACGCATTTCTCAAAGATCCAGCTTTAATATACATTCTTACAACAATGCTGAAACCAATCATGTCCAGGGCAATTTCTGAAGATTTCAACTTCAGATAAATTTTCTCAGCTTCTGGGAACAAACCCATGACACTGTAAATGTCAATCATTGTGCATGAAATGTGCAAATTCGACTTGTCATCATGTTTAGGCATTCGAGTGTATATCTTAACAGCCTGCTCAAGCTGACCCAACTCTTTGCATGAGCAAATCAACAAATGATACAAGTTATTCTCAAAAGGTAAATCCTTCCAGAGTTTATCCTCCAACACTCTTAAGGCATCATCCACCAAACAGTGTTTCACATATGCAGCAACCAAAATGGAGCAAGATGTCTGGTTAACAAGAATGTGTTGATACAAAGGACCGTGCAAAATCTGTGCCACTTTATCGATCCTTCCTGCCCTCTCATATGCCTGCAAAAGAGTCCCAAGGATAGACGAACATTGGCATCCCATCTTCAACATATCATCGAGAGTTCTAACAGCACCCTCTTCATCCTCATGTCTGGCTTGCAAGTTTATTAGTGTGTACAAGTTAGATGAGTTTGGCTTGTATCCCAATCGCTTGAGCTCCTTATAGTACCAGTATGCCTCCTTATAATTGTCTACACGACCCCAACCTTCAATCATGGATCGGTAGGTGGTTTCATCAGGATCTAATCCAGTTTCCTGGATGCTCAGAAAAATGCGTTTAGCAGCATCCATATTGTTTATCTTCCCATACCCTGTTATCAATGTATTGTATGCTACAATATTTGGGGGAAACCCTGCTCCATGCATCGAAAATAAGGTTAGTTCAGCTTTCTCTAGTTTACCTTGCTGACTAAACGTATTCAGCATTACCAACCAATTTTCCAAGTTTAAAACCACTTTATCTTCTGTCATCAAGCCAATAACCTCTTCTGCTTTGTCATACAAATTCAAACGGGTAAAAATTGTGATCATCGCTGAGTATGCTGACTCGCAAACAATTCCAAAATTCCTCATTTGGCGAAAAGTAAACTCTGCCTCTTCAACATTCCAACCCTTCTGGTAAAGTCCCATGAGCATCCCAAAAGTAGCAACATTAGGCCGAACCCCATTCTCTAGCATCATACGAAACCACTTTGCACCCAACTCTGCTCGCCCTAGTTTACAAAATGAATATATAACCGTATTAAAAACCCTGCAGTCCAATTCACCAGCAAATTTAATACTTAAACCCCGAACCATGGCCTCTGCTGCATCCCAATCTTCTCTTCTACCCAGCACCCGAAGAACTATATTATGAGCACTCATATTCTGCTCTAACTTTCCATTGTTTCTCATCCACTCAAAGAAAACCATAGTTTTGCTATCACAACACCTCTCGAGCCGTTTCAAAATGGCATTGCAATGCTCCAAGCTCAAGTCAGACCCAATAGCAGAGTAGTTAACATCTAATTCACCATGACCCACAAACAAGTTCTCTATTTCTCTGTCAGTATCATTCCTTCTGAACCCAAACTCCAAGCCCACCCCCCTTTTAATCCCCGTCTTTGAACCCATAAACCTTTTTCCAACTTTGTGTTTAAAATCCTGCTTTTGCTCAATCATGCTCTCATTTACCAAACCTTTAGTTGAAGACAAAACAATGTCCTTGTTAGCTTGATTAGAATCGGAAATTTCAGGCAATTCAATGTTGAATCGAGAGGCATTAATCTGCTTCCTATTCAATGGATTGATTGAACTCGCACAAGCTCTATTTACATGAATGTAACCAAAGATATAATTCACCGAGCACCAATTCGATGGTTGAGCGAGATTTACATTGAACTTCTTTGAATCAAATGCTTCCAAGGAAATGGAAAGCTTAAGCAAGGCCATGATTCACAGCGACCTACTCAATAAAAAGTTCCGTGCATCAATCAGCTTGTTCTGGAATTGTAAAATTCAGGGACCGCAAATGAAAGTGCAAGTCACAGTTTGAGAATGTTTGTCAAAGAGAGAGAAAGAGCGTTTGTGTGATGTTTAGGCATACCTTAGAGGTTAGAGATAATGGAGGTTGAAGCAGTGGAGGAAAGCAACCGCTACAAGATTTGATTTTTCTTTTTTCTTTCTCCTTTTCATGCTCTTAAATACCCTGCGAACCGAGTGGAAGAGCACAAAGCATATGCGGAAGCTGCTCGCGAAGGGACCAAAATATCTTCTTTTATTTTTTTTTTTAACTTTTCTTTTAGACATCCCCAGAATATCTAATTATCAAATATTACTTATATCTAATTATATATGTTTTTTTTTTTTAAATTATGTAGGGAAAAGGTTCTAATTTTTCATTTTATCTTCAATATTTATATTTTGAGTAATTCTCAAATACAGATTTTGGCTCTACGTGAACAGTGAGATAAGATGAGATGAGATGAGATAAGATGATTTTAAATAAAAATTAAAAATAAAAAAATATTTTTTAATATTATTATTATTATATTTTAAAACTTTAAAAAATTGAATTGAAATTTAAAATTAATAAATTATTTATTATATTTTGTGTTGAAATTTAAAAAAATTATAATAATAAGATTATCATCTTACCCTTGAATCCGAAGCAGAATTTGAGATATGCAAATTTCTTGTAGCGCTTTTGTCAAAAAAGAAGGAACCACAAAAATTTAAAAAAAAAAAAAAAAACTGTTTTTAACATTTTTTTAATATGATGAAGTCTACTCTTTATAAAAGATCCGAAAGAGCCTTGTATCCTTGAGACCTATATTGTTGTTTTTAACATATTATTAATTTATTAATACCATGAAATTAAGTTTCTGAAGGCACGGAATTTCAGATTGTCGCGTACACAAGAAATTGCAAATTCTTGACTTACATTACTTCAAACGTCTTCCATTGAACTCAGTTTTTAAGGTTCTTAAATAAAATTGATCTTACTCTGCCCCTTCATTTCAAATTTCTCCTACTTCTAGAGAGTAGAATCTCGATCTCGAAAATGGTACGTAAAATGTATGAATTTGGTTTAATCATGAGATTGAAGATGTCCAACACACAAGACTAAAGAAGTAATGGGTAACAGTCTAACAGATAATGTTTTGGATTCAAACTTTTATCACCAAGAGGTAATTTTTGGAGGTGAGAGACATTCCTTGACATGAGCAAATTAAAAGGTACATAAATTAGCAGGAACTCACACCTTGGAAGAAGATGAAAGTACCTTGGGGGAAACTTTGGTGGTACCAATTGCAGAAATACAACAGAAAGAGTTAGTCTGCATACAGTCCCAAGTGAGAATTGTTTGCGCAAGCCCATACAATTATGTTTAAAGAAATCAAATTTACAATAATATCTTTTTTAATTTTTTTTTCTCTTTTGTTCCTATGCATCAATAGAACTGCACATTCAGTCTCCTGCACTACAAATAGAATTTCTCTAAAAAAAGAAAATGTAAAGAGAATAAATAAAAAGAAAAGAAAAGTATATTAGTTATAGCTAAGATTGATATGTCATAATCTGCGAGAAAAGTGTGCATCCCTCCCCACATGGAGGACCTTGTGGGATTTAGAAGTACAAAAAAAAAAAGTTGGTCCTAACAAATCCAGATGCTTCCAAATGCTTCTTCAATGGCTCTTCTCTTGCTCAGCTCTGCACTCCATCCTCCTGCCCTTCCACCTCTCTCCGCTCGGAGCTTCATCATTTCCTCATCATCAGTGGCATAACCTAGCATGTCTCCAAGAGGAATTGGTTGTGGCGCCATTCCGGTAGGTCGTGGCTGCCCTCCAGCAAATGTGGGTGCATATTGTCCCTGAGTATCTATACTGTATCCCATTTGAGAGCTTTGATTTTGAGCCTGTCTCAAAAAAAATTGAGAAACTTAGTTGAAATGTTGTTCTTCTCTGTTAGGCTAGAAAAATTAGTTTGATTCAAAGGTATAAACTCAAACTATCATGAACTTATAATACCTCAAATATTAAACTCAAAGTATCTGGTTAAGTCTCAAATGCCAATGCATCAAAATTCTCTTTACATACTAGAACTACTGGTCAGTGAAATAACAAGATTCCACAAAGACTGTCACCAAATTTGATTGTGATTATTTTTGCTTGAAAAGAGAGAGAGAGAGAGAGAGAGAGAGAGAATAAAAGAGGAGATCAATAAGGCAAAAGACATCACCCAAACGATACATCATCACAGGTCTAATTGCTTAAGCTAGACATAATAGTTAAGCATGATTACACAGGTTTTAGGGATAGCACATGATCACAGGTTCGAAGTATGATAAAGACCACAAAATAGAAAGCTGCCAACATTACGGTTTACAAATTCTAAAGCTCTAGTACCACACTCTATATAGTTGAATGAAACCCTCACCCTGAAAAGACAAACAGCACTTGCCCTTTGACCCCTATATATATATAAATATATATATATAAATATATATTTATTTTTACAACCATCAGAGTACCACAGTAACTCGAGCTGGTAACTCTGGTTTCCTTGAGGCAAGAGCAAGCAACCAATTAGTAGTTAAAACCAAAGATAATTACATGCAATTATAATGTCCATCAATGTCCATCATGCCAATGGGTGTAAGTACACTGATACGAAATAGCACATAGTGAGCATCGTGGAATGTTTGAATTAATTATCCTAATGCATTGATGCTTTATGCAAGCTCTTGTTTTCACACTTGGGTGCTTGCCACGATTATTTATAATATAATTTCCCTCTCCAATCATTCACCTAAGATGAAGTGATAAAGCTCCAAAATGGCATGACAACTGCAAGTAAAATATCAACTTTAAATTTATTTAGAAAGAGAAGTATGCATAGTCTAAATCGTATCTATGAACTTGGAGTAACACACATACAAGGAACTCATAACATGGTTTAATTCAAGCCAAAGTTTTGTATACTGTTTATGGGGCACTTATGAATTGCTCCGCGAATGGACTTGTTCTAAAGAGAGATATGTTACTTTTTAAGTATTTTCACATAAAGTTGGCACCCCACCGCTCAGGTCCAAAAAAGTGATCATATAAATTTGTCCAACATTTACAAAAGGCTCCCAAGTTTGTCTACTGATTTTCCCTTTCTTTCCCATTTTCTTGTTTTTCCTATCAATTGAGAAGCGAGTTGCCTGGTTCACTACTGATAGAGTGAATGTACATTATATTTCTTATATCTGGAATACTGGAAGTGACATTACAAAAATTAAATATTGAGCATACCATCACAGAAATCAATTAATCCTCTAACAACAACCTAAACTCCAAAATTTGACAAAAAGAAATGAAGTCAAGTACAAAAAAGGGCTCTTGCAGGAAAAATCACCTTGAGTCTTTTTAAGACTAATGAAAAAAATGCACAATAATCATCTATTCAAGACAAATTTGATATTTACGAAATAATCTCATTCTCACCCCATCGGCATCACTCTGAGCAGGTAGTGCCTTACTTGCAGCCAGTGCTGCAGCCAATTCTTCAGCCTATTTGATTGATATAAAAAATTAGTAACCTTTATACAAACATGAAGGAAATTATCTCAAAATTCACCAATGCTTGCATGAGGAACTCTTATGGTATAAAAATTTTCTTCTCTAAGGCATTAATTAAAATACAAGAAAGGAAATATCATCCACTTGTGAGGGACAGAAGTGGAAGATGTTAGGAGCAGGAAACAGATATTTTTACAAGTGTACCTTCCGAGCTCTATTTATCATTATTTGTTCAGCATTTTCTTCCTGGTACCTTGCAATTTTTTCTTCAATAGCAGGGACATCAAATCCTTCAATCAAGTTAAATGCTGAAAGAATGGTTTTCCTTCTGTCAAAATATATACTCTGAAGTATAGAATTTCAGGAATGAAGACTAATAAACTTACTCATGTCTTCAACTTCCTCCAAATAATCATTGTATTCTCTCAAAGATGGAAAATCCTCTTCTCGTTTATTGAATCTATGACATTGTAAGAGAGTGAACTGTAGTAGGGATAATAGATAAAATGATACCTATATTGGCAAAGAACACAAAATTTGGAATCCACTCGAAAGAGCACAGAACAATGAAATGTTTTCTGTAATTCCAATAATTTCTATCAACTAGAAGTTAATAAAACAAAATATTTCATCCATCCTATCGAAAAAGCTTTGCCCTTAATTTGAATAAACTCCAAGACAGGCGCTTCCACTCTAAAAGGGGTGGCCCTTGCACTTGCCACAGACCCCTTTCAGAAAATAACTGATGCTCTATTCAGATAAAACTTAAATGGCGTCCTGAAGTACAAATCCAAAATATTGGACCTTCTTTTGACATGTTCATTACAGCACAATTGATCAAATGTTGCAGTAACCAAATACAGATATCATTTCCTTCAACTGGTACAGCTTTAGCCAACATCAGCTATGGATCCACCCTCGTCCGTAGCATCAATGTTTGAATACAAAGCAGCAAACCTCTTCTACATATAATAATCAGTAAGAACACCTTCGGAAACAAACCATCCAAATATCTGCAAGATCCAATGCTTTAACTCCATTACATTTCAGAAGACCCCAAGTTCAATTTACATTGTAGTTGAGACCCAGTTGACATCTGATTCACAACTTATCCTATTATTAAGCTTCAGTTATTTGATGGAAAGGAATTCCACATAAGCATGGTAAAAGCCAGTATTAAATGCATACACACTAACTTTGCACAGGGCTCAATTTCATTCACATGACACTTATCGAGTTTTCAATTTTACACATTAAAACAATTAGACAAACGGAGAGAGAACTATTACATGCTGGCTATCCTCTTCCTGATGGCAATCTCCTTGTTGTGGGAATTAGAACTGGAGATTACCATTTCTGTTGCCCCTCAGCCTGTTTTTGCTTAATTTCCTTCCGCTCCTACATATTTCAAGCATTCAAAAGGTCTGTCACTGCATATATGACTACAGCAAAGGCAATTACCATACATATAGAAATGAACTGCTTAACTCATACATCTAGAGTAACAACTTTTGCAGGCAGCTCTAAGATTTAAGCCCTCAAAGCCCACTAATTTGCCTTAGGGTAAATGTAAAGGTGCTGGATTTTATCAGAAAAGCAAAAAAACAAAAAGTTAATTCAGACAATTAAACAAACACATACTGAGTATTTCTGATCAGTCTGGAGAACCCAGAGAGAGAGAGGTAACAACAGGCCGCTTTCAAAGTCCGATACCAATTTCGGAACCGTCGGTGAACAGAACATTTGTAATTTAGATGAAAAGGAAGCATGGGCCGAATGGGGCCCATGTTCGGTCTGAGGTTTGTTATTATTATTCACATCTCATTATTTTTGGTCCACAACTTTTTTTTCTAATAAGATTTTAAAGTTTATAAATTCACATCTAAGTTTCTAACCAAAGTAAACACTGGGGAAAAAGATAAAATTATAGAGGAAATAATTTTTAATTTTCCAGACTTCTAAAATTTCATATTTTTAAGATATATTAACATAATCTTTCAAATTATTTTAAACTATGATCATTTAATGCAAGATTGGATGATGTGACTCTAATACTTAATAGGAACAAAGCTCTTGTTCAAAAGATTATATATTTAGATGACTACACCCAAAGAAATACTATCTACAAAGAGATCACACAAAAATAAATTCATAAATTGATATGACTCATCAATTTGTGGGTTATCAGTTTATGGGTTTACTTTTATGAAATATTTTTATACTCAAAACATTTTTGTAATCATAAATAAAATAAGGAATAACAGATTTGACCAAATTTTTCAATAATACTCATTTATATATACTCTCTGTGTAATTGAACTTTTTTTTTTCCTTGGCATTATTGAACTTGCTTATGAATAAAACTTCTTAATTACTAATAAAAAAAAGGAACCCTTTACTATTCCTCTCCTACCACTGTAAAAGAATTTGGCTACTCATTATCCCCAGACACCATACTTATTTAATTTTAATTTTTTTGTTTAGTTTTATTATTTCTAAATTAATTGAGTTCTTCTACTTATCATTCATACATCACACATTTGATAAGAGAAAAAAAAACAATAAAAAATTATGTGTGGTACATGGTGTGAGGTAGGCCTGCAACCCGACCAATACTTCTTTGGTTTTGGGCCTGACCCGTCTACGATAGCAAGGGAACCAGTCTGACCCAACCCGTACTGTTTGGGTCAGGTCGTTTATATATATATATATATACTCATCAGAATTACCAGAGCTAAATACCAGTTAGGAACAACAAGCAAAAGAATGAGAGCAATGGGCATCCAGTGCTGCTACAATAATACCTATTAAATGCCTATTTCCTCTGTTTCCTAATGGACCAATGGTGATATTTCAATGTTAGATAAACTCCTATCTGGAGTGGAAATTTCAATCTCTCTGTCATTTTTTACACTTGAAGTCCTAAACAATATACCTTTAAAATGCATATTTTGCCACTTATCAAAAGAAAAAAAAAATCTATATTTTGCCAGCCTCTGGACCCTGTGACTGATGGATCCTTCTTCAGGTTTCTCAACCCAGAGGAAACAACATTTATCAGGATGAGAAATAAATGAAAGAAAATGGGTGTGCGATAAAGGGAAATAAAGAAAATAAATTATCCAAAAAACAGAGCCTAAAAAGTTCCAAGCCTAAGTTCTCAGTGGCTTTTGTGTATAACTAAAATACACATTCCCCGTCTTTCTCAATCCGAACACTCCATAAAAAAAAAAAAAAAAAAAAAAATAGTGCACCCACTTTTCTTTTCTTCTCATACAGTTTTTTTTTAAGGAGAAAAACTCAATTTACCTAAGCCAAAAGGTTGCATTAGCATCAGTTGAGCGCAGGTGTCCATTTCCTCAAATCCCAAATGACAAATAACCATCTAATCAAGATCTTTCCCCATCTTCAGAACCAAAGAGTCTAACTAACAGAGGTTGCATTCAAATTCTAATTAAACATATCTTATTCCCACAAAATTGTTCATGTCCCACGCCATTTAGATCCCGAAAGAAAATTCTCTAAGTCCCCATTTAAAAGAATACAGCAAACAAAGAATTCTGATAAAATACAGTACATAGCAGTCACCTGCTCCAAGATTTGGCCTCTGAAAAACAGAAACCCGATGCCCAGATGATTGTTACAGAATATGAACAATTTGCAAGCTCTTCGACCAAACCACATACAAAAATTTACCGTTTTGGGCAACTAAACCAATTAAGAATGAATGAGGAGCCCTAGAAATAAATTTAACAAAGAAAAAAAGGCCCAAAACCCATGTACCTCTGAGAAGGCAGCAATATTCAGTTATCCAGAGCCAGAGATAAAGAAAGCAAACTTTTCTGAGAGAGAGAGAAAACCAAAACAGAGAGCCGAGAGACAGAGAGAGAACCTTGAAACCGGAAGCTTGAAGTCGGGAGTCGGACTAGTTCTTCGTCAGTGGGGTGGAATCGGAAGCGGGGACAAGTGAGGTTTAAGTAAGAGAGGTTTAAACCGGGGGCAAGTGGACGGGTTCTTCGTCAGAGGACGGTGATGGCGAACGCCGACGGTGACTAGAGTTTCCGCAGTGATGTTTTTCGGCTTCGACGGGTTGCATTGTCTTAAAACCCGGCATTAAATTTTGACCCGATGAACTTGGGCAAATCGGTCTCGGACGAATCGGGCCAAGGCCCTTTATGCACAGGCCTATAAAAGATGATTGGGCTGGATTTTTCAAAACATCTAAACAAATAAAGTTTATTTCTAATTCATTCCATTAACTCTGTCGCTCCATTAATTTCCTTGACTTTTATACCTTTTGCAAACTTTTGCCTCAAATTCTCAAATGATAATTTTTCCTTGAGAAAAGTTTGGTGTCAATGAGAAATTATATTTACAGTCCCTTCTCAAGAATTGCTTATATAAACCCTATATTAAATGAGAAAAAACATAATTATAGGAGAGATGTTTTGATAATTTTAAAAATAAATTAAAAATAAAATTACTTAAACATGCATATTAGTCTCCAAAATGAGAACTATACGTAGCATTGCTCAAAAGTTATTAGTTGATCTTGAGTTGAGCTTCTTATCGTTCAGATCTCACTTTGAACTTCTTCTACTACAAAAATAAATTTATAATATTCTTAATTCTTGGGTCCATACTCGAGCTCATGTTCAAAGGTTGAAAAATGATATATACAAATCTTAAATGTACAAGTTCTACACAAGTCTTTTATTAAAAAAATGTGGTATTACAATACCTACCAAATTTGACCGCTCCATCTTATATCTAGGCTAAATTTTGTTTTCTATTTTTTCTATATTTTTTTATTCTCATGTTTTTATCATTTTAACATATATTTAAAAAAATATAAAAAAAATCAATACACAAATAATCACTTTTTAATTATTAAATTTTTAACAAAAAATAAAAAAATATATCAAAATGTATAAGGGGTCAAACTAGTATTTTCCATTAAAAAGTGAACTCATTACAAAAGTGTGAAAACCTTTTTTTTTTTTTTGGGGCTTATATTGTCATAAAAATAATGTTAGTATGCCCACTCATTTTGACACATCATATAATTTATTTTTACTTAATTATTAAAGAAGTGATAATTAGTATATTAATATATTTTATATATTTTTTTAAAAATATTTTAAAATGATAAAAAAAAATTAGAGTAAAAAAAATTAAAAACAAAATTAATGAACATTTTGCACTAGCGATCAAGTGGTACTGTGCAAGCAGTTCAATAGCAGTAACCTTATTATAAAAGGCTTTTACAAAACTTATATATACGAGACTTGTAGCTAACAAAGTTGGTGATAAAACAAATTTTTAAAAAATTAATTAATTAATAAATAAATGAAGGTTTTATATTAAGAGAATAAATTTAATAAAAAAATCTTCACTATTAATATAGTTATTTCTCTCCAATAAAAAAAATATATTATTTATTTCTCGAACGGGTTTACCTTGTAATTTGTACCGTCCCAAGACATGTGGCCACCCTTTTAGGCCATAAATAGTGTTTATCTTATGTTTTCATACGTTACATTATTCTTTAAGGAATACTTTGTAGACAAAGGAAATATATATAAATAAATTTAAAAATTAACCTCAGTTGTTGTCATACATCAAATTATAAAATTATTTTTTATTATAAAATAAATCAAAATAAATTATATAGAATTATATAAATTTTTTATCACTCTACGCTTTATTCTTCGAAACAACCACCCTCTTATAAATATATATATATATATATAACCCTACAGTATCATATTGTCGATTAATTCTTTAGTTTAAAACATAAGTTGTCATGTGTTATTTATTAAAAGGATGACGTTGGGATGCAGTTGGGTTGCATCTCAGCGTTTTGCGCCCACTCCTTAATTTCTTATAATTATATAAAAATATAATTAAAAATATTAAAAAATATAATAAAAATTTAAATTTAGAAAACACAATAAAATAATAAAATTAAGAAAACATAATAAATAAATAAAATAAAGATAAATTTTAAAAGGAAATTCGGCTTCACCCAGCCCTCGTCGTCACGGGCGACGGTGGGCGACACCGCCCACCCCATTAGAATCGGAAACTCATTTTCGAATTTAAAGCCACCGGGGACACATCGGAGGTCGCCGAAACTCACCATCGCCAGGGTGGCTCACCGACTCCCTCAAGTTTTGATGGGGTGGATAATGTCGTTCACCGCCGCCGACGATGATGAAGGCTGCAATGGAAGGTTCGGTCAAATCAAACCCCAGGATTCCTTTTATTAAAATCCAATCATTAAAATGAACAAAATACAGATAACGTGATATAAGCTTATCTATGTTTCGAAACTTTAATTATCTCAGTGTACTACTTCATTAATATCCACAATCAGATTATTATTATTTACAAATAATTTATTACTATTTATTTTTATTTTATTATTATTAATTAACAGTTATATTACTATTTATAAATAATTTAATCAGTACTCTTAATACTCAAATGTATCCAGATAATTTAGGCCTAGTTTGTTTTTAAAACATACCCAATCTCATATCATTTTATCTCATCTAATTATTATATCTTTTTTAAATCTTAATATTAAATAATATAAATAATATAATTTTTTCATATCCCAATATAAAAATCATATTAAAAAAATATTATAACAATATTTTATTTAATATTTTATTTTAATTTTAATTTATCTCGTCTTATTTTAATCTCATTTTTAAAAACAAACCAAACAAATTATAAGATGAAATCAAAACGTTAATAAATTAGAGATATGATCAAACAAGTAAATATGAATCATGTTTTTTTAATTCTCTAATTCTTTGGGTTAGTACATTCATTAACCCAAGAAAACGTGGAAAAAAATGAAACGCCACGGATGCTAGCTAGTTGACAATGACCCACAGGAAGAAAAATGAGAACACGCAATAAAAGTGTGGTACACGAGGAAAGTTCATTGAATTATTCCGAACGAAGGTGATCCCTCAATTTATAATCATACCCACTTTATTTTTATTTGATTGTTTTTATGAATAATTAATCATGGCTAGTTGCTTCATAATAATGTTTTCTTTGTTATAAAATTAAAAAGAAAATTATTATTATTGTAAGAGAAATATAAAAAAAATTTTAAAAACTAAAACTTTCTTCTTTTTATAAATTTTTCTTATGAATTTCAGAAGGATTAAAACTCATATTTATGGGTATTGAAATTACTATGTAAGTTACTATACAAGATTTAAAATAATGGTGGTAAAGTCATTCACAAAATTATTGAGGGGGCGGGGGCCATTCCTAATAATTCATAACACTCCTCCCTTAAATGACCACTTATAAATAATCTATCTCGTTAAAACATTGCCAAGGAAAAATCTAGTGAGAAGAAAAACTAATGGCGAAAGAAAAATAGTACAATATTCTTATGGACCGCCAAGTGTTTTAAGATTGCCTCATTAAAACCTTGTAAAGGAAAATCCAGTGAGACAAAATTTCAGCAAAGGAAAAATAGTACAATTAGTACAATTTGTCAGGATATTTACTCCCCTGAAAAGTGTAAACGATGGATATTTGAGTTTTCACATTTCAATGTTCTGCATAATCTTCTTAAATGTCGCAGTTGGTAATATCATTGTGAATAAATCTATTTGATTATCACTTGATCGTATCTTTGATATATCCTCTTTTAATTTGAGTGATACAAGTAGCATTAGTTTCATATAAAATTGTTGGACTATCATTGATCAGGAAAAATCACATTTTTCCTGGATATGTTGAGTCATTGATTTTAACTAAATACACTTTTTACTTGCTTCATGAATTGTAATAATCTCTGAGTGATTTGAACGTGTGGAAGATAATATATGGTTGAAAGACTTAGTAGAAATCTGAAACCTGCAGTAATACTTAAACTCCCCCTGATAGTATGTATTAGTGTTTTAAGTAATAAGTAAACATGATTTCAGCATATATAACAGGGTTAAGAATTCAAACACAATTTCCATCAAATCATCTATTAGAGAGAACATAATAATATTCTCATCTAAAATTTTCTTCCCCTCATTCAGCATTATTAGGGAGAATTTGTTTATGTACGGCGGAAAGAGCATTAGAAGCTATCCATATATCGATTCGGCGGAAAATCAAATCCGCTTGACATTGTTGACAAACAAGATCTTGAAGATATTTAAAGGTTTTGGATTGCTGTTTAAATATAACCAATTTTACCATTGGTTCATAGATTCAGTTGTTGTTCATCTAGAACGATATTATATCTGATAGAATTTCTAATATCCTAGATTTGAACCATGAACATTTTATACCTCAACCACTCATATTTTCTCTTAAAACTGTAAACACCATGATAGGAGCAGAGATATATCTTTTTAATAAAATTGATCCTGAAATTATAGCAACATCAAGAATTCTTAATGATCAATATGCTGTCTCTCTTACAACCATGTCTCAGAGGCTACTGGCGAGAACGAGTGAAGTTGATTATCTTAAAAATTAAATATCTGAATTGCATCAAACACTTACACTAAAAATAAAAAAAATAAAAATTTAAGACAACAAAACAAAGAACTGAAAAAATTTGTATACTGGTATTCTCGGGACCTGAAAACACGAATAAAAGAGCTGGAACGACATGCGTCCGGATTGCTTTAACCCATATAAAGATCTTTGAAATTTTATAAAGTACATACTCCTAAATGTATTTGGATTAAATGCTTTAAGTATCGTATATTTTTATATATGTAATGATCTAATGATCCTTATAAATATGTACTAACCACATTCATCAATTGCATATCTAATCTTTTTGTGATAACTAAATCGATTAAAAATATTAATGTAATTACATTCATAACAACAAAATATATTTCCTCATAACTACTCTCGTATTTCTGTAGGAAACCTTGTACGACAAATTGTACCACACAATTTTATTTCTTATTAAGCTTTCGTATAAATACTCACTTATATCTTATAGGCATTACACCCTTTGTTGTTTGGACAACAGGTCTAAATACCTCTCACTTTGCTAGCGATTTTAATTCAGTTTCTATAGCTGCTTTTATTTTGGCCAATCATTTTTACGTCGACATTCTTAGACAATTCTTGACTCACTTTTTTCATTACTTCTGATAATGTCAAGTGTTATCATATATGTGTCGATAACAGTTTTATTTCTATCCATTAATTTTCCAATACTCATGAAATGTATTGAGATATCATTGTTCCTCTCTAGGAGAAAACATTTCATGAAACACCTCTACAGGAGGTTCCTATTCATGAGGTCTGTACTATTCAGAAATTTTCTCTTCAGGAGTTATACTCTTCAGGAATTACTTCTTTAGGAATTAATCAATTCAGGATATTTTCTCTTCAGGAGTATTATATTTTATACAGAAAGTACGGTCTCTTCAGGAGCATCGATTTTTTTTCTTTTGCACTAATAGGTCTTCAATGCTTCAGGCGTATCTTAGACTCATTTATTGTTGTTTTAACAACTCGTTCTTCAGGGATTTCAATTCTTGCTTAAGCATTAACAGGAGTAATATATGATTTTTCAACACCTTTAGTGTCAGTATAACATTCTGTAACTGATTTGCAACACTTTGCAAATAGGTAATCTTTTGAACTTCTGGTTCACATTCATTTATAAGAGAATCAAATAGGATTTTATTATTCCAAGTAATTTCTTGTCGTGCTTCAGGCATTGACTTTTTGTTATTTCAAAACATGATAAAGTTTTACTATAATGTATAAAAATTTAGTATAAGTAAATCAAGTGTTTGACCGTACAACAGGTATGTGACCACTGTTCAGTTATACCACATCTATGACAAATATCTTCATCTTTTTATGAACAATTATTTTGAGAGCCTTTACTCTTTTCTAAGTTGGATCACTTTTGGTGATACGGTATATTTTTATTATCTTTAGTATTGTCGCTTTTGGGACCAACACTTCTATAGTATTTTTACCACGTCTACGCTCTTGATTTTTTTGAAATGATGCACTGTTCATTTCTGAGAATGGTGTAAATTCAATATCATTAATAAGACGTAACTGGTGATTTATTAACAAAACTTCATTATTTAGCTCAATCACTGAAAGATAAAATAAAAGTTATGAATATTAATTGAACTTTCACTCTCGATATTATTACTGCAGGAGCACATTCGAGGTATGAAAAATAATATATGTCTTTTTTAATTATCATCATCAGGGACTTTCTCACTACATAATTTTAAGATTGAGTTGATTTTAAAGAGTGTAAAATATTCAATACCACTCTTAAAATTTTACAACTTCAGGTACAATAAATTATAATTATCTTTTGAGAGGATTACATCTTCTAGTGCTCATATCTCTCTCTTAATTCATTTCACACAGTAAGATGATTTTTTACCATGAGATACACAGCATGGTCTTTCAGAGACACGTGATTTTCTTTTATGATTATATCTCCCAAGTTCATCATCATATCCAAATGGATCTTATCAAGAATTCTGGATAAATAACTTTTTCCAGAAATGTTAATAGTAATAAATTTCAATATTTGACATTATATATATAAATCACAAAAATAAATCTGTAGATTTAAGAAATATATTCACATAATTATAAAAATAAAAATAGAATTTTATCAAGTAGCATTTAGCAACATTACTTTTAATATTTGTCTCAAGGATTGCAAATAATATATTGAAAAATTTACTTGAAATAAAAGACCACTAGCTTTAGTATCGGTAGAATCTCGTGCTGATAATGTGTTATAAAACTAAAAAAAAAACTACTATTGCAAGATAAAAATATATAAGAAACTTTTAAGAACTCTTAAGAACTGAAATTTTCTTTTCTCTCTATATTTTTTTATGAATTTCATAACAACTGAAACCTATATTTATAAGTCTTGAAATTACTATACAAGTCACTATACAAGATTTAAAATAGTAGTGGTGGGGTCATTCACATAATTTTGGTGGTTGGACAGGAGGCGGCAGCCGTCCCTCCAATCTTCTTCGTTTCATTACACTCTTATCATAATTACGTCTATAAATAATTCTTTTTATAGTTTATATTTGATGGACTGCAATGCAGCTTACATAAAAATATTATCATTTTATGATTAAATGAAATGAATTTTTTAAAATTTTCAAATTTTTTATCTATAAATTAGAATATTTTAATTAATTTTATTTTAAAATAGAATTTTATTTATTTATTATTTAGACTATAAAAAAATTTATTTTTTTAGATTGTACGTAAAATTGCCCTTACGTTTATTACCATAACTATGGCTGCACTCTATTGATTTACGCGCTACCGATTGAGACACGTTAGTGATTTAACATGCTGTTGCTTCCGCTTTATTAGACCCAGTGAAACCCATAATTAAAATCGCTCGGCTGGAGTTATGTAAGAAGTAAGTGTTGATGCTAACAGATGATCGATCCACAAGAGGATGGAGCGGACTATGGTGATATGCCCGTAGACGAGGAGGCCAAGCGTGACGGTGGGGTTGATAAGACTGTCTGATTTCGCACGACGGTTTCTCTACCTCCAATATTGGGTCAATCGGTACAGATTACATGGTAAAAATAGGTACCAATTACATGGTAGAAATACATACTACGAAAAACCGTTAAGGAGCAAAATTCAATTTATTTCAAAAATTAAATTGATTTCCTACCAATAGAATCGGCAACGGTTGGAAAAAAATAAAAAATTGCAAGTTTTAAACCGTTTGTTTTTTCCAATATTGGTTCCTCTCACTTTCTACTCGGCCTTCTCTCTCTTTCTACTCGGCCTTCTCTCTCTCTCTCTCTCTCAAAATTACTTAATTACTTGCTAACAATCAATTTATTTTGTTCGAATTATTCTAAAACTGGTAAGAAACTGTCAATTATTGTATTGTTTTCCTTATATTGCTATTTCATTTATGTTTGTTTTAAAATTGTTTCACAGTCGATTCGTGGAAATTTCGTTTCTTTGCAGGCTCTCACTCCCTTGAACGAAGCCCCTGTATATTGCTGCAATATTAGTTGTGGAATTGTTGTTGCCTCATCTAAATTGTACCGGTTAGTAATTTATTTTTTCCTTCCTGTTCTGAACCTGCTTTCTATATATTTGTTCTTTTTTTGCTCTAAAATTGCTTTATATATGTGTTTATAAGTTTCTGTTACTGCTTACTATTTTCTATTGTTTTTGCTTTCTCCTATTTAGACTATCTGTGAAATTGCTGTTTATTTTAGATTATATGTTAAAAATGAGTTTCAATTAGTTGATACATATATGCATGTATATACAAGATATATGAATGTGTTTCTCGGGCTTTACATTACTTTGAATATACAAGATGAGAATGTTAATATCCCTGCATCTAGCGCCCCTATAATTGTAAAAAACATGTTTCTACTTGCTTTTGACATGTTTAGAATAATGCTTAAAACAACTGAGTAAGATAAAATCATATGGATTTTTGAGATTATAAAATACGAAAATAGCATCAATATATAAATATATATTCCATAAGAAAAAAAAAAGTGCAGATTATGTTTCATATTTTAGTGGAGTTAAAGTCAAAATAAAAAATGATATGAGCATATTTTATTTTCAGTTTGGTAGCAGTTTGGAATGTGTGAAAATAAATGGGATCCAAAAATCTGATATGAGCTCATTTTATTTTCAAAGTTAGCACTTCTATCTATGTATATGTAGTTAGTACTAAATACTCAAACACTTGCACATGTATTTCGTGAGCAGTCACTAAGAGACTTCACCCATGTTCATTTTTTTGTGGCCTCGACGATAAAAAAAAAAATGAATAAAAGTTTAGATGAATAACCCAAAAAATAGATTTTTGCAAAACATAGATAGAAGTGCTAAAACATAAAACTGTGATAAAATTATAATTCACTTTATGCACCATATCAAAAATTGTACCTGAAAATATTTTTAAAATAGAATTAGATATAACTGAAAAATAACCTGAAAAATAGTGATATTTAAACAACCTGTTATGTGAACAGTTCAATTAGAGTCTCAAACTATGATAACCAATGACTGGAAAAAACAGGATAGTTATGTCCTAAACAGGATTATAACAATCTGAAAAGTATTATAATTCACTTTATCATAATGTCAGATCAATAACTGCCATTTGAATTCTCAAGATTCTATATGCATGCGTGCTTGCATCATCCCTCACGTCAATATTCACAAAGAAAGAATGCACTACGGATCGAGTTTTTTGTTTTGTTATATATTGAGTTTCGGTGATCATTATATTTTTTTGGAGCATGATTGATGACGTGTAAACTGATATATTTTAACAGTATACTATAATTTATTATCAATTTTGAATAAACTATATACATTGCTTCTCTTTCTATATTACAGCCATTTCTATAGTTTTTCAATTATGGTTGTGTCTGAAAAATTTGTTCTGATAATTGGATAGAAGGCTTAGTAATAATATGGATCAAGTCTTATTCTCTCAATTGTGAGTCTACTATTATTTTAATTTTATTTTCTTCTCACATATGGATAGATTTTTTTTTTTGAATATATATGAATGTGTTTTTGGCGCTTCACATTACTTTGAATATACAAGATGAGGCCATTAATACCCCTATTCTATTAGATTATAAAATCTGATCTTTTGAGATTATAAAATAAGGAAACAACATCAAATATAAATGTAAATTTCATAAGAAAGAAAAACTTTAGATTATGCTTCATATTTTGGTAGAGTTAGAGTCAAAATTAAAGATGATATGAGCATATTTTATTTTCAGTTTGGTTGCAGTTTGGAATGTGTAAAAATAAATGAGATCCCAAAGCATACATTTTAAAGAGATGCTTGTGACATACACAGGAGTAATGAAAAGGGATGTGTAATCGCTTCATTTTTGTAGTTAATGTCAGATAACACCAAATAAACTAATTAAGAGTACTCAAGTCCTGGAATTATCAACATATTCTCATCTCTGGAACAAAGATACTAATCCTCACAAACTAAGAAGGGGAGAAAACAGAGATGCCAGCACCAGTACAAGAAACAGTAATATAGTAGTCAAAGTTCTTTGAAATCTGATATAATATTGGAGAAACACAATGTTGGTCCTGCACATTCTAAGCAATTTCTATTTGAGACTTCTGGTCATGGGTGTGTATCATGAATGTAGAAAATAACTTTTTGTTATATAGGTAGAAACACATCAGAATGCTACTGCAATGCAAAATACAGCTGTGAATTAGGTTCCTAAGTACATAATAGCATAAAACATTCTAGATTTGTTGAATAGTCTGCTCAAGATTTCCTTTGAAAAATACTAAACCCACATATTGGACTTGCTTTAAGATTCTAATTTGTTAGATATTTGAAACAGTAATTTATCATATATTGCAACCAAAAAAAAAAAAAAAAATTGTTATATCTCATTTTATTCATTACTTTTATATGTATCGTTTGGCCATGGGTTTATTTATGGGCTTATTTATCTATTTCCAAATGTATTCTCATATTGCAATATATTAAAAAAATTGAGACTTTTTTGCTATCTCAGGTTCTTATTTGTTTTTTTTTTTTTTAACTTTTGGCAGGACATAGTTTGACTATCATCAATGAAACCTTATCAAAGGTTAGTTTTTGTGTTTATTCCTTACTTTTCCTTTCGATCTGTTATGTTTTCTAATATGGTCTAAATATCAATATATATATATATATGCATGCATATGTATTTTGTTTAGAATGGTCTTTTCTTGATATAAAACATTACAATACAATTAGTAATGGTAAGAAAATAAACCAAGCAGAGCCCATGCAGTAGGTAGTAGCCTATGTGTATTGATATAAAGCTCAGAACCAAATAAATGAATTAATTTTACTCATTTTAAAGCCTTGTTTTCTCAGTCCCTTGAGAGTTCAAATAGCTCTAACAGTTTGATTAGATAAGCTACTTCGTAAGCAAGTGCCAAAGAGTCTTTCTTTTCCGAGCTTATGTAATGTTGGAGTATTTTGGATGTAACGATTTGATGCTTAATATATTTATGTAATGTAATACTCAATTTTCAACTAATTATTTAACAGAATAAATCATTTGACCTCAATAACTTCATGGTTTATGGTGATCACTAAAGTTTATAAGTGGGTTGACAATCCTTCTACTCATTTTTACAGGAGCAATTACATTTTTGTTAAATACAATTTTTAAGTACACTTGAAACTTCCAACTGATCACTAGGCACTTTCTCAATGTATTTATCATTTGTTTCATGGTGATCATTCTCTTGCATGCATATTTTATCATTGTATTTATTATTCCCCATTTAATTAATTTGCTTATATTAAGTCAGATCATTGTTCTCGATATGATGCATTTATGTTAATTTTTTAACTTTGTGACCCGTTTTATTCTTCAGAAAAATTTAAAATGGAAAATATGTTATAAATGAAAACGTAGTTGGGCAACATTAGCAAAAGGAAGAGAAATATGGAAAAAAGATAAACATTTGTAGTGCTTAAAAAACTTGCAGTGTAGTATGTATAAGTTTTGAAGCTTTCTGAAATTGATACATTTGTTATAGCACTTGAGCTTCAGAATCCAATGGAATAAGAATTTACATGTGATTTGTGATTTTCCACACATTTTCTTTGATACATTCGTGTACATGACTTAACAGCACTCAAGCATTGTACTATGACTTTATTATGTTATTCATTTTTTTGCTTAGTATAAATATAAAGCAAGCACACTGACTCTGCCTCAAACAAGACCTATTATGTGTTAAAAACATGCATTCTATAACTACAAATAAACCCTAATGGCAGCCCTACAAATAATAGTGTTCATTTTTAGTGTAAGTAGTCAATATTTCACAAGTGAAGAGCATTGAAAGGCTTTACTAAAGAATAGAAAATAAAATGCAACTACTGCACCATTATTCCCCGAAAACCATAAATATTTAAACAAGACCTAACCAAATGACTGACTTTTTTCAAACATGAATTTTATTCCCCGAGAATAATATGCAACTACTGCATGCAGAGTTTTGGCATTAGATATTTGTAAAAACTACATCACCAGTTGCCATTATCGTCATACAAAAGCCCCAGATCAGTAGTCAAAACAGCAACACTGAGCTGTTGGCATGTTGAGGGGAGAAAAAAATTTGAAGCTTCCCAAAACCCAGCATATCATGTGCTACATACATTTATCCATATCAAGGCTTAAATCCCTTACCTTGCTCTATAGCCCAGTAGCACTCCAGTAATAAATCCCTTACCCTACATGCCTTTATACAACATGCTCTCAAAAAACATAAGAACACTAATAATCCGCATATATGTATCTATATTAGATGTAACTTGTATCAAAGTCAAAGCAAAACCATCCAATTTTTTGGGTAAGATAGCCAATCGGCCTCTACTTCCCATCTTCGGGGATTATGTCTTCAAATTAACTATCGATTAATCTGCAATAGATGCGAAGAGGTTAGACAGCGATGGAGAGGATAGCAAGAAATTCCCAAAATCGAAGTGATCACTAACCCTAATCGCAGTGTAGAACAATACAGTTAGGCTTTGTTACGCATAAGGTAGAAACATGAGGGATTGCGTCTTCGAAATGGACGAAGCACGAAGCTTTTGGGAAAAAACACAGTGAATCGACACCAAATCCATATGTGGGAACGGAAAATCCCCAAAAAATGAAACTAGTTGAATTCCATTATAAGAAAATGTCGCAGATGTTGAAGGAGGAATGTACGGGGGTGAAAACCCAAAAAACTATAGCGGCGTGGATATAATGTCGTTGCAATAAACTCACTTTAGCGAAGTAAATAACTGCCGCTTTAGGTATAATTTAATTGAAGAGACGTTTTCGACGTAATAAGTGACAAAATCGTTGCCAAAAGGTATTGACACTGGTCAAATGCACTGATTGACTTTGTTCATTTAACATGTCATCGGCAAGAAATTTATTGACACCACAAGCCCCCATTATCGGCAGATTTTATGGCAGCAGTGTTTAAAGTGCCCAAATAACCCTTATTTGTTGTAGTGGGTACTCACATAGTAATTCATGCGTGGTGCAAGATCGCATTGCCTTTTTCTATTTGAGATAGAGGATGAGGGATTTAGGCCGATGGTTGCATTGAAACTTGCAACCGGAAAGATCAGAGCAAGATTCTTACACATGAATATTTTGATCGAGCGCTAAGAAATAAAAATAAATAAAGAAGAAAGTAGAGAAATAAGAAAGCAAGATGTGGACACATGAGGATCAACTTGTTTAATACTTAGTCGATATATTTATTACATAAATTAGCGTCCTTAATCGATACAACAGCCACAGGCCTTACATAAATACGAGCCTCCCTCACATGAAGAGCCCCCCTCACATGGACCAAACACCCATTTTTCTTGTTCTTTTTTATTTCATAGCAAGCTAGCTAGCTACTTTAATTAATATGTCCTGTGGCTGAAAATTTTCTTCCCCGTCGGCCTCATCATTTCACACTGCAAACACAAAAACAAACAACCATAGAAACAAAACTAAACATCAATGAACTGTATCTTGTTGATCAGTACCTGCATGGTCTTTCAATTTCTGTACGTGGGATGTAATTAATTAGAGTAGCAGTTTAATTAAACAAAATGTTAGATTCACAACATTAATTAATTAATTTGCAAGGGAGGCCGGCGGGCTTACGTTTTGCAGTCAGTGGAGATGCTGATCTTGTAAGGGATGCTGACACCACATTTACCAGGGAGGCCAGCAGTAAGACTAGGGTCGATTCCGGGGATGGAACTAGCGGTCTTTTTCAGGCACTCACAGGCCTTTCGGCGGTCAGCTGTGGTAGCGGCAGCTTTGTTGAGGCTCCTGACGCCATTGCAGCAGCTTGGAGGGACTGCAGGAACCGTACCCCTGATATAGGTAATGCAACTCGCCACGCTGCTAGTCACCGTCCCACATGTTAAGGCCGCCTCTGCAGCGGGTGCAGCCACCAACATGCACAGCAGCACCATGCCTGAGAGCTTAAGGACCAAGGAGCTAGCCATGTCGTCGACGGTCAAGTCACTCGAAGGAGAGGAATTTAGAGAGAGGTGATGAAGCTTAATGGTAGAGATTTTGAATGCTTGAGAGTGAGTGACTTTTGGCTATACAGGTGTGTTGTTTATATAGAGGATCAAGTAATGCTAGCCACGTTACAAAAAAAAAAAAAAAAAAAAATTAAGGTTTTTGAGGTTAATTATATGTCACGAATATGATTATTTGAGACAAATATAATACTGTTTTTGTCTCAAATAATCATGTTCGTTATGTATAACTGATCTCAAAAAACTTATTTTTCTTGTAGTACCGGTGCAAGTATATGTATAAGCCCCTAGTTGTATTTTTTTATATATATTTTTAAGAATTTTTAAATATATATACATATACATATACAGTTTCACTAATAATTATTTTATTAACAATATATATATATATATATATATATGCCAGCAGTTATAAAGAGAGATAAAACTAGGGGCAACTTACATTTTTCATTATAAAAATAAATAAATATGGTAGAATTGGGAATGTGTATATACGTCCGCAGAATTGGTGGATCCTGTGAAGGGACGGCAAGTGTACGTGTGACGTAGATTGAGGGGATCAGAAGGTAAGTTGGGACCATTCAGCCCCGTTTGGATTTAAAAATAAATTCTCAATCTTCATTTATTTTATTATTATATTTTTATAATTTTTAATACAAAATATAAATTTTTATAAATTCTTTTTCAAATTTTAATACATATTTTTCAAATTTTAATATACCTTTTCAAATCTCAAAATAATAATAATATTAAAAAATAAACTAAACTTATCTCAACTCATCTCATTTTCGAATCTAAATGAGACCTCAATCTTTTATTTGACTCTTTGTGCGTTTCCCTCGTTAGACCATTTTTAATGGAATAATTAAAATTTTTGTTTAAAATTATAATTTTGATATAATTTTTTAAAAATTTTGATCATATTTAATCAAAAACTACTAAAAAAATTATAGAAAATGTCAAAGTACACTTTATTTTAAAAAATAAATAATTAAATTAAATTTTTCTCTACATTTGAAAATTTTTTTAACTTTATTATTCACTTTTAAAAATAAAATATACTTTTAAATTTTTCTCTACAATTCTTTTAATAGCTTTTGATTAAATATGGTTAAAATTTTTGAAAAATTTACTACTCCCTGGAAAATGATCTTAGAACGCTTTAAATTCCGGTTGAGCTCCTTAAATGCATTACATTTTTTTTTTTGTTTTTTGAAAGCCTTAAATGCATGATCACTTGCCAAATTATAAGAGCTCATCAAATCTAAATAGGAGTAAAGATATGTATTCTCAATTTTCTCTGTTACCAATCTTCGGAGTCCGTTCTGGGTCTATATATACATGTCTCTTTTAGCATCAGTTTGGATACAAGCGTCAGATAAAATCATCTTAATTTATTTTAATTAATTTTAATTCAATAATTTCATATTATTTGTTAGATTATAAAATTATTTTTTAATAATTTAATAAATTTAAAATATCATATAAAATTACATTAATTTATAAAAGTATTTATATAATCTTTTTATGATTAAAATATTTCTTTATTTTATTTGGTGCCACCCAGCAATTGCGCATATAATGAAAGTATGCCTTTTCACTGTTTTTGCATTCAAACGACCTAACTTTTACATGCATCCCTGGATAATATTAGGGTCTTCTTTATTTTTATGAGATGAAATATAATAAAATAAATTCAAATAAAAGTTAAAGTTAAAATTTAAATAAAATATTATTAAATATATATTTTAATATTACTTTTATTTTTAAATAAAAGACCAAGCAAAGCTTTTTATACAGGACACCTTGAGGGCGGGATGATCAAAAGAAAAAGTAAGATTTTTTGTAATAATAATAATAATTTTATTATTAAAAAAGAAAAAAGAAAAAAGAAAAAAGAAAATAAGAAGAGGGAAATTAGAATAGGGAGGGAAGTGGGAACGCACGAACTCATTTTCCTTTTCCGCCGAACCATTCTGGTCTTCCTCTTTTGTCGCCTGGTCATTGCTAGTGGTCGCCGTCTCCGGTCAAAGGGAACAGGTAAGCATGCTGATCATAAACTTATATTTGTTGGCCTTTTGCTTTTGTTGGCCTTTTGACTATAGAGACACAATAATCGTCGATCTGCTTGATTTTTCTAAACTCTTAAAAAGAAAAACATTGTTTTTGAAGGAATCAATATCCTTTTTCTGCTACTTTTACAAGTTAGATGCAGAAATTAGATATTTGAAATTTCAATATTTGAGCAATGAGCAGGAAAGTGAAGGTAGCTATGGAGTCCACGTAAACTAGGAAAAATATTCCTTTGGGTCTTTTTTTATTAACCACTGTACTTTATATATATATATATATATATATATGCTAGAATGGGACCACGTGCCCGGCACGTAGATTTTAATTAATTAAAAAAAAATATTTTCTTCTTTTTATTTCGGACATTTGAATTATAAGTGATTTTTTTTTAATTTTTTTGATCTTTTATATTGATTAATGTAAATAATATTTTTTTAACTATTCAACTTGTTCGTTAATAAATTATATTATATATGACTACATTAATTAACATATTAAGTGATTTAATAAATAGGTAAACATATCTAAATTGTGAATAAAATATATTTTCTTATTTTATGGTAATTATATTATATATTAATAAAACAATTTTATATATTTTTTAGTACAGATAATGTTATTAATAACAACATTAACATTGCTATAACTCCTATCAAAAAAATTGTTATTATTATCAAATTTGTTAGTAATATACAAACTAATATTTATTAATTGATCTCATATGTGCATTTTTTTTATTAAAAAATTATGTTAAATAAAATTATGATAGCAAGTATACTAAGTGATCTTTGATGAATACTTCATTTTATAATTATATTAATAAACCTATTAATATTTTTTAAACAAACTATGTACTAAAATTTGCATCCATATTCTACTTATAGCCGAGCCCAACTACATATAATTTTGAATAATTCTTTAGAAACTTTTGGAAAATATAATATTAATATAACAACTAATTTATTTATAATTATAGTATAATTCTTCAGAGTAATATTTGATCAAGAATATTTTTCAGAGTCCACTTTTCTCTTTTTCGAGACCTTTCTCTTCAGTGACTTGACTCCTTCTTCCCACTTGCTTTGGGATTCTTCTTGAAAGAGAATCCCTCTTAACACTTCGGTTACTGGTTTTTCTAGTGGAAAAGAATAAGCGATATCAAGCTAGAAACAATTCCATAAACTAATAAAAGAGAAAACAATCTATGAAACATGCAAAACATATATAGAAGGCAGAAGTGGGAGAATATAAGAAAGTAAAGAATATTACAACTATGTAGACCCAAAATATAAGGAAATATAATGTACCTAACAGAATAGATTTAATATTTATATGAAACAAAGTAACATAAGAATAAATTATTTACAGCTAGCAATCTAAATATAGACAGAACATGTAGCAAAACCTTGTAATTATTACGCAGGAATATATTTGTTAAATATCAGACATATAATTGCATAGAATATGACAAAAATAGATAGAACATTTTTTCATATGAATGATAAGAGAACATATCTAAAGGTGAAGGAGAGATGAAAGAACAATGGAAAAGAAGCTAATCAGCAAGGGGCAGATTGGTAGAAGCAAGATAAGTAGAAGAGCAAGAACTCTGAAAGTAAAATTATATTGAAAAAAATAAGAACATAACCATCGTAATAAGATATTCTGTAAATAAAACTATACTAATACGTTAGAAATGGTAAAACAGGTTTTTATTTTGGCAATTAAGCAGCCGTATTCCCATTATTTGTTGTCATTATAAACTCTTCTTTATTTACATAAAGAAAACTATAGTAGTGCCTTAGAAGTAATGAAACAGGTTTGTCTTTTGGCAATTAAGCAGTTGTATTCCCATTATTTGTTGTCATTTAGAAGCTCTTCTTTTCTCTTTTAAAGCTCGTAGTGCTCCTCAAGATTACCCCATTTTAGCATAATTAACTCCATACGATTTAATCATTTATAGTAAATTTGATTTCAAAAAAGTTTGGTACTTTTATTCAATCTAGCCGGGCATTTTTTCCTTCATTCTTGAAAGTTTTATTTATCTTAAAATAATAAAATAAATAATAGTATCTCTATTACTCAGATCTCACCACAGAAACAATTATTTATACGCAATACAAAGACAAAATAGAAGCATCATATAAGGAAATCGGATAAACTGACGGTATTGTTATTGTTATTTTTTTACATGTAACTACTGCATCTAAGAGAAAAAGTAAATACATAGTGACAAATATTGAGTTCAGAAGAAAAATCACCAAAAATCATACCGGATAATGTAGACGAATGAGAGAGGAAGGAAATTGGGCAAAGTCGAAAGAAGCTGAAAGATGTAGAAATATGAGAATTGAACACCACGGAGCAAACCATAATGTTGCAATATAGCTATTCAGTTTAAAAGGTGGGTTCACTAACAGCAGCAGAACCGACGTGTCAAATGTACATGAAGGTAGGAAATTGGTTAGACATGTATTTAGATCATAATGTTGCCAAGTGTTTGTGATCGTTAGGTTTTGTAGGAAATGTATCAGCTCCACATGCAGAAACTGCCACTTGTACATATAAGTGTTATGTTTGTATGATGGTGAAAAAATGATTATGACACATACTTTTATTATAACTTTGGCAAGTGTCAGATTTGATAAGAACAAAATAAAAAAAAGTTGTAAAAAATCCTGTCATCGGGATAAAAGCAGGGGTAAAGGCATGATAAACACGGTAGAAATGTTGTTGTAAATCAGGGACAAAAAGGGAAGGAAAGTTGTCCTACATTGGCGCTTATTATATATAAGATATACCCTACATTATTCTATAAAATATCAGGAAATAAATTGTCCAGATTTTTAAGTTTAAGACATGTGATGACAATGTCTACGTTGCCTTTTTGTTGCTAGCATCTTTTTGTTTGTAAATATACAGGCTTTTTTGAGCATCTTATTAAATATTTTAACATGACATTAATAAATAGAATTTTGATTTTTTATGATCTACAATAATAATAATAAATAATATAAAAAACATACATTTCTCCATCTAATCGATGAAAAATTGATCTGACTATAAGAGAAAGATAACCCTAATAATGTTTGCTTTATAAGTGTCTCTCGATGGGTAGAGACACTCTAATGTTGTAGGTGAGAACCCTTGAACCTCCCAGTACTATTTATAAACTTCCAACCATAAAAAATCTAAGAGTTTGTGTCTGACTAAAATTAGAAATACAAAATTTTAATCTTATCTCTTAGGAGTAATTCTTATTCCTTTATAACTCAAATATTAACTGATAATATTTTGAACTATTTTAAACTGATAAGATGGGTGTGTGGGATATATAATTTAAATAAAACTCTTACATTTTCTTACTTGGCTCATACGCCCATAAAATAATACTTTTCGTTTATAGGCATATAACAAGAAATTAACCATACTGCGCAAATTTATTTCCTGAACTTTTCATAGCTCAAAACACATTTCATGAGTTTCATAATATCTATTCAAACTAACTACTAATACGAGTCATGGCGGTCCTCTATTATATATTCAACAGATTCCCTTCCATGTACCACAACACTAGTAACCAATTAAACACACAATCTTTAATTGGGATAATTAAAGCTAATACTGTAATGCCTTTAGGTTCCTATTCATGTCTATTGTAGACATTAATTTGTCATTATTCATCCACGCCTTTCAATATACATATTAAGTGAAACAACAAGAAAACAGAAACAATTGTAATATATATATTTTAATATCCAATAACAAATGTTTAATGTATCAATTATCACTTCACATATTCATATTATGGGTATAACCATACAACTCATCTGTTCAACATATCTTTTTAAAATGTAATCATTAACATACAATTGTTATGGACATATTTGTTTCTATACTTTATCCTTATCACTTATATATTTAAAATTTTATTAAATACTTATCATTCGGAGAAAAATACTCTAAGGACATACGTTCTTAGTGGCTTGGCTATAAGTCAACAATTCCAAATTCTAAGATAAATTTCCTCAGTCATAAACCATCTTTTGTGACCTCAAAGCACGCCACAAACTCAGAGCAACTAGTAAAATCAGAATCTGAGTATCCAGTTACCTCCAAATTATTAATTCATCTGAAGGTAAGCTAGTAATCTTTAGTTCTTTGCAGGTACTTTAATATCTTCTTTACTCATTTTCAGCAATGAACAACTTTTCATACCAAATTTTTTAAGAACTCTTTCTATTTAACTTTTCTGAGATAATTCCTACAGTCCTTGTTTTCGATCCCGGAGGATTTCTTTTCTGATTACAAAGAATGCCTCATACATATCTTTCATTTCAAAGTTCTTAAAGAGAAAACCCTTGGTTTCATAAAAGACCAAGATCACTATTAGCCAACAAGATATCATCAACATAGAGGATCACAATTATAAACTTACTCACACTGACCTTTAGGTATATACACCGATCAACGATATTCTCTTTAAAACCAAAGGCAATAATGGTATCATTGAACTTTAAGTACCATTGTCGGGAAGTTTGTTGAAACCTGTATATCGATTTCTTAAACTTACATGCTAGGTGATCTTTGCCCCTTTCTGAGAAGCCATCTGGCTGCTCCATTTAGACTACTTTATCCAAATTTTCATTTAAAAAATGTGTTTTTACATCCATTTGATGTAACTCTAAATCATAATGAGTCACCAATGTCATAATGATTCTAAATGAGTCATTTTTAAATACTGGAGAAAATGTCTCTTTGTAATCAATGCCTTCTTTTTGAGTAAAACCCTTAGCAACAAGTCTAGTTTTATATCGTTTGATGTTGCATTTTGATTCGCGTTTGGTCTTAAAGACCCATTTATACTCGACTCTTTTACTTCCTTCAGGCAACTCAATGAGATCCCAGACTTTATTTTGATTTATGGATTTCAACTATTCTTTTATGGCATCGATCCATTTATTAGAATCACTTTCCTCTATGACTTGTAAAAACGTTAGTGGAACTTTACTTGTCCCAATGTCACATTCAAATTCCTGGAGATGCACCATATAATCTGTCAAAATGGCAGGTCTCTAATCTCTCTGAGGTCTGCGCAAGACAATCTGTTCTGGTAACTGTAAACTTGGTTCATCAATGGTACTATCATTCTAAGATAGATAATCATTTACTTGTTCCACGGTATTATCGTGATAATCGATTAGAGGAACTATTATTTTTTCTGAGGATGTAGGTATAGGAACATCTACTCGTATTTCCTCAATGATTACATCCGGATTCATTTCTCCCACTGATCTCGCCAAGTTCAATGAATTTTGCATTTCCTGTTTCCACCATTTTCGGACTGTGACTAGGATTGTAAAACCTGTATCCTTTGGATCTTTTTGGGTAACCAATGAAGTACCCGCTTACTATTCTAGGTTCCAATTTCTTTTCATGAGGGTTATACAGTCTTGCTTCGACTAGGAAACCACAAACATACATATATTTCAAACTTGGTTTCCTGCCAGTTCATAACGCAAAATGAGTTTTAGGAACTGCTTTACTAGGAATTCAATTTAAGATATACATTGCCGTCTTAATAGTTTCACCCCACAATGATTTGCGTAAGGTATAATTACTTACCGTACCTATGACCATATCCAATAAGCTCCGATTATACCTTTCAACACCTCCATTCTGCTGTGGCGTTCTGGGCATCGTGTACTGTGCAACAATGCCACGTTGTTCAAGAAGTTTGGCAAATGGGCCTGAATTACGAACCAATTTATCATACTTTCCATAGTATTTTTCACATCTATCTGACCTGATGATTTTTACTTTTTCATCTAACTATCTTTCCACCTCCATAAGAAATACCTTAAGTATTGATACAGTTTGAGACTTCTCATGTAACAGATAGATATATCTAAAATGTGAAAAGTCATCTATAAAGGTGATAAAATAATTTTCTCCACTAAAACATTCTATGGAGAATGGTCTACATATATCTATGTGAATTATTTCAAGAAACTCTTTATTTCTTGTGGTGCCTTTTTTAGTATATTTGATTTACTTTCCTTTTATGCAATCCACACACACTTCAAGATTAGTAAAATAAAGATATGGAAGAGTCCATTCTTTTACTAATTTATGTAACCTTTCTTTGGAGATGTACCCCAATCTTTTGTGTCACAAGTTATCAAAATTATTTTAGTTCGAAAAAAATTTCATGGTACTGGGAGTAAGTATTTTTAATAAAAATACTATTGAAACAGAGAAAAAACCCATAACCAATAGAAAAATTTAGTTTAAAATAAACTTACACTACTATCATGGAATGAAAACGAATAACTACCAGTTCTAATCAGGATAGAGAAATCAAACCATGCCTCACTGAAAACACATTTATGAATGTCTAAGATTGACCTCAAAACTAAATGAAAATCTCCAATATTTTAAACTTCAACCTTACTTTTATTTTCTATAAAAATAAATGCTCATTGGAGTTTAGTGTTTCGCTTGTAAGATATCTTTCATGGTTATGAAAACATGAATATTAACACCTGAATCTAACCACCAAGAATTAGTGGAAATATTTACAAGATTTGATTCAAGACATACAAAAGTAAGTGACTTACCTTTATTTTCAAATTAAATTTTATATTTATGACACTTAGCTTTCATGTGTCCAATAGTTTCCACAAATTTAGTATTTGCTACTATTATACTGAAACTTAATTAAATTTCACAGGTTTCTTTCCTTTCGATGGTCGAGTTCCTTTTTTTTTACCATAATGGTGTATTTTCTTTTAAGTTTCTTTATTCACACAATTAACAAAGTCAATTAACAAAGTAATGTTTTTGTTGTTTCAACTTAGCCTTCCCTGAACTACATTAATTGCCAACTCAATCACATTCCATAAATATTTAATAGTATCGTAATACTTCTGGAATGGACCATACTAAGATGGAAATGAGTTCAGAATTAATTGAACAACGAAAGACTTTTCTACTTTTATTTTCAGGATTTGTAACATGGCAATAATATTTAACATATAATGCTTTGAGTTAAACACTTATAAACTATAATCAGAATGTAAACAATTATGGATGAACTAGTAGTGTCATCAATACCCTACTTTGGGAGTAGATATTAGCACACTAAGTATTCCATCTAGTATTAAATTCTGTAGATGAACTATATATATCATCAGAATTCTCCTTTGGGAGTAAACTCTGACATACAAAGTGTTTCCTCCTTTGAGAATAGATCTCGACACACAAGGTGTTCTTTTCAACTTTACTTTTGATGGATAAACTAATAGTGTCATCAAAATCCTCCTTTGGGAGTAGATCTTGATACATAAGGTGTTCCCTCCATCATATCCACTTTATTATGAGTTTAATGACTTATCACCAAAATTAAGAAAATCTTGTACCTTTGGACAACCAATCTTTTCTTGATTTTGATGTAAATTATTTGTCCCATATTGGATATACATGGCATGACAATAAGAGCCAAAATAAACAATTCATACATGTTTAATAATAATCACATATATATAACTTTAATAAAATTTTTATACATGTAGATGACAATAATGACATGTATATAATTTAATGAAATCTTCATATATGTAGGTTACATTAATAACACGTATATAATTTAATAAAATTTTCATACATTTGAATAACAATAAAGCATGCATAAAAAATGAACTTTAATTAAAACCTTTTAATGCCTTGATGAATTATACTGCATATATGAATAGTACTGTTAAGTAAGTTCCCAAGAAAAACTAATCTTTCCTAAACAGAATTTTAAGATTTACAGGAAAGATTGGAGGGTCGCAACAAACGCACTTAGAATTTTCAATCTCCTAGACAGAACCGTCTTAATTTGTTCATCTCCATACTCCCACAACAAAAGTCCATAAAATTTCTCATTTTAAACCAAATTTTGATTTGACAAGAAAATCACAATAATAACATATATAAAAATTTAATGAACTTTTCATACATGTAAGTAACAATAATAACATGTATATAACATTTAATAAACTTTTCATATATCATGTACATAATTTTAATAACATGTATATAATTTTAATAAAATTTTATACATGTTCCTAACAATAAAATATACATGAAAAATAAACTTTAATACATGTTTAGACCAATAATAAGATATATAGAATATTAAATAAATATTTCATACACAAATGTAGATAACCGTAATAACATGTATATAATTTAAATGCATGTATATAACATTAAAGTATGCATATAAGAGATAATATTATTCTAACAAAAATATACTCTCTTTTTTTTTTGAAATAATATTAAATAATAAAATAATATTATTTAATCTGGTATGGGTCGGGTCAAGAAATTGAGTCAAGGCCCAGATCATAAATGGTCAAGCTTAGTTTACCTAGCTCGGGCCTTAAGTCTAGGCCCGATTACCTCTCCTTTTTTTTGTTGATTTGTTATGGGCTGGGTTGCTGCAGTGGCCCATTTAGCCCATTGTCCTTTTCTTTTCTTTTTGAATTGGGCTAGATTTTGGCCCGGCCCATCAGCCTAAGGCATGAAACCCTAGAGGTTTCATTTTCTACCTCCAGTAATGTTCAGCCACCGCACTGCTCATTTTTCAAAAGCTCAAATGCTGCGACCCTCAGCCACAGTTGTAGGTGTCGCCGGTGACGAGGGGCATCTTCCTCCATTTGCCGGCGACCCTTTCCTCTCTCATCTTTTTCTTTTTTTACCGTTTTTGGCATAAATAGCCATGGCTAGGGGCTGGAGAGCCCCTGCCGCCGTTACAAAGATGCTTGCGAGGAGGTCTTCAGCTTCCTCGCGGCGCCAACCTCCCCTTCAGCCGATGAGAACTTTAATCGGGCTGGGGCAGAGCCCATTTACATCTTCACAGCCCCATTGAGCTGCCCTTCAGGGCCACTCCTTTACAACCACCAGCCAAAAACCACCATCTTACATGACGGCCACACTATACAAGACTATACTCACAGCGGCTTTCCAAACAATTGAAGGCTTAATATGCAGCAGCTCAAATGGTGTTTTTCTACTGACGCCATCAACTTTCCCTTTACAATATCACAATAATATATAAAAGAGGAGGCAAATATGAAATAACAAGTAGATATGTAGTACCATAAAGGGAGAAATAAACACGCTTCAAACCAAAGTAAATTAATGAATACGGTATATCACTCTTTCACAAACACATAATCGATGTTTACGTCATGAATTTAATCGTCAGATTAAAGGACGTATTTTCAGTCTTTTGTGACATGATAAAACATAATATACATTATTGTAAATTTATCGAGATCATAAAAAAATCTACAATCTAAGCTCTGATACCACATGTTAAATATTTTAACATGACATTAATAAATGAATATTCGATTCTTATGATCTACAATAATAATAAAAAATAATATGAGAAACGTACCTTTCTCCATCTGATCGATGAAGAATTGATCTGACTATGAGAGAATAATCGTCCTAACAACGTTTGCCTCATAAGTGTCTCCCGATGGCTAGAGGTACTTTAATGTTGTAGGTAATAGAGATATAGAGTTTTAATCTTATCTCTTAAGAGTAATTCTTATCATTTCATAACTCAAATATTAATCGATAATATTTTGAATTATTTTAAACTGATAGGATGGGTGTATGAGACACAGAGTTTAAATAAAACTCTTACACACCATGCTTGCCTGTTTCCCTTTGAGCATACTTGAATTATTACTCAACTTTTCTCTTCTCTTTTTTTCCAAATGTTTTATTTAGGATATGATGATAATGATGACGACATTCCAAGACTACAAGTAAAAATGCAATCTCTTTGTCTGAATACTGGAAATAATATTAAAAACAATAAAAATGATATTACCAAAGATATAGACTATAGCAAATAATATTATCAAAGATGATATTACAAAAACCTGTTATAATTGTTACTAATCGTATGCTATTGCCTTTTATATTGCAGTGGTGCTGGTAGAAGAGGCTATGAAATCGTCATTGCTCTTATTGTTATGAAATCAGTGTTATTATCACTGCTCTTATTGCTATGAAACTCTAGACCATAAGCACAATAGCAATAAACTACTTACAAAAATAACTATGATAACTAATAAGTCAGAGAAGCCCAAAAAAAAAAAAAAAAACTAAACCAAAAGCAAAGTCAATCTTTTTGGATGCAATTGCTATGCATTATTTACAGGATTTGTAATACTTGAAAGTCATTTCTTTAGAATTAATGCTTTCTTGGTGTGAAAGTAAATCAAATTAACTTGGTAATGACTATCACATAAGGTACCTTTTATATCTTGGTGTTCTCTCCCCCTTCCTTCTGTGCTCTATTATTTTGTTTGCCGTGTATCTCTTGGTGTTCATCGCTTGACAAGAAATAATAACCCTACTAGCAGAAGGCCTACCAAGGGAGACTATTTAAAAAAAAAATCTGTTAGCCAAGTAATATGATCTCTCTGGCTTTTTTCTAATTGTTTAACAGGAAAAAAACCAAAATCAAAATTTGTTAGCCAATAGAATGCTATTGTGAAGTAGAGTAATTAACAAGCAATCAAAATCATAGAATGCTACTGTGAAGCAAAGTAGCATGGAGGAACGACCTGCAATTCAGTGCAAGCAATTAAAAACAAAATCCCAATTGATCAGTTATATAGATATATGCATTTCACTCATACATAGAATCTGTTGAAGTGATCATAAATCCCCTTGATATATATATTATATAATAGACATCACAACAATCACCCTAAAAAATGGAAATATAAGAAATTAGAGATGGATGCGCTCTTGCTCTTGTTATTGCCATTTCGAATCTCAACTGTACATGCTGAAAAGAAAACGAATTTTCGAAAGTAAAACCAAAACAAGATTTAAAAACAGCTAACTAACTTGATTTGTACATGCTACTTAGGGTTAAGGTTTCGAAGGGACAATGGTTTCATGTGTCAATCTCGAGTGGGAAGCTGGGGCATTTGTCGGTGACGAAGGGAGAGATTTGATCGATTTCGTGGGTCGATTTCGATGAGGAAGGTGGAGCTTCGTGGTTTGATTTCGATGGAGAAATGGGGCGATGAAGGAGCTTCGATGGTGAAAATGGGCGATGAAGAAGCTTTTGTCAGTGACGAAGGGAGAGATTCGATTGGTTTCATGGGTCGATTTCGACATGGAAGGTGGAGCTTTGTGGGTCTATGGTGAAAGGGGGTGATGAAGGGACTTTAAGGATTGAGGGAAGAAGATCGCACATTGAAATGAATATGAGAAGAAGAAGATTGAACAAAACGTTGTCGTTTTTTTAAACATGCCATGTAGGACGCGGCGATACGCAAGGGTTATTATTCCGAGAATCTAAATTAGTATTTTCCTTTTTGTAAAGAAAAATATACCACTTTATTATATTAATGGAATAAAGTCTTAAAATGAAACTATAGGATAATAGGATAATATTTAATAATTTTAAAATTTTATTTGAAGTATTGACTTGTTTTCTAAATTAAGAAAAACTTACGCATTTTTTAGAAAATGTTTCCCTCTTAAATGAAGTTGTGGCGATCGAGTAAGTTGGTAATGCTAGATATGAACGAGGGAGGGCCCTCCAATAAATGATAACAAGTACAAACGTGGGTTCTAATTGTAAATTCTGCAGTATCGTTTAAAACAAGATGGGTACTGTTATTAATTCGTTTTCAATGTCGATGTAATATCGTACGTTCATGGTTCAAAATAAATTGAAACAATAAATTAATTAACTGGGGTTTGATTTAAATTCTATTAAACATTTATTGATACAGAATTTTTCAAAAAAAAAAATTAGAACCACAAACAAATGCCACACAATACGTATCACATTTTTATTTGTTCCCTACTTCTCTCTCTCTTCCCCCTTCCTTCTCTGACAGTTTTATTATTTTCTTCTTTCCCCTCTCAATCTATGGTCTTGTCCAGATACTTCTTCCCTCTCTCTCTCTCTCTCTCAAGTTTTCCAGTTCCATATCTGGTTTGCTGTTTCGTCCAAGCGCCTCTCACTTTTCCACTTTCATATCCACAAAAACCTTTGAGACAAAATGATATTTTAAATAATTAGTCAAATATCAACTTCAGAATTATAGTTTCTTATCATTTCTTGAACTAATTTCGACAACCCAATGAAAAGAACGAATTAAGAAAATGAATCGTCTTTTTCAAAAGATGAACTATGGCTTTTGGGAAAATTAAAGAAGATGGCCGTCTGTAAAATAGTCAGTCACATGTTCTTTATCTTGCACGATTTTCCTTTGAATGGTTTTGGAGCTTTTTCTTTTTGAGTTTTCTATTATGAAAAACTCTATGTACAACTGCAATAATGACAAATTCAAATTCTGATAAAAATATATGGACATATAGCATTATTTTCAAATCATTCTTTCAATGGATACTCACTAATTTAATTATACCACATACGTCCATATTGCTTTAATCCAAATAAAATTTTTTGAAGTTTTATAAAGTACATACTCCTAAATGTATTTAAATTAGATGCTTCAAGCATTGTATATCATGATCTAATGATCTTTAAAAATATGCAGTGATCGCATCCATCAACTGCATATCTAATCCTTTTGTAATAACCAAACCGATTAAAAATATGAATGTGATTGTATTCATAATAAGGAAATATGTTTCCTCATAACTAATCTCGGGTTTCTACAGGAAACTTTGTGCGACAAATTGTACCACACAATTTTATTTCTCATTACGCTTTCATATAAATACTCATTTATATCTCATAGGCATTACACTAGGCATTACACCATTTACTGTTTGGACAACAGGTCCAAATACTTCTCGCTTTTCTAGTGAAAATAATTTAGTTTCAATAGTTGCTTTTCATTTTGGCCAATTATTTCTATGTCGTCATTTTTCAACGATTCTTGGCTCACTTTCTTCATTATTTCTGGTAATGTCAAGTGCAGTCTTATATGAAAATATGTTGTCAACAACAATTTTATTTTTATCCATAATTTTTCCAGTACTCATTAAATATATTAAAATCTCATTGTTCCTCTCAAGGGGAAAATATTTCATAAAACACATTTTCATGAGGTTCATCTTCAGGAGGTTTGTACTATTCAGGAATTTTCTCTTCAAGAGTTATACTCTTCAGAAGTTATCTCTTCAGGAGGTTTTCTCTTCAAGAGTTTCTTTTTCTGTACAGAAATTTTGGATAAATCTTATTGCTTGTTTTGTGAGTATGGTCTCTTCGGGGCACCGATTTCTTTTCTTTTGTACCAATACATTTTCAATACTTCAGGTGTGTCTTAGACTCATTTATTGCTGTTTTAACAACTTGTTCTTCAGGGATTTCAATTCTTGTTTAAGTATTAACAGCAATAATATATGATTTTACAACACCTTTAGTGTCAGTAAATACATCAAGTAATTGATTTGCAACTTTTTGTAAATAAGTAATCCTCTGAACTTTTAGTTCACATTCATTTGTAAGAAGATCAAATTTAGATAGGGTTTTATTATCCTAAATAATTTCTTGTCATACTTTAGGCATTGATATTTCATTATTTCAACATGATGAAATATTAATAAACTTATATATAAAAGTTTAGTATAAGTGAATCAAGTGTTTGGTCGTATAACAAGTACGTGATCAATGTTCAACCATACCATATCTATGACAAACATCTTCATCTTTCTATGAAGAATTATTCTGAGGGTTTTATCCTTTTCCGATTTGGATCACTTTTGGTGATACGGTATATTATTATCATTTTTAGTGTTATCGCTTTTGGGACTAACACTTTTATAGTTTTTCTATCACGTCTACGCCCTTAGTTCTTTTGAAATGATGCACCGTTCACTTCTAGGAATAGTGTAAATTCAATATCATTAATAGGACGTAACTGATAATTTATTAACAAAAACTTATTATTTAGCTCAATCACTAGAAGACAAAATAAAAGTTCAGAATATTTGTTGAACTTTTGCTCTCGATATTACTGCTGCAGAAGCACATTTGAAACATGAAAAGTAATGTCTTCTCTGAAAAATATTATCATCAGTGACTTTCTCACTGCATAATTTTAATATTGAACTGATTTTAAAGAGTGTATAATTATATTTATCACCATTCATAAAATTTTGTAATTTCAGGTGCAGTAAGTTATAATGATCATTTGGAAGGATTACATCTTCTAGTGCTTATATTTCTCCCTTAAATCATTTCACACAATAAAAATGTTGCCCAGATGACTAACACAAGAGGGGGGGTGAATTGGGTTATATTAAAAAATTAATACTTATAAACTAAATATACAATATAAAATATAACCAAAATATAAAGCAGTAGGAAATATAAAGAGTAGGGTAAGAGAAAGCAAACTCAGTATTTTTACGAGGTTCAGCCCCACTGCCTACGTCCTCGCCTCAAGCTACCCCTTGAGGATTCCCAAATCCACTATTCAATCTCCTTTAGGTGGAGATAGAAACCTATTACACCTTTGAGCAGCACCGCTCCAAAGAATCCGTGTAGAACACCCTCTACACTTCCAATCACCTCACACTTGGTGATTCAACTATTCCCTGTGTAGAATACCTTCTACACACACAAGGGTTATACGCACCCTCTTACTTCCAATCACCTCACACTTGGTGATTTAACTATTCCCCGTGTAGAACACCTTCTACACACACAAGGGTTATACACACCCTCTTACTGATACAAGAATTGATAGTGGGTAGGCTATCAGAAAACACTCCTCAATGAGTAAAATAAGAACAATACAGCACAAACTATATCTCTCTCAACAAGAACAAGAATTAAGGCTCAAAACTTTAGAAAAGAGAGAATGAGAGCTTTGAAAGAATGATGCAAAATTTAGCAATAGATGTGTAAGCTCTTGTTGTGATTTTTGCAAAACTCAAGTGAGCTATTTATAGGTAAATGAGTCTTCAATTTTAAATTTGAAAAGATTCCCATGTCAAATAAGAGCACTATTCACTTTTCAAAAAATTCAAATAAAAACATTTTCTTTTTGCATTTGTCAAAGACAACTCTATTCATTTTTCAAAGAAATCAAACCTAATCTTTTGCTTTTCATACAAGACAAAATGAGCATGATTTATTTTTCAAATCAAATCATCTTCTTTTTGCATATGTCAAAAAAACACACAACCACCCTTTAAGATTTTCAATCAAATCATCTATCTTTTATATTTGTCAAAAAAAACACACAACCACCCTTTAAGATTCTCAAACAAAATCATCTACCTTTTGCATTAGTCAAAAAAACACACCACCTCCCTTCAAGACTTTCAAACAAAATATGCACATGTCAAATATGATAATCAATCATCTTATAAAATCAAGTTTTTATAAAAAAAATATAATTTTCGAAATTATTTTGTTTGATGGTGTTATGCACATGTGAAAAACATAATTTTCAAAACTAAGACATTTAAAAATGTCTTGCATATGTGGAAAAAGTAATTTGATGTTTTATGAGAAAAAAGAGTAATTTGGAACCTTAATCCAATTTCTAATTTTATCAAGAGATGTACAAAAATAATCTATGAGCTTCATTTGTAGACTTGATATCTTTCTTACTCATGCTTGATTTCTTGATGTGTTTAGCTCCCTTCATGCATAGACAACTTGAGCTTGAGTTTTCAATATTATTTGTTATCATCAAAATTTATACGTAAATACGAGACTTGAAACCTTGGGTTCAACAATCTCCCCCTTTTTTATGATGACAAATACTTAGTAGGAATCTGCGACCTGCAGTAATACTTAAGCTCCCCCTGAAAATATGCGTTAGTATTTCAAGAAAAATATAAACATGATTCTAGCATATATAACAGGGTAGTATAATACTAGTATAAGACTTCTCCCCCTTTTGGCATCATTAAAAAGGAACCGTAATTGGTTTCAATAAGATTTTTTTTTTTCGTAATAAGCAATAATCAAATAAAACGGTATATTAGAGAGTAGAAGTTGGAACCACCCGTGCCCGACAAAACCTGCAAAGGTTGAAGCCGAATTTTATCATCTCGGTGCGGAAGAAGATTTAAATCCGCTTGATGTTATTGACGAATTAGATATTCCAGAGATTTGAAGTTGAATAATTAAAATTATTCGTGTCCGACAAAGACAGCAAAAGCTGCAAGTCTAGCTCTGGCAATGCGGTGCAGAGCCATGCATGTCCGACAAAACCTGCAAATGTTGGAAGTCTAACTCTGACAGTTCGGTGCGGAGCCACGCGTGTCTGATAAAACCTACAAAGGTGGCCTAACTCTAGCAGTCGGTGCGAAAGCAGATTCAAATCCGCGTGATATTGTTGAAAAATTAAATATTATCGAGATTTGAAAGTTGTCGTTTAAAAGACCGTTTTCACCTGTTGGATACTCAAATAAATTTTCACCCCACTCATTGATCCGGTTTCTGTTTATTCAAAACGATAGAATGGCGGAGAAAATTTCATCTAATAATCTTCCGGATTTGAATCAGGAACCGTCTCAACCAGTCATTTTATCTCATGAGGTTGTCAATACCATAATAGAAGCAGAGATGCATTTTTCAAATAAAACTGATTCTGAGGTTGTTGCAGCATCAAGAACTCTCAGTGCTCAATATGCTGCCTCTGTTACGACCATGTCTCGGAGATTACTAGCGAGGGCAAATGAGGTTGATCGACTTAACAATCAAATATCTGTTCTGCATCAAAAGCTTGTAAATAAAGGCAGAAAGAATAAGAGGTTAAAGCAAGAAAATAAAGATTTGACGGAATTGGCTTGTATTCTGAAACTTCAAATAGAGGAATCGGAACGAGTAAGAGTTCAAGCACAGAGTCAACATCAGCAGATAATGGCAGCATTTCACGAGAGAAACAGGAACAATTATAATTAATCTCGCTAGCTTAGTTCGGTAACTTTTGACAATATGCATCCGGCATATCTTGTAAGTTTGACTAAGTAAGATTTGCAGAGATGTTAGTTTGTCTTTTACTTATTTCCATCTTTATAAAAGCAATCCTTAGCTTTATCTAATCCGCATCAAATCTTCTTCTCATTGTTGTAGTTCATCTTCATTCTCACTTTACAAATTTTCAATGGCTCGTAGATTTCCCTTCAGTGATTCTCTTCATCAAGATTTGAGGTATCCTTCACCTCAGTCTCAATCTATTTCTGCATCTGTCGTGGGTGCCATGAAGCAACAAGAGACTAATTTAGCTAATAAATCAGATCATGACGCCATTTACGAGCTTGTGGGTCTCGGGACTCGATACTCATCTTCCATAGTTTCTTTTTCCGCTCGGTTGCAGTCCAAAACCCGCGAGATAGAGAAGCTTAATGAGAAGATCGATATTCTTCAACGACTTGTTCAAGAGTCTAACAAAAAAATAGTAGACTTAAAACAAAAGAATAAGGATTTAAAATCCTTACTTGCCTCTGCATTTCGATTGCCTAATCCTTTAGATAAGGATGGCATGATGATTTATGAGGAGCAAATGCATTTGAATGATGAGGCTAAACGTCTCAAGTTTCTGTAGGTCATTTGAGTTAATGGAATAAAAGTATCTAGCAGATATTGATGGCATGCATAATTCCTATTTCTCTTCTAATCATGCGTAGTCTATCTTCTGGTAGGGGTTTTGTAAAAATGGCTGCCAAATGATCATGTGTACTAGTGAATTCTAATGCAATATCGCCCTTCTGCACTTTGGTCCGAGATTGTTGTATTGGATTCTTTGAAAGATTTATAGCACTTGTATTATCACATTTGATTGGAATGTGATTGTACATACGTTTAAAATCCTCAAGTTGTTGCTTCATGTAAAGAACTTGGGCACAACAACTACCCGCAGCAACATATTCTGCCTCAGCAGTAGATAGTGCAACAGAATTTTATTTTTTACTAAACCAGGAAACTAGTGCATGACCTAAGAAATGACATGTTCTACTAAAACTTTTTCGATCATCTTTGCAACTAGTATAATCGGTACCTGAATAACTAATAAGATCGAAAGAAGTGTGTTTAGGATACCATAACTCTAAGTCATTGGTATTGACAAAATATCTATAAATCCGTTTGACTGCAATCAAATGAGATTATTTTAGAAATGATTGAAAATGTGCACATAAACATATACTGAACATAATATCAGGTCTACTAGTTATCAAATATAATAAACTACTAATCATACCTCGATATACATTTGAGTCAACTGGTTTACCGCTTTCATCTTTATCAAGTTTAGTGGATGAGCTCATTGGTGTTCCAGTTTTCTTAGCATCTTCCATCCCAAACTTCTTCAGCAATTTTTTTAATATATTTTGATTGATTGATGAATATCCCACTTTTTGCTTGCTTAATTTGCAATCCGAGAAAGAATATAAGCTTTCCCATCATGCTCATTTCAAATTCTTCCTGTATAGTCTTAGCAAAAACTTGGCACATATTTTCATTAGTAGCACCGAATATTATATCATCAACATAAATTTGAATCAAAAGAATATCATCATTTTCGTATATAATGAAAAGAGTTGTATCAATTTTTCCTCTTAAAAAGCCTTTTTCAATCAAGAAACCACTAAATCTCTCGTACCACGCTCTAGGAGCTTGTTTGAGTCCATATAGTGCTTTTGTGAGTTTGAAAGCATGATTTGGAGAAATATGATTTTCAAAACCTAGAGGTTGCTCAACATATACCTCTTCATTTATAAAACCGTTTAAGAAAGCACTTTTAACATCCATTTGAAAAAGTTTGAAATCTTTATAACAAGCATATGCAAGTAGCATTCGAATAGCTTCTAATCTTCCGACTGGTGCATATGTCTCATCATAATTGATTCATTCTTATTGATTGAAACCTTGGACCACTAGTCGAGCCTTATTTCTAGTAATGACTCCGGACTCATATTTCTTGTTTCTAAAAACCCATTTTGTTCCAATAAGAGTATGATTTTTGGGTTTAGGAACAAGTGTTCAAACATCATTTCTTTCAAATTGATTAAACTCTTCTTACATAGCTAGAATCTAAGATTCATCAAGAAGTGCTTCATCAATATTTTTAGGTTCAATCTGAGATAGAAAAGCAGTATGATTGCAAATAGATGATCGAGTACTTACACCTTGTGAAGGTTCTCCTAGAATTTATTCCGCTGGATGATCTTTCACATGTTTCCACGATCTTCCCTTTTGAATTGTCTCCAAATATCACACATCCCTTTTTTTTTTTAGAAGTGAAGTCAATGAATTTAGTTTTATCTTCTGTCACGTATCTTGAGCATCCGTTATCTAAAAATCATTTATTTTTACCTGTAGAATACTTCATGCATACCTACAAAAGCAATTAAAAACAATTCCTGGTACCCAAGTTCTTTGGGTCCTTTATTTATTAGTATTAGAAGAAATAAGATTTTTAGGTACCCATATGGCCCTAATAGTCATTGTATGTTTTCTTCTAATAGGACAAGCAAAATAATTATGACCATTTCTATTACAAAAATTGCAAATAGCATGTGAGATATATGAAGAACTTGAGTGATTATAATAGTATCCCTTTTTAACAAAATTATTTTTATGAAAAGAATTTTGAATATTGGATTTTGATGTAGAAGGATTATCAAAGAAGTTTTTATAAGATTTGTATTTTTGTTTTGGCTTATATCCCAAGCCTGCCTTATCAAAAACACATCTTTGACTACCAAGAAGTTTTTCAAAATTTCTTTTTCCATTCGTAAAGTTTTCAATAATATTTTCTAAATCAGTTTTCTTTTTCTTCAACTCAAAATTTTCATCTTTCAAAACAATATTTTCTTTTCTTAAAATATCAATTTCGTTTGTTAAAGAAGAATTTTTCTTTTTCAAAACAGTATACTTGATACCCAATTTTTCAAATTCCTCATATACCTCTTCTAAAACATTTTGCAATTCTTCATATGAAGGATCTTCAATATTATCAAGATTTGTTACCTCAATGTCATCTTTAGCCATAAGACAAAGATTTGCTGATTCTCCATTGCTTGCTTCACTATCTGAGCTACTTGAATCATCATCCCATGTAGCTTTCATTGCTTTTTTGCCTGAATCTTTCTTGGAAAACTTTTTGAAAGATTTCCTTGGAGGAGTTTTATTTTTCTTTAAGAACCTCTGAATTCTTCTTGTTATCATCGCAACTTCTTCATCTTTGTCGTCATTTTCCTCATCTTCATCACTTTCACTTTCATGTGGAACAGCTTTAAGTGCCAAGCTCTTCTTTGACTTTCCTTCTTCTTCTCCTCTTTTCAATGTGTACTCATGGGTGATAAGTGACCCGATGAGTTCATTTACTTCGAGCTTTTTGAGGTCTCTAGCTTCAAGAATCGCTGTCACTTTTGATTCCCAATGTTTTGGTAGAGAGTTGAGAATTTTTCTTACTATCTCCACTTTGGAATAAACTTTGCCAAGAGCTGTCAAGCTGTTTATGATGTTAGTAAAACGAGTGTACATACTAGAAATAGATTCATCATCATTCATCTTAAACATTTCATATTCATGAGTAAGAATATAAATTTTTGATTCCTTGACTTGAGAAGTTCCTTCATAAGTAACTTCCAAGTTATCCCAAATTTCCTTTGCTGTAGCACAAGTCATTACTCTATTAAATTCATTACCATTGAGAGCATTATATAATAAATTCATAGCAGTTAAATTTAAAGTATAAAGTCTATCGTCTTCACGATCAAACTCTTCTTCTTCCTTTTTGACCTTTACTCCATCAATCACTTTTGTTGGAATATAAGGTCCATTTACAATGCATTTCCAGATTTCTCGACCTTGAGCCTGAAGGAATATTCTCATTCTAACTTTCCAGAATGAGTAATTGTCTCCACAAAAGAGTGGAGGCCGACTGCTAGATTGACCTTCACCAAATGAAGCTGCAATGTTAGCCATAAGATCTTAACTCAAAAGATAGTTAATCTTATAATAGAGCTCTAACTCTGATACCACTTGTTGCCCAGATGACTAACACAAGAGGGGGGGTGAATTGGGTTATATTAAAAAATTAATACTTATAAACTAAATATACAATATAAAATATAACCAAAATATAAAACAGTAGGAAATATAAAGAGTAGGGTAAGAGAAAGCAAACTCAGTATTTTTACGAGGTTCAGCCCCACTGCCTACGTCCTCGCCTCAAGCTACCCCTTGAGGATTCCCAAATCCACTATTCAATCTCCTTTAGGTGGAGATAGAAACCTATTACACCTTTGAGCAGCACCGCTCCAAAGAATCCGTGTAGAACACCCTCTACACTTCCAATCACCTCACACTTGGTGATTCAACTATTCCCTGTGTAGAACACCTTCTACACACACAAGGGTTATACGCACCCTCTTACTTCCAATCACCTCACACTTGGTGATTTAACTATTCTCCGTGTAGAACACCTTCTACACACACAAGGGTTATACACACCCTCTTACTGATACAAGAATTGATAGTGGGTAGGCTATCAGAAAACACTCCTCAATGAGTAAAATAAGAACAATACAGCACAAACTATATCTCTCTCAACAAGAACAAGAATTAAGGCTCAAAACTTTAGAAAAGAGAGAATGAGAATTTTGAAAGAATGATGCAAAATTTAGCAATAGATGTATAAGCTCTTGTTGTGATTTTTGCAAAACTCAAGTGAGCTATTTATAGGTAAATGAGTCTTCAATTTTAAATTTGAAAAGATTCCCATGTCAAATAAGAGCACTATTCACTTTTCAAAAAATTCAAATAAAAACATTTCCTTTTTGCATTTGTCAAAGACAACTCTATTCATTTTTCAAAGAAATCAAACCTAATCTTTTGCTTTTCATACAAGACAAAATGAGCATGATTTATTTTTCAAACCAAATCATCTTCTTTTTGCATATGTCAAAAAAACACACAACCACCCTTTAAGATTTTCAAACAAATCATCTATCTTTTATATTTGTCAAAAAAAACACACAACCACCCTTTAAGATTCTCAAACAAAATCATCTACCTTTTGCATTAGTCAAAAAAAACACACCACCTCCCTTCAAGACTTTCAAACAAAATATGCACATGTCAAATATGATAATCAATCATCTTATAAAATCAAGTTTTTATAAAAAAAATATAATTTTCGAAATTATTTTGTTTGATGGTGTTATGCACATGTGAAAAACGTAATTTTCAAAACTAAGACATTTAAAAATGTCTTGCATATGTGGAAAAAGTAATTTGATGTTTTATGAGAAAAAAGAGTAATTTGGAGCCTTAATCCAATTTCTAATTTTATCAAGAGATGTACAAAAATAATCTATGAGCTTCATTTGTAGACTTGATATCTTTCTTGCTCATGCTTGATTTCTTGATGTGTTTAGCTCTCTTCATGCATAGACAACTTGAGCTTGAGTTTTCAATATTATTTGTTATCATCAAAATTTATACGTAAATACGAGACTTGAAACCTTGGGTTCAACAAAAAAGATTTTTCATCATGAGATACACAACAAGATTCTGCAGGGACATGTGATTTTCTTCTTTGATTGTATTTCCCAAGTTCATTAAATCTAAATAGATATCATCAAAGATTCTGAATAAATAACTTTTTTCAGAAATGTCAATAGTAATAAATCTCAATTTTATAAGATTTGACATTTTCTATATATATGAATCACAAAAATAAATATGTGGATTTAAGAAATATATTCCCATAATCATCAGAATAAAAATATAATTTTATCAAGTAATATTCAACAATGTTACATTTAATATTCATCGCAAATAATATACTGAAAAACTTACTTAAAGTAGAAGACTATTAGCTTTAATATCAGTAGAATTTCGTGCTGATAACGTGTTATAAAATTAAAAAGGAAACTACTACTATTGCAAGAGAAATATAAAAGAAATTCCTAAAAACTGAAACTTTATTTTTTATATAAATTTTTCTTATGAATTTCAAAATAATTGAAACTCATACTTATAAGAGTTAAAATTACTATGTAAGTTACTATACAAGACTTAAAATAATGACAGCAAGGTCATTTTTAAAATTATTAAGTAAGCGGGACCGTCCCTAATAATTGATAACATTTTTAAAATTATGTGAATTAATTATAGCAATAAGAGTTGACCTAGAGATTTAAAAAAAAAATGAATCAAGTCCTCTCATACAGTATGAAAGGAATAACGAGGACTTGAAACCCATGATAAATCTTATTAATTATCACGAAAAAGAACAAATGTTTCTGTGTAGATCTAATATAGTGCTTGAAATTAATTCTACAATGAAACAAAGAAAAGTGGAACTAAAACAAAGAAAGCTTGCATCACACCACCTAATTAATTCGCAAGTTAACATTTTTCTTAATATATATATTTAAACATTAAAATAGAACGGAAAAAATATCAATCACATGTGATTAGATGAATGAGTATGAAGTAAAGTCTCCATCTAAAATTCTTTTATTTAGAAATATTTTAGCAACGAAGAAATTTTATAAAAGTAAATTTATAAATTAGTTGTATGTTAAATTATAAAATTATTTATATTTTAAAGTAGATGATATATATAAAATTATATCAATTTATGTATTTATTTTTATGAGAGATTTTTGTGAGAATAATAGTTTTTTTACTTAATTAATCTTCTCGATAATTTATTATTTATTTATAAATAAATAAATAAACTTTTGTTTTTGTTGGGAGTCCTAGCCTGATTCCCCGGTCAGAACGGTACAAAAAAAATGGGCTCATTACGTTGTTTCCCATGCTCTCATAACTCTTGGGCCCGAGCACATTACCCCACTCTCCCAATAACAAAACAGTATTTAAAAAAAAAAATTTATAGCCATGTTTATTATTTGCTTAACAAAACTAGACAGCCGTATAGCAGGTATATATATACATATGAAAATACTTTAATCAGAAGAGATTATATAAAAGTATAATACGATGTGTTTGCCATATCATAAAGTTAGTTCTATTATAAAATAAATATAACAGATTATATCAAAAAAATCAATTAATAAAATTATTTTTATATAACTTATTTATGATTATAACATTTCTTTTATATCTATACAGATATATATATACAGATATATATATTTACAAATTAAAGTTTATTAGATAAAACTAACAGATTACAAGATACAAATTCAAATGGGATGTGAGTTCCTTATAATCTTTCTAAAAAGCTAATATATAATGCACCATTAAAAAGGAAGTAAAAAAATTGAATTTTAAAAAGAGAGACTTGAAACCAAATAAATGGTTTCTGCCCAATTTCTAAGCAAGGGAAGAATCATTTAAAAATTGATTTTAGGCTGTAGCAAAAAGTGATAACGGTGAGGTATGCGTTGCACTGTATTAGTTTAGGCAGATTGCTAGGTACTCTAACGTTCGCTTGCACTTGATCTTCGATTATGAAAAGCGAAAAAATAGGATAAAAAACAGTTAGGTCTGATACTCTGGAGGACATCCTGTGACGGCGATGTCGGCGGGTGAAGCCCACGCGCTGCTTGGAATGAAAGAGCTCAGACAGATCTTGAAGATCAGAAGCCTTCGAAGCCAAAGAAGTCGCGCAAGACCTTAAAAACCTCGCCGAACCACAGTTTCGCGTGGGCAACATGCACCGCATAAGTCGTGCGTGTAGCCTACGTGCTGAGCAAATAGGCGGCCCCCTTCCGCAATTGTGTCAATCGGTAGTTGGAGAAGTTGTTGGTGCCGCATATGGTGGTCGAAGGTGGCCGAAAGACAGCAGATTGGAGGTCTTCGATGCTAGAGAGAGGAAATACAACGAAATAAAGAAGTGGACAAAAAATAGACAAAAATGTATTAAGATATGAACAAAGCTACAGAAAAAGGAGGAGGGGAGGTGGTTGGAGCCATGGTTCCAACCCTCCTCCGCCATGGAAAGGGTGATTGGAAAAGGGAGGGGGTCAGCAATTGCCGAGATGCTAGAGAGAAACTATTGAGGAGAGAGAAGGACTTTTAAGTTCTATCTAAATATATATATATATATATATATGTTGTTTTACCCCGCCAATTAGTTGGAATTAGAAGGAAACCTCATATTACCGAAATGTACCACTGTAATAGATAATATAATTGAGACTATAGTATATAGGATAAAAACAACCATACGGAGTATTGACATATCTAAGACAAGTGCGTGAAGGTTCAATGTTTATGTCATCAATGAAAACAAAAGTAAACGACAAGAGCTTCATGTAAAGCCAAAATGTTTTGGTACACTTGCTTTGGCCGGATAGCACTACTAGCATGGTTGTTTACAGATCTTTGGGTTCCTCTTAAATGGTTTGGCATAAACTAGATCATGTTTTTTAATCTTAATAACGAATATGGATTTACTTTAAACTAATAGCATTAACTATTTATAAATTTATTGGATTTTGAGTTTAAGTTGTGGTTCCAACTGACCTGAAGAAGTGTATGCTACTTTCGACTGCCTAGAATCCTGGTTTAATTGATTCCCAATTAGCAGGATATTATGTATATAATTAAGTCCATAGAAAAAGAGTAAAAACGATAGACAAGTTACAATCTTTTATAAAATTATATTTTAAATGAGGAACATTTTTATAAAATAATTTGTAAAAGTAACACCACTTTACATAAAAGTAATGCTACACGCTTCAAGGAGGACCATTGAAAATCTCTACTGATAGTGTAATCAATAGAAAAAATACACTTGGAGACTGCAGTACATCGAAGAATTGTATGCTAAATTCAAGAAGGATGAATCGCTCCCAAAAAAGAATTTATTAATTCTCTCCCAATTAGTTGTTCCTGGCCTCCTTCTACCTTATCATAATAAGTTTTTGTGAAATAATTCCGATGAAAAGAAAAAAGAAGGTATTAAGAGGATCCTCCTAGCTCAACCTTAGACATTCTAATATCCATTTTCAAATCAAATATATTCCTATTTTAAGTTAAGAGATAGATAAATAAACATATCTCATTGCACTGATCACGGTGTTAGTAATGACTGAGGGGGTCAAAGATCGAAATGAAAAAATGATTTCATATTCCCTACAGAAATGAAAAAATGATTGAGGGCATTAGTTATTTATCAGCCAAGCTCCAATCTCTTAGTCCTCGCAGAAATGAAAGATGATTTCAACATCTTCCTTTTGAAAATGGAGGATTAAGAAAATCATATTGATTCCAGCTTTCTCCATACCTCAAAAAAAAAAAAAAACATGAAAATAAAAGACTCAAACGATTTTATCAATACACAAATGTATAACTCTCCAAGAATTTTAATTGCGCTAATATTCATTACTATCGAAACTGGATTCAAGTTTTCCCAAGCCCCTTCTTATTAATGGATACCTGATGTATACCAATGAGTGCAATTCATTTGATAAATTCTTCTCTTTATCCATCTCTGAAATGTTTAAATTTTTCAAAACTTTATAGACATGTAGAAGAGAAACCATGAATCAAAAATAGAAGAACTTGTCCCACTCATGAGTAACCGAATGGAATAATTTTTGAAATAGAAACAAAAGGCCTGAAAAAAATAATCGTCTTTTTCAGATTTATTGGTTTCATTCAAATCTAAGTCATTGATTTTTTTTTTAACTTAATAGTTAAAAAAAAACAATCAATTACTTTTCTCGATACCATTATTGGTAGGAATAACAGTACTTATTTATATATAAAATACTCGTATAAATATAATTGCATAAAAAACTATAAAAAAAAATTGTACATATATTATTACTCACAATTATCCCCATAACTTTTTTTGAGCCACATTCATGCAATTGTAGGCTAATATTCCCTGTCAAATCGTCCAACTTTCTTTGTCACAAAAAATATTCCTATTCAAATATTCTTATTCAAAAAAGGTCAACTGATCGGCCATCATTTGTAATGGCTTTCTCAAAAAATAAAGCATATTTTTGTAAATCTAAAACAGTTATTAAAATTACATAATCGCAAAGACACCGTAGATAATTTGTACTTTAATAATTCTGTACAAGCGACTTTCTTGTTTTGTTATGTTTTTCTACTCATGAAAGCTTAATTTAAAAAAAAACAGCTATCAAATTAATAAACGTCCTCGAATGTGGGACTGACCCTTCTCATCATTCTCACTACTTATACCACTAATCATGTTGGTTGTTAGCAACAACTCTAATTCTGAGAAAAAAAACTCCGAGCTCTCTTGCGAAAAAAACTTCTTTGCCCTTAAAGTTTCAAAGTCTTCTCGTTGTCGTGAGAAGGGGGGAAGCCATTGTTTTGTTCCCGCCGGCTTCTCTCCTATTTCTTTTCTCCCTTTTCCTTTCCCGGCCACCACGATGTATAGTTGGATTTTGTTGGCTTGATTTGCAGGTACACAAGAGGTGAAGCCCGAAGACCTTTTTGTTGGCTTGATTTGCAAGTAAACAGGAGGTGAAGCCCTAAGACCCCCACGTGCTGTGCCGCCGTGTCCCTCTTCCGTCAATCGTGTGGTCGTTCGACGTGTTTTGTCACATAAAGCGGCATGTACTCCTAATGCGTGGGCCCCGCTTTGAATGAGTATGTAACGCGCCTTGCATCTGGTAGATCATTCTCGTCGGTGGTCTCATCGGTTGAGGTTCATAGTGAATCTGGGGTTTAGATATCTCTCTGACTTGCAGTGGTTTATGTCTTAGTGTTGAGCGTGGTGTCCACGCACCATCATTAGAGGTGTAATCGATCCGATTTGATCTGATTTTATATAAAATTTATAATCGAACCGATACCACTAATTTTCTATTTTTTAAAATCAATTACGTACCAGTTACCCCAAAAAATTAGTAGTATCGGTTTTACTGATTTCGGTTCGATTTAGTCCGATTTTTCGATTTTAAATTAGTCCATATTAATTTATTAGACTATTAATATATATTAGTATTATTTATAATGATTAAAATAATTACTTATGGTATTTGTTATAATAAATTTTATTTTTTATAATTATATTGTTGATAGTTATAACTAATAGTATTACTATCTCTAAAAAAAATTGTTTTAGTATTACTATATCATTATTTAATATAATAATTTATATATAGACTTAAAGTATATTACTAATAGTAATATAGTATTATACTATTAGTATTAAGTTATAAAATGAGAATTGTAACTAATTTATATTATATACGAATGTACAACATATTATATATAATTAAAAAATATTTTATATTACATATCATATTAAAAAAATAATTTAAAATATATATTATATTAAACCAGTTCAGTTCGACCCATATCTAAAAAGTTTAGAAGTGGAACTGAACTAGTACCTACCAGTTTTAATATTATGAAAACTGATTCTGAACTGGTATCTACCCAAAATCGGACCGATTTCACCAATTTGTACCAGTCTGGTCCGGTTTACCCATTTCTCGATTCTTTCATACACCCCTAGCCATCACAGATGGCCATTTCTTTTAGTAGTTGCTTAGTGTTGTTTGGTTTAGTTGTGTTTTATTGTAAATTTCATTTGTATAGAGAAAATATATAAGGAAGAAATAGTGTCTCAGACTTATGTCCGTGAAATCTGAGTTCTCTCATGTTTTGAAGAATGAGATAGTAGTTCACTGCCTTTCTGATAGTAATTAGTCTCTCAGAATTTGGCGAAGACCCATCTGTACCTAGTTGATTTGTATATTGAGTTTTCTTAGTTATTTGTCACATTGTAAGCTTTATATTTGATGGTTTCAATGAAACACACCTATTTCTTCAAAAAAAAAAAAAAACAAATCCCTCGATCTTCATTAGTGAAAATTAACCCCACAAGTTTCTTGTAAAACACAAATAAAAAGAAAAAAGAAAGAAAGAAAGAGAAAAACATGTTTTAGGAGAAGATATGAAGTTATTAATTAGGACAATACTACATACAATCTAAAAAATTAGACGCATTTATAGTCCAAGTAATAAACAAATAAAAAATCTTCATCTTATAATAAATTGATTAAAATATCTTTATTTACAAATCAAATATTCTAAAAATTTGAAAAAACCATTTTATTTATCTATAAAATGGGAGTATTTCAATAAATAGTATAATGCAATTCACCAAATATAAACTACAAGAAAAATTATTCTATTAATTATAGTTAGCAAAAATGTTGGTTATATGTAGCTTGGCAATTTGTTGATATAACCATATTCATTTTTCTCAAGAGGCTAGCAAGTTTAAATTGAAGATTGGTATGGACGTTATGAGTTAAGATATTCGAGTAAATTTTGTATAAAAATACGAGTTTTATTGAAAAAGTGAATAGTAGTAAGTTTGGACGTATAAAGTAGGGGTTGGTAGCGGGTACTTGTACCCGTTGCTCCGCCCCGCACCATCATGCGGGGACGAAGTCACTCGTCCGGCAAGTGGGGGGCGGGATCCCCCCACCCAATTTCTACAAATAAGGCAGGGACAGGGGCGGTATAGAGGCTTTTCGTCCCGCTTTTACCCCGCCCCCACCCCTGCCTTTCCTTATTATATATATATATATATATATATATTAATAAATCACCAATGTTATGTAAAATAATTTTGTTAGTTTAGAATTTAGATTATTTGTAGTATTTGTGAATTGTAATGTTAATAGTTAATATCACAATTTATAATTTTGTAAGATTAATTTGTATTATTGTAAATTTGTAATAACTTAGTCTTTATGTTAAGTTTTATTATTTTAATGATTTTTTTAAGTGACTTTAGACTTTAATAATATAATACCGAATATTTTTTAATATATATAATTGTGTGTTTAAATCAGGTTAGATGGTGTTTTAGGCTAAAAATAACTTGAAAACCTGTTATGGGCAAAAAATGTCCAAAATTGCAAAATAGGTCAAGGTCTTATAAAATCGGGTACGGGAAGCTGGCGGATGAATCCCTACCCCCGCTATGGGATATGGTACCTCGCCTCCGTGTAGGTAGGGGCGAGGTGCGGGATTGAATTCTTGCCCCTCGTCCAAGCGAGGGCGGAGGGCAAAAGTAAGGGTGCCCCGCCCCCGCCTGAGCAAGTGTTACCCCTAGTATAGAGTTTGTTGAATATGTTTAACTATTTACAAAAAGTTAATAAATGGTGAAACAAGTGTGTTTAAGATTGAGGTATTCTAATTCATATGAAATTATCTGAGATGATATCATGCATTTTATGCTCCTAATGACAATCTCAACCTTTCTTATTCCAAGAAGTGGCGATCTTCATGGATTAGTTATCTCAATCACCTTCCACTAATATTGATCACATTAATACCAATGTTGTTAATACCCTTTTATATCGACTGGCGTGGTTAAAATATATCTTGAGTTTCTTTAGATCACACAAGAACAAGTTTATTGTATTTACGAAAACAGTTTTATGGTTACTTTGACCAGAAATGATTCAGTAAGCAAAATAAACACCAGAAATGCAAGATGAAAGAAAAGAAAGCAAAACACAAGATTTAACGTGGTTCAGCCCTAATGGCCTACATCCACTGTAGGAACCCTAGGAGATGTTTTATTCACTGAAAAAGAGATTACAATCTTACAGACCAGGAGAAACCAAGCCATCAGCTCAGACGTTTCACCTTTGAGCACAGCCACACAGCACGGGTTAGCAAAACCCTAACCTTAGCTAAGCTTCCAGACCCTCAGCTCTCTCTCTCTCTGTGTATCTCGATTTCAAAGCGGCAGAAAAATGATCTCCCTTAGGTCTAGAGCATTCGAGCAGTATTTATATCAGCCAGTCCAATTACATGAATATCCTCAGCTAGTTAAAATAATTACAGACAGAACAATTAAAACAATACAAGCCATAGGATCAAGTCTCATAACATCATCATCACTGAAGCTTGACACGTGCACCTCACAAATCTCCACCTTGGCAAGCTTGCATCCCTTCTCCTTTACAGCTCCATCTCCTTCTACAGTTCCTGCAATTCCCCCTAATGGGTACTAGCAATTTTCTAAGTTAATTAAACCCAAACAGTGTTCAAACTTGATGGAAGGTACAGATTTTGTCATAATATCTGAGGGGTTATCCTCAGTAGGTATTTTCTCAACTCCTATGTCTCCTGATGAGATAACATCTCTAACAAAATGTAGCCTTACATCTATATGCTTTGATCTCTCATGAAATACTTGATTTCTAGCTAAGTGAATGGCACTTTGATTGTCACAATATACAGTGACACTGCCAGTCAACATTCCTAGTTCTAGAGTCAATCCCTTTAACCATAAAGCCTCCTTGAAAGCCTCAGTCATAGCAATATATTCTGCTTCAGTGGTGGATAAAGCCACCACTGATTGCAGATTTGCTTTCCAGCTTATAGCCCCACCCAAAAACATGAATATCATGCCGGAAAGAGACTTCCTGGTGTCTATATTTCCAGCATAATCTGAGTCCACAAAACCATACAAACTCCTATCAGTTAAATCACAATCCCCAAATTTTAACCCCAAACATTTGGTTCCTGCCAGATATTGAAATATACACTTTAATGCATGCCAATGTGGTTTTCCAGGTTTACTCATAAACCTGCTTACTAAACTCACAGCATAGGTCAAATCTAGCCTTGTGCATACCATGGCATACATCAAGCTGCCTACCATGCTAGTGTATGGGACTTTATTCATGAACTCAATTTCATCATCAGTTTTAGGTGCTTGTGTGACTGACAGTTTAACATGGTGACCAACAGGGGTAGAAACAGTTTTAATGCTATCCATTCCAAATCTTGTTAACACTTTGGAAATATACAATTTCTGAGATAAATAGAGAATTCTTTTATTTCTATCCCTATTTATCTCCATACCCAGAATTCTTTTAGCTTGACCTAAGTCCTTCATCTCAAATTCAGCCTTTAACATACACTTAACTTGATTAATATGAATTATGTCCTTACAAGCTAATAACATATCATCAACATACAATAGTAAGTAAATGATATTTCCATCACAACTTTTATAGTAAACACAGCCATCAAAATCACTCCTACAGAAATCATTTTCAATCATGTAGGCATCAAATCTTTTATACCATTGTCTTGGGGACTGTTTTAAACCATACAAAGATTTATTTAACAAACATACATGATCCTCACTGAGACCAGTGTAAAACCCTTCGGGGGGCCGCATGTAGATTGTTTCAGGAAGGTTACCATGCAGAAAAGCTGTTTTAACATCAAGTTGTTCTAAGTGTAAATCATTACAAGCTACAACAGAGATTAAAAGTCTTATTGAACTATGTCTTACCACAGGAGAGAATATCTCATTATAGTCTATTCCCTCCCTCTGAGTGAACCCTTTTGCAACCAACCTAGCCTTATACCTAGGAAGTTCTACACCAGGGATCCCTTCTTTTCTTTTAAAGATCCATTTGGATCCAACCAATTTCTGTTTCTTAGGTTTAGGAACCATATCCCATGTTTTATTCTTTATCAAAGACTCCATTTCTTCTTGCATAGCAAGAATCCATTTATCAGCCTCTTTAGAATTCATGGCTTCCTTAAAGTTCCTAGGTTCCTGTTCTACCTCAGTTTCAGCAACAGATAGGGCAAAAGCTGTTAAGTCAGCTTGCCCAAACCTTTGTGGAGGTCTTATAACCCTCCTCTCCCTATCCCTTGCAAGGAGATAGGTATTTTGTCTCTCTAGGTCTCCAGTGTCTGACCTGTCAGTTTCTGTTTGGTCAGTTTCCTCATTCAGTTTATCAGTAGAGTTGGAGGGCTGCTCCACCTCAAACTGTATATCAGTTTTAGGGTCAGCCCTTTCAGGGTCAGGAGTATTATCTGGCTTCCCTGCCATTTGGTTTTCATTAAAAATAACATCCCTACTGATTATACATTTCTGTCTGCCAGGTTCCATAACCCACAACTTATAACCTTTAACACCTTCTGGATAACCTACAAATATACACTTAAGAGCCCTTGGTTCTAGCTTATCAGTTTTATAATGTGCATAGGCTACACAGCCAAAGACTCTTAAGTTTTGATAATTTGCAGGTTTTCCAGACCATAGTTCTTGAGGGGTTCTGAAACCCAAAGCAGAGGATGGGCACCTATTAATAAGATGAACAGCAGTGGCTACTGCCTCTGCCCAGAATGTTTTGGACAGCCCTGAGGTTGCCAGCATACACCTAACCCTCTTTAAGATAGTTCTATTCATCCTTTCAGCTAGGCCATTCTGTTGAGGAGTTTCCTTAACAGTCTTGTGCCTTATTATCCCCTCAGCTTTACAGAAATCATTAAACTCAGTAGATAGGTATTCAAGACCATTGTCAGTTCTCAAGTTTTAATCTTTCTGCCCACTTGATTTTCAACTAGTGTTTTCCATTCTTTAAATTTTTCAAAAGTGTTACCTTTTTGTTTAAGTACGTATACCCACACTTTCCTAGAATAATCATCAATTAAAGAAAGGAAATACTTAGCCCCACCATGTGAGTTAACTCTTGTAGGACCCCATAAGTCAGAGTGTATGTAATCTAGGGTTTGTCTTGTCTGGTGAATTGCTTTCTTAAAGCTAACTCTTATGGATTTTCCTAGTACACACTGTTCACAGAAGGGTAAATCTCCAAGTTTTTTATCTCCTAACTGGCCCTGTTTTTCCAGTTCCCTAAGGCCCTGCTCACTGACATGCCCTAGTCTTCTATGCCATAGGAGAACTTGGTTTTCTGTTCTGTGTGTGACAGGTGATGCCTCACCTATCACTGTTTTCCCCATAAGAGTGTATAACCCATTCTTTAAGACCCCTTTCATTATAGTCAGAGACCCTTTACTGACTTTTAAGGTCCCATTATCAGATTTAAAAGAGTATCCTGACTTGTCTAATATACCCAGAGAAATTAGGTTTCTCTTCAGTTCTGGAATGTATCTGACCTCCCTTAATAGTTTTTCAGACCCATCATACATCATTAATCTCACATTTCCTATGCCCTGGATTTTACAAGTTTTGTTGTTACCTAAAATAACACAACCACCCTCCAGTGCAGTGAAGTTTTCAAACCAGTTTCTTATAGGACACATGTGAAATGAACAACCTGAATCTAGAATCCATTCCCTTCCAGAATCCACTTCTGAGACATTTAACACTTCAGCACTATCATATCCATCTTCTAAGACTACTGCTGCCTTTACCTGTTCCCCTTTTTCAGTGTTTTCCTTATTCTTTCTATCAGGGCAATCCTTATTGAAATGCCCCTCTTTGTGACAGTCAAAGCATTTTAGATGTTTGCCTTTTGACTTTGATCTGGATTTATTTTGTTTACCTTTCTGACCCTTCTTGTCAGGTCTACCTCTCATAGTTAAGCCCTCACCAGACTCTGATTTTAACTCAGATTTATTGTTGAGTTCTCTTGTATGAAGAACTGACTGCACTTCTTCTAAAGTGAGACTCTCCTTGCCATACATCATAGTTTCTTTGATACTGGCATAGGAAGAGTCTAAAGAATTTAATAATAGAAGAGCTTGGTCTTCATCCTCTATAGTAATCTCTATGTTAGCAAGATCCAACAATATTTTATTGAATTGATCAAGATGATCATCAATAGAAGTCCCCGGTGACATCTTAAAAGTGTAGAGTTTTATCTTTTTATGGAGCCTATTTGCTAGGGATTTGGTCATATACAAATTTTATAATTTTAGCCACACCCCTGCAGCCGAGTCCTCATTAGCAACCTCTCTCAGTACTTTATCACCGAGAGATAAGATAATGGCACTGTGTGCCTTTTGTAGGACTTCAGGTTTGACTCTCTCTGAGGAAGATGAAGATGGTTTCTCTTTCGACGAGGAGGAGATCATCTTCTTTTCCCCAAGTAGGGCTTCCTGAAGTCCCTGTTGCACTAACAGGGCTCGCATCTTAATCCTCCAAAGGCCAAAATCATTTTGGCCAGTAAACTTCTCTATATCAAATCTGGCGGTCCCCATCGAAACTCAAGCTCTGATACCACTTCTTGAGTTTCTTTAGATCACACAAGAACAAGTTTATTGTATTTTCGAAAACAGTTTTATGGTTACTTTGACCAGAAATGATTCAGTAAGCAAAATAAACACCAGAAATGCAAGATGAAAGAAAAGAAAGCAAAACACAAGATTTAACGTGGTTCGGCCCTAATGGCCTACATCCACTGCAGGAACCCTAGGAGATGTTTTATTCACTGAAAAAGAGATTACAATCTTACAGACCAGGAGAAACCAAGCCATCAGCTCAGACGTTTCACCTCTGAGCACAGCCACACAGTACGGGTTAGCAAAACCCTAACCCTAGCTAAGCTTCCAGACCCTCAGCTCTCTCTCTCTCTCTCTCTATGTATCTCGATTTCAAAGCGGCAGAAAAATGATCTCCCTCAGGTCTAGAGCATTCGAGCAGTATTTATATCAGCCAGTCCAATTACATGAATATCCTTATCTAGTTAAAATAATTACAGACAGAATAATTAAAACAATACAAGCCGTAGGATCAAGTCTCATAACATCATCATCACTGAAGCTTGACACGTGCACCTCACACTATATCATATCGATCAGGTGGCCAATACAGAGACTACTAGGACCCGTTTGTTTTGAAAGATAAAATCAAAATTCTCAAACTCATCTCATATTCATTATTATACTTTTTCAAATCTTCATATAAAATATAATATAAAATTTAACTTTTTCAAATTTCAAAACTACTTTTTTAAATCCTTATGCAAAACTAATATTAAAAAAATATATTACAACAATATATTATTATTTTTTTAATTTTTATTTCATCTCATCTCAAAACTCTCAAACCCATCTCAAACTCGTATTGGCCGATGATCGATATTTTTAGATCTCGGTTGGTACAAGTCGATATTTTGAATTTTGGCCAGTATTGGATTTGGGCCTACTACTTTTTTTTCTTCTTCATTTCTTGCTATTTTTAGACTCCCAATACAAATTAGGCTATTTGTAATTTATATATATTTATGTATATAATTTATTTATATATAGACCATTATTTTGAAATATAATTATATATGTAATTTATTTATATATAGATTATTTCAAAATAGTATTCGAAACGATATTAATATCAAAATATTTTATTTTAATAAACGATCACTTAAACAGTATCCAAAACATTAATTAATACATCGTGACTCATAATACAATTCTATTCTTATTAATGTTGATATATCAGTTGTCCCTTTTAAGTGTATAATTTGTCACAGCATAACCTTTTTGGTCTATTTTCTAACTTTGTTTCTCCCGTAACATCATGAAAATGGGTTTGAATACAAGTGTTGAGAGATTTCCAATCGCATCATTTTGATTTTAAATACTATAAAAGTTTACAAATTGATATCGCTCGATACTCACGACATGTTGACTCTATTTTTATAGTAGAAACAATTTTATAATTGAGGTATAATATTAAGTGATGTAACCATTCTTTTATTTAATTGCATCTTACTTCTACAAACAAAAAGGAAAAGAAAAACAAAGACATGGACAGATATGAAAGCTGCGTGCTGTTTATTTTCTGGCCTATCAAAATTTATAGACAAAATCTATTTATCATCTATTTTTTTATCGTTTTTATCGTTTTTTTATTATTTTATAATATTATATTAGATGATAGATATTTTATAAATAAAATATAATAAATAATTTTAATTTAATCATAATTTAATATAACATCATATGATTAGATCAGGAGATGCAGAGAAATCTTAGGCATACTTTCATATTACTTTAAAATATTCATGCACAGACAAACAGTTGCAGGCCCAAGGGAAGGCACCCCAGAAAGCTTGCGAAGTTGCCAAGAACTTACCCTTTTATATATAATTTGTAACAAAAAAATGAATATTTTGGCCCTTCGGTTTCAACATATTTCATCAGATCGGGCGCTTCTCTTCAACTTGGAATATATACCGAAAAAGAAAAAAATGATTTCATGTAGAGCTTTTAATTATTTCGTCAAATTATCTAGAATTTATATAAAAACGTTAACTTTTTTGTGGAAGTCCTAATTTTTTTTTTAAAAAAAAGAACTATATTTGCACATCTACATTATTTGACAGAAAAATATAAGTAATATTAGATACTATTTTAGACTATAAAAGTCTCATGTATTCACATTAAAAAAGTAGAGCATATTGTTAAAAATGGATTTTTTTTTAATCTCAAATTTATCTATTTTTTAAAAAAAATATTAAAGCAATTTCCCTTCTAACTTATACATATCATTTTCCAAAACTTAAATTATTTTATTTCCTTAGGAGAAATGATAAATCTACAATATATTTTATAATATTTTATACAATATATATTATAAAATAGAAATAATTTTGTAAAGTAATATTCATTTTATAAAATAATTTATAGAGATATTTTTACTTTATAACATATGTTATATAAATATTGTAAAATGTAGTATATAGGGATAGTGCTAGTGGTACTGCTGCAGCCTACGCTTGCTTCAACGTACCGCTAGGCTTAATTTGTTTTTTCTCGTATTTTTTAATTTTTTATTATTTTAAAATATTATTTAGAAATATAAAAAAAAATAACAATATACTAATAATTACTTATTTAATTATTAAAATAAATAAAAAAAATTAAAAAAAATTTAAATATACAAAAGATCAAAATAAAGTATCAAAATAAGTTGACAAACTAACATTTTTCATTATATATATATATATGGAATAATTCTACTCTTCCACAATGGGAATTCCGAGCGAAGGTAAGACTATTTTTTGTATTAGTATAATTAAAAATATGTATTTTATTAGTATCGTGATTTTTTTTTTAGTTTTTTAAAAATGTTTAATAGTGATAAAAAAAATATATAAAGTAAAAACTTAAAAAAAAAGAAATAAATTTACAACTAGACGGGATCCCACCCGCCGTATGTGAACCTGATTACTCATATATATATATATATATATATATGTGTGTGTGTGTGTGTGTGGAAAATGCTAAATACCCCGTTTCACCTTTTTATATTTAGTTTTTAATTTATTTTTTATATTATTTTTAAGTAAATATTTTTAATAATATTGTGATTTTAAAAATAATATTTTTATATGATTTTTTTAACATTTTAAAATATTTTTTAAAAATATAAAAAAAACATAATATAATCTAAAAATAATATAAATAAAAACTAAAAAATAAAAATAAAAAAATGAAACGGGATCCAACGAAATCCGTTTTATCGGAATGAATAGCATCACCCATTATATATATATATAATAATATTATTTATTATTTTATTTATTATTATTTTATTATTATTTATGATGTGATATTAAATTATTCTAAATCACTTCTCTCTCATTAGATGGACCCAGCTTCCTCTCTACGTACTACAGACACTTGCATGAATGAATGCTGGGTCTCATCTCTCTCTCTCTCTCTCTGTTCACGGGACTCTACCATGAAACTTCTTCGCACTTTTTCCCACTTTCCTGCAGAGAAAGAGGCAAAATATTCTCAACGGTCGGCATCTTCATCATCTACCCATAATTGTTGACTTTTTTAAAATCCTACAATTTTTTGTACTCTCCCCATCTCGATCGATCATTATATGAACATCAACATCTTTCATTGTTTTCCCAGTTCATACTTGCATTATATTGTGCAATCTGAACCAATTAAGTAGGCAATAAAAAAAATTATCTAAGATAATTTTAATTTATAAATAGTAATAAGTTAAAATATTTGAATAAGTTTTATATGGATCTTATTGCTATATGTTTTGATATATAAAATAGATTGATATATATATTTACATCTTTCTTTTATGAAAAGTTGAGTAAATAGTAAGTTTTATCAATGATTAGTTTGTTATTGTAGTAATAGAATAATAATAATAATAATATCCTATCAATAAACAATATTGAGTTTAAATAAAAGAGAAATGTTATTTGTTTCGAATTTGTGTCTTGAATTGTAAAATATTATTTTTATTTAGTGATTAAATAAGTATCTTTAAATGATGATATAATTTTTTGATTTCATTTTTTAAAAATATGTAAGAATATATAAATAATGAATGAAAGAAAAACTGAAAAAATGGAAAAAAAAGAGCCTATTTGGAATATATGATCCGATATATGTCATTCAAACATGTAACACTACTCTTAGATAAAAGAAAGTAATATTTTTATTATTATTTTTAAAGTAAGATTATTTTAGATGAAATAAGTTGTTTATATTTAGATGACGTGTATGTCCATTCATACGAAAATATTTCATATCATCTGAGATCGCTTTAATGTCCAAAGCCATCATGAAGTTTTATTTATTGGAAAATGATAGCCTTCCTATTTTTTTACAACCTCTTTATTAATTATTTTATTTTCTTTAAATTTTATTTATTTAATAATTAAGAAAGTAATTATTAATAAAATTATATATTTTTTAAATTTTTTCTTAATAATTAAAAATATTTAAAAAATACTTAAAAATAATAATAAAAAAATAAAACAACTATAAATAGTAAACAAATAATAAAAAAATTATAAGTGTAACATTACTCTTATTTATTTATAATCCTTTATTTTTCCAGTCGTTTTACCGTCTGCATGTGTGCTGCGATCGTACATCATTGTACATGAATTTTGGTTGAAACTGCAGAGACATTAATGCATGATCACGTGCCACAAGTTTTTATTTATTTATTTATAATGTGACATTTTTTGTAAAAGCATTTTCGTTGAATTGTTTAATTTTTTTTTAAAAAAATTTAAGTGTATATATATATATCAAAAAATTTGACTATATTTTTAAAATTGAATAATAATAACTCTTTAAATTTCAATAAAAATGCTCTAAATTTAGACTCGTTGGTTTATCAATGTAACACTATACATATATCAAGGGCCTACATCTTTGTAAAAAATAAAATAAAATTCTATATATTTATAAAAATACTAAAAAAAATAAATAAATTTATAAACTGATATAATTATATATATAACACGTTAAATCTACCTTGTAATTTTTTTTATAATTTAATATAAACATCAACTTACATCAATTTAATTTATGAATATTTTTATGAAATTCTTTTATTCGAGGTGGTTTAGATTGAAATGAAGTTCATAAATGATGGTGAATAATTAGAATAGTAAGACTTTGGAATATAATTTGTATGGTTTTGAGATCACTAATATGTTAGCATTCATGAAAAACTAAAATTAAACATATATATATATATAGATAATATGAAAGGGTGGTTGGTGTTATATATTAAGAAAGTCATTAACATATAAAAATTCGTGATGCACACACTTAATAGCTTCAACTACGTGTATGCATAACATTTACCAAAAATTTAGACGGATGAAGATAATGAGATGTGATTGGAGCCTTATGTCACGAAAATTTATATTTGCAATTTTAACATGTGCAGAGTTTTGAATATTCAAATCAAAAATTTGGGTTCAAAACTCTCATAATATTTTATTTAAATATTAATATTAAAAAAAATAAAATTTAATAAAATTTTATTTAAATATAAATTTTACTTAATATTTTATTTAAATTTAAATTTTACTTAAAATTATCTTACCTTATTTCAAATAGAAAATTTGGATTCAAAACTCTCATCTCCTTTATTAAAAAGATGGTTCCAAAATATAAAAAAATAAAAATTCTAAAATAAAAATAAAAATAAAAATATAAAAATGGTCCCAAAATATTAAAAAAATTAAAATTCTTTTATTATGTTTTTAATTTTTAATTTTTTTAATAAATTGACAATTACGAAGCATTCGATTTTAGATAATTGAAAAGAATATTATTACATATGCGTGTAATTTATAAAATTAGTGACGTGATAAAATTAGTTAAAATATTAAAAATAATATAAAAATATGATTAGAGAAAAATAATAATAATAAATAATAATAATTAATTATAAGATATGTAAAAATAATATTTATGCATGAAATATGCACAAAAGATATAGAAATTGTATAGCAATAATATTTTTGAATTGAACAATAATCCTAAAAAATTTTATAGAAATAAACAAAGGAGAATCTAAACTATGATTAATCAATAAATAAAGCTGATAGCTTTTCTGTTCTTTAAAAGTTATTGTGGAGAGAGAAAGAGAGAGCTCTTCTGTTCTGACTTCTGTTACGCAGCGGTGGTTACTTCCCGCAAAAGGTTCTGTATGTTTGTGTATTGAAAAGATAAAAAAGAAACAGCAGATAAAAATCAGTGAAGGAGAGGAAGAGGAAGGGAATCTCGTATTTTGCAGTAAATAAACAATTACCACAAAAAGAGAGAGAGTTCGTGAGAACTTTGAGTGGAGCAAAAAAAAAAAAAAAGAACCAAAAAATCTAATAGATCCTTATCTTTGCTTTCTTTGATTATCTTTTCGTATCTCAATCAAGTGTTTCTCCTTAAAACTTTGCTTGTAATTCGCATTTGATTCGATTGGTCGTTTCGCGTTCTTGTGTGGTTTTGTTTGTAGGGTGGTCATTTTAGGGAAGTGTGGGGGGCTTGGAGGAAAGGGAATTTGGCATTTTACGGTGAAAATTGGTGTTTCCGTAGGGATTTGGGTAAGTTTGTGCTATTTAATGATGGGTCGGTGATTTTTTTTGGGTGAACTGGTTGCCAGCAAGTGGTGGTTATTTTGAAGATTTTTGCAGTGCGTTGGTGTCGATTACTGTATTGGGAACAATTTGCGATAAAGGTTGGGATTCCTTTTGTGGGAAAGTCTCCGGGGGATAACTTGTATCGGTCGGCTTCAATGCTGGGTTGATGACAGTTTTTCTATTCCATAAAATCCTTGGTGGATTTGTTGGAAGTGGTGTTCTTTTACTGAATTTGGTTGTGGGTTTGGGTTAATCCGGCGTTTTATCGACGCTTAAGGTATAAACATTGGGATTTTTTCAATCGAGTGTGGATTATCTGTCAAAGGAATCGAATTGTATAGTTTTTGGGTGTTTCTGCTCTAACTGAGAGCTCGCTTCGACCATTTTTGCGGTTTGTGCTTAGGATAAAATGAGTTCATCTATAACTGATGGTTTGATTCATGGAGGCAAGCTTCTGGTTCATATTGCTGAGAACGGGCACTCGTTTGAGCTCGATTGTGATGAAACCACACCAGTCGAGGCGGTCATGCGCTTCGTCGAGTCCGTGTCGATGATTAGTTTTAGTGAGCAGCTTGTTCTCTGTCTGGATATGAAATTCGAGCCGCAGCGGCCGCTTTCAGCGTATAAACTTCCTTTGGATGATCGGGAAGTCTTCATATTCAATAAGGGAAGATTGCAAACCAATTCGCCGCCGCCTCCGCCGGAGCAAGTTGATATTCTGAATATTGCGGATCCTCCGTCGCCGTCCTCTTCACATAATCCCCATCCTTTGGATGATGCTTCTGATCCTGCGTTGAAGGCTTTACCTTCGTATGAGCGGCAATTCAGGTACCATTACCATCGTGGGCATGTTGTTTATAGTCGTAGCCAAGTGAAATATGAGAACTGTGAGAGACTTTTGAGAGAACAAATGGTTCAAGAGAGGGCATTGGAAGTTGCTAAGGGTAATTTGGATCAATATTATAAGATGATTAGCCAAAACTATATGGATTTCATGAAGCGTTATTCACAACAGAACCGGATACATTCGGATCTCCTGTTGAATTTTGAGAGGGATATGGAGAAATTGAGACCCATCAAACTTCCTCCTGCTTTACAGACTGCCACTCGCAAGTGTTTGCTGGATTTTGTGAAGGAAGAGAACTTGCGGAAATCAGCTGATAATTGTAGCAGCTCCCACAAGCAGTTTGAGAACAAGGTTTCGCAGTTTAAGCAAATGTTTGGTGAAGTGAAACGCAAGGTCGAGGAATTGTTTGGTAGCAGGACTTCTTTTCCTACCAGAAATTTGGAGATGATGATTAAGGAGCACCAGCGATACCTCATTGAACAAAAGTGTATACTACAATCTTTGGGGTGGGTTATTTCTGTCCTTGTTAACATAGTTTCAGCTACATTTTGTATTTTCCCTCTTTGCTTATTTGTTCCGTCTCAAAATGCCGATTTTTCCTCCTCACTCCAGGCATGATTCGAATGCTTGCTGCATGGGGGTAATTGATCATATCAAAAATTTCAAGCTAGATAATTGCTAAGATTTGGTTCTTGAGCTTTTCCCTATTGCTGCAATGTGAGATGCTGCATTTCTCATATGCGAACTTTTTTTGGTCTTGCTCAAAGATTCATGCTTACCAGTCATGTGCTATTTAGCTCTTCTGCATATGTGTGAATTTCTTCATTAGATGCCCATTTGTGCCTCATTGCTTGTCGTAAGCATATTTTCCTCTTTGATGCGTGCAAGACTGTCATTTGTATACTATTCTTTGGTCTTAGGATTAATTATCTCAGGCTATGCCGTATGGAGAGAACATTTTATGGATGTATTGTGACACCCCATATTGAGCAGTGAGTGTAGATGGTGTATGGTATCCCACATTACTTAAGAGGAATAAGCTCCTAAAATCTACTCTTTATAATGATTCCAATGTGTTCCTAATTATACAATTGAATAGGCCTTTTAGAGTATAAGTCCAGATGTGGCTTGGGCCCTCCTATCAGGGCGTTACAAATGTTATTAGAGTCAATCTCAATTAGAAATGTGGGACTTGATTCATGCCACCTATGATGGAATAGGCCAACGAGAATGTCGGGACTTTAAAGGAGGAGGTTGTGATACCCTATACTGAGTGGTGCTTATAGGTGTGTATGTGATCCTTCATTGCTTATGAAAACTGGAAAGCATCTTTGAGGTTTTGCCAAAAGGAACAATTGACTGTTAAATGCCCATAATTGTGGAACTCTAAATCTGGTGGTTCACTGAAAAAATGTTTTCGGATCATTTGGGCGTTTAGTGCAATTGCATGCGTGGCTTGAATGATCAATAGTGTTGAGGGTTTTGTCTTAAGAGTATCCGATCATGTTCCCTGCAACTAGTTGAATTTTGCCATGAATTTGTATGTGAAGGCGCTCTAAAAATAAGCATCTGGATTTTCTCAAAAATAATCTTTTAACAGTTCTTTTCTTTTTGGTGTTTGTAATAGTCTTGATTTTTGTGTTTGGGTAATGAATGATTGGATGAAAAGTTGAAATAAATATTTTTGGAGATTTGAAGATGTTTGGTTTGAAAATTTCAAGTTCTTTAAAGATTTTTAAAAATTTTGAAAAAACTTTGTAACCAAATTTGCTTTAAGCCACTGTTGTAACTCTGTGCAGTTTGTACTCACAGGTTGTATTCTGTGGGTTTTTATGTTGATGATGCATTGTTCTGCTGTAATCATATGATTTCTAAATAAGCTGTCAATTTGACCAATAAATACGTGTGTGCATATCCATGCAGAAAAGATGTCAATACAGTGAAGAAACTCGTGGACGACTGTCTGTCCTGCCAGTTATCTTCATCACTCCGTCCTCACGATGCAGTTTCAGCCTTGGGTCCTATGTATGATGTCCATGACAAGAATCACCTGCCTAGGATGCAGGCTTGTGATCGTGCGATTTCTAAGCTGCAAGATTTTTGTAGGGATAAGAAGAATGAAATGAATATCTTTGTGCATAATTACATGCAAAAGATAGCCTATGTCTCTTATGTCATCAAAGATGCTAAGTTACAATTTCCCGTTTTTAGGGAGGCAATGGTGCGTCAGGATGATCTGTTTATGGACTTGAAGTTAGTCCGTGGAATTGGCCCAGCCTATAGAGCCTCCCTTGCAGAAGTTGTGAGACGAAAGGCTTCTATGAAGCTTTACATGGGCATGGCTGGGCAATTGGCCGAAAGGCTTGCCACAAAGAGAGAGGTTGAGGTGAGGAGACGTGAGGAGTTCTTGAAGGTTTATAGTTCTTACATACCTAGGGATGTATTAGCATCCATCGGCTTATATGATAGCCCCAGTCAGTGTGATGTCAATATAGCTCCTTTTGACACTGGTTTGCTTGATATTGACATTTCAGACCTGGATAGATATGCTCCTGAATATTTGGCAGGACTTCCTTCGAAGATTGAGAAGCATGGAAAAGGTCCGTTTCCTTTGTCTAATGATAGTTCTCATTCCTCTGAAGCTGAAGAGTTTTCTTTGGGGACAGTTGAGAAATATGACTCCAAGGAGCTTCTTGAAAGCTGTGAGTTGGTTGAGATTGCTGGAACTAGCAAAATGGAAGTTGAGAATGCAAAACTGAAAGCCGAACTTGCTTCTGCAATTGCCTTGATTTGTTCCCACTGCCCTGATGTTGAACATGAATCACTCGATGACGATAAACTAGATAGTATATTGAAGAATGCTGCAGAGAAGACAGCTGAAGCCTTACATCTGAAAGATGAATATGGGAAACATCTTACATCTATGCTTAGGATGAAGCAGATGCAGTGCGAGTCTTATGAGAAACGCATTCAAGAATTGGAGCATAGACTATCTGATCAATATGCAAAAGGGCAGAAGCTCTCCAATCGGGAAGATACAGCTGACTTTTCCCTTTTGGCTGAGAAGGCTGATGATGGCAAGCCAGAAATTTTGGGCAGTGGCGGTCACATTCCTTGCATATCTACTTCTGAGCCCATGGATGAGGTTTCTTGTATCTCATATCCTTTGGATGAAAAACTGGAGCATTTTATGGGGCAATCAGGCAAAGCTCAAGAAGGGGTGGATGAGAATATGATGGATTCCTCTGGAGCACTAAACGCTCAGGTTGTTTCCTCAATGGTGGAGCCACACCGTGAAGAACTGCTACTTCATGATAAAGAAGGGAAAGATAAAATGGTGGGACAGTTGGGCATGTCCTTTACAAACAGTTATACTGCTGAGAGCATGCCTGAACCTCCGACAGTTGCTCCCTCTGCCACACCAACTGAGTCGGGTTTGGATTCCAAAGTCAGCAGTGATCTTTTGTTGGAATTACAAAGTTCACTTGCAGATAAGTCTGACCAATTGACTGAAACTGAAAATAAGCTTAACGCTACCATGGAGGAGGTTTCCTTGCTTAGGAGGGAGTTGGAAGCGAGTCGGAATCTCCTTGATGAATCCCAGGTCCTAGCGAGTTGATAAATTATTTTCGTCCATCTATTACTGTTTTGTTTTGTGGGAATTAAGTGATTAATGCTTCTAAGAATTGTTTATTAATTCTTTAGCAAAATAAAATCAATCTCTCTCTCTCTATCTCTCACACACACACACACACACGCTTAACTAGATTTCAGATGGTTCCATTTCCCTCCTTTCTGCTCCACTGATTCAGCAGGCAGTCTCCACCACCTTTCAATTATCATTGCTCTTATCACTATTTTGTCAATGGTAGTCTAAGAATTTTGCTACTTTTTTGCTTGCTCGGTGTCAGCACAAAATGCCATGTATAATTGTTATGACATTTAGATGTGCATGGGAAACTGTTACAGCTATATTTCATTGATTTTTTTCTTGTGAATTATAGACCTTTGTCTGGATGCGTTATGGGGTGTCTTCTATAACTCATTTACACACAACTTTAATTTGTTTGCCTTTCTGTCCTGCTGGTTTCTGTTTTTTAGTAGTTTTTCCGTTGCATGACAGATGAATTGTGCACACTTGGAGAATTGTTTGCATGAAGCAAGGGAGGAAGCCCAGACCCATCTTTGTGCGGCTGACCGGAGGGCCTCAGAGTATGGTGCATTGCGTGCATCTGCTTTGAAAATGCGTGGTGTTTTTGAACGACTTCGGAGCTGTGTTCATGCACCAGGTGGAGTGGCTGCCTTCGCAGAGTCCTTGCATACTTTGGCTCAATCTTTGGCCAAGTAAGTAACTTGCCTGAACAAAGCATAATGTATGTGTAATATATCTTACATTGGCAGTCCTGCCCATCCCCTTGTTTCTATCCCTGCTGGATGTGATCGAGAAATTTTGCTTAGGATTAAATGACAATTGAAGTATTTGCATATAATAAGGTTTCCTGAGACGGTAACTATGCTTTCAAAACAATCAATGCGTCAAATTTTCAGATTTCAACTTTCTAATGAAGTCAGAGGAGTTTAACATTGTTTTCATGTGAAGCTTGGTGCAAGATAGGTTCTATGAAATTCAACTAGGAAAGTAGGTGCCCTTCTGCCTGTGTTCTTTTGTTTTTGTTTTTTTTTTTGGGCGGGCCCGGGGGAGGGGTGGGGGGGCGATGATGGGCGGTTGCACTGCTCTAGATAGATATAGATATAGATATAGATATAGATATATATATATATTTATGCATTGACACACTTCATGATCGTGTCTTTTTTCTCTGATATGAACTTTTTCAGTTCCACCAATGATAATGAAGATGAGGATACTGCCAATTTTAGAAAATGTGTCCGAGTCCTTGCAGAGAAAGTTAGTTTCTTGTTGAGGCACCGTCAAGAGCTACTCAGCAAGTACCTAAAGCTTGAAGCTGAGAATGAACAATTGAGGAAAGAATTGGAAGAGAAGAAAGAACTGGTTAAAACTTTATACACCAAACATCAACTTGAGAAGCAGGTAACTTGTTAATTGGCATGATAATCATGGATGGTTTGCTAACCAAACTAAATCTGGTGGATTGACTTTAAAAATGGCGTTCCATCCCCTAGTCCTTATTTTCTTTTGTAGAAGAGATGAGATGAGTTAAAATTAAAATGAAAAGTTGAATAAAATAATGTTAGAATATATTTTTTTAATATTATTTTTGTTTTGAGATTTGAAAAAGTTGAATTGTTTAATTTATTTTATGTGAACATTTTGAAAAATTGTAATGATTATATGAGATGAGACGAGATGAGTTGAGAGTAGTTGTGGAAACAAATGAGGCCTAATCACTTTTTAATCACTTTGGCATGGAACGTTTTGGTGCAAGATTAGTGCTTTATTTGTGATTGTGGTCTAGAAGACACTTTTATCTATTTAATAGTGTGCTGAAGGCTGTTCTGGTTGAGCCACCATATAATGGGCAGCTTTGTTTTGCTTATGATTTTGCTACAGGCAAACAAAGAGAAAATATCTTTTGGTCGCTTAGAAGTTCATGAGATAGCTGCATTTGTTCTTAACCCGAACAGGCACTATGAAGCCATCAGTCGGAATTGCTCAAACTACTACTTGTCTGCTGAATCTGTGGCCTTGTTTGCCGACCATCTCCCAAACCGTTCGAACTACATTGTTGGGCAGATTGTTCATATCGAACGTCAAACTGTGAAGCCGACGCCGCCTACTCCAACACGGCATGAACTTGGTAGAGCAGATCAAATGGATTACCTAACCTCTGATCTCGGAACTGATCGGTTGATCTTGAATTCAGGATCGACTTTGAATCCGTATGGTCTACCCATTGGCTGTGATTACTTTGTAGTGACGGTAGCCATGTTACCTGATACCACCATTCATTCACCATCTCTATCCTGATCTCTATCTAGGCAGATTGAAGTGATGGAAGAATCCAACTGTACATATTTCTGATGACATTCAAAGTTTGAACCCCACTTGGTAGAATTTGAACTTGATTTCCTTTTTGTACAGCTGATTATCCAATTAAGTTTAGTCTCTCCTTTGTATATATGGCTACTACTATTGTTAAAATTAGAAATTATTGTGAATACCATCCAGCTCTTGATTTGAGTTGGTCTCATGCATTAAAACTTTGATCATTCCAAATTTTTCAGCACATATTTCTTATTACGTTCATCTGTTGTATTATGGTGGGAGGGGCCAACGATATTTATTTCTAGAAATTAAGGTTACAGTTTTCAGTTTTTGCATTTCTGATATTTGAGAATAAAAAAGACCTCGCAATTAAGTACTTTCGTCAATCTAATGATCATCTCGATTTTTGAAAACGTGAAAATTCAGATGATAATTTGTATTTAACCCTTTTTAGAGCGTGGGTTCACAGGGAGAAAGCAAGGAGAGGGGAGGGGGCTGCTTAATTATATGCTACTGAGCTTGTTTAAGGTAATTCAGATACAAGATAAAAGTGAAAATGAAAACAATGGATTGATAGATTAGAATCATATTCATTTACTAAGTCTTGTTTGGGAACTAAATCCGTCACAACTCATCTCATTTTATTATTACAACTTCTACATGAGATGTTAAGTTGAGATGAACATTAAAAGTTGGATAAAATAATGTTAAAATATCATTTTTAATATTACTATCATATTAAAATTTGAAAAAAATTAAATTATTTATTATATTTTATATAAAAATTTTAAAAAATTATAATAATGAGATGAGATTAAACACTTATTGTATTTAAACCGGCCTAAGAAGAAATTGAAAAGTTAGAATAGAAGGTTCGGTTACTCCATAGTGGAGGAAAGTTGGTCTTAATGAAACATATGTTATCAAGAATGTGCCTGAGAAAGTGCTTAAATCTGTTAATAGGGATGTTCTCATATTTCTAATTTCAATTGAAAATAGGGAAGGGAAAGCGAGAGAAATTAAATGGCATTGAAGTAAGAGATTACACAATCTACAAACTGATGTAACTTAATATAATTTGTCATATTGTAAAATTATTTTTATTATAAATCAGATTTAACGGATTACATGAAGCCACGTCAATCTATAGGATTACTTTTGTATAATTACTTTGAAGCTGTAGCACTACTCTTGAAGTAAACATGAAGAAGACACACAAGAGAGAGAGCGAGAGAGAGCTTTTGAAATTTAATTTCATTCATGAAATTTCTGGAATGTTAAATAAAAGCACTATCTAGATTTATTCTCACCATCATCTTCTGAAATGTTAAACAAGAACTTTGGGAGGGATGCAATTCTAGGGAGCTGAAGCAGCAGGTCCCCAAAGGAGTCTTTCCTTGACATACCTGGTACCTGCTTGCTGCCAGATACATCCCTTGTGTCCGCTTCATAAACCTTCAAATCAGCTCTATGTTTAGCATCATGCATTTGTTCAGTTTTGTGCTTAACTTCAACTCCGGTTCCACCATCAAGTCCATCGGTGCAACTTTCTCCATTACCCTGAAGATTCTGGACTGAACCAGAGTCCTTCTGCAGAAGGCAACACAGGGAATTGACCCTTGACATAAGGGACTTCTCATCAGAAGAGCTCGCTAACTGATTGTCGTTAAGCAGGTACTGAGCAATGTCTGCCAGCATGTCATGATATTCCGAAGCTTCATCGGTAGTTGGTAGAGTTCCAGAAGTCATCTGTTCTGAGATACATTGTCCGATATGGCTCATTAAATCACTCATTGACATGGACGGATGGAGTCCCGTCAGTTTTATCTGGTCCCGGTTTCCTGGACCTGTGGAATCAACTGCGTCGGAACTTCCATTACCTTCAATTGCACGAGTGTCCATCAATAACATAAGGCAATCAATTAACTAATTGACGCACAAGATAGAATGCATAACCAGTATTATTCAGCCCATAGCAATACTAAATATCCCTTTGAAGATGAGAAATGTTTGCACCCAAGCCCTTGGGCTAGGCATATGTTAGGTATCCAGAAACATTAAAAGGATTAAAATTGAGAACCAAAGGCCTTTGTGGTGCAATTATTTCTCAAATTTGAAACATTCTAAAATGAACATGCAATCAACATGCGAGTTTAAGTAGCCTAGATAGCTCAAGTTTTGCAGTATCGCACTCTTTTACTCTATTGATAACAAAAAGTTCAATACCATATTTATAAATATTTTTTTATAAGTAATACCATATTATAAATATTAGATGTACAAAACACAAACAAATTATTTAGAAGCAGTTGTTCAAATGGGCATCATGCAGAAAAGAAAATCACTAATATCAGATAAGATAAAGATATAAAATTGCCTCCGGAACATGCATGCAGGTACTAATTGCCAAAGTTATGTCCAAGTACATATGGAAATTGACAGAATATGATCTGGCTTGCACAACATCATTCATGCTTGATGTGCCTACTACAACAACAACGAAGTAGTTACATCAAACTAAAAATACGTCAAACATTAAGCAGTCTTCAGTGCATATATAGGCTCTAAACTATTAATTGATAAGTGTAGGCAATCAGAGAAAAAAGAATATAGTGCACTTATGAAATCATGACAATAAATGGTAAAACAGTATCAATCACCATGCTCAAAACAATGCTCAAGCTTGTCCATGTACCTGAACTGGGGGAAGGAATTTCTCGTAAACGACTTTCAAATGTCAAACCAGTAGAATCCAGTTTCTGTTCGATGTTCCATGAAGAAGATTGTGTAGTAGTGGGTGATGCTACATCCTGGAAACCAGACATGGATCCTGGACCACTATCCACTTTATCAAAACTATGACCTTTAGATTCTTCTGGGTCTTCAAAAACAGAGGGCCGTGGTTCAAAGTATGGTGAATCCAAAAGCCTCTCAGGCTGTTGGCTTAAGAAGTTGAGGCGCACGTCACACTGGATAAGCTTTTCAAAATGCTTGTTTAACGAGCCTTGCGGGCATTGTAGATAATGTTGCCTATAAAATCATAACATCAAAGTTTTCCATTGATAAAGCCTCACAAAATAAATAGAATGTCTAGAGAGTTATAAATCTACGTAACTTGCCCAAATGATGAAATGAAGCAGCACACATGTTTAAAAGAGGGTCTTTTCAAAGAGAGAGTAATGAGGAGCTCTAAAGGTACCATAATGAGAGATAGAGACAGAGACAGGTTATTTACATATATGCTTAGAGGTACACACAAAGTTATGAAATTCAAGAAAAGGAAAAATGTCCTATTCAATGGGGAGAAAAAAAATGAGATGATTAATTTTCAAAGAGGAAAAGATTGAAAGGAAAAAGAACATACAAGATTAATTAAAGTTGAGAACAATAAAAGCAAAATATTCAACTCCACAGCATTTAGAGCAGCACCACAAACCAATCAACCAACAAATAGATATGCTTCACAGTAGAAGGAATCCAGCTTTTGTTATCAGGAGTGCAAGTTCCCAACATCGCTCTGGTTGAAATTAGAGAAACTAAGTTCGTTTCGGTATGAGAAAATAAACAATCCTGAATAAGGGATAAGTCAGGCGTGTACAGACTATGGCATCGTTAAGCGCTTATCTTTTCAGTGTGAAATGTGTTGTTTCAAAGTAGCCAAGAGTCGGAGACCTGATCTTTGGTCAGTCTTATTGAATGAAGTATGGGAAAAGAAACTGAAATGTCATCCAGCAAACTATAAGCCACCAAGAACAACACAAGCCCTCGTTTTGTTTCCTTTTTACAACACAAGTCCTCGTAAAATTAACTTGCCAAGCCTTAATTAGGCAAGAGTAGCAAAAACACACTTTTTGGCAGTCTTAATGTCCAATGTAAAGAGAAATAGAAAAGAAACCTGAACTACAATTACCTGTGCATGCTAGCCTGCCCATCTGTGAAATCAGCAGTAGCCTGCCATAAGGTGTGTTTTCTAGGCTGAGGGTTGGTCTCCCTGAAGAAAAGGGGCTGTCTAGCTAGCTGCACAGGAGATCAGCAGTGTCTTATTGAACCGTTTATACATGTGTGCTCATTGGCATCTTATTGAAATTCATACCACTTAAAATACAGGTACAGACATGCACGAACAGAGAGAGAAGATCAGAAGGCCATACATACCACAACATTTAATGTACCAGGCGCATTATCAGGACAATTGGCCTTCAGAGCCATAATATCTGACCATTGGATTTCTATTTTACTTTTCAGGCCACCTTCAAGAACTTCCCAAACAAGTTTATGCTTAGCAAAGTAACACTTCGCTACTAAATCGCCTTCATATCTTGATTTATACTGCAAATGTTAAGAGTTACATGCAAAATCAGTCAGATTCTCTAAACTCTCAGAATGTGCGCAGCACAAAATCTTAGAAGATTTTCTCTTTTGCTTATTTACTGTTTAGGTAACAGAATAGGAAGTGAAGATACCTCCCAATTCCCAATCCTCAGAAGGGAAGCAGGAAAATTTGAAGCCTTTAGCTTGTCAGTACTACTTGATACAGCAGTTCCTTTACTTTCATTTTTAGTTAATGCATTGAAACTTTCACTCAGCACAGCTCCTGTACTAGAACCACTCCCTTGAGAAAGCTTCATCTGTATTAAATCTAAGAGTGATGGGCTTTTCCTCAGCTGCAAACCCAACGGGCTAGGTTCATCAAGCGGGTTGTATTGTGAAGGAGGGATAGGGAATGCATTACTTCCATGACCACATTGCTGATTAGTCAACAAGGAAATCGTGTAAAACAAACCAATAAAAGAATCCAAATTACTATGGAAAGCAACAGGAACTTAAGTTTTTAGGAAACAAAAAGCCCAATGCCGTATTGATCTAAACAACCAACACTAGTCCATAAACAAAAGCTCTTGAGCTCCTCACAAGTGTCATGATAAATTAGCAATGCCCAACTAAGTAGAAACCACATAATTTAAGGAATTCTCGAAATTGCAAAAGAGACAAGTTTTGTCACAGAAGCATTTAGGGAATCCAAATTACAACAGAAAGTATAGGAAATGGCTTTGAGTCTTTATTGCAACAAATCCATAAAAGTCGTCACAAGCAACAAATCTTAGCTACAACCAAATTTGAAAGAACGCTATTTTTTCCTCGCTACAACACAAGAAGCCCAAATAAACACTAAAAGCAATATATTCACTAAGATCAACTCACATACAAATGCCCAATTTGGCTGGATGCAAACGTAAATCCTATCAAACTTTAACCAATATCAACTCATGCATAAACACTCTAATCCATTAGGAATGAACCATAACAGTTAATGAATACAGACAGTTCTAATCGCTTTCCCACAATCTCCCAGGGATCAAACTTACGATGATATGATCTAAGAATCTACCTGACCATGTGCTCTCAGAAAGTTATGTTTGAGAAAGGTAAAAAACACAGGGACTTAGCGACCCTGCCAATAATCATATATAAAAGAAACACAAATGACTCGGAACGAACTTTTCTTATGGCAAGATAAAAAAACACCCAAATCACCAAACCCAAAGCCACCATTTGGTTTCCCAGGAAGCTGAGAATCAAAAAAGGAGAATTTTTTTATCTAGTTCCGAATTAAGATCTAAATTTGTCAGATGATCAAAACAACTAGAGATCATACTCATTTGAATATAATTCCCTGTTTTTCTCAGGTATATTATAATTATGTACATAAAGTCTCACAATTCCCCACTGTTTCCCCGTGTTCTTTGGAACCAAACAAACGAAAATTCATTCTGTACCTCTTGAGAATCCTGGGAACACTTCGAGCGCTTAGTGAGTGGCCCGTGCTCTTCTTCCAACGAGTCCTCGATCTCCAACTTCACCGGCGGCTTGTCACGACACGAGGTCGTCGTCGCCGGAGTCATTTCAGACTCTGGCCTGAGATTCACGGATTTCGTCGACTGCACCATCCAAATTCCCCGTAACGAACCGAAACAGAATCCAGAGGAAAAGGAGAATCAAATTCCCGAGAAACTAACAAAATTTAGTAATTTACAACGAAACATGAAATAAGCGCTTGGAGATTCTGTAAACCCTAAGACTTGGCGTATATTTTAACGGTGCCAGAGAGTGACGGCGAGCGCATGCTGTTTTGAACTGGGCGTAAGTCAATTACCGAAACAGCCTCGTAGTTTGAGGGAATATGCTCAATATATCGCGAGAAAATGAAGGCTAGTTTCATCATTCGGGTTAAGGTGGTGCGGGCATGCCCTGGCAGACACGTATGAACTCAATGGATATTAACGTGGGGCCCAGTCTATTCAAATGACGGCGGCGTTGTTGGAACGACACGTGGCGATCGATCTGATGTTTTCTTGTCGCGAACGGGACCTCTCGCCGGCACGTAGACTATTGAGTTGGAGGTGAGAGAAAATGAAGTATGGGCAGGTGTTCGTAATTACTTTGAGCTTTTGTTACTGCAAACTTTTATTTTTTATCTTTTTGATAAATCAGTCATATCGACCGAAAAGTACGGTCTTATTAATGGAGATGAAATTAAAAATTAAAATATATGTTAAATGTATTATTATATATTTTAAATTTTTTATATAAAATATAATAAAAAATTTTACTTTTTAAAAATTTAAAACATTTTTTTCAAATCCAAAAATAAAATTAATATTAAAAAATAATTTAATAATAATATTTCATTCTTTGTTTATCTTTTATCTCATTTTATTTCATTTTTAAAAATAAATCAAATTTTAATCATATAATCTGATGAGTAATATATTAAAAAAAATTTGGAAACCAAACTATTTTTATACTATTTTATTATTATTTATAAATTATTACTCTACTATTTATACATATTTTGAGATATTCTTAATTAGTAGAACACATTTTCTATTATTTAAATTGTAAAATTTTATTTGTAATATTTAAATTTAAAAATTTTTCTTTTGAATCAAATTATGACATTTAAACGCTTTTATGCATGTATTTCCCTTATAACTAAAACAATTCTAATATTAAATATAATTTAAGGCCAAGTAAGGTCTTGTTTATTTTTATAAAAACTTTTATTTCATCTCATTTTATTATTACTATTTTTCTTTTCAAATTTTTATATAAAATAAAATAAAATTTTAATTTTTTCAAATTTTAAAATAACGTTTTCAAATTCTAAAACAAAATTAATATTAAAAAAATTTATTATAATAATATTTTATTTTATTTTTAACTTTTATTTTATATTATTTCATCTTATTTATCAAAACAAACTACATCTAAATCTCTTAAATTTTTTTTGAAAATGACCGTTGGACGTACAATAAAAAGTATGTTTTTATCTGAGATTTACATTTTTTTTTAAGAGGAAACTTACCTCTCTTAACTTTACACAAATAATTTTTCTTTAGATTTAATGATAAAATATACCGAAAGAGAATTCATTATTAGATTTTGCTAAAAATGAAAAAACTTCCAAAAACACAACCCTAAAGAGACCGATGAATTTTTTTCTCTTAAATTTTTTGAAGTACAAAGTAGACTATAACATTTTCCAACAAATTGGAACACTTCCCACAAAATTGGGATTTTTAATATTCTAAAAAGAAAAAAAAAATATTTTTCTATTTAGATTGAAAGATGAGATGAATTGATATGATTTCTAAAAGTTAAATAAAATATTATTAATTATTATTATTTTAAAATTTAAAAAAATTGAATTAAGATTTAAAAATTTTAAATTATTTATTATATTTTATATGAAATTTTAAAAAAATGTAATGATAAAATTTAGATGAATTTATCTCAACTCTCAATACAAACTGGACCAAAGAAAAATTGATACTGATTATAGTATTACTCCTTACATAATCTAAAATAAAGAGATATAAATGTATAAAGTACGTCTTATAATATTTATTTTTCCACAAACTCATCTGGGTAGTCATAAATGTGGTATGACTTGCCTTTTTATTTATTTTTGTATTTTTATTTTTCACTCTAATTGAAGAGATTTTATTTATTTTTAAATAAACTTGGTACAAAGTCAAAAAGATTTTGGCAAGGAAAAAGGGAATCCAAATGGTATGGGCAGAGTTGGCAAGAGAGTAGAAGCCTGAAGCATGGCACATTGACCTAATATAATGCTTAGCTTTGGTTCATTTACTGGAACAAAAATAAATAAATAATGCATGAAGCTGAAACATTTCATTTGTAATCCAACTATTAAACTCATAAATATTTCATATATTATGTCTCTATATTATTATGTTTTTAGTTGTAAAAATTATATTTCCCTCATTTCTGTTTATTATTTCTTTTTAAATCTTTATGTAGTTGTCGTATTTTGCTAGTCAGAAACTGAAAAGTCCTCATTTTGGTGTTTCATTTCATTCGAATGTTGCATGCAACTCTCTAACATTTTTATGTCTAATTTAGAGATTCATTCCGAGCAAATAAAAAGGGAGTAAAAGCACTTGTCTTATATCTTATATTTTATTTACTCAATATTCAAATTACGTTTTGAATATTGGGATGAGTCTTTTTTTTAATAAAGAGTCAGGAACACATATTCAATAGTAGCTCATACCTCAAATTTATTAATAAAAGCCTCATGTATGGCAAATGAAGACCGTAATAACATTATTACATTTTTAGGTTACAAGATAAGAAATAAAAATTCGAGCCCAAATGTCAAAAAGGACTAAAACATCAAAAGACAAACAAAAACCAAACAATTAAACAAGCCTATAAAAGGCACAACCATGCCGAGAATGAAAAAACTACACAAGCCTAAAACCAAAAACAAAACCGAAACTTAATAAAAATGTAAAGATGGCAAACCCAAATAATTCAAGCGATTTAGTCCTCTTATGGCTCGAGGCATATTTGATAAAATGCTATAAAACAACTCCTCACTTATCACACATTTTTTAACCAGTCAATCTGTTACTTGATTGCATTATATATATATATATATGTATATATGTTGTACACAGTAAGTCATAGGATTTAAGAAATCCATAATCTCATCCCAATAATCTTTCAAGTACCCCACACCACATTTCTATCTGTACTACCATTAGATTATTATCATAGAATCCAACTTAATAATTATATTAGTAATCTTTAAGATTTTACAAATCTAAATACTCTGAAGAAAAGCTAGTAGTTTTGCTTTATTGTTGAACCCAAAACCAATAGGGGAAGAGAAAGCCTTGATTAAATGACCTCTATCATCTCGAATGATACCTCAAATATCACTGGAACCCGGATTGCCAATGCTATTATCATATGTATTCAATTTATACCATTCGGGAGGTGATTGTTGCAATGTAACTATTTTACGTCAACACCTCTTGGGAGGCACAAGAGTAATTCTCGATCTCTCAAAGACCAAGCAATCGAAATGCGAGAGGCTATTAAAATTAGTAGTCGATTGGCAAATAGTGTCAATCCACTTATAAATTGAAAACATCATTTCTTGTGGAGTTTCTGATTTTCTCTCCATTCTAACTAAGCATCTTCTCCTTCAAATCTTCCAAGTAATAAGAATAGGCAGAATACCCACAATAATACTTACTTGAGAGTAACCTTTAGCACGACGAAATTACGTTAACATAGTATCTTTTCAGGTAAGGTCAAGAAGAATGCCGCACATATTACCAAAAGTAGCCCAAACCTCCTGCACAAAATTCCCCTAAAAAACATGATTATGATCTTTATAAATTCCTGAATCATAGCAATTACAATTAGAGACGATATAATTATTTATGTGATGGAATTTATTATCCACACTCAGAGTCATACTCCACACCTTCCATATAGTAATAGACAATTTGAGCGAAATATTTTTATGTCACACCCAAGAGTGCCACTCAAAAGAAGAATCCCGAATACGAATACAATTCTAAGCCGATTTAGTAGTAAATCAATCTTCTAATTTTTTGTTCAAACCAACGCATCTAACCCCACCGTATTTCTAGATAAGATAGCCAAAATATCTTTAATGTTTTCATGGCCAACAAGACTCTCCAATAAATCAAGATCTCAACTATTAGAGAGTTTGCAGTCCTTAATTTTAAGAAGAGGATTACCCACCAATTGCATATCATTTTTCAAAGGGCCATTGTTATTCCAGTTATTATACCAGAAAAAAATATTACCCTCTTTAGTCCTTCATTTAAAATTATTCCGGAGCATAGAATACACTGAGCATCCAAGATGAGTTGAATTAAGTTATAAACAATAGTGTTTTGTGGGTCCTATTGAGATGAGTTTAACTTTTTAGATTGTGACGAGTTTAACTTTTTTAGGTTGAGATGTATGAAGTAAATTGAGATGTGTTTAGCATTTTTATGAAAATTTGAAAAAATAATAAATCACATCAATAATTGGTTTGAGATGAATTAAAATGAATTGAGTTGGACTCAACAATAAAAAAACACCAATACCATTGCAAAATTTGAATCCTCTTGGATTGTTTTTGGTTTAATCAGCCAATATCTTTCCAGAAATTATCGTTATAACGTAACATCCCTCTATCATAAGTGATGACTTTTTCTCGTTTACCAGACAGGGTTTTGATTGAAATGTGTTAATTTGGTGCAAACGCACTGCTATAGGTGGGGGGGAGCTCATGCAGCTATATATGCAGCCAAAGACGACTTTTGACAGATGATAACTCAATTGCCGCACGGAAGTTACCCCAACGGAGGCCATCAATCATGACTGACGGAGCACATAACAATCTAATGTTATCGTTTACAAAAGAAAGAAATCATTGCATTTCATTAACTCAACTCACTTTCATATCTCTGTTTTCAAGTATAAATGATATAATGTTTATTGTTATTGTTAGGAGACTTTTTAGAACATCTTATTCTTGGCCTCAATGAATTTTTGATGTGAGCAGAATAACTTATATTTTTTGGGTTGTGTTATATCCTATAACTCAAATCTCATTTTATTCCAATTTATTGATATGATATTGTCCATAACTGTCGATTCTTGGATTCTGAATAATGTAACTTTTTTTTAATATTATGATTCTTACCATCCATATCAGTGAATTGTATTATAGGTCTAATTTAAAAGCTCCGATTTTATGAATAATAAATTGAGTTTTTCAAATTTTGAGAGTTTTTGAATTATAAATAAGAGTATTTTAGTCAAATTTATTCTAAAATAAATCTTTCTATCTATCTATTGTTTGGGCTGTAAAAGAGTTCAATTTTATGAATTGTATATAGTGCTAGCCCTTTTTTTTTATTAATGTTTTTTTCATATATTTATAAAATACTCTTTCCAGTTTTTTTTTTTTAAATTCACAATATCAATAAAAAAATACTTACCTAATCACTAAGTAAACAAAAAAAAAAAAATGGAAAAAAAATCTCAGGACCCATTATCGAGATCTGAAGCATTTCTCTTTATAATAATGTCACATTATGTAGTAAGATAGGATAAGAGTATATTGAAGGTGTAGTATATGTATATATATATATATATATCCTAATATTTCCAGGGAATTTAGAAAATTACACCAAATTTAAGCTGAACATGCCTCACTTCTGTTCGGTGTATGACCCAATTCCCTCTGGCCCAGACCCTTTTTGTTTCCTTTTTCAAATTCGTTTCTTTACAGAACAACATCCTCCTCTCTTCATATCCCTCCAACCTCCATTTTATTGTGTCATGAGTAGGGCTGTTCATCCAGTTGGCAGACCGAAAATGCAGATATACCCAGCCCGGATCTCAGGGTCCAAATACGGACTGGTGTCCAGCCCAACTATATCCGGATCAAGATCCGATCAGGGAACCAGATTAATCCGGATTTATTAGCACCAGAAATACGGACACTGGATTAAAATCGCTTTTTCTTTTTAATAATATAACCAATATTATTATTTATAATACAAACACAAATAAATCATAATTGATAATACAAATGCAAATAATTTTTTCACATCAGAAATATATAAAAAATAAAAAACAGAAACGAGTACTATTTCTGTATTTTCTCATCAACCAAACATCTCCATAAGAAAGCCCTCGCCCCAAAATCATCCCGAGAAACCATTCTTACTCTCCATGCAATGGACTCTAATTTTATCCTTAAAGCCCGTATCGTCATCTTCACCTCTTCATTTTCTTCGACATTGCGGGCTGCGTCTCTATATATGGGATCCCTCTCGTCTTCCTCTTTGACCTCGACCTCATTTGCATTCAAATCCAACAACAACGACAATTAATGTGAGAAAAAAACCTAGTTCCATCGCCTACTTCCAAGAGAGATCCAGTTCTTCTAGATCTACCACATCAATCGAAGTCAAAAAAGATCCAGTCTACCAAATCACCAGATCTACTCAAATATAAAACTATTATTCACAGATCGGGAGAGAGCTTTATCTAAAGGTCTTTGATGAGAAACACTGCAGCTTTGCGCTTTGGAGACGGTGACGGCAATTCTACGTAGGAGATCGATAACAGCGATAGATCGAGTCCCCCGCGGTTGTTGAGCATGATCATTTGACGGCTGCTAGGGTCTCGTTTCACCTGTGTGAGAGAAAGAGAGGGGGTAGAGACGGATGCGAGGAGAGAGAGAGTAGGATCGTAAGAGATTAGACATTTATTAATATATAGACCGGGTTTCGGATTTAAAATCCGGTAACCGAATTATATAACTGGATCTGGATCACATTGATCCGGATTATTAAAATGCAAATTCCGGATTTGAATTAATCCGAGTTGGATTCCGAAACCAGATTCTGAATATCCGGTTTCTAGATCGGACCGGGAAAATACCCGGTCCAGATGAACAGCCTTAGTCATGAGACTATTTATTGCTCATAATATGAGACCAAATAACTTCTTTACCAATTGATTAATATATCTATTTGCATTCAATTTCATTAAAAGCAAATCAACCAGAGAATTAGTTCTAGAGGTTTTGATACATAGTCATACTTTCCCAATTGAGTAAAAAGTAACTTCACAAATAGCACTTCGGAGATGGCAAAAACAGGGAAGTTTTAGAGAGATAAGCTCTCCTCTCCCCCTCCATCTCCATTTCCGAGAGTACAACCTCCAGAGCTATAAAGTGATAAGAGGATCAATAAGTCATTTGGCCACAAGTCCACATGCTTTTTATTCAGAGATAATTTCCAACTAGCATTTGAATACGACTAAAAAAGAACCATCATTCTCAAACAAGAAACAATCCTTTAGAGCATTCCATCTAGCTATCTTCATCTTCCCAGCAGACTTAACAGCTTTATGATCAGACCACAAAGCAAAAGCATGTTGAACAGCTGCTGTAGGGTACACTCCAACATTCTCAAATAATTTTTGATTACTTCTATACCAAAAACCCCATGCAATTGGAGTAAGATCTTCTCCACTTCCACTATGGAGATGTGAATTGCAACAAGAAACATTGATTTGCACCTAGTTCTAACTTCTTGGAGATGTGAATACCAATTGCTCTGATCTCTTTGATGGAGGCATACAAACTCTTTATTTGGATTGTGAGTTGAGATGAGATAAGTGAGATAAAAAGTTAAATAAAATATTACTTTTTTTTTATAAGTTCAAAAAAAAAAAAACTATAATGGTTATTATTATTATTTTTTGATAAGTAAATAAAATTTTTTGATAAAAAAAAAACTATAATATTTTTTGATAAGTAAATAAAATATTACTTTTTAATGTTATTATTATTTTAAGATTTGAAAAAGTTGAGTTATTAATTATATTTTGTGTGAAGATTTAAGAAAACTATAATGGTTAGATGGGGTGAGATGAGATAAAACACTTCCACTATTCAAATGGGGCTAAATGTTCAACATCAACAAACTACCCTACAGATTTCATGCAGGCCAAGCTTGGGTCTGAGGATGTACGACTACATGCATGTAGTGTTAGATTGGAATTTGATTTTGGCTCTCAATTAATGTAGTGATCATTATTCCCCATACTTTTGTGCAATGGAATCCTTTTGGATGTGGGTTCATGACTCGAATACTTTAGTCCAAGGCTTTGAAGAAGCAGGAAGTGCACGCCATGATACCACAAAACCAGATGCTTCAAGAGAACATTTTGTCGAACTAATTATCTTTCATCTATTGGTAAACTCTCCAAAGGATTACATTAAGGCTACGTTTGATGTTGAGGTGATCTCAAATGACTGTGAATGGTTCGACAATATGGATGATCTTTCATTCATATTGTTGAACTATTACTTACAAACTATTCACTATTATTCACAAATAATTTGAAATCACCTTAGCATCCAAATGTAGCTAAGTCCCTCAATATGCATCCTATTCCTATCTCCTCATCAAATGTCCCAAGAATTTGCTTCTCTGTGGATAGTGTCCATATCAGTTAAACTGACAAGCTAACAGAGATCTTTTGTCATGGTTAAATGATGATTCAGAAACAAGTACCCAAGGCAGAGCTAGATTTTTTTTTTTTTTTTTTTGTGGATGGAATTGAAACTCCACATTTAGTTCAGTGAAGATTTGAAGGGATTTTATCGAGTTTTTAAAACCTGACCCTTTCAAGGCTCTTATATGTTCTGCCCCTAGTCACGACTCACACTTCTGGTAGAACTTGATTAATAGTTGATTGCCAGGATTCCAGAGCAAACTGCATTTCTTTGAACTAGGAAGCCTATCAAAGATTGACTTGGAGAAATTTGTTAAAACTGCAAGTAAGGATGTGGATAATGAAAATGTTGTCAACCTCTCAAAAGAGAGACAACTACAGGTTTCAGAGGAGACAACAGACATTGTAAATGCTGAAGAACAAGAGAAGATACAAAAGTTAAGGACTCCGCTTCAACAGAACCCCTCGAGGCTCGAGATTGCAAAGATTGTTGCTCAAGTTATCATAATGGAAGGTGAAAAGGTAGAATTAAAGAGTGAAACTGTTACAGATCCTGAAGCAGAAGTCTGAAGTGTCTCCTCTAAGGATTCGAGAACAAGTACTTTGAAAATTGGAAGTAATGGGAACAGTGGTGCTAGATTGTTGCCCCCACTACTTCCCCTGTTTCAGATCTGCTTTACTTGAAAACAAACTATTTTGGATGAAAAAGATGCTTCATTTCTGAAGAAAATGTGGCAGAGAGAGACCAAAAATGATTTTCCAGTTTCTTCGAGTAGTTAAGTAGAATCACCACCAGTTGTCAATATTGTTGACATTATACATTTTTGTTGAAAAGGCACCAATTGAGCAAACAATTGAGAAAGATCAAGCAGTAAAAGATGAGAACAATCATCCAGAAATTGATGAAAATACCACAGATATAGTCTTATAGACTCCAGGCTGATGACACTATTTTGGCAAGGAAAACTTGCATGTGGAGGAAAACTGACAGTGAGCCTGACACTGTTAAGGTTTACAACTTGAAAAAGGATCACGACTTTTGTATTGTTGCGAGACAACAGAGGTGATAAGATACAGAGAATCATGGAAGGCCAAGTCAATGGGAAGAGAAATACTTAAGTCACAAATGGATTACAAAAACAATTTCATAAATTAACGTGGCTTTATGCGATTTGTCAGATTGTAAAACTATTTGTAAAGGATCACATTAAATTACGTCAACTTGTGGGATTGTTTTTGTATAATCTCTTTGTGACTAGCAGTCCTATTTACACTCAGTACAGTCTGGATCCTCATTAATGAGAGAGAATAATCATTCATTTTGAATCAAGTTAGGCATGCAGAGGAAACACAGAGAGTCTAAACAAGTTTTAGATACATTTCTGAGATGGCACAATTACAATGTCATGAACTGCTCACCCTTTCATGCAATTAAAACCATGTAAGTCCAACAACAAGAGCAACAATAGATAACCAGAGTGGAATAGTCAATACACACAGATTGGCGATCCCCGACGAAAATCCAAAATAACCAGAGTGGCGGCGCTGTGTGCAAGGGCCCCAAGAACGACAAACACGTGGAAGATCTGATGGCTGTGGCCTGCAATATCAAAGGCACCAGGCTTCCATCGCTCCGGTATTCGACTAACATAGAACCCTGCTCCTGCAGCATAGAAAACAGCCATAACAAGCTCATATCCTAAGGCAACAAATATATGAGGATGGCCCCAATAGAGAGCAAAAGCATGAGCTGCTGGAATTACTCCCGAAAAGCCCATGCAAAGAAATAGGGAGGCCCTGTAGGAACGGAAACGAGAAGTAGAGAGAGCAGGTGCGAGCAGGGTAATAATTGCGAGGATTCCCAGTACAGATATGGATGTAAGATAGAAGAAACGAGAATAGGGGTTGCAGGAGAAGGCATAGTAAATGGGAGCAAAGAAGGAACAGACTATCATAAGGGAAATGCCAGCATAATCTAGGCGCCAGAAGAAAAGGTTGAAGCGTTTTGAGTGGCAAGCAAGAAGATGTGAAAGAGAGCTGGAAATCAAGCAGCCCATTGCTCCTGATAAGAAAACAAACCAAGGCCATTTCGGAATTGTGTTCGAAGAACCGTCCTCTTTATATGAATGCAGAACCGATGGCTCTGAAATGTGTCTCAAACGCGAGTCCTGCAAAAAGGTAAAAGCATAACATCTCTTTCTACTCTTACAATAATCAATGAGTAAAATAGCTCATGAAGAAAAAAATTATAACATTTCTAAATCAAAACCTCTGCCAAACGAACTTGGGAAACAAATGGCTAATACAAGTGTGATCTGTCTAAAAAAGTGATCTTTAAGTGGTTTATTCTCCCAAAACCTTTTAGTGACGAGTAAAAAAAATTGGATTAGTAGAATTATATGGCACTGAAGATCAAAATGTATTGATCTTTAAAAATTGTAATCATTAGATAGAAATGATATTTTGAATTGTGTATAAATCGCATAATTATTTAAAATAAAATAAAACACGGAATCTAAAAAAAAAAAAATTTAATGAATTTTAATAATATACTCCACTCCCTTCAAAACAATTACTCTAGAATGATATATAATATTACTGATCACCAAAAGAGTTATAAAATGGACAACTTGGTAGGTTTAACGCTGTAGATGTTGTATGGTATTCCCTGAAACAGGGACAAAGTCTGATACACCAAAAACCCCACAGCCACGTCAGAAGGCTATACACTTCAGATGGCTCCACATTCTTTACCTTTTAATCGCCACCGTTCAACTATGGCGTAGACCCCACATACTTCAGTATACCATCCACTGTTTTGCATGAACGTGGGACTCACTTTCAATAAAATACTCAGGCCTGATATGGATTTTATATTCATTTTAATTTAGTCTAATTCTTCTCTATTTTATTATTATATTTTTTTAATTTTTTTTTATATAAAATATAAATTTTTATATATAAATTTTTAAAATTTTAATATATTTTTTTTTAAATTTTAATATATATATATTTTTTTACATTTTAAAATAATAATAATATTAAAAAATAAATTAAACTTATTTTAACTAATCTTATCAATGCAAACGGCCCTCAACCCCTGATAAATCTTAAATAAATAAATAAAGAGATAATAGAAAACTCACCGGAATTACAGTATCGGAGACGTTCATCAACGGCCCTGGAACTGGAGCCCTGATCCCCCACCCATACACACACAACATGAACATGCAAGTTGATCGAATACCAAAAAGAAACAAAACAAACTTCGGAATGAAAAGGCATGTCTTCTATCTCTATCCTCTCTCTCACTCTCTCTCTTACCTGGACCAACTCCCAAGCAGGCCGCCTCCGATATCCGGCTTCTCCATCAAGCTCATCACCGTCAATCCGGCAAATATTAGGAATCCCCCTAAATGCCTGCACACCAAACATATATCCAACACACACGTGTGTACGTAACAAACACGTATTTATCTACATATACGTATCTATGTATGTAGGTATGAGAATTGGATTCAATCTCACGTCCAGATGTTGAGCGATTCGTTGTGCCAAGCAAAGACGCTCAGCAGCGCGTGCTTCACAGGCCACTCGCACCGGTAATAGTCCAATATGTACTCGTTGTCCTTCAGATACTCCGGCAAATCCTGGTACTTCACCAATCGCCGATCAAATCGCTGCTGCGTCTTCATCTGCTTCTTCTCCACGATCTCTAACTTCTTGATGATCGTCTCGTTGTCCTCCGTGACTAGGTCAGAGCTCTTGTCTCTGCTCCGGCGATGGCTGCTCATATTCTCCGGTGGTTTAATTTCGAGTGCATCGCCGGAAATCCCCTCTATAATACCTTCTCCTGCGATCCAGTTGATCGATCGTCTTCTTCGAGATTTCGAGAATCTTTCTATTTATACACAATTAGGACCGTGCGAACCAGATTTTACCTTCTGTGTGCATTGCAGATGAGTCCGGATACGTGTTAATCAATTGATGGATACATAACAGAAAAGTCAAAAGATAAAGTGAATTTCTAGCTGTGACCAATGTAATTTCGCCACGTAGGTATTAACTGGCGGAGCCTAGCGTGTTGCAGTATTAGGCTCCACTTCGAATTCGTACGGTCTTAAATAATTGCTCGAATCCTGGCGATGGTGGGAATTGAGATATGGTAAATTTGGTACATTTGCATGGCTTTCAAATCAGCGCCAAAGTGTGTGCTCATAATTCGGATGAGATGGGTAAGCCGGGCCAAGCCCTGCTTAATTATTTTGAAAAAGAGCAAATCTTATTATTTTTATATAAATTTTGTATTTATTTATTTTTTAAAAATATTTATATAATTTACGATAGTAGATATAATTCTTTAAATTTTAAATAGATTATATATATAAATATATATATTTATAATTATAACATTTCTCTGCGTAATAATGTTAGATACAAAGACTTCAGAGTCTTTTTTTTTTTGTTAATAATCATTTTCTGTATTTAAAAAATTTGAGTAAAAATTAAAAAATAAGTCCAAATGATATTTTTGACTCAACATATAACATTTGAGAAGAAGTAAAATCATGTATATATATTTTAATTTTCCATAATCAGCTGACGTGGATTGAGATACATGGTTGAAATTTGATTATTAATTTTTGACTTATAAAATCGTATTAAAAGTAATAAAATTTGATTATTTTTATTGAAGTCCAGTTTAACATTTTGCTCCAAATGTGTTATGTTGATTACAAGTAGTGCATTAGCAAATCACTTTGATGTTGGAAATATTAGAGTTATAAAAAATGAAAATATCAATATGTCTTTAAATTATATGAATGAAATACTTTGGCAGTGTGTTGAGAATAATATCAATAAATAGGGCTGTAAATACTTTCTTTCAATTTTGAAAAATAATTATGTAGAAATGAGATATATATCAGGTAAAATTTATATTTTGAGACAAGTTTGGAATGAGTGTATTTAATTATAACCAAATATCAGCAAGCAAGAAATGAATATGGTCCCCACTAGGATGGTTCATCTGGGCCAGGTTTTGCTTGGCCTGATTAATTTTTTTTTTAATAATTTTAACATTTTCATTTAAGAGATTTAAAAAAAATTTTGATCAAAAATTCGAATAAGCAAACCTAATCCCTACCCATAAAATCAATTATATATAGTCATTTTTGCGTAGTTCTTACATACTTCATTGATGTGATTGGTCAAAACAATTAATTTATATTAAAAAATTACACAACCAATCATATAAGTAAATGGTGCAAAAAATACCTAAAACTGATTGCAGATATAATATTTCATACAATATTTATGCAATAGTACTAACACTACAAGAAAAATAGGTATTTATGATATTTTAGTTATAGCCAGAATGATTATTTTTGCTGCAAATACTTTTTTACAGCATTCTTTTTTACTTTTTGTGACGAAATCTAATATCGTAAAAAGTCGATTTTTTTGTAATGTAATGTTATATTTTGTACACGCTCTTTGAAAAAAAAAAGTAGATGCTAAAAATATTATACAAAATATCATTTATTTGTGGATCCATTATTTACAGAAGATGTGCACCTTGCATACCTAAAACTTACACCCAACCTTACTCTCTCACAAGACACACAAACGGTATCATGAAATAGGGTCCCTATACTCTCAGCTGTAAAGAGCATGACAATATTGTTGAGTGATCAGAGTCTGAAAACCTTCTTGTAGTTGCTATACCACATGCAAGATTTGTGTGTTCTAAAAAAAAAAAAGGTTGTGATCAGTTTAAAGACCCTGATCATGATCTTTTCTCTGAAAAAAGCTCAAGCTCATGGAAACTTAGTTAAGGGTTGTCATGAAAAAGAACATGTCTATTATATGTTAATAAATTGAATCATGCATGTTCATCCACATATATATATATATATATATATATATATATATTAAAGCTGTTGTGTCCTCTCTATATATTCCAGTCTCATGACAAAGAAATTTTACTTTTAGGTATGAAAATTTCGTCTATAATATATAGTAGCTATTTTAGATCAAATTTAAATCTCAACCCAAATCATAGAAGCGGTTTTTATCCGTTTGAACTATAATTTTGGGATGAAATATAGTGTCAAAAAGTAAAAATAGTTTGAGTAGTAATATCACTATAAGAAAATTAGATATTTGTAATAAATTATTTATAATAAAAAAGATTATCAATGATGAAAATAGATTCTTTTTAATTGTAAATAACTAGTCACAAATAAACAATTTTTTTTTATTATAATAAATGTATTTTACATTGAATGACGTAGCGATAACGGCACAAGTAATATTTGTGGGGGAAAGTTTTATACAATTGTTGCAGGGGAGGGTTGCAGCTAGTTTGATCATAAATTTCTAGTTGGAATTGAATTTGAGACCGTTGGACAGAATGGTATTTTTTATTCACTCCAACGCCTGATCATCTTCTTTTATTTTTGTTTTTCTGGGACGTGGATCTTGTTCCTAATTAAAGAAATACGGGCGGGTCACATATGAGAGTAATTAACTTGGGCTCTGGGACAACGTATAATATTGGTCTAGATTTTGAAGCCCAGAGCAGCTCGGCCTCACTAATATTAATTAATTTTATTTTATTTTAATTGGCTACAATCTGCTTTGAAAAATTCTTAAAAATTCTTTTTGACAAATTGGTGTGCAGTATAACATGCTTGTAATCCATATTATCACCATTTCAAAAAAATAAAAAAATAAAAAATTCACATGATCACGCGGTCATTAATGATACGCAGATCAATATGTATGTCTTTTGTAAATTATAATGTATTTCTGCATATTTAATATATATTAAGTATTATGAACTAAGAAGGCCGAGGAAAAAAAATCTATATGATGTCATATGATCTAATTTATAAAAAAAATAATTTTATAATCTAATGTATATGTAAGCATGCATGGAGCCATGCATGATGTGATCATGATTTGTGAAATTTATTATGACGGGATGATCTGTTTGTGGCTAAAACCAATACGGCAAATGCAACTATATGTGATTTGTTAGGCCTTATCAACTATATGACAATTGATCATTTATATACGAGGTACGTATACGTGGATTAAGAGCCATGATAAGTATACTGTATACAACACATAAAAATACGTGTAAATAAATAAATAAATATATAAATATTATACATGATATGAATTGAAGCTGCGGCCAGTAGAAGATTATAATTATTATACACATATAGTACTACTATTTCACGTGGTTCTAATTAATTACGTACGTGACTAGCTAGCTTGCTACATGCAGCAAGATCATCGATTGATCGAGTTAATTAAAAATTAAGGAATATTGAGCCACTAGTCATGATCTAGTACGTTTGATGCATGACTTAGATCTGGGACCTCGAAGAAGCTAGCCCGATTGATCAGATTCTGGGTATACCTAATAATTCATATATAGTTGAATTATTTCTTTCTACTAATGTACTACTTCTTTATAATTAGTCGCAAAGGTCGGCTACTTTCCCAAAACAAACTTAAATTAAGCACGTACGTACGTACACTCATATATATATATATATAGATATATATATTTATCTAGCTAGCTAGCTAGGCCAGGATATCATGACGTGGAATTGCCTAGTTCGGTCTTGAACATGAAGATGGTATGGTGGCCGATAATTTGGTTGATACCCGGCCAAGTGCAACTTCAACATTTTAATAAAGAAAAAGAAATTATATGTAACATGCAAAAAAGAAGAAAACAAAGAATATTGATCGAAATTAACTTGTTCATTTTCATCTCTTGTTACAAGATCGCATGTGATTGATTATTTTATGACGAATTATATGTGACCAATTATTTGCAATGAAATAGATTATTTGCAACAAAAAAAAAACTTATTTTAACTAAAAATAGTCATTTTATTAGAAATAATTTGTTACAAATAAGTAATTTTCACAATGAAAATTGGCTCATTTTGTCAAAAAATTGTTATGATTTTCATTACAAATAACAGGCTATATTTATGTTTGTATGCATGTATGTATATGTTGATCATATATCTAGTATCCAACGATGGAATTACCATATAGGAGAAAAGGGCTTAATTAATTAGCCTTTAAAATTAAATTATCAATATAAATGGCATAAAAGGGTATAAGATGGATGATGAATTAAGAAAGCAATATTTTGATTGATAGAAACAGCACATAGCACAAAATTAGGAGAGAACAAGAAGAAAATGGCCGTATATTAAGCCGGTTAAAGACGGTCGCAAACTGATCTCTTCTGCCGGCTATTATATCTAATATGCCAACCCATACTACTCCTATATCCTTTAATTCCCCTCTCCTAATTCCCTTTATATAAAAGACCATTCTTGTTGCAGGACTTCATTCATCTATCGATATGTTCAACTCGCATTCATTCCCCTTTAAGCAAGCTAGCTAGCTAGCTTGTTCCGTGCTGTATTTTCATGGCTAAATTGTCAGCACAAAACCAGAAAAACAATGGAGAAAACAGCAGCAGTAATATTACTAATCTCAATAACAGTAGTACTACTGTGAAAAAGGTGAAACGGACAAGGCGAAGTGTTCCAAGAGACGCTCCTCCTCAACGCAGCTCAATTTATCGAGGGGTTACTAGGTCAACAAATACTCAAACTTTTTGTTTCAGCATGATCGAGTGCTTCAACATATTAGATAGTTTTTTTTATTTTCATTTCTTTTCTTTTCTGAAGTGTTCTGGGTGCCTCTTGATCATCTCAGACATCGATGGACAGGACGATATGAAGCTCATTTATGGGATAAGAATTGTTGGAATGAATCACAAAGCAAGAAAGGACGGCAAGGTACTTTATAATAGGATATATAATATATAATATATATAATATATAAAATATTATAATATATTATATATACCACAAGAGAACTGTGTTCAGTCCCAAAAACTTATTAGCGAGTTTTGCTATATAGCTAACAAAAACATTATGTGCAATTATTTTTGCATATTTTTTGGGTATTTTATTAATGTGATTGATTGTATATTTTTTCCATATAAAATAATTGTTTAACCAATCACATAAGTGAAGTGTTGACGAAATATGCAAAAATAATTATATATAGCAGAACTCGCTAATAAGTTTTTGGGACTGAACACAGTCTTCTTGCGGTATATATATATATATATATATATATATATATATATATATGTATATATTACTGGTAGTAATTTCTGATGGGGTTTGTCTTTCCGTTTTGGGTTGTGGCGTGTTATGAATGTTTGGCGATCGGTGCGATACTTACTGGGAATGCAGTTTACCTTGGTATGTATGAATTTATGATTTCTGCTACATGCATGCATGCATGAATATTATCATGGAAAATAAAAACACCAGAACTGCATATATATAGGAACTATGATAGATCTTTAATTAATTAATTAATTATATGCTTTGTGGTTTTTCTGATTCTTTTCCGATGTTGGCTGATTAATTTTCAGGTGCTTATGTCGATGAAGACGCAGCAGCACATGCATATGACCTAGCTGCTCTGAAGTATTGGGGTCAAGAAACCATTCTCAACTTTCCGGTAATTATGCTTCATTTTCTTTGATCAATAATATATCACTCGAATATTATAATTTTATCTAGGAAGATATATACTAATCCATATGAATATTATTGCAGTTATCTACATATGAGAAACAAGTGAAAGAAATGGATGGCCTGTCAAGAGAAGAATATATTGGATCATTGAGAAGGTAACTATTTAAGAGTAATGTTATATACAAGTAATTTTGCATACTAATTTGCAAATCAATATATGCCTATTGGCTGCTTTTAATTTGTAGACCAATCTAACCAATCATCTTGAATGGATGCGAGTATTGCTGCACAAAATTGCTTGTAACAGAGTTTGTCATTATTTAATTAGTATCATTCAACATCTATATATAATATATTGTTCAATATATAATATATATATAAAAAAAATTATCTTGCAAATTAAACTTTGAGATTTTAATTAATATTGTAGCGTATATATCGATTTTTCAGGAAGAGCAGTGGGTTTTCTCGAGGAGTTTCGAAATATAGAGGTGTTGCAAGGTAATTATTCAAATTTCATGAATTGCTATTAAAAATTATATACTGCTTTATTCATGATGATTATTCATGATGTAGTAATTTCCATTACTTTCTTTAATTTATAACTTCATGAAGAACAATATGCAAGATAATCCATTAATATCTCTTTATAATATTTATTTATTGACATTTTTTTTTTCACAGAATTTAACAGATGTACTCATAAGATTGATATATCAAAAATGATAAATGCATGCATAAGAAGCACGCACAATATTAATATTTATTTTATTATATATCGCAATTTTTGTTACCACATATATTTATTTCCAAAATGTCATTTTCTTATATATATGTACTCAATGATGATGATCGCAGACATCATCACAATGGAAGATGGGAAGCTCGGATTGGCAGAGTCTTTGGAAACAAATATCTCTATCTAGGGACATATGGTATATATATTCCTCCTCAATATTCCCCCTATTTTATTAACTTAATCAACTAATTTAAAAAATAAATATAAAGCAAACATGAGACTCTGTAGTACTCATCGATATTTTCGTAAAAGCAGAATGTTATCCTATAACACACACACACACATATATAAAAGTCATGTGCACCAAACTAAATGAGAAAATAATAATTAAATTAATAACTGGATTTTGATCAGTAATTGTATAATTTCTAGGCCTTAATTTGCAAATTATGACATAATATTAATATTGAATTATTGTCATTCACCTAGCTAGAAAAAGACGTCCCCAGCTTAAAAATTATTTACTAATTTGACACGAACACGCATTAATAATGGACAAGCGAGCTACTAATTACCAGAGAAAAAGACAACTTTCAGAGTCTCATTATATTAAATAATATTTGCTTCTTGTTTATCTAAAGTGTGTCCATTTAGGACAAACGAATAACACAATATTAATTAACAATTGGTGATCACTTGGGTAATTTGGGAACTTAATTCCAATTTCTGGGTATTTCATGATATTAGTTAATATCATCACCATGATTTTCCCCGAATTTACATGTCAAATGGATTATAGTTTATGTTTAATTTGCTATATTATATGTTTATATATTTCATGAAATATTAATTTATCTCATTAATATCATCTTGAATTTTTGCAGCCACCCAAGAAGAAGCGGCCACTGCATATGATATGGCGGCCATAGAATACCGTGGACTCAATGCAGTCACCAACTTTGATCTCGGTCGTTATATCAAATGGCTGAAACCAAACATTCAAAATAGTAATATTAACAATGACGTAAACTATATTCCCGATGTGGATAATCCTAACCCCGACACTACTAATTTATCCCCAAACCCTAAAGAAGAACTTGGATCAATAAGTTTGTTGAACAACGTCCCAACGTCATATAATAATATCAGTACTATACCAGAAGAAAGTAATAATTTGCAGCTGACTCAGCCACAGCCATCCAGTAATACTAGTGCCATGTCAGCCCTAGGGCTTCTTCTTCAATCATCAAAGTTTAGAGAAATGATGGAGATGACATCAACGGCTGATGTGTACACTCCTTCAATGGCATCGGAGTTTGAGCTGCCGCAGAGCACATTTCCTGATGAAATCCAAACATATTTCGATTGTCTGCAGGATTCTAGTACTCATGTTTATGCTGAAGGAGAAGACACTATTTTCGAAGAGCTAAATTCAATGGTGCCTTCGATCTTTAATTATGATCTTGACGCTTAGAGGAAGAGATCATCACATTAATGAAGCTGGCCATGCAGGGAGCTAGCGATCAAAATATTAATGGAGCTACTAATTAATTCTTGAATGCGATATATATTGTTTGGAATTTTTCTGGTTATGAATTTCAGATCTTGTTGATGGCTGATACTAAATGGGGTAATTTTCCAGAAGTAGGCCACTATCTAATTTATTATTTGGTTCGTTCCTTGTACGTAGATGTTAATTCGAAGAATAGTGAAGCTTTTGCATGGTTTTTTATTTTATTTTTCATCAGCCTTGAGTACTAGAAAAACATTATATGAATTAATTATGGTTTTTTTTAATAGAATTATCTTTCTCAATTAATTGATTCACATGCATATATGTATTTATTCATGGGTGGCTCAATACAAATGGAGATCTAAGATGAAATTTAATTGAATAAATTATAATTATAATATAATAAAATATAAATTATTATATCGAATATTTTTAAAAATGTACGTACTCTTGTATTAATATTCCTAGCTTGAATATGCATGCAAGAACAGCTGTTTTCAATTCATTAAAAAAAACGCTTCTTACAATATCTTAAAAGACGTGGCAAATTTATATATAAACCTAAATTAGATAAAAGCTTTAATTGTTCCTTATTATTTTCTCTATATTTTCTTTTTGTTTACTCAGAAGCTAGCGCCCCTAACCGGCCATTTGAATATTGGAGAAAGTTAGCTCCGCATGTAAAAAAAAGTCTCATACTGATTTGGTGTTTTTGTATTGTTATTGGGTGTCCGGAATAAAGTTCTGATTAATCTTGAGAGTGCACAAACACTCAACAAGGAAACCTTTCCGGTCATTCTGGCGTCGCAAGAGTATAATATAATAATTAATTAATTAATATAATTCTGATCGAACTAAGAATAATAAAAATTAAACAAATTACATCCTGATTCTAATCATATATGTATATGATTTTTTTTTTTTGAAGTTTCAAATCCGAAACCTTTCTTTTTCAAATCATATCCTTATCTAAAGTTTTGATTTTTTAATTCCCAGATTTTTCGGTGCCAAAAGGATATTTGTCACAATTTTAAAATTTTTTGCGGTGAATTACTGTCGCCGCAAAAAGCGTTATTCCTTGTAGTATACTATCCCAAATAACTATACTTTAAGTGGCGCCCTTGACCCCCACGTGTGATTAGGTAGAAGTTATGATATCAAGATGATAATTGCACAGATCACACACCACATCGTTATGTGCTAGTGTGTGCAAGGATGCAATATGTTATGTACAACATAAATAACACAGCCAAGTACCAAAATCTAGAGACCATACAACTCACAATAAAAATCCTTCAAGAGATTAATACAGTCATCCAACTGAAATATAAATAAAAAGAATAACAAAGTCTCATACGACAATACGGAAAAGTGCATGCAACCCCTAGCCAATCACTCATCAGGCGTAGTGAGTCCTTCCGGCTCAAATTCCTGATCCTCTGTAAGTAATCAACATATACGATAACCAAGACATTAAAACGTAAATTGATACAAACAAATTACGACACTCATAAAGGCAAAAGATCACAATATTCATTTTTTACCCTTTCTCAAAATAACACATTTAATCAGGACCACACATGGCAAAAGCTCATTTTTTCCTAGAACTCAACTATTTATTATCGTGTACAATGTGCCATTTCCTTAGGATCATATGCACACTCAGGCTCTTTTCTTTACATCATGGGTAATGATCGTGCATGTGACTTCATGATGGGCGATACCCAGCATCGCGCCAGGTACGTATCGTAACCAGGCATCCTTTAGCCCCCGCTTGTAGAGGGGCCACTGCTCGTGTCAATAGCATTATCGTCTTGATCGATTCAAATTTTATCCGGTGATAGTCCAAGAGAAGTCACTCAATTTATTACTCTTGAGTGACCATAGGAGTTCTACCAAAATAATGCCCCATTAAGACTTGGGGTCATGATATGCACACCCCAACATAATATCACTAGTATATGAAAACTCAATTTTTAGTTCACATAATATGGCATAACACATCACAGTTGAATAATCCAAACAAGTAGTAATAACGGTAAATATGCAGATGCATGAAAAACAATATATAGGATGACATGGCATAACGTCACACGTCAGACAATATAGAACATCACAACACTTATAATATTCACATTTTCACAAACTCCAACTACACTCATAATCCCATCCTCTATCTGGCCAACAACATAAATTCCAACAACTACTACAATTATCAATCCCAATACTTCGCTAGCCCTAAGGCCCTAATTCTCAACACAACTAGATTACAACGGAGTTAGTGATAAATGCACATTTTAATCTTAGGGTCCCGTTGGATAGTTACTTACAATGCAGATAGGTAAATCTGGATGATCAAGTGTGTTGGTCTACGGGGTCCTACAATTGGATGAGTGCGCGTGCCACTACATGGAGGAACATAAAACCATTAGATTATCGCAAAAAACGTAAATTGTTAATCTAAGGTAACGCAAGGGCAGATTGGCTCACCAAGGTGGCGCTACAAGTGGCGAAGAGACGGTGCAACAACAGTGGAGTAAGGTGGCAGTGGTGGATCTCATGGAACAGAGAGATTCTAGTGGGTTTCTATAGAAGGGAGTATTAGATTTGCGAAGCTAGCAAGTGGAGGATAGGGTTGCTCTGGTAGGGCATCACAAAGCTTGGTGGGGTGAAGGCTGAGAACGGCTAAAACTCTCGGGTTGGGTGGATATGAGGGAAATGGATGACAAAAAAGGAATATGGGTGCTTGGGGGTGTTGCGCGGCCACCAAGAGGTAGCTAAGGGTGATGGTGCACAACGAAAAATGCTCTTAAAGGTTTCAGGATCTAGATCTAAGGGCGGGGAAACATTGGATCTAGGCTTAGATATGGAGAAGATAGGTTTTTGTGGTGGTTTGGGGGGTGGAGAACTCGACCTATTTATAGGCTGAGTGGGGGTTCTTGACAATCGTAACCATCACTGTGATTGAAGGTGGTGGATTGCGTGGGGTCTACCAGAGACCCATGCGTGGCATGTGACCAGTGGCCACCAGTGGAGGTGGGCTATTTTCATGGCTAAATCCTTCAAGAGTTGCAGGGAGGATGGAGAATAAGAGAGGAAGAAAAAAAGAAAAGAGAGGAGAAAAAGGGATGCGGTGCTAGGGGAAAAGCAGAAGGAAAATTAGGGGTTTTTAACCCCCTTAAGCCAAAATGACACCTTTTTGGGAAGGGAAAAAATTTCACTTACAAGCTGGCCAAAGCGATGCCATTTCTGGTGGAGGGGCTGGCTCCCACTTGGACATATGCTGGGCCCGTTTTACACTCCCCATTCGGCCGAACAGTTCACAATGCTCCAAACAAAACCCTTTTCTTAAGCCATTGCACAATAGGTTCAATTCATTTAAGGAAGAAAATAATAAAATAAAATACAACAAAATATATAAAATAAAACAAGCAATAGTAAAAGAAATAAATAATTAAAATACACTAATTTTTGGGGTGTCACACTTTTTGTATATATTACGAGAGAATTTTTGGATATATTGTTTTAATTTATTTAGAACTATTGAGAAATATTAAAGATTAATATAATATGTGTGTTGATCATTACGAGAGCGACTCTTGTTTTTTAGTATCTCTTCTTATGCAAATTTTATTCTTTTATAGAGGATAAATGGTTGGTATAAAAATAAAAAAAAGCATCGCAAGGATGCAAGACCAATGTGGTGATCATATTGGGTCTGAGCAAAGATTAACCACGGCTACAAGTGGTTGTGGGTTTGTAGAGAGACCCATGGCCACGCTATGGTTCTCTTAGCAAACCCATGGCCGCCACAATGTGGCTTGTATTTGCTCAGGGTAGAAAACCATGGGCACAAGTGATTGTGAGTCTCTTCGCGTATCCACAGCAATTCATGGCCTTAGACCTTATATGGTCACGCCATAGCCCGTGGGTGTCTCACAACCTTGAAGAAGAAAAAGTGGAGGAGAAGGAGGAAAATAGAAGAGGATGAAGAAGAAGAAGAAGAAGAAGAGGAGGAGGAGATCAAGACATGTCATGTATGTAGCGTGATTGGGCGGGCGATAGAGGAGGATATATATCATGAAGAAGAGAGAAAAGACTGAGAGATTCGATGGAGTGTCAAAGTTGAACAATGGAGGGAGAGAGAGAAGAGAGGAGACAACATACTTGAAGCTTGGGGAGTGGCCTTAAGCAGGTTCTTCAGTCGCCTTGCCCTTAAGCTAGCCATCGATCCCCTGAAATCTATAATTGATTTTATGCCTAGGGACCTAGGGCTCGGGTTACTTTCTAGGTTGAATTAGACTAGGACTGATTTAATCACGGCTGAATTAAAGTCGAGCTAAGTGAATATTATTCAATATCAGCACTACGAATCTTGAACTAATAAAAAAACATGAAAAGGATAATGCTCTAAAGCAAATTAAGATGTTGAAGTGAGGAGGAAAGACTAGTTTACTTTTCTAATGTTTCACGAGTTGCTTTATAATTATAATTAGGGCTGCAAACGAACAGAGCTGTTCGTGAACAATTTGAGTTCGACTCGTATAAACTCGATTCGAACTCGATTCGTTTAATAAATGTTCGTGAATACTAATATTGGTTCGAATATTAAACGAGCTAAACTCGTATAATCTCTACTTGACTCCTATAAACTCGGTTTGTGTTCGTGAAATATTCGTATAAACTTGATTCGACTCATTTTGAGCTCGTAACAATACTCGTAATATTTCTATATACATATATATAATCTTGCATATATTCTTACATATATTTTTTTATTATATATATTTTCTATGTTATATATATTATTTTTGATATTTTGTATAAGTAATATATTTTGTTACTTTATGTAGAAGTAGTATTTTATTTCTTTACAATAATAATGCATTAAGTTCACAAAAAAATTATTGCGTCAAATATTTATAAAGAGTAAGAAACTAGAGTAATTACTCGATTAAGTTCAGCTCGTTTGTTAGAGAGTAAAAATAACGATCGATAAATAACTCGATTCGACTCGAATTCGTCTTTGATCGGCTCAAATTTGACTCTACTCGGCAAACTCTCAGTTCAACTCGAACTCGAACTCGAGTTATTTGAGTCCAGCTCGACTCGACTCGACTCGAACTCATCTTTGATCGGATCGTTTGCAGCCCTAATCATAATAGTTCATTCCGAGTGGATCATAAGACGAGTACAATGAAACGGCATGTTTTTTAAACCCTGTTAATTATTTTTTTCTTACTGGAATTAATATTACTAGGGACTGCATCATCATGCGCTGCCCGGCCATGCATGGATTGACAATAACATCAGATATTTTTCATTATTTTTTTAATATTTAAAAAAATACTAAAAAAACAAGAAAAAGAAACCTTATCTAGAATGAGTTGACATTGAATATTAGTCACCTGATTTATTAGTAATTACAGGTGTAATTATAACAAATTAATTTGAAATGTCCATTTGGCTGCAAATCTCATAAATGAAAATACTGCTACATTCATGATAATATTATATAAAATAATCTTACAAATTGACTTGAATTCACTACAAATTTTATTTTACTATTCACTCTACACTGTTTTATTATTCACTTTACAAATATTATTTTATAAATAAAGTGGATGCTAATTACAAAATATATAACAAATAATATTTCTAATTAAGAAAAAAATTAATAATAATAAAATAAAGGAAAACCCTTCGGAATGGTCAGGCTTGTAATAGGGGAAGAGCAGTCCTCCCTTTAGACATCGACATGTAGGAAAAAATTAACACAATAAGCTATTAGGCTTCACCACACATAATTACCAACCTGTAGCAGCCCTCTTTTCGTCTTCGACAATTACCAACCCGTCATTCAACATAGGCGTCGACCTCCCCCCACCACGTTGCGCAGGTGTCCCCTCCCCCACCATCTCTCGGACCCCTTACCCACGAACCACCCATCACAAAACTAGAGCATAAAAGACCAGAGTACCAAAAAATCCTTTATCACAGATCATCCAATTCAGATCACAAAATTAGAGCATCAAAAAATTCCATTAACACAGATTCACAAATTCAAATAATGAGAAGTAACATCACTAAATGAAACCTCTCCGTTAAATGATAGATGCCATATCCTTCTCGGTTCTTCTTAGATCCTTGTTGTGTAGAACAACATAATCTTCTCAGACAATTTACGCCTCCACTACGAGATCAGAGGTGCATTCATTTCCTAGATCAAGCAATTGGATTATGGTTTGGAGGATGAAAATGATGTAATTGTTTTGAAGCAAAACTGGGAAACGGAAAACCGAATCATAAAAACTGGGAAAACTAGGGAAGAAAGAGAGGGGGGTTCGCTTGAGGGGGGTTGCCTCAGGGGGATGTCCGACGCCGGTACGAGGTGGTTGTGAAAAGGGGGAGAAGGATTTCGCCTTCGCCTCGAGGGGGAAAAGTTTTGATCGGCTGAGGTGCAGTCCCATAAAAATTAAGTTTGGAAAGTCTAGGCGGCAATCAACCATTAGAGGGCTGCTATTTGTGTGTTACTAGCCCAACCGATTATAAGGTATTCTCTAAAATAAAAGATGCATAATCCGATATGAGAGTTTTTCTTAAATAGCAAAATCAATCTCCAAAAAAATGTGACTTTGCATATATAGCTTTTACAATATAGGTTTTTAAATCTTATATAGATCTTCGCATTTTTGTAGCGCATGCATAAAAGATCATCATGATAATTAGGGTACGTGTCGTCCTCATGATTTTCTAAAAAAAAATTGTAAACATATCGGTTAATTATGACTAAATGGTCTGGGACATCGTTGGGGAGCAAAAATCACATTATAATAAATAATATAAATAGAAAGTAAAAGAAAATAAATTAGAAAAAGATATAATTAACGCTGTTCAATATCGAATCCACTACCTTCATAATTAAGTTAATATATATATATATAGGTTCCCCAAAAACAGTTATATATACAGGGACGTGTGAATCTAATAATACTATAAATAAAATGAGATTAAAGGATGTGTTATAAAACTTAAAAAAAGGAACTACTATTGCAAAAGAGAAATAAGAAATTCTCTTGAAATTCTTAAGAATTGAAGCTTTCTTTCTCTCTCTATTTTTTTCTTATAAATATCATTGCAACTGAAGCCCATATTTATAGGCGTTGAAATTACTATGTAAGTTACTATGTAAGTCACTATGCAAGTCATTATGCAGATTTAAAATAATAGTGGTGGGGTCATTCACATAATTTAGTGGTGGGACAGGGGGGCGGCTGCCGACTTCGTTTATAACACTCCCCCTTGAATGACCACCCATAAAGAATCTGCCTCGTTAAAACCTTGCCAAGTAAAAACCCAGTGGGAAGAAAAACCAATGGCGAAGGAAAAAGAGTACAGTCTTCTTATGTATCCATAAGTGCTTTAAGATTGCCTCATTAAAACCTTGCAGAGGAAAACCCAGTGGGATGAAACCTCAGCGAAGGAAAAAGAGTACAATCAGCACATTTACTCCCCCTGAAAAGTGCATGACAAAAGATCTTTGAGTCTTCGCATTCCAATGTTATGCACAATCTTCTTGAATGTGGAAGTTGATAACGCCTTTGTGAATAAATCTGCCAGATTATCACTAGATCGTATCTGCTTAACATCAATTTCACCTTTTTCTTGAAGTTCATGAGTATAAAAGAATTTCGGTGAAATATGTTTGGTTCTGTCACCTTTGATGTATCCTCCTCTGATTTGAGTGATACAAGCAGTATTATCTTCATATAAGATTGTTGGGTTATTATCGATCATAGGAAGTCCACACTTTTCCTGGATATATTGAATAACTGATCTCAACCAAATACACTCTCGACTTGTTTCATGAATAGCAATGATTTCTGAGTGATTTGAAAAAGTAGCAGATAGTGTCTGCTTAACAGATTTCCATGATATGACAGTATCTCCATAAGTAAATAAATATCCAGTTTGAGATCTACCTCTGTGTGGGTCTGAAAGATAACCTGCATCTGCATACCCAATCAATTCTGGATTTGAACCACGTTGATAAAATAATCCCATATTAACCGTACCATGAAAGTAACGAAGGACATGTTTAATGCCATTCCAATGCCTTCGAGTTGGTGCAGAACTATATCTTGCAAGCAGATTAACTGAGAATGTAATATCTGGTCGAGTGCAATTTGCAAGATACATCAAAGCTCCAATTGCACTGAGATATGGTACTTCATGACCAAGAATTTCTTCATCGTCATCACAAGGACGGAATGGATCTTTCTTCACATCAAGTGTTCGAACAATCATTGGAGTACTCAGAGGATGAGATTTGTCCATATAAAAATGCTTTAGGACTTTCTCAGTATACATGGACTGATGAATAAAAATTCCATTTGGCAAGTGCTCAAGCTGCAGGCCGAGATAAAGTTTTGTTTTGCCAAGATCTTTCATTTCAAATTCATTCTTTAAATATATAGCGGTTTTTGAGATCTTTTCAGGAGTTCCCACAATATTTAAATCATCAACATAAACCGCAATAATGACAAATCCGGATTCTGATTTCTTAATAAAAACACATGGGCATATAAGATTATTCTCAAATCCTTCTTTCAATAGATATTCGCTTAAGCGATTATACCACATGCGTCCGGATTGCTTCAACCTATATAAAGATCTTTGTAGTCTGATTGAGTACATATTTCTAGATGTACTTGTAGATGCTTCAGACATCTTATATCCTTCAGGGATTTTCATATATATGTCATGGTCTAAGGATCCATATAAATATGCAGTGACCACATCCATCAACCGCATTTCTAATCCTTTTGTAACAACCAGACTAATCAAAAATCTAAATGTGATTGCATCCATAACGGGAGAGTATGTTTCTTCATAATCAATCCCCGGTTTCTGCAAGAAACCTTGTGCAACAAGCCGTGCTTTGTATCGCACAATTTCATTTTTCTCATTACGTTTTCGTACAAATACCCACTTATATCCAACAGGCATTACACCCTTTGGTGTTTGGACAACAGGTCCAAATACTTCTCGTTTTGCTAGCGAATTTAATTCAGCTTCAATAGCTGTTTTCCATTTTGGCCAATTATTTCTACGTCGACATTCTTCGACGCTTTTTGGCTCACTTTCTTCATTACTTCTGGTAATGTCAAAGGCCATTTTATATGAAAATATGTTGTCGACAACAGTTTTATTTCTATCCAGAATTTCTCCAGTTTTCATGAAATGTATTGAGATCTCATTATTTTCAGGTACCTGTTCCTCTTCAGGGGAAAACATTTCATGACACACCTCTTCAGGAGGTCCCTTTTTAGGAGATTTATACTCTTCAAGAGTTTCCTTTTCAGGAGGTTCTGGAATAGAAGATTTAAGCTCTTTAGGAGCACCAATTATATTTGTGGCCTGTATTGTGGGTACGTGTTCTTCAAGAACACCAAATTCATTTTGTATTCTTTTCCTTCTGGGAATTTTGTCTTTTGCACCAATAGGTCTTCCACGCTTCAGGCGTATTTTAGATTCACCTATTGCTGCTTTGACAATTTGTCCTTCAGGGACTTCAATCCTTGTTGGAGTATTAACAGCAGGAATATAAGATTTTACTACACCTTTAGTGTCAGTAAATACATCCGGTAACTGATTTGCAACATTTTGCAAATGAATAATCCTTTGAACTTCCCGTTTACATTCATTTGTAGGAGGATCAAAATGAGACAGGGTCTTATTATCCCAAGTAATATCTTGTCGTGCTTCAGGCACCGACTTTTCTTTACCCATTAACGGAAAATTTGATTCATCAAAATGACAATCCTCAAAACGTGCTTTAAACATATCCCCTGTAAGGGGTTCAAGGTATCTAATAATGGATGGAGAATCAAAACTAACATATATCCCAAGTCTACGTTGAGGGCCCATTTTTGTACGTTGTGGAGGTGCAATTGGAACATATACAGCACATCCAAAAGTACGAAGATGAGAAATATTTGGTTGTTGACCATATGCAAGCTGTAATGGAGAATATTTATGATATGCAGATGGTCTAATGCGAATTAGAGATGCTGCATGAAGTATAGCATGTCCCCAAACAGAAATAGGTAGTCTTGATTTCATAAGTAAAGGTCTAGCGATTAGTTGAAGCCTTTTGATTAAAAACTCAGCTAAACCGTTTTGTGTGTGTGTATGGGCAACAGGATGTTCAACATCTATTCCTATTGACATGCAATAATCATCAAAAACTTGAGATGAAAATTCACCTGCATTATCCAATCGAATGGTCTTAATTGGATACTCAGGAAATTGTGCTCGTAGTTTAATTATCTGAGCAAGAAGTCTAGCAAATGTAACATTTCTAGTGGAAAGAAGACAAACATGTGACCATCGACTAGATGCATCAATTAGAACCATAAAATATCTAAATGGTCCACTTGATGGATGAATAGGCCCACATATATCTCCGTGAATCCTTTGTAAAAAGGATGGAGATTCAAAAATGATTTTTGAGGGAGATGGTCTAATAATTAACTTACCTTGAGAACATGCAGAGCACGGAGATTCATTGGGTAGAAATATCTTTTGATTCTTTAAGGGATGCCCATGCGAATTTTCAATAATTCGTCTCATCATTATAGAACCCGGATGTCCAAGGCGATCATGCCAAGTCATAAATACTTTAGGGTCAATGCACTTCTGGTGCATTACCACATATGATTCAATTGTTCTCATTTTTGTATAATACAATCCAGAACATAGAGCAGACAGCTTTTCTAATACGAGCTTCTGGCCTGATACTGTTTTAGTAATAAGAAGATGCTCTTTACTGCCTTCATTGGTCGTTTCAATATGGTAATCATTACGACGTATATCTTTGAAACTCAATAAATTTCTTCTGGATTGTGAAAAGAATAGAGCATCATCAATACAAAATTTGGTGCCATTAGGCAACACAATATAAGCTCTTCCGGAGCCCTCAATTAAATCCGATGAACCTGATATGGTATGGACATAGGCTTTACTTAGTGTTAGATTTTGAAAATATTTCTTTTCTTTGAGAATTGTGTGAGTTGTAGCATTGTCAGCCAAACATATATCTTTATCATTCAACTCAGAGATAAAAAGCTCATCAATGTGATCCATGATTCTACAAAATATACAAAACTTTTATTACTGATAGAAAGAAAATACATTAATTAAGTGGAACACTTCCATCTCCAATTAAGTGTTCAATACTACCATCAGGATGATTAAAGAAATCAGATACATCAAGATGAGTAACGTCTACATCTACTGAATCTAATAAATCATCTGATGGTTCTACTAAATTTGTTTCATGCACTTTATTCTTTCCTTTAATAAAAGCTTGATATAAATCAGCTAAGTACCTGGCCGTACGACAGGTATGTGACTAATGTCCAGTCATTCCACATCTATGGCACACCTCTTCACTTTTCTTTGAAGAATTATTCTGAGAATTTTTACCCCTCTCTGAATTGTACCACTTCTGGTGATATGGTATATTATAATCCCTTTTAATGTTGTCACTCCTGGGACCAACATTTCTATAATTTCTCCTACCACGTCCACGCCTCCGATTTCTTCTAAAGGATGCACCATTCACTTCTGGGAATGATGCAAACCTATTACCATTCACTTCAGGGAATGATATTGAGCCAGTAAGGCGTGACTGGTGGCTTTCTAATAAGAGCTCATTATTCTGCTCAGCTACTAGAAGACATGATATAAGTTCAGAATATTTCTTGAACTTTCTCTCTCGATACTGCTGCTGCAGGAGCACATTCGAGGCATGAAATGTAATAAAAGTCTTCTCTAGCATATCTTCATCGGTGATTTTCTCACCGCATAATTTTAATACTGAGCTTATTTTAAAAAGTGCGGAATTATACTCACTAACACTTTTAAAATTTTGCAAGCTCAGGTGCATCCATTGAGAACGAGCTCTTAGGAGGATGACAGTCTTCTGGTGTTCATACCTCTCCCTTAAATTGTTCCACAAAATATAGGGATCTTTTACTGTGAGATATTCAGTTTTCAATTCTTCATGAAGATGGTGGCGAAGGAAAATCATTGCTTTAGCACGTTCCTGCAGGGATGCTTGATTTCCTTCTTTAATAGTTTCTCCCAGGTTCATTGCATCAAGATGTATTTCAGCATCAAGTATCCAGGATAAATAATTTTTCCCAGATATATCAAGAGCAACAAATTCCAATTTTGTAAGATTTGCCATTTTCTACACATATAAATAATAAATATGTGTATCTCAGAAAATATATTTATAAATTTACACAGATAATCATCAATAAAATATATCAAAAATTTTAAATAATATATTGAAAAACTTACAGAGGAATAAGGCCACTAGCTTCAGAATTGGCAGAACCGTCGTGCTGATAACGTGTTATAAAACTTAAAAAAAAGAACTACTATTGCAAAAGAGAAATAAGAAATTCTCTTGAAACTCTTAAAAACTGAAACTTTCTTTCTCTCTCTATTTTTTTCTTATAAATTTCATTACAACTGAAACCCATATTTATAGGCGTTGAAATTACTATGCAAGTTACTATACAAGTCACTATGCAAATTTAAAATAATAGTGGTGGGATCATTTACATAATTTAGTGGTGGGACAGAGAGGCGACTGCCGACTTCGTTTATAACAGGATGTAACTTTTTATAAGATCATATCAATATTGTTGGTCATGTTTCAGCCAATATATAGCCCATGATCTGAAGAGTGGGGCATTATATCTCTTGAAGTTGCTGCTACGGATTGTTATTGTATATATCCATCCTGCCAAATTGATTTTGCATGTGGGAGTACTCTATAACATAACTTCTCCTCTTGGGGCCACGCAGTTTCCTTTTCAATAACAATTTGGTCCATCAATCATGACGATGTCGATCTACTCTTTTCTGATAAAGTATAGACACTTTTTAATTATTTGTGAACATTTTTTTCATAAGAATAAATTTACTAACTTTTACAATTTCTCCTCAAGATGTGTAGATGGAATATAAGATTTGGATGTATATATATAGAAGATAGATTACATATGCATGCAGCTGATTGTTATATACATTATAAAAAAAGGGTATTTGTTACCAATTATTTATAATAAAAATGATTATTTATGATGAAAATATTCATTTGATTGCAAATTATAAGTAATTTTCTTATAGTGATATATATATATTATATATATATATATATGCATGCGGCTACTCACCCTTTTCCATGGATGGCTGATGTCCTTGATCCAAGCAGTAAATTTATTCGCTGCATGAGAGAGTGATTAGTACTAGCTAGTATATATCCTTCATTAATTGCTCATCGAGTAAATTAACGAAAAGTTGTAAAAGTATAAGATTTGAGATCCCAATTCCTCTCTTGAATAATTAGCTAGCTAGCTCCATGATCAACTATATTTTGGTAGATCGTCTTAAGGAGTGACTTTCCCATATATTAAATAATTGTGGGCTATCCTTGACTATTTCTTTTCCTAATTTCTAATGTACGTTATTTCTCTAGATGAAGTATATTCTAATTAGCTAGCTAGCTAGTATTGTTCAATGCATTCACGAACTATCTATTGACTATAAGAAAATCTGATTTTTTATGACCAAACATTTGAGATGAAAATACTATTTTGTGACTCATTTTGACTAAAAATAATCATTTTGATAGAAATAACTAATCTTAAATAAATAATTTTCTTGTAGTAATTAAAATCCCTGTAAATTCTAGGACTTGTTCAAAAACCAATGTTTTAAATTCCATTCCTGTGATCAATATTCCAGTTTAAATGCTGGGATTGGAATATTTCAATACCAATGTATTTCGGTATACCATTTTCGGATGAATTATATATTATATATAAATATATATATATATATATACACACACACTTATACAAACTAACAACGTCTAGTAGAATATATATATAAACAAGTGTGCATAATGTATATATATGTGTGTATATATTTGCAATATTAATTAAAAAAATTATAAAATAAATATATGTTGAAAATTCACAAACTTGAGCTGAGACACAAATATAAAGAAAAAAAAAGAATAGAAAAATTATTAAAAATAATGATATTTAGAAAAAGATAGAACGAGGGAGCATATTTAAAATGACATAAAAATTAAAATTATGCAAATATATTTTATATTCTATAATTAATTAAATACCATTTGGGTTTAAAATTTACGAAAGTACCATGCAAGCACAAGAAAATTACAAAATAGTTCGAAATAGAACAGGGGTCGAAATGTCAATTTTGGCTAAAATTTGACTGGAATGACCAAACCAAACAAACGAGTTAGAATTTGGAGCAAAACAAAATAACGAGGTATAGTATATTAGATACTACAACCAAATGGAAAATTCGTGCTGAAAGGAGACATAATTTAAAAGAACATAATTTAAAATACTATTACAAAAAAATATGTCATTTGGTAATGTGTGTTTATCTTGGGCCATGAAGATTGTTTTTTAATCCTCCATCATAGTTGGGTTGCCTTACAACTTGGTTGCTTGTTAGGTTTAATGATCAAACTAGTTACTTGTTGATATACTACTTTTCGAGTTTAGCATAGGATGGCCAAGTAGTCAGTACAAAAAATGCCTCGTTTTGTACCGGTGCATTTTTTAGCCATTTCGGCCAATACCAACCAATATATCAGATTTTAGCTGGTACTAGATTTTAGATATCGGCAATTTTTTTTTTTTTTGTTTAAGTAGGTTTGCTCTTTTCTCCCTTTTTGCATGAACCACAAAACGAATAACAATTTTATCTTTTTGTAGTTTATGTGTGTGTATATATAATTTATTCATGTATAAATTATTTCGAAACGGTATCGATATTGAAATATTTCATTTTAGTGTCTTGACCGAAATGACCATTGGTACTGTATTCAAAACTTTGGTATCAAGCTCTATTGGTAAAGGTCCATAAGCACAAATGATTCAACTCAAGCAGTACCACATGAGGGCGTGGAAGAGTTAGAGGGGTGAAGAACATGACAACAAGGGGCTTATTATTACAAGTATTGTACCTGGTTAGTAAGTTAGAGCACAATTATATGATGGTATGAATTGGCCAATCTAAATTCCTTTCATTTGATGTCTTTGTTGTTATTGATTCATGATCTTGTTTTTGTATATATAGTTCCACCCACCCGTAGATTTTTACAACAAAAATCTGGCTATGCAAGGTTTGGGGCACGCAGTCATTCTTGAGCCATTTCTTTTGATGCAAAAAACAATTTGTATGTCTAGTCAAGTACAATGAAAAGAACAAGGCTCATGCTGCAGAAAAAGTCATTGCTCATTTAGATGCACTATTAGGCACTACAAAAAAAACTGTCTTTTCCTGTGTATTTTTTCGTAACTAATACCATATATTTTTTTATCAGAATAATGTTTTTGTCATCAAATTAGATCGTAGCAGATTTGCAGGATTAATGTGGTAATTTTAAGGACTTAAAGCTACCACCGTAAAATTCGTGAGAAATGTATTTATTTCTTACATTATTCGTGGTAAAAAATGCTAATGTTATCTGTCACAAATAAGTATGGCACAGTATTCATAATGGTGTTGGAAAATGTTTTGTACAACCAAAGTCTTTGCAGGAAAAAAACATTTGGGACAAAAATTATTTTGTCAGATTTAAACCAAGTTAGGTGACAAAAAAGTATTTCTAAGAAACCATCTTAGTGGGTAAATGTAGTCATGCATCCAGAACTCTTCAGTTGCTATATACTTATCTTGTTGAAAATATTTTATTATAACCAAAACAATCGTTAGAATAATGCATTTATTATACTAAATAACGGCAAAAATTCTTTTTTCCTCTATACATTTATGATCACTAAAAATGTTTTTCTGACAACACGGAGCAAATAGTAATACATATTTTTGATTAATATTTTTATTGAGAATAGTTATTACACATGGACAAAATTTGGTAGAAAAAACATATTAGCAAAGAAATAAATTAATAAAAATATTACTTTTTTGTCACTATTAATTTTGCTCACCAACTTCGACGTTAAATTAAAGTTCAACTTATTTATTTCAGATTTTGTCCGTTAACTCAATTTTTGTATGTTAGCAGACTCAATATTTCAGTTTGCATATGCCATGTGATGCAAACCAAAACTTGGCTAGTTTGCAAGTTTTTTTTCTTGGAATGTAACACCTGCTATATTACAACTGGACAAACTCATTCATCTGCTTTCATATGATACCAAGTAAACTCCACACCAAATGATCCACTAAATACATAGTTAGGATACAGATATTGATATCAATGATGTACTAAGTTGTAGAGCATTTACATGTAAACCATAGTAGATCCTTGATTAGTTATATATACACCATAACTAACTACATATATACTTTCAGCCCTTCGCATACCATAAACTGATGGAGGTTTCTTCTTTTTTTCTTTTTTTTGCTGCATGCATGCCTGGAGACTTGGCCCATTTCCAACTGCCTAATCCAAAAAACAGAGCATTCCCATATGCCAAGTTGTGATGGGAACTGTTAGTGCCAAAATATGTTTATTGTATGTTGAAAACATAAATGCCCAAGATTAGTGTATGGTCAATCTTGCCATTAACCAAGACCATCCCAAACTAAATAAATAATCTTCTACTGCAATTAGCTATGTAAATTATTCCAACAATCATAAAGCAACATTGCCTAAATATCCAACATCTGATTAGCAAGCTTTTACATTTACAATGTCACTTAAATGTTACCAAAATACCTCATCTGTTTGGCTGGGTTTTCCTAGCAAAACAGTTCATGAATACAAAGGTATAACCCATTCTCAACCTATTTTCTTGAAAAAATCATAACTGGATCTGTATACACAACCCTAAGAACCTTTTATGCCTCATTCATACACCTAGGTCAAAATATTATAACTGAAATTACCCTTGTATAAATGGTAGAGGCAATTATGTTACTCATCTTATCCACCCATAGACAGCATAGACAATTTATGTATGCAACTACAAGCATTTCCAGCAATGTAACTAATGTATATCATGCTCCCAAACATTTAAGTATAATATTTGTTGGTGTTTATGATTGATACTCACAATTGCATATTCTTTTTAACAAACATATGGCAGTTTTCATGCCATTATTGGTCTATATTGCTAACACATTTCATCCAAGTGACATATGAGAAATATTCCATAACTTAAGAATAGGGTATAAAACTAAGTGAGGCCATACCTGTTCAGCATGCAACTTGTCTCTAATCTGAAGCCATACATGGTAATTTTCACCATGCTACCCTTTCCTTGTAAAATACACACAAGTTTTCTTTGTCAAACCAAGTCCCCAGATTACCATCACCAATCTCTATTGCTGGACAAAAGAATACATGCAGCAAGTTGGAATACTCATATCTATTACCTTCTCAAAAGTCTAGGCTCAAAACTTTAAAAAACCAGTACCCCCATGTAACAAGTGATGTAACAAGTGATGCCTATGCATCTCCCAGCTCAGGCTTAGCACGAGCCTGACTCTGGGACTCCAATATTGACATACGAGAGAATAAACGTTTCTCAACTTCTGAGAAATTTGTTTGCATGGCCAGAATGGTTCTCTTGAGCACATCAAGTTCACTCTTGAAGCAGGCAGCATCATTCTTATTTTTCTCATTCTCCAAACTAAGACGTTGAAACTCCCTATTCTTTAATAATGATGGAGATGGGTCTGGTATAACTAAGTGGCCTAATCCTCTAGCATATCCAGATCGATGTCCTAATACTTCCTTGAACACAGCATTCGCTGCATCATCCGTCCTAGCTTCTAGTTCCATCTCATCCAACCTTTCACACATTTCATTCTACATTATAATAAGTATGATAAATTAGACATTCACCAATTTGCTCTATATAATATTAAAAAAGAAAATTATTTGGAATAAGGTCTCACATAGCTCTGCTCAGCAGTTTCACTTATGAATGCATTCCTTTTTGTGGACCAATGCGCCACCTTATAAAAAGCAACCAAATTTGCCTCCCGCTTTAATACATATAAGAAATCAGATTCTAAAGTCATTATTTTCATCAATAAATGGAATATACTTATTTAACTCATTAATGGGTTACAAGTAATAAAAAAAATTTACCATTTCCCGCATGAGCCTAACAAAAGACTTCCTTCCACCTGTGTGATTCAGCCTTCTTATCCCCCTATTATTTGCGTTCTTCATGGACAAATTCTATAATTATGACAAACAAAAGAGGATTTATCAGTTTTTTAAGTAGCAAGGGAAATTTATTAAATGATTGTATTCTTACAAGTTTGGATATGTTCTTGAAAGCTAAAAATGAAATGTTTAAAACAAAGTGCCTCTTTCTTACCTTGAACTCTTCACTCGCCCATCTCTCACATAACCATTCCCATACACTTCGCTCCACCATAGTTGTCCCACCAATAATAGCCACCTCATGTGTTGCATACGCTTTGTACCTTCAGTGTAGTAGGTAATGGAAATCATTATACTTTTGAGCAAGTGCCACCATCACAGTCTCTTGGTGGTTGCTTTTAGTTCAATCCAGTTAGAAATCAGCCTAAACATAAGCCCAACATGTATTTTTAAGTATACAGCAAAAGCAGTCATCTTCTAAATAATGCATAAAGGATCAAGTATTACCTTGACACAATCTATTAGCTCATTCTTCTCTTTTTCATCCACATTCCTCCAGCTAACATGTGCCATATTTGCATATAAGCGAACAATATGTGTCAGTCGTGCTGTGAAAAGTGAGGCATTCGGATAGGATACTCCTCATTGGCCATCCTTAATCTCCAAGCTTATCTTACCAAAATTTTCAAATTTTGTCAAATTCAGTGCACTTTGCTGGACCCCGCCCACGTTTCTTCGTAACGGGAGCTATAGAGCAAGGCCACATTATTAATAACTCTGAGAAATCAAGCCAAAAGGCTAATTAGTTATTATACATCAAAATTACAATTCATCAACTTTAACCATATTCAAAATGCTTCATTACCTGCAACATCCATATTCGCAGTAGCTTCATTCATAGGATTTGCTGACTCCTCCAGTTCAACACTCGGTGCTTGGGTAGACTGATCTGAAAATGATGGAATCTCATCTCTGGTTCTGCGTACGTCCAGCTGTGTTCCTAATTGTCCTATACCAGACTGTGATGCTGTATGGCTAGCGTGTCCACCACGACCTTTCTTCCTTCCTCTCATTGCATGAGTCATTTTCAAAAAAGGATGGGTCTGATTTTTATGTAAGTTAACAATAGCTATCTCAATTGACAAAACCACATACTTTATGACTATGTAGCATGCAATATAGAGCTCATCTTTTAAATGAAACCACTCATCAACAGTTGAGTTCATTTTATAAGGAAGGTTTTCCTATACTAACACTAAAATATATATACTAATCATGTTTTAAATATGTTCCAACAATTGAGGTAACTTATATCCATAGTAGTCAAGACCAAAAATGCTAGAAAACAGAGCAAGCCTACCAAAAATTTGTTCTCAACAATAATTTACAAATGCAGGGTAACAAAAAAACATGTTAGAAATTTAACATTTTTGCTAACTTGAACTTCCTAATACTAATCATGTAAAATAGAACGTACCCAAGGCCATGACATGTTTGCATTTTTAATTAACAGCGTACCTAAGAGTAACTCACAACTTACCTAAGAGTAAGAGAGATTTTTTAAATTACCATTCATTTTTTCTTCTATATTTAGAATTTCCATCTCACAAATACAAAGCAAGTGCATAACATTAGAACCTTTTGCAACTCTTAAGGTAACAAAATCACAAGTTTGACAACTGCAAATAAGAGACAATATACCAATATAAATGATTTTAGCATACACATGAGACCAAGATCCAGTTCCCAAACTTGTGAAATTTATATATGACAGATTTTGTCTCTCATTGATTATATAATTTAAAGTTGTCACTGATGGACAAAATAATTGTGTGCTTTCCCACATGTTACAAGCATTTTTCATCTAACATTTCTCACTATTTTTCTATGGCAAAGGTTGCTACAAGTTTAGTTAAAAACACAACTCGTGCTTTGGTGTGGTTTTTCCTAATAAGAAAAAACCTAATATTTGGTGAAATGGCAAGAGATATTTGGTGGAAGGAATCTGATATATCCATAGAGAACCAGATTTATTTGCATGGTTTGAGGATTTTAAAGTTTATTATTCATGTAATATTTCTCTGGATTTTCGAATGAGTATTCAAAATATAAACCTTATCACTTGTGTAGAAGAATCTGTGTAAATAGTGCAGCAAAATAATTGGTTCAAGTTGTGGCCGAGCCCCTTTCTCCCTCTCCAGGCAGCTGGGTTTTTTCAAGTAGTTTGATGTACGCCAACTCCTCTTGTGTTTAAGCAATAGAAAGTTTATAAAAAGGCAACCTAACCCCCCAGTTAACTGTTAAGTATGGTAGAGTTACTGCAGATGTGACATAAAGTTGAGTTCTCAGCTTACAATTTCAGTTTCCCGCTGGTATATATTCTGCTTTACCGCCATTGATTTATTGGAAAAACTGTGTGAATGATTTATTCCATCGTCAAATTACATGCATTGTTGGCCAATTGTTTGGACTTCATCACATTGCCTTTGCATTTGTGTTCTGAGTCCCCAATTCCTTTAACATATGTTCATCAATTTTAGTTTGTAATTTGCCTAAGCTATAAATTATTTATACTGGCTGCACATATAACTTTATCAATAATAATTTATGATAATAACATTAAATCATTAGTTGGAAACTGAAAAAGGAAATGTGAACTACTGAAATATTAATGTCTCACCAGTTCACATTATTTTTTAAAATAATGTATTCTAATCTCACATTTGTCCAGCTGATATTATAATCTCACATTATTACTATCTCTGTAGCACACCTTAGAGATAGATGTTGGTATCTCATTGATTCCAAAAGATAAAAAGATTTTATATTAATCTCATTGAATACTCCAGATTTTACTTTGCTTAGAGAAACCTATATAAGACAATCATGATTTATATTGTACATTTTAAATAACCTCCAGCCTTGAATTCATTACCATAGTGCCTTGCTACTCAAGAGTCAGGACATCCACCAATTTCATAATTTTTGTTAAATATTAATGGATTACAATTTACATGTCACCCCTAGTAGATGAATTTGGAAATTGCAATATGTTAACACTATCATGTTGCCATTTAGTTTTTTACCTTACTAGGTTCATCCCATAAGTATTCATAGTAAATTAACCACTCAACAGTTTTATCTTAAAATGGATTCTTAATGCCTATTTTTCCATTAAAATATCAACCTACTCCTCATGTATCTATCCTGACAAAATACTTACCTGAAAATTGAAAGGTTTGCTCAATAACAGTCACTGCTCACTTAATACACATGTCAATACTGGCACCATCATGCATCCACAACAAAATACCTGTAGTATCTGCAGTTTAAGTAGCATTACATTACAATTCTGAATAGTGGACTAAAAATATAAAATGCAGCAACTTTCATCGGAAATCAGTCATCTCAAATCTGCCTTATACCATTGCTCTTGACCAAACAGCATACTTACTCAGAAAAGTCAACTTCTGCCAAGCACAACATCATTAGATAGATACCAGCAATACTTTTTGACAACAATCTAAGTGCACGTTTTTCAAGATGGCTATGTATAAAATACACCATTATTTTATAGATATATTGTGTCAAAATTCCAACACAAAACTATAGGCAAAGCTTATTTTTCTTTGTCCAACGTCTTGAAGACTTACCTATTTTCTGCTTACAATCTGCCCTATACAATCTGCCTTATATGATTATTTTCTTGATAGTTACAATCTGCCTTACCAATTTTCTTTGTCAAAATTCCAACTTAAATCTGCCTTATACCATTATTTTATTGATGCCTATTTTCTACTAACTATAGGCAAAGTGAAGACTTACCTTTTGACGTCATGAATTTGCTAAATTGAATACTTTCTTAGATAGCATAATGTTTGTCGATAAATACATTTCCATTTTGTGCTTCTAGAATCTAATTAGGTATTTCTATTGTATTATAACTCTAGTGATCATAGATTTCGCTTATTTCATTCTTGAATAAAAATGCCTTTCTTACTTATAACCAAAAAAAAATTATTTTTCAACCAACTTCAAAGGCAACTTCATGTGTACAGACATGCTTTCCTCCTCCTGTTAAGTATGGTATTTAAGTTACTTGATAGTTACAAAGAAGTCTACCAAAGTATAGAATGAAGTGATTCTTTATTTATCATAGGTAAGTACAAAGATGAAAATTTCTGGCATTACCTTTAAATCATCCAAGTCTTCACTTCACTGAATATGCACTCTAAGGTTTGACCCCAAAGTTAATTGCAAGCCACTGTGCTGGTGGTAAAAAAAAATGAAAAACCATCAATATATATCACAAACATTTTAAGTCAAGTGAAAACTGGATTATGCCTATATGCACGATATTTTTAGGATCGAATCATTTGACTTAATACACATTGTACATAAAAATTACCAAAAGAATTGCACAAGCTTAATCACAAGTTAAAAAACATTATCTTTGAATAAAAAGATGTTAGTTATGATATCGATTACACAAGTTGAATCATAATTTCGGGAACCATACACTAGTCAGAGGAGTCCGTTTCTGAATCTGAGCCCACAACTTCCTCATTTCCAAACAAGTTATCATTTTCTGAATCATTCTCATATTCTTCGCTATCGCCATCATCGTCAACAAAAGCATGGTCAGCATCACTAGGACATGCACGGTGTTGTATAGGTAACTCATTAAGAATATATGAGTCTTCATCCTCTCTATGCAATTGATTCATGAAGGCACTATCATTTTGATCCACTGGACTAAGGAGGTTCACATCCTCATCCTCTTGATATGCGTCACCATTAGATGAGTTCTCATCTTCATCCCCAACTGTTGGGATTGGTGGAATGTCATATACATTTCTGTTGTTAATCTTTTACACGACATGCCAATTCCCTACCATACTCGGATCTTTTAAATAAAAGATCTGTGAGCATTGACATGCAAGCGCAAAAGGTTCGTCCTTATACCATCTCCTATTAGTATTCACACTTGTTGGATGGTCGCCTACTTTGATGCCTCTGTTATGATCACCAACGTCCCACCAATCACATTTAAACAAGTATACAAGATGTCATCCCATGTAGCGTAATTCTAAAATATCATTCAAAACACCGTAGAACTCAACAGGCTTTGATTGGTGTACACCGTTAACAAGTACCCTGCTATTTTGTGTACGACGATGTTGTTCACGTTCCTTTGTATGTAACCTAATTCCATTTGTTATGCAGCCACTGTATGAGCCAACCCATGGATCTGGTCCGCATGATAAAGCATAAACCTCATCACTAACCTCACATTGATTCAGTTGGCGCAATTCGCGGACCTGTTAGCATCATGCTGTTAGCTTACTTAGGACAGAAATGGCCAAAAAATTGGTCGTTCTTAGTAGTAGTAGTAGTTGTTGTAATTACGATTATGCAAATGCTTGCAATATGAGATCAAACTTACATGGCTTTTGAACCAGTTTGGAAATTCAGCTTGGTGCCTACGATCGACATTGTTCGTGCCTTCTTCTCTAATCTTGTTATAGTGCTGCCTACATGTACATAGAATGCATCATAATTAATGGATTTGGAATGGATGCTAAAATCCTTGTCACGAATGATATGTTTGGGTCTAGAGTAACCAATACTTACTCTATGTAGACTTCGATCTCAGGGCAATTGTTGAGCACATACCACTGGGCAGTTTAAAAAAGCTTCTCATCCATTCTTTCAGTGGAGCACGATCCTAATGGACGAACCTTTTGCGAGAAAATAGACAAAGTATTATTTGCTCCATCCTCTTCAACGACATAAACATTTCGTTCTTGTGGATTAAAAGCTGTCTCAATGTCATGGAGATACCTCGAGCAAAATGTAAGGCACTCGACATGAATATAGGCCTCCGCGATTGAGCCTTCTGGTCGAGCTTTATTTTTTACATACCGCTTAAACTTTCCTAAATACCGCTCAAAAGGATACATCCACCTATATTGCACAGGTCCAGCAAGCAATGACTCTTCAGGTAGATAAATGGTCAAAGGCACCATTATATCAAATAAGGCAGGTGGGAATATCATTTCTAACTTACAAAGAATAATGGAGATGTCAGTTTTCAGTCGATGGAGGAATTCAATGTTTTGGGTACGTGCACAGAGTTCCTTGAAGAAAGTACTTAACTCGGTTTATGCTTGTCGAACTTCAACTGTAAAATATCCACCAATCACGACTGGGAGCAATCTTTGTATGAAAATATGGCAATCATAACTCTTCATGCCTAGGATCTTGCCTTCACTGACATTAACACATTCGGCAATATTTGAGGCGAAACCATCGAGAAACTTAACCTTTGATAACCACTCACAGAAGGATCGTTTCTCATTTTTATTTAACATGTAACATGCAAGCCTCATGGAATAACGATCACCATCTTCTTGTAAATGTAATTCTTTTCTTATGCCAAGGTTGGCCAAGTCTCTACGTGCGTTGGCTGTGTCTTTGGTTTTTCCATCAATATTCATCAACGTTCTTAAGATGCTGTCACAAACATTCTTCTCAATATGCATAACGTCTAAATTATGTCTCAATTCCAACGATGACCAATAAGGAAGCTCAAAAAATATATTTTTTTTCATCCAATTTAATTCAGATGGTATGCGTTTCCTTTTCTTTAAAGCCTTACCGAACTGTACATTACTTAGCTGAGCTAACTGTTCTAAAACAACTTCACCTGACAATTGTGTAGGTGACTCCTGATAGTCTGGTTGACCGTTGAAAGCAGATTTTCTAGATCTCTACCTATGACTTGGCAATAACCACCTACGATGACCCATGTAATAATGCTTTCGCCCATGTGCCAACCACAATGAACATGCGAATGTCAAAGTTGGAGTCCTACATAGAGTCTCAACGAGAGACTCATGCTTAGGATGCCTTGTTTTGGTGCAATTTGAAATTTTGAAGATTTTTTTTCTTATGAAATAATACTGCTTGATGGAGTGCTTTAAAATCCACTAATACTTTTGCTACACAGTGTGCACTACAACAAAATGTGGTTTATGGGGCTATTAATTTTTCCCGTGACTTGAAATACGGCCACAAATGTCATAATTCTGGATAACAGACACCAATGAAGCGGCATATCTACATTTCGCAAGTAAAAATTACTTGTGAAATTAGTTAGTACTAGAAAAATCATAGAAAACTAAAACCTTTAGATATGGGTAGGTGAGTAAATATCTTGAAAGATGCAATCCTAACCTTTTATTTTACTTTATGAAAGAAATATGTCCTTATTACAAAAATGCCATCTTCCATTAACTTGTATTAGTTGGCTAGAGTAACAAGAGATTTATCTATCATTTCAAACTATTTTCACTATCTCTCCCTCTTTCCCGTCGACTTCAAGAAGGATTAAGGTAAACCCTAGCTTTCTTTCACTTCCATAGCCGGCCTTTTGTTCTTCTCTTCTCATTTCTCTTCAAGAAATCAAGGTTTTTTTCTCTATTTCTCCCAAGCTATGCAAAAATCATAAGGAAGGAGCCCATTCATCTCCCAAGCGTGGGTTCAACCCCTGGGAAAATGATGGATGATTTTTATTGGAGTTTTAATTTGGGCCAAATTGAAATTTTGGCGTGTGTGGTTATTTTATTTATTTTGAGGAAGATGATTTTAAGATTCATGCATGCAGTGTCTTGTTCATGTGTGAGGTTGTTGTTGTGCATGAGTATATTTTATGTCTTGTGATTTGTTTGGGTTATACTTACCTGCGATGCTATGTTTGGTGTCGTAGCTTTTGGATGCAGAGTTTTGTGGAGGCTGAGCCTGAGGAGGCGACTCCGCTGTTGAAGTATTCTCGTTATAAATTATTATCTTGGAAAATTGTTTTCCCCTTTTTATAAATATGTATTTTTGAGATTTATCTTTCGGATGACTGTATTAAATCTCATGTTGGAGAATTTATGTTAAATTAGTTTGTAAAATATTCCTAAAAAAATTCTGGTACTTAGTTATTGACTTATTTATCCGCTGCTTTTATTTATGTATGTCACGTGTTTATACACTTAGCACTTGACGTTGCGGGTGTGTGAACCGTGTTGTCAGCATCCCAACGCCTCGATTCCCGTATTTATTTTAAGGAAAATTTGGGAGTGTCACAGATGATATCAGAGCAGTTCGACTCTGGGTAAATCCACAAGTTATCTAGGCACAGTACCAGAAAAGTTTGTTGTTTTAAAATTTGTTTATTTTGTTGTTTGGTTATTTTACTCTATTTTATTATTTTATTTGTTCTCTAAGTTTTGCTATTAGGTTATATGGTAAGATTTTCAATATTCATTTCGTTGTGTTGTACTTTTTATTTTTAATGAGCATTCTGTTTATTATTTTCAGAGTTATCTTAGTTTTGTTTGGGTGATTTGCCTTATTTTATTTCATTTTAATATTTGTTCTATATTATAATTGGGAAGTAGTTTAGATTTTAGTTAGTTAATTTTATTTGTTTAAGTCGTTGAGCATTTAATTAATTAATTATTTATATATATATGTCGTTGTTTTGTTTAAATTGGAATTTGGATATTTTGGATTAGATTATTATTTTAAATCATTCTTTTTATTAAATCCTATATTTAAAATAATTATATTATGGAATTTCTTATTTTAAAGTTATTAGTTTGTCGTGGGTTATTTTGTTTTATTAAGCTTTTATGCATTTATCATATTGATCTGATTTTATTTAATTTCAGGTCATAAGTTTTTGCCAGATAGTTTTGGATTTTGTTTATTATCATTTTATTTTAATTATGGCTTTTGTCTTTTATATATTTCTAGAAGTTCGAAATTTATTTAGACAAAAATTTAAAGGAAATTGCTATTTTGTATTTCTTTTAGAAATATGCCTTGAAGTAAGTTTTTAAATTTATTATCTTTTCACCTTACTGCTTGAATTATTTTAAAAGTTAACCTATTTATTTTGACGAGTGGATTTGTTTGGGCAACTTGTTAATATTATTTATTAATTTATTTATCTTACTATGTTTCATTTCTTTTAAAGGTTTTAAATCCTAGATATTTCTACAATAAATCTTTTTAGAGTTGGATTTTGAGGAGAATTTCAAAAAAAATTAATTGTCATTTTATTTTCCCGTTCTTCTTTTAATTCAATTTCGTTGTTCTATTTAATAAAATTTTTTGATGATTTTGTGTTTATCAGAGGAGGTGGTCTTGTTTTCTTAAACGGCTAGCTTTTACTTATTTGTTTATTAAATATTTTTTCCCGTTGTGTTTTTATATAATATTTATGTGAATTACTTAAGTTTTATTTAATGATTGCGTATATTACTATATCTTTGCAAGATTGATTTGTTTTAATAAATTGTTGGTATTTACATGATTGTATTTCTTTATTAATATGTTATATACTAATTATGTATATTACTTGGGTCTCACTGAGTGCTTAAATCTCTAAATTCTAATTTTATTTCTGGGAAATTGTTGGAATTGTATTCTAGGTGGACTCTTGTTGTGAGTGCGAAATCCTTGCCATTGATATATTGTTATGGAATCTAATTTAAGAATGCTTATGATGGTAGATGATCAATTGTTTCTTTGGTGAAATTTTGGTTTTGTTTGTGGATGCTTAGAGATTAATGTATAATAGTTGTGAGTGTATAAATTTTGGAGAGTACTTATCTTTGATTTGTGCTTGACTTGATGAAAGTTGTTTTGTTAAGTGATAGAGGTTGATTTGATGCGATAGTATTAAATTCAAGAGATCTAAACTATAGGCTTTTGGGAAAATTAATTTAGGCTAGTTGTTGGGGCGGATAACTTAAGTATGATATTTGGCGTGTTTAATGGTTGCCTTTGTCGAGGTATCCTAGGGAATTAGTGTGACTTGAAGTCACCTGAGAATTTGAATATTGGAGACTATTCTTTCTCTTGAGTGCTGTAGGTCCAGATGAGTGAGAGAATTATATGTATCATGGTTACCTTAATAATTAATTTGAGTAGAGTTGATATGATTTGTATGTGATGCACGTTGGACTATAGGTATCAACCATGGTGGTATAATCAGAATTATGAGATATTAAGACTTTAGGATTTGGAAGTGTGGTATAAAATTTTTTATTAATAGGTATTGAGCAAGTTTCTACTTAATGGTGATAATTTATGAGGATTTAATTTTATATATTTGGTGAGTTTTTAGAGTGGGCGCGGAAGCGTGACTTCTTGCACTGTAGTTGGATGTTTAAGTATTGTGTTGATTTTGAGAAAGTAGTGGTGACTTGAAATTTGGGATGATACTTGTAAATGAAAATTTATCTTTTTGGTTTGATAAATTATGTTTATTGATGGTTAAGTTGGGAAGATAAATTTGGGAGTTACTTTAGGGTGACACATATTGTTGTTTGCAGCTAGTAAATATTAAAATTTTGAGAGGTTATACTAGGGTTCTGGTACATATGGAGTTCAGATTAATTGATTACCTCAGGAGTCTTAGAGGCGAAATATTATTTGGAGACTATATGGTTATGATGGAATAACATCCATTTGTATTTGAGGAAAATAGATGATTGTGCTAATACTTGGAGTGAGTATTGAGTGATATGGTAGGTGAGCTATTGGAGTTTCTATTAGTTGCAGTCGAGCGAATTTTTAAGATGAAATTCTTTTTAAAGGGGGAATGATGTAAGATCTTAGATTTACGTTATTTTATGTATTATCTTTATTCTTATTGTTAATTATTTTAATTTATTACAATAATATTATCAGCGGTGTTTTATTTGTTAAAATAATTGTTTGAGTTATTAATTTGTTAATACTAGTTTTAGGTTGTTTTATATTTATACGTTGATTTACGTTATTTTCTTTATTAATTTAAATGTGAGAAAGTTATTTTAATGAGTGGAATTTAATTTCCTTTATTTTGTTATGTAAGTTTATTTGATGTGCTTTCGTTATATTAATTATAGTTTTATAATTAAATTGCGCTTGAGTTTAATTTATTTTATTGTTGGACTTTAAACATTTTATTTATTGATATTGAATTGTTGTATTTTCAGTCGGCTTTTATTTAATTTGTTGTATTCTTTTTTTAGTTAGATTTTATTTGTTTTATTTCTTTTTCTTCTTTTTCCTTTTTCTTCTTATTTTCTTTTCTTTTCTTTCCTTTTTCTTTAATTTCCCTACTTCCCCACCCCAGCCCCGGGCGACCAACGCCCTCCCCCCCCTTTGTTTTGCCGTTCGGCCTTAAGCCTAGCCTGTCTCCACGGTCGACTTCCATGCCTCACTGCCGGTACTTCCTTAACCCCCTGTCGCCGGTGAGCACAATCCCACCGGAGTTGCACCTCATGGCGGCCCCTAGCCGGCTCGTGAGTCTTAAACCCGAAATGGGTATTTTAGCTTCTCTTGTATTTTTCGGCCACCGCCGGCCACCCCTTGGCACCGGCAACCTACCAGTAGCCTACCCTTACTCCGGCGAGCATAACCCACTGCCCAAAGCCACCCAACTCGGCCACTTCCTCCTCCATCCGAAATGGGTCCTTAAATGGATCTATCTTTGTCGCGCCACCGTCTAGCCAATGTAGGTCTCACCTCCACCATCAAAAGACTCCCCTTGCTCAGCCGACCAACCCCCTAGCTTAGCTTCCCCATCCGTGGCCCCACCTTCCCCATACGACCCCAAACCCAAAAATGAGTTTCCACCCTTTTGGAGCCTGATCCGCCACCTTCCGGTAGTTGTGCCGCCACACCACTACCTCCATGAGATTCCCCACCTTCCAAAGAGTATCTCCCTAAATTTTGGTATCAAACCGAATACTTTAGCCTAACGTACAAGTGACCGATACGAGCGCTGCGGATTGACGTTTGCTCAAAGATTTACGCTTTTATCCGCTATAAGTATTTTCCAAATAAACTCTAAGAATTAAATATATTTTTGGCATCAACAAGTATTGTATTTTGTTATTGTTGGAATTTATTAATTGTTGGCTATTTGGTGCATGGTCGTCTGCATTGTGTATTACGTGCATATTCATGTGTTGGAAATAAAAACTGAGTTTTCATTGTATTTATAGTTTTCGAGTTCGTGTGTATTATGACCCTAAGTCGAGATGGGGCATTATCTCGGTGAAGCTCTTCTGGTCACTCGGGAGTAAAATATACTGAGTGACGTCTCCTGGGTCGTCGCCGGGCGATGACGGGATCGGATGAGATGGTAACGCTCTCATGCCGACTCCGTGGCTCCTATGCTGGCGGGGGCTAGGGGATGCCTGGTCATGGTACGTGCTGGGCGCGGTTAGTTAGACATCGCCCGTTCCGAAGTCACATGCGTGGTCGTTACCTTCGGTGTGATGATGAAAGTCAGGGTGTGCGGATGGTCTCTAGGGGAGATCATGGTGCATACAGTTAATAAAATGGATGTTTAGGCCATTTTCTAGGAAAGTGGCGGATTTTATTTATTGGTTTTACGTGGACCACTTTCTGGAAAAAATGGTTGTCGTTTTAATAGATTTATGGACATCATTTTTCTGGGAAAATGATGTATGATTTTTATTGGAGTTTTAATTTGGGCCAAATTGAGATTTTGGCGTGTATGGTTATTTTATTTATTTTGAGGAAGATAATTTTAAGATTCATGCATGTGGTGTCCTGTTCATGTGTGAGGTTATTGTTGTGCATGAGTATATTTTATGTCTTGTGGTTTTTTTGGATTATACTTACCTGCAATGCCATGTTTGACATTGTAATTTTTGGATGCAAAGTTTTGTGGAGGTTGAGTTAGAGGAGGTGACTCCGCTGTTGAAGTATTCCTGTTATAAATTATTATCTTGGGAAATTTTTTTTTCCTTTTTTACAAATATTTATTTGTTTGATTTATCTTTCGGATGACTGTATTAAATCTTTTGTTGGAGAATTTATGTTAAATTAGTTAGTAAAATATTTCTAAAAAACTTCTGGTACTTAGTTATCGACTTGTTTATCCGTTGCTTTTTATTTATGTATGTCACGTGTTCACACACTTAGCAATTGACATTGAGGGTGCGTGAACCGTGTTGTCAGCATCCCAACATCTCGATTCCCGTGTTTATTTTAAGGAGAGTTTGGGGGCGTCACAGTTTTTAATAAGAATATCTTCAAAGGAAATAAAAATAACTAAATAGCAATTTAATTTCAAAATATTAATCAAAAGAAAAAGCATTGGTCGAAGTCAACGTCTATCAACAGAATTTTATAACTGATCATTGATGCAATATAAATCAATTAAAATTTTGAATATTCATCGTTAAAACTATTTTCTTATCTCTCCTTAGTTGTAATTAATTAGAAAACAAGCGATCTAATTAATCCTAACTACTAAATAATCCAAGACAAGCGTTAATGATTTAATCTAGTAACAGCTTTAAGAATTAGAGAGATCAATGAAACTAAACAACACAAACACAAGCGGTTGTATTTAATTTAGTCAAGTGTTCTTCTTAAGTTCTAATAATTTATGACGCTGCAAATCATTAAACGTTAATTGCTTCACAGATTAGAGAGATCAAACAATTACGGATTTGATATCTAATCTAGCAATAAATTATAACGAATAATAAACTAGCAAGCCTCTTAGTAATTAAACGAAATAATTATGAAAATAAGTACAGAAGAACATTTGATACTCAAAGCATAAATTGAATGATAAGAACAACTTAAATCTCACAGCTATATAAATCCCGAGGCTTTCGTTTCCTTTGACCAATTACAAAAATTTAGCCACTCAAATCATAACAAAAATATCAATCAAAAGAAAAATAAGAGAAATGAGGTATTTGATTTTTTTTTCAAGATAACACAATAATTCAACTAAACATCAAAATGAGGTGTTTTAGAACACACACCCCTCTCTTCTATTTATAACCATCTTTCATGCAAGTTGTCATGACAAAATAATCACAATTTCCAGTTGTTTTGCCATATGTCATTTTTGAATCCAAGTGGTTTGTAAGTTGGCATTTGATCATTTTTTTTTCCACCATCCTTAGTTGAAAGTTGCTTGTAGCTTGAGTGTTCAATATTGTTTCTTCTTCTTTAGTTGCCTTGTATGACTTTGTATCTTGTATTCAAACAATTTGTCTTTTAGAAACTTGAGTACACCTAATATTGCATGTAAGTTGATCATTGAATTTGCAAATTGGTGCAGGAGTGCTTGCTGGAAAATATTGTGATAACATGTGGATTTGATGTAATTAGTTGGAATTGTGGCTGAAGAATATTCAGGAACGTCAAGTGCAGGTGCGTCCACTTCATGGTCGATTTTGTCTTAGATTTAGCTGATATCTCTCAAAACATAAAACATAAAAGTTATACATATTTCTCTTGTGGTTCTATATCATCTTGAATCAGCTCAATCGGAGATTGGATGAAAAATTTATGCCCATATTATGAAGAGACGTCAAAACTGTCTAAAATTTTTCAATTATCTTCATTTGCTCCTAATACCTCTGTTTGTATCCTAAATCAAAATATAATAATAATGAGTATATTTAGGCATCAAATAAGAGTAAAATGTTAAACATTAAAAGAGAAAAATATGACATTTTATATTCTCATCAAATTCATCAAGTAACTATCTTCTTATTTTACAAAATAGCACAGCCGCAGCCTCCATGGAACCTCCTAGGTGGAAACTTGATCCGACAGTCCTACCTCCAGGCCAAGCACTACAAACAGCCCCTTGGCCACCACCTTTGCACCACTGGATGGGTGCACCTCCACATAGCCGCAGCCCAGCCACCATCACCTTTACACTACCTCTTCAACCACCATGCGAGTCTAACTTCCCTTCCGCTCAGCACTGCACCACCGTTAGTTCCCTCCACGAGAGACCATCATATTTTGCACCACTTAGAACCCCCAAAATCACCGTGCATCACCATTGCGTAGACCACCTAAACAGTCCCTTGTTTTAGCCCCCAGAAACAAAGTATTTCCATGAGAAGCAAATTTATGTATATGTCCTTGGATAACCATTTGTTCTCACCGAAAAAACCCTAGAGCAACCTAGAAACTGTTGGTGGCACACCCCCTAGTCTGTCGCTCATCCTCATCACGGTAAGCCATGCCGAACCTTCTCACCACCCCTCACATTATTTTCTTGATCGTTGTGTTCTTACATCTCTCTCACCCTTTCATCATATGTTCTCCCTCTCAAAGCACTACACCCCATTGAAAAATCACAGGAAGCCACCTTTCAAGCCTCTGTTTTTCACATCTAGAAATAGAGATACTTTCCCACGATGCCTCCTAGTCAGTGTAACTTCGAAGCCATGATAGAACAGGCGGGAATCACATTGGATAGCCTAGAAAACACCGCTCACCTCTCTGTTCTGCGCATCGTCTCCTTTTTCTCTGTGAGTCTCCATTACTCGGTCTGGTTCCCTCTCGTTAGTGTGAACTTTATCTTCGTTACGTAGAGCTTTATATTTACTAGCAGTGTCAAAACTTTGTTTTATAACCTTACCGTTTTGCCCTTGTTTTTAAAACAAGCATAGAGTTTTAAAGATTTATTTAGTGAGTTTATTTCTTATTGTTTATTTTAAATATGTTTTGATAAGCTATTTTGAGATTAAATCTTTTGAGTTGGTTTCACGTTCCTTTTTATTTTAGATTTTGGGTTTGAAATTATTTTGAGTTTACCTTTAAATTATTTTGGATTGGATCTTGGGTGTTACATTATCTTTAGTAGGTTGAATTTTGATTTTGGTTTAGAAAGAGACTTAGATTTAAGTTGGAAATTGAGTTAAAGTGTTTATTAAGTAAAAATCGAGGTTTTAAAAAATTTATAATATTTTAAGGTTTTGGAAGAATTTAGTAAATTCAAAGCATTTTGGAGAGAGTTAATACTCAGGGTTTTAAGGATTTTGTTTAAATGTTAAGAGAAGTATTGGATTTTATACCTCAGGTTATATTTTCTAGAGTTGTGATCATTTGAAAATTTATGGAATTACTTGATTATTTTATAGGTATCGATCATTATTTGTTCAACGTAATTTGGAGAAATTCTGAAAAGTTAAGAAGTTCAGGTAAGTGGGGTTTATATGTTTGGTTTTATATCAAATGTAGACTGAGATTGGCTTTCTAAAAAATTGTGCATGTTTTGTTATGAAATAAGAACTTGAGAAAAACTAACATCAGTCAGTTATTTGCATTACTCATGAAATTTATATGAAAGAAAGAAAAATGTTTCTATTATGCATTGTGCGGATATGAGCTTAGTTTTTATCATGTTGTTTTTGGAAATCTGAAAAAATGAGCGATATTGAAAATCTAAAAATTTGTGCATTGAGTTTATAAGGATGCTCTAACTCTGTTTTATTTATGTAAGAATGATTTTGAAAATATTTTGGCACCATGTATTATTTTGATGACTCTGAAAACCTTTGGTATGGTATATAGGTTTGTATCTAACTATGTCTCTGCTCTGTCTCTGCTCTATTTGGGTTGGTACCAACTTCTCTGTTTCTGAGTGCACCCACTTTAGAAACAAGGTGGTTTATTGTGAATTTTCCTGTGTGCACACTCGGAGCTCTGAAAACGAATAAGGGAAAGTTTTCACTTCTGTTTCTGCCTGGTTTGGTTATCGAGATTAGTACAACCCTACCACGAGGGTTAACATGATCTCTGCTCTGTAAGATGCTCTGTTTTGATATAATGATGATGCTCAGTTTTGTTATGTCAAAGTACTCTATGTTTTATATGATTTAAAAATTATCGCTCTGTTACGTTTGAAAACGTGGTTTGTGCTGCATATTAAAACTAAAGAATGTTTTGCTCTACATATTGTACTTTGGAAAATGCTCGTTTGCACTCTGGTATATATCTTCCGCTTACTTAGTTGTAGTTAAACTCACCCCTTATCTCTAAATATTTTTCAGATAAATTTTAATGTTTCAGTGGAGGATCAGATTATGAAGTTTTGAGTGAGAAGACTTAAGAATGATAGATTGAACATAGAGAGTTTATATGATTATTGACAAGATTTAGTAAGAAAATATTATTGTATTATTGTAACATAGAATTTATGAAATTTATGATATTGAGAAAAGTGATTTTGGAACCAAATTGTACATTATATTGAGGAATTTTGAGTATTTAATTATTCTATTGAAATGTGGGTTTTGTAATAGGAAGTAACTCTCCGACCTCTACGGTACCAAGGTGTTACACAAATGATCAAGCACCATAATTCTTCTCCTGTTGTGATGCATTACTTAAAAGTTCTTGGCCCCAAGTCAACAAAGTGGAAAAGGTGATCAAATTCAGTCGGACAATTCAATCTATTAAGCTTTAGCCTTCATGACATGAAGCAATACTTGAAGTACTACAGTAAAATCATGAAGTTTTTCGACATGGAAATGGATTTCAAGAAGAACATGAGTAAGAGCCGGTTGGAATTATCCAATGATTGGAAAGAACTAATTATGGAAGGGTTGAAAGAGGTGGATAATGTGAGAAATTCCAAGCCAATCAAGCAAAGAGGTAACTAGGCCCTGGAAAGATATGAATGCCCTAGCCATGATTTCAAATGGAGTGTTATGAGAGATTTTGATAAGAGTATTACCATATGGCATCTTGCAACAGACATTTGCTATCGTTCAGATGATAATGTTGAATGCATGAGTAGTACTGTGAAGAAGCATATGGAAATGAGCAAAACACTCTCAAACTACATGATGTATCTTCTAGCAGTGCACCCTCAAATGTTGTGTGTCACCACACCCATCATATTCGAGCATGCTCTTACAAAACTCAAAACATTGTTATCGGTAATGAATTCGAATGAAGAAGGCGAGTTGTGTTGGATTTGGATGAATGAAGAACTTCTCATGGAGGAGGAGGACTCCATGAGTAAAAGCATGGAAACTATGGTAACATCCAAATGGCAAGTCTTGCACGATGCGCAAAGACTAATCAGGAGTTTGATGAAAATGGAGAACAAATGGCAGATCATGAGTAGCGTGTGGGTGGAGATGTTCACTACAAGAAAAGAGGTTTTTCCCGGTGCACAAGTTCACCAGTAATACTTATAAAAATCGCTAGAAAAGAAATTTTCCAGCGATTTTTTTGGCGCCGGACGTTTGGCTGTATTAAAATGCTAATTATAATTTATTGCAACGATTTCAATTAATCACTGCAATAAATAATAATTGCATCGATTAAGACCGCTGCTAAATATATACAACCCGCCGTAATTGTGTCTATAAAATTGTGAAAAAATCACCGGGAGTTATTGTGGCATTCTTAGTCGTTGCAATTATACGAAGTTTCGCTCAGATTGCGCACTTAAGGAGTCATGGAAGCTTTATTGCAGAGAATATAAGTCGCTGGTATTAGATATTGCAGCGATTTCTGAATCGCCGTTAATGATAAATGTTAATCAGCGAGTTATTTCGTCGCAAAAGTCAGTAAATTAACGGCAGAGATAGATTTAACGGCAATTATATATCGCCAGAAATGGCTAAAAAACAGGTCCCTTTTGTACCAGCTATGTTAAAATCGCTAGAAAAACTCTTTTTTTTCTCCATTACAGTTTAAACCTGCTTCATCGAACGTCTACAGTTTGTAAACCTGCTTCATCCAACATCTCCTCTACTAGTAGATCATTTAAAAGCAGGTTTCACAACACTACAATATCCAAAGATATTATATCAAACACAACCAAAAATACATAGCCACCTTAAACACTAGAATTTCACCACAGATAAAATATCAAACTTTAATCTGAAAGTCACAGATTAATCATCCCAATTGTACAACAAGTTTTTACATCCAAATATTTAATCTACATAATCGCATGAGTGCATAAATGGAAGCAATATGGTGCTACATAAGGGAGCAACTAATTGTTTTTCTAGAAAACCAATTTAAATATTTTAGCTATACATGCCAATTGCTTCTTGTTCATGCATTGAGCTTATTCGCAGCACGTGATCAGCTTTGTGTTTGCTATTGCGATGCTCTGTGTCTCCTTCATGAACAAATGCCCACATCCTCAGTTATCTGTGAAATGATACCACAATTAATCAATATAGGAATGAATTACTTTCAGACTATATGGACCTTAAAAAAAATATTCAAACTTTCACCAAGAATCTACAATGGGTACTACCTATAGTGATACCACAATTAATCAATATACAGTATTATTATTCATTTTTCTTGTAGTGAGTACTACCTCAAAATCTATTTTCTAGTGCTCATTAGTTCGATCATTTGCAAGATATATATATATATATATATAGCATCAAGATAATTAATTAAATACTCACATTAATGGAATCCTGTTCAGGTATTTGATTTTAGGTAAAATATATTAAATTGGGAATAAAGTGCATGCACGAACTAGCCTAGCTAGCACTGCACATTTTAGTTCTAAAGTGAATTTATATTCTCATGATCTGAAAATGACATCTACTGAACAACATAATATATATTGGACTCTTAAGTTCAAACATTAACCAACCACACATGAACTGATCATACCTGTGCACTTAAATAGTAATCTTGGAATTAATATATATACACACAAACACACACACATATATATATATAGAGGTAATCCTCATCATCAATCCACTTTGATCGATGGATCATCACCTTCATGCAGTATGTGTATTTATACATGTAACATACATGTATAAATGTATAGTGAAAATTATGGCCATTTCGATTGTGGCACCGACTAGGGCCAGGTCCTTCAACATACATTATTAATTTTACTTCATTGTTTGTAAAAAAAATTATTTAATTAAATATATAATCATTTTATCATCTCATGCCCAATCCCTTCACTTTCAGTGTTGCAACAACACTAGAGATTTCAAAGAGAAGATGGAGCAGACCTTCATCATGATCAAGCCTGATGGTGTCTAGAGGGGCCTGGTATGTGGGCTTGGGCTTTATCTATTTCTTTTTTGATGGGTAAATCCTAAGCGGCATGTATGGATTTGCTGCATGGTAGGTGGGATTGTGTAAGAAAGAAAAGGAGAAGATTTCGGTGTTTCTATTTTTTCCCAGCTTTCTTCAGACATGTTTCGATTAAGGGATTTCGTTTGTTTTGAGATGTGTTGTTTCTATTCATAGATCTACTGCTTGGTTGATGAGAATATGGCGCACAGAACAACAAGTTTATCAGTTTAAATGGCATAAAAATAAATATTAATTATATGAGAAAAATAGTAACAATTTATGTCTGATTTTGAGAATATTTTCAACATTGAAATGAGAAGGGAAAATGACAGTTTTTTTTTTGCACACCTGTAATATCCAACTCACGTGGGGGATCTCTTTGTCTAATTCAATTGCATCTAACTTTTTTTAACTGATTAAAATTCTTGGTCATGACTAACAAAGCATAAGATTCTAAGCACAGTTTATGATAATGATTGTAAACAGTAGAGAGGGGATTAAGGTACAACCACACGCACAGGTAAAACAGGGCATGCATGCAGGGGTGTGAATATACAAGAATTCAGCTTCCTTTCAAGAAAAGCAAGTAAATATATGAACGATTAGGTATATCATGACGATTGAAAACGATATGTCAAAAGTGGAAGAATACAAGCATAATATTGTATATAAATACCAAAATTATCGATCAAAAGTGGGTATGTACCGGTATAATACTATATATAAATATATATATATATATATATATATATATAGTTTCATATTATCACTTGAATTTTCATTTGAAATAATTCATTCTAGTATTACAAATATCATTTTCCTTAATTGCAATAACTCATCTAAAATATATATCAATTGATTCTTGACCTAATTCAAAAAAGAATAAATTTCAATACACTTTTCTCTGCATAATAGATGCAAAAGAGAATAACTTTCAATACACTTTTCTCTACATAATATAGTTTCATACTTGTATTCAACTTTTAACTTTCATATAAATTATTTCATCTTATGAATTTAGATCTCACTATTTAAACAATATGGGATGCATAGTATTTTAATAGCAGCAGTACTTTTCCACCAAGATATACATGGACCAATGAATGGGATGCATAGTATTCAGTACATAGATTCAGTACATTGCATGACCTTAAATATAGGCAAAAAAAAATATTCAAGCATAGTTAATCCATTATTCAAACACGACCTTAGATATATCAATCGAGTTACTCTATTTTTTTTTTTCGGTCTCTTCTCAAACTTAAACAATCAACATGGGAGCTTCCTTCTACATAACTTCCGAACCATAATAAATCATTGCGGCACCAATTCCCATGAACTTATATGCATACTCTTATGTGATGAAAATGATATGCATACCCAAAACATATAGGCATTCAACCTGGATGCTCATGATTTATTTAAGGAATAAAACAAGCAAAATTAAAATATTAGTACAAACCTCAACACAACAACCAAACATCTAATTATGTGAAGAAAATGAGAGGAGACTGCATTTCTCAAAAAAAAAAAAAAAATACCCACCTACAATAGCCAACTCTCAAAATTAGGGGTGGTAATATGTCACACGACCCATTAACCAAACACAAACACGACATAATAATAACGGGTTAAGGTTTAGTTTTAAAGGGTTTCGGGTCAAAACGGATTGACCCGTTATGACACGATTGCTTAACGGGTTGATAGCGTGTCAGCCTGTTTTGACTCGCTATGACATATTATGACACGTTAAGAAAGTTAAAATTACAAGTATACCCTTACATTTAAAGGTAAAATTATTAGAATCTTAATTTCAATATTTTTATTATTTATATTATAATTCATACTTGTAGTTAGTTTTATAATTTTTATAGATATTGTAATTTTAACATTTGTATAAAATTATACTAAATTTAATTAAGCCAAACAGATTAATTTTGGACATATTCAACATATTTACATAAACAGATTGAAACGTATCATATTTTGTCATGTTAATTTATTTCATAATATTCACTAATGGATCATAACGGGTTGACACGACACGACACGACACGTTATGTTGTGTTAAGGTTTGAGATTTTGATACGATAAACTTAACGGGTCGGGTTAGGATTGACCTATATAGTATAATATACATGTCTTGACACGACACGAATACGACCCGTTAACACGATTTGACACCTCTACCTAAAACCAACAACAGACCACATTTCTCATAAAACCAAACAAAATCAGCAAACCACGCTTAACACAATAATCCCATTTCAAAAAATTAAATCCTTTATTCAGCCAGCCACAAATGACAAACTAGGTTACAAGGGTACTACTCAAGATGCACATATGTTGAGAATAAATTGAACACTTACGGGAATAAGTCACTTAATCGGTTTGAAGGCGCACAGTGGAGGAAAGTTCAAGGCATCCAAGTGGCCTAAAAGAAACGAAAAATACTCTTGAGCCTGTAGCAAGAGAGATGATTAAACAAACGGAAATGCTAAGAATCAAACCAGAGATGAAATTAACCGTATAAAAACAGAGGAAACCGGAAAAATACCTAGACCATTTCAAGAAATGCCGAATCTCACAGCGCTGGAATTCCCCGCAGGTGACGGCTGGAGCTCCTGGCTGAAGTCCGTGGCGCAGGTTGTTCGTGGGTGAGTGGTTGAGGTCGGCGAAGCAGGTGCTTCGTGGGTGAGGTGGTTCGCGGGTGGGTTGAGGGTTTTTGGAGTCTAGTGAAGGATATAGTGTTTGGGGGGGAAGTAAAATAGAGGGGAACTTTGTTACGCCTGTATATTAAATCGGACATCCGGGGAACTTGATTCGCCGCAACAAATCATGCCAAATTCATTTTAAACCGCAAGACATTAAAAATACATGTTACGACGAAATATTTCGCTGTAACATGTATTTTTACCTTTTGCAGCGATTTATTTCGCCGCTAAGATTAAATAAATCGCTAAATAATGTAAGACAACAATTTCATTGCAAAATTATGTGGCAAAAATTAAATAAATAGTGAATTTTCATGGCGAATATTTTTCCAACGAAGTTAAAATTGCTGGAAAAAGTCTCTTTTCTTGTAGTAGTTGTGCTATGCAGCAAGCAACTGCCCAGTGGAGTATCACACAGAGCAGCTCAGACGAGGGGGAGGGTTAATCACTCATATCTGGCTTCTCCTTGCCCACAAGATAGATAAGTTTAATACCAATGACTAATTACCATTACAAGAAAAATGGACATTTGTAATCAGTTATTTGTAATGAAAATAGACTAGTCGTATGAGATCCTAGATTTACGTGTATTTTTACACGTTATTTTATTCTCGATATTAATTAATTAAATTTATTTTAATAATATTATTGGTTGTGTTTTATTTGTTTAAAATATTTATTTGAGCTATTCGTTAGTAAGTGTTAGTTTTATGTTATTTTTATAATTAAATGTTGAGTTACGTTGTTTATTTATTAATTTAAATGTCAGGTAATTATTTTAATTAAGTGGAATTTAATTTCCTTTATTTTATTATGTGAATTTATTTGATATGTTTTCTTAATATTAATTAGTGTTTTATATTTAAATTGTTCTTTAAATTAAATTAGTTTATTGTTGGACTTTAAATATCTTATTTTATTGATATTAAATTGTAGTATTTTCGACTGGCTTTTATTTAATTTATTATGTTTTTCTTCTAGTTGGATTCTATTTCTTTTCCCTTCTCTTTTTCTTTTTTCTTTTTTCTTTTCCTTTTTTCTTTTTTTTTCTTTTCTTTTTCTCCTTCTCTTCCTCTGCTTCCCAAACCCGCGACCCGCGAGTCCCCTGTTCGCTCCTCTCTCTCGCCGGTTCTCTCATCTCCACCCAGGGCCGCCGTCGGCCACCCACCGGTGACACCGCCCAGCCCACAGCCTTCCCCATACGCCGGCGAGTACACCGACACTGGTGGTGTCATCTTCGGTCATCCCACCGCCCCTACACAGTCCCCTACCCGAAATGAGTGTTTTAGCTTCTCTTGCATTTTCCGGCCACCGCCGGTCACCCCTTGGCACCGGCAACCTACCAGCAGCCTCCACACCCTCCGGCGAGCATAACCCACCGCCCAAAACTACCTATCTCCGTTGGTTACCCCTCCACCCGAAATGGGTCTTTAAATGGACCCATCTTCGCTGCGCCGCTGTCCAGCCACCGTAGGCCTCATTACCGCCACCAAAAGACTCTCATTGCCCAGCCGGTCATCCCTCTAACTCAGTTTTCTTATACAAGGCCCCACCTTCCCGGTGCAATCCTAAACCCGAAAATGGGTTTTCACCCATTTTAGAGTCCGATCCGCCACCTTCCGATAGTTGTACCGCCATACCACCACCTCTATGAGATTCCCCACATTCCAAAGAGTATCTCTCTAAATTTTGGTGACAAACCGAACACTTTAGCCTAACGTACAAGTGACCGCTACGAATACAGGAGATTGACGTTCGCTCAAAGGATTTGTATTTTACCCGCTGTAAGTATTTTCATTGTTGAAATTTATTAGTTGTTGGTTATTTGGTGCATGGTCATCTGCATTGTGTATTTACACGCATATTCATGTGTTGAAAATGGAAACTGGGTTTTCATTGTATTTATGGTTTCGGGTGCGTGTGTATCACAACCCCAAGCCGAGATAGGGCATTATCCCAGTGGAGCTCCTCTGATCACTTGGGAGCGGAATATACTGAGTGACGTCCCCTGAGTCGTTGCCAGGCGTCGACGGGATTGAACAGGATGGTAACGCTCTCGTGCCGACTCTGTGGCTCCTCTGCTGGCGGGAGTTAGGGGATGCCTGGTTATGATATGTGCTGGGCGCGGTTAGCTAGGTATCGCCCGTTCTGAATTCACATGCATAGTCGTTACCTTCGGTGTGATGATGAAAGCCAGGGTGTGCGGATGGTCCCTATGGGAGATCATGATGCATACAATTGATAAAACGGATGTTTAGGCCATTTTCTGAGAAAGTGGCGGGTTTTAATTATTGGTTTTACGTGGACCATTTTTTGGGAAAATGGTTGTGGTTTTAATGGATTTATGGTCATCATTTTTTGGGAAAATGATTGGTGATTTTACTGGAGTTTTATTTTGGGCCAAAATGGGATTTTGGCATGTGTGATTATTTTATTAATTTTGAAAATGATGATTTTAAACTTCATGCATACGGTATCCTGTTCATGCGTAGTATTGTTGCATGAATGTATTTCTGTCTTTTGGTTTGTTTGGATTATACTTACCTGCGATGCCATTTTTGGCGTTGTAGTTTTTGGATGCAGATTTTGAAGAGGCTGAACTTGAGGAGACCACTCCGCCGTTGATGTGTTATTATTATAAATATAAATTGTTATCTCGAAGAATTATTTTCCCCTTTTTAAAATATATATTCGTTAATTTAAATTTTCAAAAACTGTATTAAATCTCCTGTGGGAGAATTTATGTTAAACTGATTTGTAAAATATTTCTAAAATTCTGGTACTTAGTTATTGACTTTATTATCCACTGCGACTTATATTTATGAATGTCACGTGTGTACACACTTTTAACACTTATCGTTGGAATGTGTGACCCGTGTTGTCATCATCCTGACGTCTCAATTTTCATGTTATTTTTAAAAGGAATTTGGGGGCGTCACAAGTCATTTTAACAAAAAATAGTCATTTCACTATAAATAAATAATTTTCTTGTGGTGTAGTGATCGTCTCTATGCTCTCAAGTGTTGCAGCAAAATAAATGGCCATGAAAGTTTTAGCTAAAAACTTTCAAATTGATGGATTAAATATGTGTCCATGTTTGTGTTTATTTTTAAGAGATTAAGTTTTAGTTAAATAACATGCAATTATGTTTATTCAAGAGAGAAATGAATGATGTGACTCAACAAGAATAAATATTCCTCTTTGAAAATCATATTGGTATAGATTTGATCCTCAACATATGTAGAAAAGGTTTAAGTACACAAGCTATGACATGTTTATGCCAACTATGTTAGGTGACGATAGAGAAAGAAAACAGGATAAAAATAGTGAGCAGAACAGAAAATTGAGAATCCCCAACTCCGAGTTGATCTTCAAAAAGGAGGCGAAACCATCATCCCTTAAGAAACTTCCTACATATTCTTTCCCAGTACTTTCTATCCGGCTCAGCTGTTTGTAATATAAACCTTACTTTGTCGGCAAAACCTCTCTGCAATTATTAAAATTTTCTCAAACATAAGTGTGAATATATGTTAGCGAAAAAAGAAGCTAGACAGTGGATAAAATGGACCTAAAAAGAATAAAGCTTCGACAAACATAAAGAAATTACATAAAAGTAAACTGACAAATTGACGTAGTTTTATGTGATGCATTAGATCTATTTTATATTATAAATAATTTTACAATTTAACATACTGCGTCAAGTCAAATCAGTTTGTAGATTTATTTGATGTATTTCTCTAAAAAGTTGGAAAGATCATAAAATAGAAGAACTTGCTACCTCGAAGGCATCCATATTGAGAAGGCGATCAATGAGATTATGAAGAATGTCTTGGGTGTACTCAGGATGGCCTTGAATGCCTAAAATATGGTCTCCAATAGTGAACATTTCCACACCTGTTTTGTCTGAGAATGCAATCACTTCACCTCTTGGAGGAACCTCAAAAACCTCATCTTGATGGCACTCAATAATGGAAAGTGAGGTTGGGATTTCACCCAAGTCATCAAGGACGCAGCATGGTGCCAAGTCCTTCACTATGTTCACTTTCCTCAGCCCCACATCCCACCCTGTATAGGCTTTGCCCACCTTTCCACCCAATGCTCTGCACAAGACCTAGAAATAGAAAAAAAAAAGATTTTAAATTTTTTTTTTAATTGTAAAATTACCATTTATCTTAAATGGTTAAATTAATAGAAAAAGATAGATTGTGTTATTTATTTTATATCTTAACAATTTTCCTTATTTGTAGGCCAAATTTTCCCTCAATAAATAAGGTCAACAAGTGAATTATTTAAGTAAACAAAATAGAGTTGTCGAGTTAGAATTTAAATTCAAAACCTCTTATTTTAATATCATATGAAATACGACTTGCCTAAAAACTTTTAACAAACAAAAAAAGATAAATTTTTTATTTATTTATTTTATATCTTAACACTGTCATCTTATAAAATCACCAAACGATTTAAGTTGAAGAGGATTATAAGTAACCTGATGACCGAAGCAAATCCCAAGGACTTTTTTCTGCATGCCATCCAAAGTTTGGAGAAGCAAGCAAAGCTTGACGATCCAGAGATCATTCCCATAAGCATCACTAGGGCTGCCACTTACGACAAAGCCATTATAGTTTCGAAGTTCATTCATGTCAGGGAACTCCCCCTCTATGACCCTGTACAAGTCCCAACTCTCTCCTTCTTCCCCAAAAGCTGCAACAAACACGTTGAAGTACCCACCATACACTTTCTTGACATAGTCGGAGTCCTTTGCAGCTAAAAGAAGAGCATATCTCCTCTGATCTCCACTGTCCATCTTCATCTCCCACAAACTTAATTAGAATTTTCTTTAATTTGTTCAGGAAATTCAGGATTTGGGTTACCGTTAGAGTTTGCAAAAAGAGTGGCCCCCTTTTATAGCAGCAAAACCCATGAATTACACGCAATGGAAAATTGAATTACGTAAGCACTACAAGAAAAAAAAAATTGAGTTAATATAATCAATCTGAAAATGAGTTAATATAATCAATTTGATGCAATCAAAAGGAGCAGAAATAATCGCATTTGTCCTTTTTAAATGCATCATATTGATTATATTAACTTATTTTTTAGGGCATCTACGATGGCCATTGGAGCACATTCTTTATAAGAGGCATCTGGGACCTCTTAATAATGCTAATCAAAAGCGAGACCGTATACAGTATTCACTACTTTTCTTTGGGCAAGTGATCCACGCGGTACGTCCCCTATCTGATTTGAAGGATTCCCCGATGGTTTCACGTTGGATAATGATTCTTAAGGCTTATTAGTTTGGAGACAGATAATATGAGAATTTTATAGATAGTAATAAGATAATTTATATATAGTAGTAGTTTGAGTTGAGTAATTCTTGAGTTTTGAAAAGGAGAGAGAAAAAATTGAATAAAAAATATTATAAAATTAAAATATTGTAAGAATATATTTTTATTATATTATTTTTGTTTGAGATTTGAAAAGGTTGGAATTTCTTTTTATTTTTTATTTAAAAGTTTGAAAAAATTATAATTATTAGTTTGAAGAAGTTTTAATGATTAGTTTAAAAATTTTATATTTAAATTATATTTGAGAATAAGATGAGTTGAGATCAAAATGAGATGTCATGAAAATTTCGTGTCCCATTGATTCCCAAACCTGCCTAATTAACATCCCATCATGAGACGTATGTCTTGAGAGATTTTACTTCATTAATTCTTTAAATATTTGGGACAGCAATATAATCTCGGCTGCCAGTGCAGAATCTTCACCGAACATAAGGCTTTTAAGATGCAGAGTACTTGAAATGTAATGTACTTATGGTAACTCTCACTAGAGATTACGATTCTAACACCGTAGTTATGGGTACGTAATCAATGACCTCTTGGAAAATCCAGAATAAATTCGGATCATTTCGGCCGCATTAATATAACTGGAAACAAATTTCTCCATCCAACCTTCGATGCTTAATTTGTGGTTAGAATATGCAGATCATGATAGTCCCAACACATACTGTTTGTGGAGCAAGAAAATTCTTGGGTCTGATCGAGAAAGTTCGAAGTATTAGGTTCTGTTTCCTTGTTGATGAATTTGGATTCCAGTTTGTAGTGGGGGAAAAGTAGATGATCTTAGGATTTGCCACTGGAATATGCTACTAATAATTCTGTAAGCAATTTGTTCCACTGATCCTAATCTTAATTGCATGTGATGATGATATAGTAAGGATTTTCTTTTTTATTCTTGTTTATATTCGTTTCTTATGATCAATTTGTCGATCGTAACTACATGAACTTTCCCTAGGAAGTGGGGAAAATTCAGATTACAAAATGAATCAGAATATATTAAATAGTTTCAAACTAAATACATAAGAATATTCTTATCTTTTTCACATGATCTTCCTGATCTTCCATGCATGTCAGGACCATTTTGTACTTTATGATCATCAAAATCTTGTAAATATCTCACTAAGATCATAAGGTACTGGCATTGCATGCCTATCATGATCAGTATTTATTTATTAATAAGAGATTGATCCAAGTTTATACATTTTTACGATCTATTAATGTCCGTCTGAAATCAATTACCTTAATACCTGCAGCCTCCTAGCGGCCGCCCGCGGCTGCATGCCTGATCTTTGCCTTGCTTTTCGACGAAGATGGATCATAATATGAAACATTACTTGTATGGCTTGTACCGCATGCATGGAATTCACACAATATTATAATTGTTTGCATTTTGAATATCCACATAATTTTCAAAAAAAAAAAATCATGCTAATAATTATCTCTTTCAAAATTCGAATTGATACAGTACTCCAGCTGAAATAAAAAAGATTAAATTAAGAGGGTCAATTGTTGAAAAGAAACATAATTTTTTTTTGTTTTTTTTTATTGTGGTACGTATATCATGGTATGTTGTTTTTTTTTTAAAGTATGGTATGCAAAAATTAATTTTTATGTATTTGTAGCTAATCTTCGATACACGTCACATTTCCAGATTTTCGTATTATATAAAATATCATGTAAGGGGAAATTATTCTCCCAGCTGTGAAGTGCATGCTGGAATCCTTAGGTTCAGAGAGCATAAAAAATGGGGGAGACAATTATTAGTCATGGGCAATCTGATGTTGGAGAAGCGTTTCATTAAAGTAACATATATATTATCTGATAAGCAAGTCTAGCTAAAGAGATTTTAATTAGATTTCTAAAAATATAGCGTTATCTACAGGAAACAAAAGTTTTAATTAGATTTTGTGGACATTCAGATTTTTTTTGCACCATGCTGCATTATTAATGGATCTTATTAAAGATCAGTTTTAATTTGTGTAGTACTGTGCGTGTGTGTGGCGTGCAGTACTTGTGGGTTCCATAGCGCCCAAGGATGATTGATGAATATCATGACTAATTTCCTGCTTCTGCATGCTTGAGTACTAAAAATATATCATATATGTACGTGAAATATTATATATATATTTGATAATTCTTTTGTGTCCTACCTATTGAGTTTAACTCGTCCGAACGAGTAAGTGACACACTGCAAGAGAATGAGCACATATATGTATTTCCCAAAAATTCTTTTGTGTCATACCTAATGAGTTTTCCTCAACATGAATCCATTGTGAGGCGATGTTCTGAAAGATTAATGCATCGGCCTTACCAGCAATGGAAACATTTGTTTCAGCAAAGCAAGAAGACATGCAGGTTGATGTCAATCTCAGATTCTGATCAAGTCTAGCACTGGTCGGAGGTTTTTCCAAAAACCTCAATCCTTAAAATAGTAGCACATGCTTTCTTGCTCATTTAATTTGTTGGTTTGTTTTTTCAAAATTACTAGTTCTACATTTATGGTAGCAAGAATATTATGGTAAAGTTCTATATAATTACAAGTGATATTAAAATAGAAGGTTTCCAGCTTGGCCTCTTATGTTAAGTGACATTAATGAAGAAGCTGGTGCATGATTTATGAAGACAACTTGCTGTTAGCTAGACAACAATGGTTAGAAAGAAAAATACATGTAAATTTATATTCTATTGTGATATGTTGGATGGTATTGTGTAAAACTTAAGACTAAACAGTGGTGAATTTCAAATGTATAAGTTGAGGTTATTTGAATGATGTAATAAACAAATATCAGAGAAAAAACAACCACGTAGTACCACAAAATGCGAACAATTAGATTTGGTTTATAAAAAACATTTCTGGTGAAAATAAAGCGCCATAAAAAAGTTGTGGCAACTTCAAAAACCGCCAAATAGTACTTCCAGCAAGAAAAAAACTTGCCACAAAACCACTATTTCGGCGATCGACCTCATAATTGCTGCAAAAGGTGTCAGTTACATTAGCGGCAACATTTATTAACAACTAATGTAAGGGAACTATTCAGGATGATTTATTTTTGGTGAAATTTAATCGTCAAAATTAATATATTTTAGCGACTACGGACTACCTAAAAAATTTTGCTTTTTTTTTTTTTTTGCGGCCAACATTTTCTTTTTTTGGACTAGTATTGTTGCGAAAATAAGAAGTATTTCTATCAATTTAAAAATTCAGCGAAAATAGTTTACTTGGCTTTGTAGAAGTGACATCTTGTTGGGGGCATTGTTTCGTCAAAATTAAATAATTTTGGTGGGTTTTTAGAGAATTCGTGGCGACTTTTGTCGCCAAAAATATGGTGTTTTCTTATAATGATATATACGTCTTTATAGAAGTGTGTTTGATGGTTTTGAAACTCTCTCAATCTCTAAAGTTAACTCAAGATGTGACACTTTTCTTTACACTTATAAATTGACTATTAGCCCGTTCTACAATCGATGTGGGATAATCCTAACAATATTCCCCCCACACATCATGTCTTGGGTTGGAGCAGCAACAACTCATTTCTCCTGCAGAGTGTTGGACCTAAAACTGTTGATAAACTTGACTCTGATACCAATATTGGGTGATTGGGCCTTTCTCAACCTCAAAAATTAGTTTAAAAAGTGAGCATTTTCCTTATACTTATAAACTGACCACCAACTCCTTCCATATTAATCAATATAGAATAACCCTAACAAAAATCATGTATGTCAAAATTATGTTTATCGTGAACATGGAAAATCAGCCAAATTCATGTTTGGAATCTCCAAGGAAGTTGCAGTTAAGCTTTAATTATTCATGCTCTATCATTAATATTCCTAGCCCTTGATCCAAATCATGTGCAATATAAACATGAAAGCAACAAAAGTCCTAAGTTTTCAACCAAGTAATTGCATGCAAGTCTACATGCATGGGTACAAGAACTTTTACTAAGAATGGGTCAACAGGAAACATTAGAAGGCGATTTCTTATGATCCTATTAAGTACTAGATTGAATAGTTGCAATTAAAAGCAAAAATTGATATACTTCGGTCCCATTTGGATGTCCAACTCAATCGAGTGCATCTCACTTTTATACCGAGTAACGAGTTGAACATCCAAATGCACGACAACAACTATTTTCAGTAAAGTTCAAATGTGAACTCAGTGTGGGCCCACACATGAGCTGTTGTTAGGGCTAATCATTTGGGTACCAGACTGAAAATTCGGGCATGCCCGACCTAAAACCCAGGTGCCAAATTCGGGCCAGTTCTGACTTGAATATACTCGAGTTAAGATCCGGATCACAATTTCAATTAATATAGGTAAATTAAAATCCGGAATTAGGGTTGTACCCTTTTTTTATATTAATGAAAACCTATATTATTCAATTTCTTTCAAGAAGCATTTTCTTTTCTAAAAGCCTATATTCTGCCATAATTTTTTTTATAAAAATGTTGCAAAGCATATTTTTTATATATATAAAACTAATTACCTTTTTAACTAAACATAAATTACAATATATGAAATTAACTCAAGCTTTGCTCTCTTCATCTTGCGGAAAAAGTGCAAGTATTGGTAACAACGAGACACACTTAATTAACATTATTTGGCATTTATACATTATATTACAAAACATAAATTACAATATATAAAATTACATATCAAAAGTGGATTACATAGAGCCACCAATACATATTGTTTGCTTCATGTAAACAATCTATTCCTCCACAATCGAATTTAGTTTCAGACGAGTTTATTGTCTTAGAACAGTCATTGCTAGTCCAAGCTTATTTGCAAGATGTATTCAATATAGAAATGTTTGTAATTATTTCATGTATGTACATGTTGAAACAAAGTCAATATATCATCTGAATTATTTGAAGTAAAAATATGAAACCTAATCTTATGACTTATAGCTACATTAAACAACCAAAAATTAAAAGGTGAAAACAGCAACTCTATGGCATTAATTGAATATGGGACTACATGACCATTCCTTCTTTAAAGAAATAACAAGGAAACAAAAGAAAAAGGTAGAAATTAATATCTTACCATAACTGCTAGGGGTGAGGCATACATGATATTGGATAATATGGTAGTACCAAAGCCACATAAGAGCTTCCTGTTCATGTCATGCATGGCCAAGAGAAACCAACCCAGAGTTGTGCTTAATCGATGAACATGCTCATAATTAATATTCATCTAAAAGATGGTCATCTTTTTTATCATGTGTGATGATAATGTAGATGACAGTAGCTATGACAATCACTAGTGTGATAAGTACCACATGATACATGCAATATCAGGAAGAATTTTAAATCCCTACAATTGAATAAAAATCACTACGAATAAAAATCACTACAATTGAATAAACGCAGCTACCTACAATTGAATGATCCATGATGCTCTAGTCAAGCAAGAATTATATACATATATATTTATTTAGTAGATAAAAATAACATGCAAAGCACGTTTATCTAGTTTAATTTCTAACAAAAATTAGAAGATTATTTATAGTTAAATAGATGATAAATAATTATACGTGTTCATATATTATAAAAGAAGTATTAATAAAAATAATAAGATAGTCTCATAAATAAACATAACCTATAGTTTTATCAAATTTGTTTGAGATAATATTGATTGAAATTTTAATAAAAGATTCATTCAAAATATTATATTTTTATAATTCTAAGACGATGATCTAATATTTACATCATTTTGCATAGTTTCAAAAGAGAAGACATTAAAATACATATTTTTTTAGTTTTTGAGTTTTTCTAGATCTACATAAACTTAAAACATTCACAATTTTTTTTAGTTATGTGATTATTTTTAAGAAATAATATAATTAAAAAAAAATTATGTAGTTTATAATTTATATAAAATAATGTTATATTATAATTTATAACATGAAATTTTAATCTTAAATATGTAAATTTATTAGATCATATATATTTTAATTAAATATTAAACATATATAATATATTAATTATATTTATTGTCTATTATTACTAATTTAATATAATTATATTTAATTGTATATACCACATATTTATCATTTTTAAAAAATAAATAAATAATATATTCATTTTAAAATTATAAAATTACTAATCATATAATAGGATTAAATTTTTGTGAATAAAATTAAACTCTCTAACGTATAAATTAACATCTTTAAGTGAGGATTACATTGTTATATTATTATAAATGGTTTATTTACATATATTGTTATATATTCTATAATATTATTATGTCATTTTATACTATTATTATTATTCTATATTTATTTTACATAAAAAAAAGTTTTAAATGAAAAGTTTATCATTATGGAAAATTGAAGTAGTGTAATTAAATTTAATATCAAGAACATTATTTCGATAATTAATGGAATTAATGGATTATATTTAAAATAATATTTCTCATTAAATGCAGTATTTATTTTAACAAAAATGGATGGAAAGTGTTAACTTTAACAGAAAAATAAAATTTTTCATTAAAATAAGATTTTTCGTTAAATAATCACTTTATATATATAAAGATATATATACAGGCATGCATTTCAATGCCATCATAAATAGTACCAGTGGGGAACCATAATATAAACCCACTTGACTTTATAGTTTCATGGCTTCTTTTTCCTATTTGTTGTGTACACAGGCGATTACAAAAAGAGGTAAGCGTGACCCACTTGACTTAATAGTTTCATGACTACTTTTTGTGAGCTCAGATCGCGAGTGAGATCGATGTTACTTTCAAAAAATTGTTTGGAGTTTAATAACAAGTTAACAATAACCCAAGTCATAATACACGCCCAAATAAAAGACAACCTACAAATCTATGCATCAAGAGGGAACAAGTCTGAGTAGCCCAGATCCTCAAAAACAACAAAACAACCTAAATCACTACAAGAAATATGCTCTTTCCCATCGATTTTAAATTCGTTGCAAAATTTTTTTATGCAATTACATCCTTTCTTGCGTCGGCTTGTGGAACGCTGTATAATTCTCGGCACTAGTGTCTTAATTATCGCTGGTGAACAGTAAATGTGTATGTTGCGTCGACTTCTTCTACCAATTATGTCCAATTTTCAGCCGCAATAGGTAATTGCAATTTGCGTCGATAGATTACTTCGGTTTAGCCCCTTTGTTGCGGCAGATCTTGTTAAACCGCTGCAACAAATCTTCCTTTATTAATTCCTCTAGTCCATCGCGAGTTCTCTAGAAGATTTCCTTTATTCCTCTAGTCCATCACGATTTCTTCCCCAGATGTCCGAATGACCCTTTCTACCGTAACTCACCAGATTTCTTCCCCAAATCCGAACTAGAGCTAGGTCTGATCATTGAAATTTCTATCGCCAGTTCCCCAAATCTTCTGTGAGTTCATACTGATCTTTGGGATTTGAAGAGGGCTTGGAGTTTTTTCTTCTTTTCACGTGTTCATCACCATCACCCCCAACCGTTGAATACTCGATTTCGATGCACCGAATCCAACAATCCACCACTTATTGACATTTCTTTGTTGGATTTGTTCATCAACACTCACTATTTACTAATGGTTCTGATATCTTACCCTCTCTCGTGGGCTCTATAGTCGGCCATAACTCTGTAAGTTGATAGTTTTAGGGTTTGCTGAAATTTCTTGGAATTTTGGTATGTTTTCTGACTCGCACGTATATCATACTGCTCATCTATAAGATTAGGCCTCATTTTTTGTCTTCCTCGAAGGATCCCACCATTTACCTTCGACATAGCAGAGCTCCAATTTGCGTAGATGGTTACTTCAAAAGAAGTTGGAAAGTGGAGAAGGTATTTGTTCCATCCTTTACTTTTTGTTTAAAAATCCCTATTTGCATAACTATTTGATCATTCTAATTTTCCTTATATAGTCATGTTCATAGGTAGAAATCTCTCATCCTATAACCCTAGTTTTTATTTTACTGGATTTTGGGATGAGTCATGTACCCTAGCTTCAATCTCTCACTTCGGTTTGTTTTCAAATATCATATTCTGCCACTATTTTGGCTTTTCGATTGCCCTATTTTGTACTACTCCTTGCATGTTGTTCATGTTGCCTATTGATTAAACAAATGGACTTATTTTCCTTATTAATTAATTGGGTATAATAGACAGAAATTAATTGGGACTTTTTTGGAGCTGAGTACCTCTGTTAGAAAAATATATAGTAGATTTAGTCTGGGAACCATCTAGATTTTGTTTAGGAAATGTCAAATATATAGCAGATTTTGTTCACTCTCTATTTATTTATTTTTGTCTAATCTACTTGTGATATGATGCTTTTTTTGCCTTTGTGATTTGATGGTATTTTGGATTTTTTGATCTGACCTGCTTTGTGATAAATTGCAACATGTTAATCTTAATGGCTTCTTAGAGCTCTAGAGGAAATTATGAAGTAATTAATTAATTTCTGTTAACGGCCACTACTAAGAGAGTTACATAGTGTTATAATGATTTCGTATTTTTCTTGTAGTTATCTTCAACAATGTGCGGCAAAGGATGAGTCATTTTCTTATGAGGTATCGTTTTGATCATTTTGTTTGCTGGATCTTTTGAATTAGTTAGTATGGTCATGAGGGATGGTCATATTGTGTGTTGATTTTTTTTCTTTAATGTCAATGAAACTCAACTTGGAATGTTTTTATTTCTATCTCTTTAACGCAAGTATAACAAATATTAATGAGGGCTCCACTGTGCAAGCAAATGGTAAATTTCTGGAGCACAATAATATTTCTAAAAAAAATATGATGTTTGGCTTCATCATTAACGCATTGAAGTTACACTTTGCTTGTTCTTAGTTACTAGGTACTGCCTTCTGTTTGCTTATCTTCCATTTTCATTGGCAGAGAATCCTTTTGCAGCTCCATAGTCCCGCTTCTTAATTTACACAACTTTTTTTGTTATTTTTTTTTGGTAAATTGAGTGCAGAGGATAAATGATTTCTTGTAGTTTATCTGGCTGTTCATTATTATAAGGAATATAGTTTTGCTATCCTTCTAGAAAAGTATGTCAAATATTTATTATCTTCTGTTCCTTAAATTTCGAATGGATGGGTCTTCAACAAGTGGTGATTATTGATGATTGAAGTGTTGATGGGACAAAAAGAGTAGCTCTTGACTTTGTAAGGAAATACACCATAGACAAAGTGAGGCTTATCCTTCTTGGTAAAAATCATGGTAAGGGAGAAGCAATTAGAAAAGTGAGTCCAATACAAGCCACTCACTTCTGAAGATGTACTAATGTTTTAAGGGTTTCATTTCTTCTCCCTTATGTGTGATGACAATTGATTGAAGATCTTTGTCCTGGTGAAAGCATTGTAAAACAGGGAATGCTTCATGCACGTGGTGAATTGCTTCTAATGATGGATGCGGATGGAGCAACCAAGGTTAATGACCGTGAAAAACTTGAAAATCAGGTGTGCATCATCCATAATTTTGTACTGTCACCTTTTTGCAAGTACTCTAGCTATTTAAAAAACTTAGTTCAAAGTCTATGGAGATGTTGACCAAGTTTCTGCAAATTATCTGATGTTATGCCTACCAGATCCTGCTTTTGCCAAAAAGGGGTGTAATGTTGGAGATTTAGCTGCTAGCAATTCAAATTTTAGGATATCTGATATCCCAATTACAGCATTTGGTTCTCGTGCTCATCTGGAGGACAAGGCTCTGGCTACAGTTTAGTGTTTTGCTAATACTGCTTGCTTCTTTACATATTCTCTGACTCTTCTCTTCCAAATTTGTTTTATAAATCACATCTTTGAACCATTTCACTTATGTGTCACAGAGGAAATGGTACAGGAATTTTTTGATGATGGGTTTCCATCTTGTGGTGCTCTTGACTGCAAGTTCTGGAATTTGTGGCACACAGGTATATCTGCTTTATTTTATTTTTAGTTTTCCTTTTTGCATTTATCTGACCTCCAGTTTTGTACCAGTATAAAATTCCAGTACTTCTTTTATATTGTTGTTCAATGAAACTTTAATCTTTACTCTGGCATGAATTGCTGCTGCTGCAATTCAAGAGCTGCTACAAGGAAGCTTTTCAAGACATCCATTTGAAAAGGTAGTTGCATTCATATGAAATTTTCTTCATAGGTTTTCTTCTTCCACATTATTTTTAGGATTTTTGTCGCAGGAATTGATTTTCAACATGGATTTGATGCAGGTGGTGTTTTGATATTGAGTTAGTGTGTCTGTGCAAATGGTTTGGTATCCCAATGATTGAGATATCTGTGAAATGAGTTTTGCACAAGTGTATATATACAAACTCGTATATACACAGTGAAAATACATGTACAACCCTTGTTGGGATGGCAATATGATATGGTAATTATACTGTTAATGGTAATTGTTTTATGAACTATTTAAATGGCTAGCTTAGAATTTTGATGAATAAATGAGTAGTTAAATTAGATTTCTTTCCTTCAAGATCCTATCTTTTAACTATTTTATATTTAGAATATTATATGTATTGTAAAAAATTGACTAGGTCAACTTGAATTCTTTTGTTTTTAATTAATGTATAAGATTATTTGCGGCAACTTAAGTCGCCACCAAAAGTGCTTATATTGCCGTAATTGACTTTTTTTCAAACTCTTTCAAGTGATGCCTGAATGTCAATTGTGGCGAAAAATTATTTCATTTGCAACGACAACAATTTGCCGCCAAAAATATTTTTTGCAACGAAATCAGGCCAGCTACGCAGATGTCTTAATTCAACGAAACAGTCTCGACGAACATGCGACGTTGAGTTCTATGCTGCAAAAGTATAATTGCAGCGACATATGTAGGTTTTTGCGGCAAAAAACAGATCCATAAGGAAAATCCCATTGGACAAGTTCACCAAAAATTCCAATTGACAAGTTCACTGAATCACAAGATCAAGCAGATCCATCCAAGCATAAAGAAGATCCAGTTCACTAAATCACTAGTTCCACCCAAACTTACATTCATTGTTCACAAATCGGTAGAGAAACTTACCAAAAAATCGTAGAGATAGACACGACAACTAGAAATGGGATCCTCTCTTTCCTCGACTCTTTGCGTGAGAGAGAGATCTGAGCATATCCTAACAAAGAAATTTTCATAGAAAGTTTAAAACACAAATCGGAGAGAGAGAGAGAGAGAGAGAGAGAGAGAGGATAGTAGAAACCCTATTAGAAAGAGAGAAGGTATATCAAGGGTGGGATACTGGGCGAGTGTGTTTTTGCCTTTTAATATATATCTTGGTTCCAAATTTAGATCTGATCCCTACTTTATATACCCGGAACCGAATCGCACAAATTTGGTTTTTTATAATTCAGGTTTCGGATGAACAACTCTAGCTACTTTCTTTCATTTCATATTGATGCACTACTACACTTGGGGATAGGTTTGTATCGATTCTTAAATTTTCAAAACAAATATATATCGGTTCGGTTCAAAAATTTCTTCAAAATCAAATTGAATAGGAACGATTACATCCTTAATCAAAACGATAGTTTTAAAAGATTTCTTGTTGATTTTGTATCCTATTGTTATCATCTTTTGCCAATACAAATACACAACAGATTTTTTGCTTTTAGAACACTCTCAATGGTTAATCTACTCTATCTTTTAAAATACATCACTAAAAATCACTTTTTCTATTTTATATGTTGAATTTTACAATTTGTCATACATTATCTAATCTATTTTTTTCTAAATCATTTAAATATTCTTGTTTTATTCATTTAAAATTGTTACCACTGCGGCTTCATCTTCGTCTTCCCCATTCTCTCTCGCCAAAGTTTCAAACCCTAGCTTAAAATTTCACAGATTTTCAGCTTTTCCTCGTCCTACATCACCAAATCCTAGCTCCAACAGCGACTAAAACGGCAATGAAAGCTCCCACAAACGACAGACATATCAGACTTGCACAGAAGGCTCCCGCAAACGAAAGCTTCAACCGAGACCAAACAGCGATGAAAGCTCTCGCAAACTTGCATAGAAAGCTCCCGCAAACCCTAATGGAGTCAACGTTGTCTTGTGAGGTCCATTTCATCATTGATTGTGAGGATCAGAGAGCTATGTGACGGCAAAGCTCAGTTATTCTACTTGCATGGGAACGACGAGCACAGTATGGAGAAAAGAGAAACGAATAGAATAATTTTACAAAGATAAATAGCATTTCGCTATATGTAGTAGGAGCACTGTAGCAAAATATAAATTTTATGTAATATGAATGATCTAATGGAGTATGTTTTTGGGAATATGGCTTTGTATTTTAAAGGAAAATATAAAATAAAGAGTCATTGAGAGTGCTTTTAAATGGTGATCCACACACTGATGGGTGAACCCAAACTTCTTCGCCCCGTTCAAGTAAATTGTAGAGACCCATAATGTAAGGGGCCTACTCGGGGATCCGTTGGGTTTCTCGTTTTGTGCTTTGTTAGTGTGTATTATTTTCTTTTGTTTTTTTTATACCATTTTTTAATACTTTTAAATATTTTTAAAATATATATATATAATATTATTAAATAATAATTTTTTAATCATTAAATAAAAAACAAAAACAAAAACAAAAACAAAAACAAAATAAAAATAAAAAGTAGAAGCACAGAAACGGCACCCTCTAGTGGGTCCCTTAGTGGTACCTTATCATTTTCCTAAATGTAAATACAATCTCATCTCCGGAGTCAGTGTTTAGAAATAAGAGGCTACTAGAGCCATCGCTAGTTAAGACTTGTTCTGGATATATATATATATATATATATATATATATATATATATATATATATATTTATATGTATATCATTTTTTAAATATTTTTATTAAAAAAATTGTAATATTATAAATAATATTTCTTTAATCAACTAATCAAAATAAAAATTGAGAACGAGATTCAAAGAAAAACTCAAAGAGTAGTAATAGGGGTATACTTTTTTTACTATTTATTTACAATTTTTAGCGTATTCATTTTCTTTTTTATTTTCTCATCATTTTTTTAGAGTAATTTTTTAACAATCTAAATCATTAAAAAAAGAAATATATATAACTTTATTAATATTTACATTCTTAATCATTAAATAAAATTAAAAATTAAATACAAAATTAAATACAAGAAAAAATTATAAAATAATTATAAATCTATCATGTCTCAAACTGAAATAATAGTTTCTTTATGATTTTATTCAGAAATAGGATATCTCTCTCTTTGTACTTTGGAGCGAGTTTTTGTGTGCAAATGAATACGTGAAATCCGGGGTACTTTTACCCATTCAGGACCGAACACACAAAATTACCCATCTCCTTAAATGGAACCCATCTCCTCAAATGGGGGACCCCACAAACTGTGGGGTTTTGTTTATTGTTTACATTGCTTGGTTGCTCACCTTCCCACAATCCACAAACGAATGTTAGGCTTCGGTTGTTTGTAGGGTTTGGTGGTGATGGCGGTCTCGATGAATTTTAGCCTCGGTCCTTGTGCCTGTTTGGTCAGTCAAGTGTCAGGCTCGCCTCAAAATTCAAAAAACAGCCATTAGGCCCTACTTGGATTGAAAAGTGAGTTGAGCTCACTCAACTCATTTTCATTTTATCATTATATTTTTATAATTTTTTATACAAAACATAAATTTCTATACACCTTTTTCAAATCCCAATACACATTTTTCAAATTCCAACACACCTTTTTCAAATCCCAAAATAATAATAATATTAAAAAATAAATCAAACTCATCTCAACTCATCTCATCTCTAAATCCAAACGGTGCCTAACAATGCTTCTTTTGTTTGTTTATATCAAGTGACGAAATCAGTCTAAACTTTGACAACATAGAAAAAGATAATATTTTTATGATTAAATAGTAATTTAATCGTAAAATGCATGAGTTTTTTGAGTTAATGAAGGGTTAGGCAAAGAAACTAGAAGTGGACGGTGTTTGCTTGCGCAAATCTAGCTAATCTGGGGCAAGCAAGTTGAAAAAGAGGGTTTGAGGCAGACAAAGCACTGCCCCACATTCAAACCGTACCACACACAATCCCCAATTAATTCCCTCATCTATTGCCTACTTTTAGGATCGTTTGATTGTTAAATTGTAACGAAATTAATTTAATTCATTCTAATTTTAAATTAAAGTTGAATTTAATATTTAATTATTTAATTATCAAATTATTAATTTTATTTTAATTTAAAATCTATATATATATAAAATTTATAATTTTTTTAACTCAATATTTTATTACATCCAGGATATATAACAGACTTTTTTTAAATTCTTATAAATATATATAAATTTATTTTAATATTAAAAAATTAAACTCAAATCTTACGTGAATTCACCAAACTTATTTTCCTATTTCAGCTTAACTCAACGTCTAAATCCGATCTTAATTGGCATGATTATTATATTTGTTTAGACAGACACGCACGCAAAGGCACAAAAAACAAACGCCTGGAAATTAAAATGTTCTCAGCAGCTTACAACACACTACTTAAACATGTTTATTCTTTGCTTTGCTTTTCTTATGATGGGACAAAGGAAGGAACACCGACGTCAAGGGTTGCTTCTCAAGGGAAACAAAAGAAAGTAGGAGGTAAAACGTACGACACAAATCTTCCCCATGTTGGGTTTTCACTCTTCTTTTCAATTTAATTCATCTTCGTATTTTTCTGACCAATTAATGCACCGACCTACCTTGTTCTTTTGTAGGGCTGGCTGAAGAAGAAGAAGAAAAACCTCATCTTTTACCTCATTATTTATCTGCTATCTTGTAATGCTAGAGTTGTGGAGGGAGTTGCAGCAGGAGCAAAGTATGGAGAGGCTTCAAACTTGGAAGAATGAACCATATTTTTATATCTTTCTCATCACAAAGTTTGTGAAGAAATGGGTTTCTCCCATTTCCCAAGTTCAATCTTCTCAGCTAGATCTGTTCTTCTTGATCCTGATCTTCTGTTTCTTTCCATATTGATTATGGTTTTGGTGGTGGTGATATTGGCGGGACGGCTCAATCTCTTAATTTCTTTTTACAGTTTGTTAGTACTGTCCCTTTTCACTTACTCTTTTATCGATGTTGTTCATATCGGAATTTAATGAAGAAGAAGTTCGTTCTGATTGCAGTAACTTGCTCTTTTGGTTTTGTATTTCGTGTGCCTTACTACTTCTTGAAGAAAATCCCATTCCGATCCCACCATTCCTTCAGATATTGAAGAAACAAATGAAGGAGATACATTTTATGCAGTAGAAAAAAAGCTTTGAATGTTTCAGAGTTTCAGACACTGTTTCATTATCAATTCCAAATTTTCTGTCCGCCAATAGTTTGGTAAATCGATGTATTTTAGGTGGTTTGTCTGATTTAAAAGGTATTATTATAACGTGTAAATCTAATAAAATATGTGAAGATTCATCAGTATATAAAATTATTTAGTTGTAACATTGCAACGTTATCTTAGATCTGTGTGATTGTACTTGGGATGTTGAAATGACAATGCAAAAAAAAACCATGAGGGTCCCAGTGAGGAAACATAGATGGCATGCAACAGCAGAGATGGAAGCAGAATACACTGAGCAAAAGGAAACAGAAGCAAAGACAAAAGAAAGTTTGGGTTTGAGTGACGAAAGGAAAGGCCCCTCATAGTTCATGGAAGTGTCCTATCTATTTAGTGCACTGCAATTTGGGTTCTGATCTTGGCTTTTTGGTTTTTTTGGGTGCATGTGAAAACATTAACTTTGTTTATTAACTTCTTCAGACAATGGTGGAAGTTTTGATATCTTTGGTGGGATCTATAAATAATGGCAATTTCGAGGAAAGAGGGAAGATCGGGTGAGAATTGAGAAAGATGATTTTAGTTTTTACCCCCTTTATTTTAAAAGTATTCTAATTATAAAGTAATTATATAAAAATTATATTATAAATTGATATGATTTGTTAGATTATAAAATTATTTTTATTATAAAACAGATTTGATAGATTACGTGAAATTATATCAACTTCTAAGATTACTTTTAGGTATAATTTAAATAGTAAGTTGAGATAAATTTTAAAAGTTAAATAAAATATTAGTAAAATAATTTTTAATATTATTATTATTTTAGAATTGAAAATGTTACATTGTTTACTATCTTTTATGTGAGAATTTAATAAAATTGTAATAATGAGATGAAATGAGATTAGATAAATTCCAAATCAAAATAGGGCTATACAATTTCTTGATGACTGTAACACCCTTATTTTCTTTTTTGATATAGAAATGTTTGAATTTCATTTAGTTTTTATAAAAATAAAAAAATTAATAAGTTGATATAATTTAATGTGATATGTTATTTTTTTAAATAAAAATAAAATATGATATATTTGGTGGACCTACAAATAATTGCAATTTCGAGGAAAGGGGGAAGATCGGGTGAGAAAGATGATTTGGCCTTTTTTGTTTTCAGAGAAAAGATGAGATGAGATGAAAATACAAAAATAAATAAAATATTATTGCAAGATTTTTTTTTTTAATATTAGTTTTGTATGGGGATTTGAAAAAGTAATATAAAAATTTTTAAAAATTGAATTTTTTATTATATTTTGTAAGGAGATTTAAAAAAATGTAATTATGAATTTAAGATGTGTTTTGAGTTTTTGATCTTATCCCTCAAAACAAACAAGACTAGTTTTACCCTTTTTCTTTTTAGAAGTATTCTAATTACAAAATAATTTTATAAAAATAATTTTATAAATTAATGTGACTTGATATGATTTATTAGATTAAAAAGTTATTTTTATTGTAAAGTAGATTTGATGGATTACATAATATCATATCAACTTTTGAGATTATTTTTAGGTAAGCTTTGAATAGTGTGAATAGTGAGTTAAGATGAGTTTTGAAATTTGAATAAAATATTATTAAGATAATACTTTTTAATATTATTATTATTTTAGAAATTGAAAAAGATGAATTGTTTATTATATTTTATGTGAAAATTTAAAAAAATTATAATGATAACATGAGATAAGATAAAATGATATTAAATTAGATAAGTTTCGAATCCAAATGGAGCTATATACAATTTCTTGAAGGCTATAGCACTCATATTTTCTCTCGATGTAGAAATGTTCTAATTTCATATAATTTTTACAAAAAATATATATATAATAAATTGATGTAATTTGACATGATATATTATATTTTAAAAGAAAAATAAAATACAAGATCAAATCATGTTAATTTATGAATTATTTTTATAAAATCATTTATAACGCTAGGTAGTGCCTAATTCTGTGTACAAATCCTATATTTGGGTTCCAAACATTTCATGTGTACAAATCTATACGCAAGCCACTTAATTAGGTAGCCAAATATATGAAACACACTAAAAATGTTCTTTAATTTTGAATTTCATAAAATAGCCAAATATCAAACTATAAATAATTATGAGTCACAAATTAACGTCTTGGGTATTGGCCAATACTTACTCAAATAAGTACACAGTCAATCATCCCAATTGTACAACAATTTTCTATATCCAAATATTTAATCTATATAATGGCATGGGAGCATAAATAGAGGCAATTACATACTCCATAAGGGAGCAAGCAACTACATAAGGCAATTACATACTACAACAGTTTTTCTAGAAAATCAACTAAAATATTTGAGACCAAGTAGGCCAAGGGGGCATTCTTTTGAGCTGATGTTCAATATTTGACCTTCTTCCAAGTCACTTTTGCCATGTTCTGTATCTCCTTGATGTGAGAAAGGCACATACTGTTTGCAACACATCTCAGTACTCTGCGGAATGATACCACAATTAGCCAGTTTCATCAATAAAAACATGGAATGGAGAATAATATGTCTCACTAATTTTTCCAAACACTCATTGAAGTTTAATCTAAATTAGCATAATAACATTTTCTATTTTATGACCTTAAAAATTAGTACCTCCTAGTAAAATGGAAATTTCTAACATTCAAGTACATTTGGTCAACTAATTCAAGTACATTGTGTTTATAAACACAATGGAACCTTGCTAATTACTCATGTCCATCATGAGTAGCACCGTATCTCCTTAATTAGTATTCACAAGCTTGGGAAAAAAATAACTGAGTCTAGGAGTTTTTTCTCATGTAATCAAACAGATTTTAATTATCATCCTCCAAACTAGCTAGACTCAGCTAGTTTGGAGTACTTGTTTTTTTGCACCATAAACAAGCAATAACCTGATATTTTTTCTTTTTGCACCATATATATAGGAAGAAAAGGGTCTATCTGCACCATATATATAGGTTCTTAAATCTTGGCACCCTTAAAAAAGATGGAAAGAATCATATAGCTGATTTTGGTTGTATATTTGGTTTAAAACATTCATAATAAAATTAGACTAAACAAGCAAGAACTTATCAAATCAAATTAGACTAAACAAGCAAAACCCCTGTTCTCAAGTAGGAAAATTATAACAAAAATAAACCCGTGGATTGACAGTACCAATAAGACTAAAACATTACCAATTATCAACACCTTTTTTCAAGAAGAAGGCACCACACTCTTACAAAGAAGGCGACATACCCTGTTTATATCCAGTACCCTCATATTTTCGTGGTCAATCATATTTAGAACTGCACATTAACATTATCTAGGTTTAATGTTACTCATTTTTTGGACTATCATTTCAGAAAGTATATATGTTAATGCATATTAAATATTTTCTGAAACAAACCTGGTCAGGCTGGTTCAATTCATTTCTTGTGATTTGGTCAAATCTCCATATCAAGATCTAAACACCGCCTAAAGTTGCTGGCCTATTCAAAAGAGAATATGATGGCATATGAAATTAATAAGAGAATTACATATTATAGCATAAATAAGTTCAATCAACCAAAACTTGTCAAGCTAATAGCTCAACAAATCGCATAAACAAGTTTAGAAGTCTGACCTATTCTTAACATAAGAAATAAATGCTAAAAAGTTATCTATATCTACTATGCAAAAAAGGAGAAATAAGCAAATTAATAATGGATGCAGGCGATCAAATCTCATTATTAGTCTTATAATAATAAGCATTATTTTAACATTCCAAAACCTGCATTCCATGCACTCAGCTTTGTTTTTTCCAAATTTAGTTTAATCAACATACTTAGGTAAAAATGCCATAGACAAATGCATACCAGATTTCCAAATAATTAAATTACTAATTTTGATCATTCTAACCAATGGACAATCACAATGGAAAAATAACCTGATATGTAATTTAGGCGTCATTATTTACTTCAAAACGAATTAATTGGAATAAATGGAGATATTAAATAGAGAGAATAAAAAAACGCATATTTACTCCTAAATAAACTTGTCTTTTAAAGAATATGTGTGGACTGCTTTATTCAAATACTACCATTTATCACATAAGGACAACGTAAAGAAAACTTGTCATTAAAACAAATTATGAAGTAAACCAGCTCATGAACGCAACATAAGCATCTATCACTTCCATCATTTGGAGAACACATAACAAGTTCATATAGCCTGATCTAAATAGATTCAAAAATACTACAAACAAATCATAGATGGTTCATAAATTGCATATACAAACAAAAAATCCTCCTTGAAAGCAAGAAAGAATGAAAGCAACACAGGGACAAGATATAAATAGTGTACGAACGGGGCACTCAAAATCCCAAATGCTTAACCAAAAAATGTAAAATTTCATTATTGAAGAATTAAACTCTTTGAAACCATTTGGTCCTGTCCAGCATCACTAATAGCATCAACTCTAGCAACTCGATGTTCATCTGAACTCGCCCCTTCAGCAAAGAAAGCCACCCAACTAAGAAATAAAAAGTATAGTTATTCTAACATATTATATATTATGAATAAATAATGCAATATACTTCATTTTTCTTCTAAAAGATGAGAAGGAAAAAAGTCTGCCATGTTTAAGCTTCTTTATACTCAAGTTGTAGAACTAATCTAATGGTCAAGGAAACATTATTGTCCAAAAAAACATAACAATAAATTTCAGAAGAAAAAAAATAGTGTCCTTTTCATAACAACAACCGGTGCAGGTAAACATTAATGATTCACAAGCCACAAATTTGAAAACCCAATGCTTACCATGTCAACATTCATGCTTTGTTTAAACATTTACAAAATAGGAAAAAGAGGACTCACTCACCATGGAGGAATGTCGAAACGGGATGCACCACTCACAGAAACCCTTTGCCAGAGAGAAAAGTGAGCAAACTGAGACAAAATAAAATCAAGGTTAGGCAAGGCAAATTAAGAAAACTAGCATTGAATTTGTAAGAAATCAAGCCGGAAAAAGACGTCGCACAATGAACAGAGGCATCAAGGGCTCACCCATGTCGCACGATGAAACGAGAATGCAAGCCACAATGGCTAAAACTGGGTTGTAAGAGACAAATAGATTTAATAAAAAAACCCTAAAAACCCAAATCGCCCTTATAAAGCCCATTGCTTTTTACAGCAATATAAAATCGCTGTAATAAATTTCTAGAGGGTACATTAGGCGGAATTCGAAAATGAGTTGAGTTAAAATGAGTTTTCAAACGGGACCTTAGTTTTATTGGCGAATATATTCACTGCAATAGCCTAGAAAATTGCAACAATTAAGAGAATTACGTTGTTTGTTGAAATTTCAGCGACGATCAAGAAATCGTTGGAAATAATGACCAATACCGGCGAGTTTTTTCGCAGCCATAAAAAATTTGCAGGAAAATGACCATTTTCTTGTAGTGACATTTTTAGAAAACTGTATTACAATTATAGCAAAATTGCAATGTGCTTCATCGATCATCCCTTCATTTTGCCACTTCTCTTTTGTTTTTTTGCTGTTGTTTTTATCCTCTATTCATGTCAGTTTAATTCGGATGGGGACGCCAACTCTCACTTGAGAACTTAATGGCATGTTGTCAGCATCCTCTTTTATTGTTCCTGTGGTCAGTAATTTTAGATCACCCATGTGGTAACAAATGCCATATGAATTTAGAAATTGCCTAGCTATCTTCGGCTGCTATCACAATGTCAGCTATTATAAAAAGAAACATTTTAGCTAAACAAAATTATGAGATTAAACAGATCTCATATAATTTTTAAATTTTATCATAAAAATATATCATATTTTAAAATTATTTTTATTATAAAATAGATCTAATTCATCATATAAAATCAAATTTATAATTTTTTTTTTATGAGAAGTGCTATCTATATATGTAAAAAATATGATTGTATTGTAGTTCTAGTATATAAGGTTATGATCGCCTTTTATGCGTATTGATCCTTTTGCACCGATGTCTTCTTGCTCCTCAGTAGATCAGACGGGAGGGTGAGGGTGAGGGTGAGGGTGAGGGTGAGGGCGAGTGCGATTTCTTCAACTGTGATTTCATCTGGCCAGAAGACCAGGTCCCTTTCATTTCATTTAGACTTGAATTACAGTTCCCAAAGAATTATTCTTCTTTTATATATGCAACAAATTATAAAAAGAAATAATATTGAGGAATTTAAAAATAAATTAGGTAAAAGAATATTAAAAAAAAGTGGGAAGAGAAAGATATAAAATCAAAAGAAAATAAATCTCGTTTAAATAGAGGTGTAAGAAAATATTAATATACCGATAAACTAGATCAGACAAGATTGGACCAGATCGAACTGGTGGAATCAGTCATATTTTGGGTAGGTACCGGTTAGGAATGAGTTTTCATAATGTTAAAACCGGTAAATACCGGTTCGGTTCTGGTTCTGGTTCTAAATTTTTTAGAACCGAGTCGGACCAGTTCAATATAATATATATTTTTAATTAATTTTTATAATTATATATAATATATTATACATTAGTATATGATAAAAATTAGTTACAATTTATATTTCATGGCCTAATACTAATAGTATAATACTATATTACTATTAGTAATATACTTTAAGTCTATATATAAATTAGTATATTAAATAATTACACATGAAATAATGATATAATAATACTAATACAATTTTTTTTGAGTTAATACTAACAATATTAGTTATAGCTATTAATGATATAATTATAAAAAACTAAACTTATTATAACAAATACTAATATATAATTATTTTAATCATTATAAATAATACTAATATAGATTAATTTAAAATCGAAAGACCGGACCAAAATCGGTAAAACTGATGCTACCGATTTTGAATAATAACTGGTACGTAATCAGTTTTAAAAAATAAAAAATCGATAGTACCGGTTCGATTTTAGATTTTATTCAAAATTGGATCGAATTAGATCAGTTACACCCCAATATATAAAGCAAATTACAAATTAACGTAAACTTTCTTAAATTAATATCATTTAAACTTGTTTTTAAGCCTGTAAAGCTATCGGCATGAATAATGGAAAACAACCAACTCCCGTTTATGGCAAGTATTATATGAAGTTATGAACTATTAGTAGTAACATTAGTAATGAAAAGGATTACCAAGGGTTCTCTCTCCCTTTCTCTCTCTCTCTCTCTAGCGATTTCTTTCTCCTAATGGTTTCAAAAAAATAACCGGTGAAGGGGAGCGGAGCTCCGGCTCCGTCTCCCCATTCTTTCCTTTCGTTTCCTTTTTATTTCTTTCTTTTCTTTTCCTTGGTTTCTCCCGGCCACTATGTTTGTTTTGATTTTGATGGTGGTTTGCAGCGTTTAAAGGCTGGGTAAGCTAGTTCGTGAGCTTCGGGGTTCCTAAGGCCAACATGCGCGGTGGTGCCGCTCTACCAATCCGCCGATCTAGTCGTCGCCGGAAGCTTTTGCAGAGCGGTATGGTGGGTGCTAGTCACGCGCGGGGACAAAAGGAGAGTTCGTTCTCTTTATGTTCTCAACTTGGTGGATCAGCTGGCTGTCGATGGTGCAAATTTGATCCGGGATATCGGAGCTCCAAAACAAACCGCAGTGGCAAATCACTCCTACAGTGGCGTGTAGGTTTCATGCGCCACCACAGACAACCTTGGGTTGTTGTTTTCGTTTTCTGTTTATGTATTTTGTAGCTTTTGTTGGTTATTTTATGCATATTGTATAAATAGAAAAAGTTTATATTGAAGAAATATTGTTCCGGACTGAGGTCCGTGGAATGTAAGTACTCTCTTCTTTTAGAGAATGAGATATTAGTATATTACTTATGACAGTAGTTTAGTCTCACAAACTTTTGTTTGTTGAGAATTAGAAGCTGTACTTCAGTATGCATTTAGTTGGCTTGTAAACTGAGTTATTTGAATTCAATAGGTTATATTGTAAGCTGAAATTCCCTTTTTACCCCTGTATGGCCAAATATATCTAACAATTTTCACAATCAAATTTGTTAGATATCAATCGTGTGAATATTCATAAATATGCAATAAATAAATTATCAAGCATAACACACCGATTGGTTACGAAGGGAAACCTTTTGAAGAACTCTTCAAAAGTAAAACCCTATGGGGCAATCAAACCCAGGAAAGTCATTTTTATTGATTGAAAATCAGTTTACAAGTAAGTTATTCAATTACAAAACTTTTGTCAATTGACTCCTTTACTTGACCGGATAAATGACCCGTTTATCCCTATCGCAGTAGCAGCCAGAACCTCTGACGATCTTCAATCTATGTCTTTCTTATTGGAACCTCCAGTGGTTGATCACATACACCAATCAACGATCTTCTCAAACCTTGAAGAAGATCACACTAGCAAGTGTATAAAAATCATAAGGAAAATTCTCTACTAATTTTCCTCTCAAATGACTCTTAAATATATATAAAATCAGCTCTGGCCGAAATCCCTTTTAGGGTTACCATATGACTTGATTTAAATAGATAATTCAAAAGTGCTGCTGAAATGCGTCTGCTGACAAGTCATCCTTCATCAGAATCCGTCTGCTGACAGGTTGCTAACAGATTTCCGGATTTATTGTTGCAATTTTAATTTCGAATTTGTCTTCTGATTTTATCCTTTCAGATCTCAAAATTCAATTTTCTGGCCTCTTTAACAAACTCCCTAAACTCCTAAATGAATTCAAAATACTATGGATAAATTCCATAGTTTATATTACATTCATTCAAAAATCAAAATTTTCTTATTTGAATTCAAATTTAACAATTCAAAATTATAACTTTAGTGATAAGATGAAATCTTATCTTATTTAAATTCAAATACGCCAACACTAATCCAAGCCAATAAAATTTACATTAACAATCTCCCCCTTTGGCTGATTGGTGACAAAACATTTTTGATGAATGTATGTTTCATGTTCTGCTCCGGTTTTTTCCCCCTTCATCAATGCTTCCTCACTTTTCTCCCCCCTTTTGTCATCAATTTAGCCAAATTAATGTTATGTATAAGCTGAAAGTATAGCCTTACTTGAGAAATCGGGTGAGGGAGGATTTTGCTTTTTCTTTAATTCTCATCTGAGCACTTACAACCAAAATGTTAGGAAAAAAATAAACGCAAGTTAGCTTTATAGGAGAACCCGAGTATCAAACTTGCATTGAAAAAAAAAATTCCAAAAAATAGTCATATGGTTCGGTATCCAGCAAGGTTATCTCAACTTGTCATAAACATATATGCATCGATTAACTCAATCAACCCAACATTCAAGTCCATACTTCTCATCCAATACCAATACAAAAACCGAAACTAATATTTATTAAGGATAAGATCCAAACCTTAAAATAGAAAAATCAAAATTAAAGTTAAAGTGACTTACCTGAATGCCAAGAAATGGAAGATACTTCCTGAACGTAGTCCAAAATCACGCAAAAACTGTGTGAGATTTTAAGAACTTGGGACTTAGGGTAAAATGAGAAGTGGAGCCTTAAAGCACCAAATAGTCTTGCATGCGATATGGGTACCAGAGGGTCTAACGCACTAGGAATGGGCAACTAAGGTTGCCGTGAGTCACTTTAAGTGACCAAACACTTGGTCACGTGTTGTGACCTTGCCGAGACCTTTCTTTATGTCTCACCGGGACTTAGCCACAAAATAGAACAATCAGATCACTCCCATATAAATCTCAAGAAGTCCTAAGCATTGATTCTCAAATAATGCCTCATATGCACTTGTAAAACCAAAAACTTGACCAAATTTTTTTTTTATTTTTTTATTTTTTTCATGTTGGCCAATAAATAAATTGCCAAAAAAAAGTTTATATGCATATTTAAAAAAATAATAATAAAACAATGTCAATGAGGCAAGTAGCATAAAGAGATGCATTTAGGTTTAATCAAAGTGCTACTCACCAAATAAATTCAAGACCATACATCTTCTTGATTGCAACACCCATAATAGATTTTCACTCCTCGTAAAATTATCAAAGTCAAGGTTCATATGAATGTGTGAGTGAGCAACTTATGAAAGGTAGCAACTTTTTGTTGATGATTTTATTTCTTAATAATTTTTTTTTTGAATTCCTGTTTTTTTTTTTATCATCATTTTTAATAAGAATCTTATTTTAAAAGATGCTCCCAAGAGATTGTCACTCACTTTAGGGCAAACTTTATGTTAAGGCCTAGATACATAAGTATCTCCTCCAAACACTTTACTTGCATAGCCCCTTTTTGGTTCATTTTTATTGCTCATCTTTTTCCACAATGATAGGAGCAATGATTTTTTTATAAGAACTTCTAAGGTTAGATCCGTGTGGGGTGTGAGTCTTTTTCCACAATGAATTTCACACCAACTTTTTCTATATGGATCAACAAGTGGTGTTTGGCAAAGGGAGACATTTTTCATACTTGTACTAGGTTCAACTAATATTAGTCAATTTAAAGTTTAGACTCTCTCTATGATGAGCATCTCAATACACTTATTCAGCCCCCCTTTTTTTTAATCAAACAAAAGTGCATTTACACAAGTTTCTCACAGTGCATTAAGAGTGAACATTTACTATGACGACCCATAAGATTAGGATGCACGATGTGGGATGCACAACACAAGAATAGTGCATGTGTGCAAGGATTTATAAAGTGAGTATCAACATGTTCAATTCCTTCAACACACCATCAAACATGCACTCTACATCATTTGGCCAAAAAATACAATTTTTTTTAATAAAAATTAGGAAACCAAAACAAAATAGAACCAACAAAAAAAAAATCATTTTTTTAAATATAAACAAAACGAAACACAATAAAAATGCATGTCCTATACTAACGATATGCAAGAAATACAAGAATATGCATGTGATCCTATAAACTAACGTGCACGGCATGTGGTCCTTTCCATTATTTTGAATACACAGCCTAACCAATTCACCAAGTTCACGACTTACAAAATTAATTTGTTGGTCCATCTCATCAACTTGATTTTGTAGGCTTTTTCCACTCATTTTCAGACTTTTTCCAATTTTGATTTTCTGCCCTTGAGACATATTAAAACAATATGGTCTTATATGCCCAACAATTCCATAATTATGACAAGTAGGAGTAAACTTACCTTCATACCTACATTTCTTCATCATGGTTGATGGAGAATTTTTGTGCAAATTTCTTGAGTCGCCAGCTTTCAGCATGGGAGGATTGTTGTGGTTCTTCTTTTGACTTTCATTTACAAACACATTACCTTTGGAGCTCGACACAGCGGATAAGGGTATTTGTTTTCCTTTTCCTTTAGAAATCACATATCCTAATCTCATCTTATCACTGCTTGATTTTTGAAACTTCAACATTTCATTTAATTTTTGGGTTGCTGAATTTTGTTCACTCTTGAAAATTTTTCAATTTTTGTTCTATTTCAACCTTTTGATTTTTTAGTCTCAACACCTCAACCGCAGAAACTTTTACAGCCTCAATCAAATTATTTTTCTCATTTTCTATAGCTGTAAGGTTTTTATACAGCTTTTTGTTGAGTTTTTTCAACTTGACTACCTCTTCACACACTTTTTTGAAAGCATCTCGAACACTAAGTTCTTGGTTGGCATCAACTAGAGTAATGCCCAAATCACTAGAAGCACAACTACTTTCAGACTTTGTTAGTGAATTTTCAGACAAATTATTCACAATAGTAGAAAAAACTATAAAAGATTTTTCATTATCGGAAGATGTCACTTTTTGAATTTCCTAACAATAAGAGCTATATCCTCATCATTTACACTCTCCTCATCACAAATATCATCATACTTTTTTTCACAGTTTTTAAAGCAATAGATTTACCTTTTCTCGTTTGGGGAAGGGATGATTCATACGTTTGTAAGGACCCAACGAGTTCTTCAACTTTGATTGTATCCAAGTTTTTGCTTTCCTCAATGGCTGTGACTTTGAGTCGAAATCTCTCAAGTAGAGACCTCAAGATTTTCCTCACAACTCTTGAGTCTTCAACCTTCTCTCCAAGATTAAACCTGTAATTCACAAGATCATTTAGTTTAGCATAAAATTCATTAAAGCATTCATTTTCAAGCATTTTAATTTCTTCAAATCTAGATGTTAACAATTGTAATTTAGAATTTTTCACACTCATTGTTCCTTCATGTGTGACTTCTAATATGTCCCATGCGTCTTTCGCTATCTCACACATGGAGATCCTTTTGAACTCTTCTTGAGACACTGTCATGAAGATGGCATTCAATCCTTTGATATTGAAATTGTTATTATTCAACTCATCTTTCAACCAAGTATCAATACTGGTTTCGGGTTTTTTCCACCCTCTTTCAACGGCGTGCCAATACTTTAGGAATGCTCTCATACGTACTTTCCAATACGCATAGTTCTCACCATCAAATTCCGGTGGAACATACAATGATGCCATCTCTACCAGGGGAATGAATTACACTCGGACGAGTGAACCCGCTCTGGTACCAATTGAAATTCCCTTTTTACCCCTATATGGCCAAATATATCTAACAATTTTCACAATCAAATTTGTTAGATATCAATCGTGTAAATATTCATAAATATGCAATAAATAAATTATCAAGCATAACACACCGATGGGTTACGAAGGGAAACCTTTTGAAGAACTCTTCAAAAGTAAAACCTTACGGGGCAACCAAATTCAGGAAAGTCATTTTTATTGATTGAAAATCAGTTTACAAGTAAGTTATTCAATTACAAAATCTTTGTCAATTGACTCCCTTACTTGACCAGATAAACGACCCGTTTATCCCTATCGCAGTAGCAACCAGAACCTCTGACGATCTTCAATCTATGCCTTTCTTACTGGAACCTCCAGTAATTGATCACGTACACCAATCAACGATCTTCTCAAATCTTGAAGAAGATCACACTCGCAAGTGTATAAAAATCACAAGGAAAATTCTCCACTAATTTTCCTCTCAAATGGCTCTCAAATATATCTAAAATCAGCTCTGGCCAAAATCCTTTTTAGGGTTACCATATGACTTGATTTAAATAGACAATCCAAAAGTACTGCTGAAACGCATCTGCTGACAAGTCATCCTTTATCAGAATCCGTCTGTTGACAGGTTGCTAACAGACTTCCAGATTTATTGTTGCAATTTAAATTTCGAATTTGTCTTCTGATTTTATCCTTCTAGATCTCGAAATTCAATTTCATGGCCTCTTTAACAGACTTCCTAAACTCCTAAATGAATTCAAAATATCATGGATAAATCCCATAGTTTAAATTACATTCATTCAAAAATCAAACTTATCCTATTTGAATTCAAATTTAACAATTCAAAATTACAGTTTTAGTGATAAGATGAAATCTTATCCTATTTGAATTCAAATACGCCAACACTAATCCATGCGAATAAAATTTACATTAACATAAGCTTCATTTATTGGATGAATGACTATTTCTTAAAAAAAAAAAAGACTTAATAATATTAGGAAATAAAAATACCAATAAGGCAACACGCGCAAACAACAATAAAAGCCTTCGTCTTGATGGTATTCTTCTTTTAAGATTTAAGATTCGAATCTCTTTGGAAGTAAATAAATTTTAAAGATTATCCGACTGTAATTTTTTTTAAAATTATTTAAGGTGTATTTGTGAAAAATTCATTATCGATAATATGTGCATTCACAAGATTAGGCGGAACATTAGTCTCGAACATCTGATGCAAATAAAAAGAAAACACAGACGTAAATCTAAAGCGGATAACCTTATGTGCTAGAAAAAGTAAAACCAATTTCTTGGTGAAGTGGATCAAAGACGTGTTGTACTTCTAAGTTTTTTTCTCTCCCACTGAATGGTGGAGCAGCAGCAAATTTCTTCGGGAAGAATTGTAACACCCCGCTCCGACACCAAGCTTTCTTCAAATATTTTTTTTCCTTTTCGAGCGACACGGTTATTTTATTTACATTCCTAATTTATTGTATGATTTACTGATTTATTATCATTATTTTATTTCCTCTTTCCTCTCCATAATTATCTCACTTTGCCGTATTTTTCCCATGCACATATCTCCTTCTAACTGCTTAGCAACCGAATAGGACAAGTGTTTGGACATTTCTTCCCTTCCTAAAATAGTTTTGCCTCCATCAAGCCTTTCTTTCCCGCTTTACGTTTCCTTAGGGTTTTAGTATCATTATATATAGCTATGTGAAGGAAAACCTCAATGCCACAACCCCTTACGCACGTAGCCGCCCCCTCATGAATGAAGAAAGCTTCATGCCGCCGCTGTCCTCTGAGGTGCCTCAACCCCTTGCTCACCACCATTGTTTAGCCTTTTTTTTCCCATCAAGACAGGCTTCCATCTCCGTCCTCTGACCCCATCGTGCACTGCCCCTTGCGAGTGATCAACCATGCGCCGTGAGGCCCAACTCCTCTACCGCACAGCCACTACAAGCGCCGCAGACCACCAGAATCCCCAGACCTTGCATCAACTCTTGGAGACGTGAAACCACAACCAATACCCACCGAGGAACCACGGTGCAAGGAAGCCACAAAGTTAACGGGTATACTCTGTTTTACTACTGAAAAACAGAGCAGATCCTTCACCGGTTCTCCCACCAAGCGAGCACCATTCCACAGGCCACCCCCTACTTAGTCAAAAACATTGCTCAGTTGCCGCCAGAAACCACTCAGACAGCGGTCGAAATCACCCAGCACCACCATCACGCAACCTCCAGACGGTTGCACCGAAACCCACTGTCAAAACTCCATGTCACAGCAATGAACACCTCTGTTTTGGCTCGCGTGAACAGAGCATTACCCACATAAAAAGGAGCCGCATCCCACCCTTGGACAGCCCTGTTTAAACCATCTATAAACAGAGCCTGATTGCTACCCTTGCCAATCGCGCCAACCACGTAACCGAGAGTCACACCTTTCGGAAACCATTCAATATAGTCTAGAACAGGCCAGAAATTCAACCAGTACTGCCGCCTTGTCCCGTGATTTCGTCGCATGCCACCTTCTATCGCCACCCAACTCCGTCGTATCTCCACCAGTTCTTAGCCCCGACCTCGGTGAGCCTCTGTCTCCCGTCCAATCTCGGTTCATTTTTGCTTCCCCGCAATAACCCCTGCTGTATCCTTTACACGTTGTGTTTTCACTCTTTAAGTGATGCTGTTGAAATTTTAGGTTATGAAGTTGCAGTTTTATCACCTCGTTTTATAACATATAAAGGGTTTTAAAATGATAATTTTAATGGGTTGTTTTGTTTCGGGTCTTCTCATTTTGTTATACGGAGTTTCTCTTCTTTTTATCTTTTTACGTGTTTTATGCTAAGACAAAGTTTTGGCTAAATGTTTTGTAATATTGGGGTTAAGTTATTAATTTTTAAGTGAAGATCGAGGTATTGAAGAAATTATTATATTTTAAGGTTTGAGAGGGATTTAGTGAATTCTAGTATTTTGAGGAGAATTGTTATTCAAGATATCAAGGATGTTTAGATGTCAAGAAAAAATATTGGATTTTTATTTCTCAGTGTCTATTTTGGAAGTTTGTAATCATTTAAAAGTTTACGGAAATTGTGATTATTTTATAGGTGACAATTAATTCAGCTTTTTTTTTAGGATAATTCAGAAAGCTAAGAAGTTCAGGTAAGCGGGGTTCCTATACTAGACTTTACATTAAAAATATGAACTGGGTTTTATTTTGAAAAATATGCATGTTTTAGTTACGAAAAGAAATTTTGAAATCACCTCAGTTTTGTTTCACATATGCATAAGAAATCGTATAAGAATAAAATATTTTCTGGCATGAACTGGTGTAGACATGAGCTATTTTTGTTACATTCTATTTTCGAACTGAAAAAGAGCGAATATGAAAATTTCTGTATAAATGATAATTATGATCTGATTCTGTTCTTGTTTTGGAAAAATTCTGTATTCGGGTATGATATGATATGATTTCTGAAACCTCTGGCATGACATTCTGGTTCTGTTTCGCTTTGTTTAGTCCTGGGTTGGTACCAACTATTCTGTTTCTGGTGCACCCACTTTGGTTACAAAGTGGTCTTTCTGCGTGGTCTTTCCTGTGTGCACACTCGGGATTCCGAGAATAATAAGGGGAAGATTCACATTCTGTTTCTGCTCGGTTGGCCGCCGAGGTTTGCACAACCCTACCACGGGGGTTAAACATGGTATTTCTATTTTGATAAGACGTTTCAGTTATGCTATGCTAAAGGGAAAATTTTTTTTCTGTTTCTGTTTATATTAAACTTTCGCTCTGATTTTTTATAATAAAATCTGCTTCTGCATTTTTCTGAAAAGTAAGAAATATTTTATTCTGCATTCTGAATTTTGGTAAATGCTCATGCTTGCACACTAGTATATGTTCTTTGTTTACTGAGTTGTGGATAACTCACCCCCCTCCTCTAATTACATTTTTCAGATAGTTGAGATGTTTCAGTGCATTATCAGCAAGGGTAGCCATTATTAGAGAGGCTTGGTGATCATAGGAGAATAAGTGCTCGTGGATACATTTTTTTTAGTCTTAGTAAATATTTATCTTCATTGATATTTCTAGTATGTCAAGTTTTGGATTGTTGCAAGTATTTGAAATCATTTGATTTTATTAAAGTTTATGTTTAGTTTCTTAGAGAGTTTCATAAATATTTGTTAATTAATTATGGAGTGTCCTTTTTATATTAGTTGGTTATTGGAGAATTTGGAATATATGAATTGGTGTTTTGGGATGATTTGAGAAAAATGACCTAACTCTCTGGACCTTCGAGACCGAGGCGTTACAAGAACTATAAAGCCTCCAGAATCATTGATACTGTTGGCCCATCTTATGAAACCCCGGACGAGACCATCAATCATAAAATTTTTCCATTTCCCAACTCCGAGGACGAGCTTCCATAACTTGTTAACCAACCTTGTACAGATCAATCCTTCAAGTCTTTATGATCCGTAAAACTACCTAGACCAATTATCTCTTATTTGTCTTCACTTTCATAAGTTCGGATTAGAATTATTTTATCTATAAAAAGATCTCATAAAAATAAATTTATAAATTAATATGATTTAATGTCATATATAATGTCATTTTTATTGTAAAATAAATTTAACATATCACTTATTATTATTGCCCACAATATGTTTTGAAAAAATAAAAATAAACACGATACATCAAAATTGAACACCGGCTTAGGGGAGCATGTTTTAGAGGGTATTATATAAGAAAATAAGAGAGAACATTCAATTTTGAGGTTTACTTTAAAAATAAGTTACCCTCTGTAATTGATTTCATGAACGTAAATATAGCTAGCTGTAGCCTGTCTACTACATTTTGAATGGGACAGACATGGGCTTGAATTTTCCCAAGCGTTGTTCTTTCTGATCTTTTTGTCTTAAGCTCCTTTGGATTCGGAGATCGGATAAGTTGAGATGACTTTAGTTTATTTTTTAATATTATTATTATTTTAAGATTTAAAAAATATATATTAAAATTAAAAAAATGTATATTGAGATTTGAAAAATGTGTATAGCAATTTATATTTTATATAAAAAATTATAAAAATATAATGATAAAATAAAAATCAATTGAGATAATTCAACTCAGTTCTAAATCCAGACGAAAAAGAAATTAATATTCGAGTATTGCAATTTGGTTTTATTTCAGAAGGAAAGAAATTAATGACTAGAATAGTAATAATTGACTTATCTTCTCCCAAATAAAAGTAGTTTTTACAGGTTTGCAATTATGAATTATCCAATGAATCAATGAGGAAATATTCTTAAGTGCGACCTGTGTTTAGAAAATAATAATAATAATAATAAGTGCCTAGGACCTGTAGCTGGTGCAAAAGCCTGTATGTCATGTTCACGATAAATATATCATACTTGCATACTTCATAACACATTTGTACACTCTTTAAGTGCACGTAACATTACTTGATAAAAAATAGATTGGACACAATTCACCATATATATTATGATTCAAAAAGAAAATCTTGCCGATAAAACGTCCAGCACTGCTAAAGCAGTTATATTTAAAGTATTTATAATTTATATGAGGATGAATGTTCTAAATGTACTGTTCTTAATATTTTTGTAAAACAACTGACTTAATTCTTGACATTCTCCAAGAACCATTTATAGGTATCAGCAAGCCCATCCTTGAGTGAAATCTCGGGTCTCCATCCCAACTCGGCGAGCTTCGAGCAATCCATCAGCTTTCTCGGAGTTCCGTCGGGCTTCGAAGTGTCCCAAACGAGCTCCCCCTCGAACCCCACCGCCTCCTTCACCAGCTCCGCCAACTCCTTGATGCTCACCTCCTTCCCACTCCCCACATTCAGCTGCCCCAATCCACTGTAACTCTCCATCAAGAAGATCACCGCGTCGGCCAAATCGTCGACGTGCAGAAACTCCCTCAGGGGATTTCCCGTCCCCCAAACCACCACCTCCTTCGCTCTCTTCACCTTCGCCTCGTGGAACCTCCGCATCAACGCCGGCAAGACGTGCGAATTCTCGGGATGGAAATTGTCGTTCGGGCCGTACAAATTCGTCGGCATCGAAGAAATCGCGTCCCAACCGTATTGAATTCGGTAGGCCTGGCACATTTTGATCCCGGCGATCTTGGCGACGGCGTACCATTCATTGGTGGGCTCCAACGGGCTGGTGAGTAACGCGTCCTCGGGAATCGGCTGCGGTGCGAACTTCGGGTAGATGCAAGAGGAGCCGAGAAATAGAAGCTTCTGGACGCCATGGCGGTAGGAGGAGTCGATGACGTTGGTCTGGATCTGGAGGTTGATGGCGATGAAATCGGCGGGATATGTGCTGTTGGCGTGGATGCCGCCGACCTTGGCCGCGGCAAGGATGACGAAGCGGGGCTTTTCGGCTGCGAAAAAGGATTCGACGTCGTTTTGGCGCGTGAGATCGAGCTCGGAGTGGGTTCGGAGCAGAAGGTTAGTGAAAACGAGGTGCTGGAGCTTGCGGACGATGGCGGATCCGACGAGGCCTCGGTGGCCAAGCACGCAGATTTTCGCGGTCTTGTCGGTGAGGAAGGAAGACAAGGAGGTCTTGCCTGTTGAAAGAATGATAGGGGAAACTGGGTTAAGTTCTTAGGAATCTGGGGGAGAATGATTGTTTGGATGCTAAGAAATTATGACGGGAAAAAACAAACTGAAACAGTCACAGAGTTTTAAAAAGAACCAAACTGAAGTTCAGGTTCTTGCAAATTTTCTCAGTTACCAAACACAAATTCGTTCAGAGAGAGAGAGATTACCATTGGTGGTGTCTTCTCCCATTTTCGGGGGCGAATGAGCTTTTTTCTGCCGGTACCAGTGACTGTGATTCCAACCGCCGACACTTAGCTTGAAAGTTTGGAATGAAACTGATCGCTGAGGAGTTTAAATATTCACATTGTATCCTCATCTTTTTTTAATTATTAAAATTGATAAAAAAAAATATTTATATATATATATATATCAAAAAACATTTATCATATTTAATAAAATATATATATATAAAATAGTATAAAAATATTTTTTGTTTAATTTTTAAATAGTAAATAAAGAGTAATGTGAGTTTTATTTTTTGATATATGTATAAAAATATATTTTTTTTATCAATTTTTTATGATAAAAAAATATAAAACTAATATAGATGCTCTAACCATTTTTTGTTGGATTAGGTTGATGTGTTTGGGCTTCTTCAGCCGAAAGCATCAGGAATGGAATCATCAAATTTAATGATTTATTATTTATAAATTAAGTTAAAAATATTTTTATATTATTTTTCCCAATTTTTTCGTTATATTTAATTAAATATGATAAAAAAAATTTAAGATATATATATATAAAATATATTTTTTATCAAATTTTAATAATAATAAAAAATAAGACCAATATGAATGCTCTAACCGTTTTGTATTGGATTGGGTTGATGTGTTTGGGCTTCTTCAGCCTAAAGCGTCGGGAATGGAATTTAGGCCTACTTCAATTTTTGCAAATACTCTCAAGTCTCCTTTCATGTTATTATTATTATTTTTCTAATTTTTTTAATATAATATTAAATAAATAATTTAATTTTTTTAAAATCTTAAAATAATTTTTTAAATATAAAAAAATTAATATTAAAAAATATATTTTAATATTATTTTAATATTATTTTATTTTATTTTTAACTTTTATTTTATTTTATCTATAAAAATAAACCAGATCTTGGCTTACAAATTACAACAATAAAATTCTATTATTAGATCCATTAAAGTTTTTTGATTTTCCGAAATTGAAAATCATTGACTTTTCTTTAATTATGAAGGAATTTTGTAAAAAATATATATTTATAAAATGATGTGAATGATATGTTAAATTGTAACATTTCTTTATTAGAAAATAAATCAAATATATCATACGAAATCATTTTTATGAAATTTTTGTTGTATGCAGCATTTTTCTTTTCAATGATAAGGTAAAGAGCATTTGAATAAAAATAAAAATAATAATGTAAGTACTTGGGATGTCAAACCAAAATTATAGGGACAGAGATCAAGACAAGGAATAATGAGGGGAGGATGCTGAAGGCATATTCCTTGCAGTACGGATGATGATGACTAGAAACGAAGTAAGAACTTTCCTCGTATTTACGTTGGACTCTTAGCCGCATGTTGCATGATAACTGATCATACGTGTTCTTGTTTGAGTTCTCATGTCCAAAGAAACTTCGTTTGTCAATCCAACACTAATGACAAACAAATTAATGATAAAACACTAATGACAAACCATTCAAGTATTTGGACTAGCTTCAAGTTGGGACTCGACTCTATTATATGTTTTTAATTAAAAAATTATGTTTGGGATATGAAATATGTAATGTTAGATATAATTTCAAAATGTGTAAATTTTAAAAAAATAGAATGCTTTTAAATGGAGTGGGAGGGATTGTACACTATAATTATAAAAATTATTTTTTATATGAAATCACTACAAAAAAAAAGGTAGAAATAACCGATCTATTGCATTCAAAATGATTATTTTCGTTAGAAATAACTTTTTATAATATTCTTTTCTACTTTTTTGTGATGAAATTTAACGTCACAAAAGAATTTTCTTATAGTGAATTTTGTATACACATATAGAATTTGTGTACAAGTAATAATGTCTTTATCATTGACGACTTTACTATAGTAAATCTAAAATATTATAGTTTCTTGTCCCTAAATCCATGATTAAATGATATCTAATTAATATATGTTAAACTTCCTAAGAAATCATCCGCTTTTTTTTAGTGAAACTGAAAAATTAAAATAGAATAGTCTCATGCTTAATTTGAACTCTTGAAAAGGGTGGCCCAAGGAAGAATAGATAAAATAGAATAGCGAAGTAGAAGATGTTAATTTATTAACTGAGGGTAACCCAAGAGGATTACTAAAGAGAATCGAATACAACCTGTTTGACACAATTTCTCACAAAACATGAAAGCCTGGCAGTGAGCCTTTCGTATATTTATAGAGATGTTGCAAATTTGCAATTACAGGAATTTACAAAAGGGACTAAGTAATGGTAACTAAACCAATTAAGGAGGTGTATCTAATTGTTGTGTTGTTTCCAAAGGTGTATTTTTAGCCATTGATTTGCATATAGCTGTTGCTTGGTTAATTTCCATATGCGTGCATGAGCTTGATTTGTTTCCATATGTGTCGCCTGAATGAGGGCTGTTAATAATTACTACACAAATGAGATTTTAAATCTTAGATTTTTTTTGTTTATTATTATTATTATTATTATTATTATTTTACCTAGAGTTAAGATTCTATGTCCTTTAAATCTTTGAAAATGATAAATGTCCCCTTGGAGGGTCCCATTTTGGGGCCGTTAAACATTTTTTTCTATTTTATTTATTTATTTAATCATTAAGATAATATTATTTAAGAATATTGTGAATTTTTTTTAAAAATGTTTAAGAATATTTAAAAAATGATGTAAAAATAAATTTTAAAAAAAAAAAAGAAAAAAAAACACTAAATAAGCACAAAAGATAAACTCTCCATTAGCTCCTTAACATCTCCCTCAAGGCCCTGTTTAAATTAAAAAATAAGATGAGTTGAGATGAATTTAGTTTATTTTTTAATATTATTTTTTTTAATTTGAAAAAATTGAATTGAGATTTGAAAAATGTGTATTGAAATTTAAAAAATGTGTATTGAAATTTATATTTTGTATAAAAATTTAAAAAATTATATTAATAAAATAAAAATGAACTCAACTCACTCTCCCATCTACGTGAAACTAAGTCTTAGATTTTACATTATATTATCAAAACTCAAAAAGGATACAAAGGTAAACTAGAAGGGAGAAAGATCTGCTTCCATTGAGTGGGCCCTAGAAGGATCTATTTCATCTTGGGCCAGCAGTCTTCTGAAATATAGTTTTGCTATTGCAGATCAATCAAAGCCTGCTATCTTAATGAGTTGAAGATGTCGACATAGTGAATAGGTGATCAATCTCTCCCTTTGCTTGATTACCAATTGCCACCTTCATGGCCGGCGCATCAAATGCAACTGTATAGAGAATCAATGCTGAGATATTGACATTGTTGAGGGCCAATTAGTTTTCTTCTTAATTAATTATGTTCTGGTTCCCGTCATTAAAAAACCTTAATCTCGTTTAACATAATTTCCGGCAGAATAGTTATTATCCATCGTTTTATCAAGTAAGTTTGGACCAACTTCTTTTCTAGACTTATCTTGAATCGTATTTATTCTTTTCTTAGTAGGCGTAGTGGGTAAAAGCATCTAGAAGAAAATTGGAAATGCATGAACCAAATTGGTGTTAGGTTCAAAGTTTTCTAGCTTTCTAAGAGACATATTCCCACCTTATTTGGCCACTTGGGGTACATGCAAATTGGGACTCAGCCAAATTGCCAATTCATCTTGATCTTATATATGCACCCCAATCATTGGATAAGAATATCATGAGGTAGAGGGATTGATGTTCACTATAAACAAAAATAGATATTTGTGATTAATTATTTGAAATAAAAAAGATTAACTGTGATGAAAATTATAGACTCATTTTAGTTAAAAATAATTATTTTATTAAAAATAATTAATTATAAATAAGCAGTTTTCTTATAGTGAGTAGAAATTAACTTAAAACACCAAGTAGATACATAAATCTGGTTTGGACACACTTGGTTGTAGTGGAATCAACAGAGAAAATGGGAAAAAGATTTGTTTCATAATGATTTGGACATGATTGTGGGGATCTTGAATGCAGACAACTTTTTTATGCTTTTCCAAATTCACCAAGAAGTGAATTGGAGTAAAGATTGAATTCAATATCATTAGGGTTTTCTGGGACCCATTTCATGTTTACAAAATCTTTGTGCTTTCCCACTAAATTTACTTGGAAGTGGATGTGCAATAAGTATTGTTGTACCAAGTGTTCAAGCTTTTGATTATTAGCTGTCGGAATTTGTGACAGTCAGAGATCTTAAAAGTTTAGAACATGATTTGGTCTCTATCCACATTTCACTTATCTGTGTATTTCATTAGACAAGGACAAGGGTAACTTTGAATAGTGAAATATTTTCAGATGATTTATAAATAATAGTACAAAAATAATATTAAATACTAATAAATAAATAAATAAATAAATAAAATAGATGTAAAGAAATTATAAAATATTAAACAGTAGTAGTAGAGTGGACTCACCCAAACACAACCGAACAAAAACCTCATTTAAGACCATACTTAGTTATGTGTCTCTTTCTTAAACATAATGCCTTCAAGGGTATGTGATATCTATATGGTTTTTCTGATAAAATTAACACCATATTTACAAACACAGTACTTGAGTAAGAAGCAATAGTATCTTATTGAAGTGAAGATTCTACCAAGCACAAAATGATGATCTTCATCTTCTTCACATGTCAATTCCACCTTCATCTTTTTACCATTTATCATTTTTAAATGCATGGTATGATGCAGTCTATCATAAGTTAACTTGTACTGTTTGGATTGAAAAATAATCTCAACTCATTTTATTTTATTTCATCATTATAATTTTATCAATTTCTCACACAAAATATAATAAAGAATATAATTTTTTTTAAATTTCAATTCAACTTTTTTAAATATCAAAATAATAATATTATTAAAAAAATATATTCTAATAATATTTTATTTAACTTTTAACTTTCATTTAAAACCATCTCATCTCATTATCTAAATGTTACTTTTTATCTAATAAAAAATACTTTATGGTAGGATATATCACATTATATATGTCGTATTAATTTATAATACTACAAGAAAAATAGGTAATAGTAATCAAATATTTGCGATTAAAATAATTATTAGTGATTAAAATAGACTATTAACGATTAAAATAGATTATTTACGACTAATAAATGATAACTAATAAATAATTTTTTATAGTGTAAATTATTATGTAATAAAAATATTTTGTAATCAGATGTATCATATCATGACATACCAACTTATAAATTTATTTTTATGAGATAGGTAAGCAATCTCTCTTCGAAGCACATAGTGTTTAAAATATCATAGAAAAAACTAAAACTCGAAGCTACCCCATTCGTCAATGTTGATTCAACTTGTATGCACGCAAATAAGTCAACCAGGAAACCAGGAGAAAGGAAGCTTAGAAAAATGAAAAGAAAGAAAGGAAAAAGGGAATATCAATAATAAAGACTTAAAGAAAGAAAAAGCAAAAGAATAATTGTTGACATTCGAGACAGTGATCATTCTCAATTTCTTCTCGTTGTTACTGACATTGCTTATGAGAGTAACAATATTAGGACTATATTAATTGGTAAAAAAAATTATATTCTGCTAGATATATTTACTAATTAAAGACCTATACCTCATATTTAAACAAATTATATTTTACTATTTAACTGATAGAATAACTCTTATTATTATTACTTTATTATCTCTATGTCATAATACATAATTTTGTATATATTAGCTTTTAATGATTTTATTAGTATTCATCCACGCCAATATTGTCCATTTTCTCTTTCATTATTTTGGATTGAGAAATGCTGGGTCTATACAGAAATTTTACATAAAAAAAATTTATATATTAATATAATTTAATGTTATTCATCAAATTATATAATTATTTTTATTATAATATATATATGTATATATATACACACATACGCATGACGTATCATATTAAGTCATATTAATTTACGAAATTAAAAAAAAAAAAAAGAGAATTATTGCCTAAAGGGACCCCATGCATGCAGCTGCCGATTGACCAAGAGCAGATATCAGACTTATGCATCAATCATCGATTATTTATTTATTTTTTATTTTTTATACTAAATACTCATTAAGCTGTTTTCACTGGAATATATATTACAAATGGAGCAAAATTTTCAAGGTCATAATCTGATCATCCAAAAACAAAAGTGAGTCAGAGATCAAGAAGGCCGTACCAAGACAGTCATTTTCTTTAATGATATTTAAACACATATTATGGGTCGCAAAAGCAGAGAAAGGCTTCTAATTGCATGGCTTTTGCCACTTCTTTTTCTGTTTAGTCCTAATTAAAATACCGAGGAGTAAGAAATTATGTGCAAAAGTTAAAAGGAAAGCCAATGTGGAAGAGTACTCATTAATTATTCCAAAGACCTCGAAATATATACATAGAGATCAAATATTTATGCCCAAAACTGGTCTTATATATGGGGGATTATTGAAGAAATTAGAACAATTAAGTGAACAATTCGCAATATGCATCATGCAATTAATTAATTTTATAAACTGACATGATTTATGTGATTTTTATATTTGTTATATTAATGAAACATGTTAATTTTTTATCCTCAAAAAGAGAAAGACACTGGATTTTCTCATAATGAAGAACAAAAAAGCTAGACTTAATATGATTATTTAATTAGCAGATAAGTATAAAGCAAAAGAATCAAATGACGCTTTCAATGCTTAGTGGAAAATTGGACAAGGAATGATCATGATCACGAGCAGAAAACCCTAAATGGGAAGTAATACACAACTAACACAAAGTAACACCAAAACTTGAATTGTTTCAAGGGGGGAAATTGGTATATATATATATATATATATATATATATTCCTTTTAAGAAAAGAAACCAAGTTTTATTGATAGTCTTCACTTATGACAGAAAACTGTAATTACAACCAGACACTCGAAAGTTACAAAAAAATATATATATTTCGTTGCTGAGCTACATATTTACTTATGCATGCCATCCATTTTTTAGGAACCTATTTGCGTTACTTTTGCTTCTTGTTTCTTATTAGTTTGTACATGCATGTGTAAGATAGAGATGTCCTCGATAGGGATTTTTAACAATCTCTTGTAAAATTTATGTTCATGTTCATTATTGTATATATACAATGTCCCTTTTAGATGAAAAAAAAAAAACAAAATCTCTTGGAACGTTTATATGAAACTCGTGAGGATCTTAAATGAGAATAAGATAGACATATAAAATAAGATCTACGTACAATCTGTAGTACTATATATCTGTATGAATTTCTCCTATCTTTTTGTTAGTAGGAGAATTCCTTTATTGATGCTCTGAGATCCTTTCTTACCTTTATTCCTTACCATGCATGCAACAGTGAGAATATTTATACAATTGGACCAGAAGACATGGACTGATCATTGCACTTATTATGGAACATGTAGGAAGACTTGTAATTTGCAAAAGTTATATTGTTTTTTTTTTAGTTTTTTTTTATGTCTAGTGATGATTAGGTAATAATTAGAGAAGAAAGTAGTTTAATATTTGAAATAGAGAGTATTTTGTGTTTTGAGTGATGAATGATAATGAAGTTACAACAAAATTTTAGAAGTTTTGAGAATGTTTGGTGTTATCCTTATACAAAATACTTAAAAAAAAAAAATGATTCTTATCCCAAGGAAATTATCTTACACATCCCAAGATCGAATCTTATACTAGAATTTTTATAGCAAAGTGTTTTGTTGACTCAAATTGAGTGGTATAAGTGTATCGAGCGAAGCGGAGTCCTTGCAATACGGTACAATGATATTTTTAAAATTTTCTTAGTACTTCTGTATGGTAAAGGCTAATATAAACATATTTGAGTTAGTATAAATACATGTGATACAACCCTATTTTTCATAATAGTAAAATTAACTGCCGATCACTTATATGGATATAAGTATATTGTTGAACTACATAAATTTTTGTATTTTTTTCATAATTTTCTCTCTTTTTACGATTCTATACTATTTCATCGTGGTTGCTGCACGTAGCACAATAGGTTTTATTCTAATTACAGCATTTCTTGATGTTTTTAGATAGAAACGCTCCAGAATCCGAGCATATCACAATATTTTAGTATAGTTTCTCCTGTTAAAAGAAGAAAAAAGGAGTTTCTTTGGCTCTTCAGTAATTGCTTTCTAACTTATGTTCTGTTATGATTTTGGCATCGGAAATGCACATATATAGTTGGTCATTTGCAAGGGAATAAGTTCCCTTTTGGGTCTCATGGCCTAAGATCTAGAGTGCTACGACTATTCTCTTAACAATTGGATGGGTATAAACTTTTTTCTTGACATTCCCTTATCACCATATCTCAATTTCTCAAGCACTTGTTGGGGGTGATGGAAAGTTTGTACATTTAGTTTTTCCTTTGTGAACAAGAAAATTTATAATAAAAAAATAGTTTTGATATAGAAATGATAAGAAATGATATTGTTTTAAGATGCAAAAGTCTTGTGCACTCTTTTAAAAAAAATAGATAAATATGAGACTTACATAATAAAAAAAAAAAAAAAAATTATTTGTTTAATGGTGAACTTTACTTTACTTTTTTCTAAAGAGTAACTTGCGCACTTTAAGTTGTATTTGAGTAATTTTAAGTTGTATTTGACATTACTCATAAATGATATAATTTCCATCATATTATAATCATGCTATAATTTTGAAAAATATTTTTAGTATGTATGTACTGAACTATTCTTTTTATCAAATGTGATTAAGTTTAATAAGAAAAGGGGAATCACATTACAAACTTATTTTTCAAAAATTTTAATTTTAAAAAAAGTCACTGCTCAGACATGTCCTCAAACCTCTAAACTATAGCAGACTGGCGGCGAATCAAAAATCAGAAACAGAGAGTAAAACGCTAAAGAAATTCACGTCAGTATAAACCCAACGGGCACCATTGATGGGTTTTGCAAATGGGGATGAAACTCTCCATGTTGAAGCTGTAACAGAGTAGGATTCACAGAGAGAGAGAGAGAGAGAGAGAGTAGCACGCGCAGTGAGACCACTCAGACTGAGACCGAGTACAGTGTCAGTATCCCACTCCACCTACGTCTCTCTCAATTTCTTAGTACACACTCATGTATACAAACACTCGCCCTTCGCCTGACAACTGATCGTATCACCCACCTGATTCGCTTCTCTCTCTAAATCATACAAAAAGCACTCACACCTCTGTCTCTCTCTTTCTCTCTCTGCATATTGAATCGTATAGATATATTGTATGCAATGTAGCTTCTTTTCCGTCTTCTTTTTGTAAAGCAAAGCTTGGTGACTGAAAAAGAGACGCTGCGGAGAGAGAGAGAGAGAGAGAGAGAGTTTAAACTTTAGACACTTTCGGGGTTTTGTGTGGACCATGTTGTTCATCGCCTCCATTCATGAACATGGCTCCAAATCTCTTTCTCCTCCTCCTCCCTCTCCTACATCTTCTATCTTCAGCTACGCTCTGTATATCCTACGAACCACGCAATCATGAAGGTAGAGAAGAAACCCTCTTGAATTAACAGCCAACCTTCTTCTTTCTCTTGTTTGAATATGATTATTCATTTTTCTTATACATAAAAGTTTTAAAATTTCTCTCTGGGTCTTGTTTTGTCCTTTTTAATGGCGTAGTCGAAGCTTTGGTCAACATAAAAACATGTCTGCATGATCCTCATGGAGTTTTGAACAACTGGGATGGAGATTCTGTCGACCCTTGTAGTTGGGCGATGATTACCTGCTCTCCCGAAAACCTTGTCACTGGCCTGTGAGTGAGTTGTTCGTTGTTTTTGTTTTTTCACTAAAACATAGATTTGTTTCCTCAGAATTCAGAAAAAAAAAAAAAAAAAAAAAATCCATCTTGGTTTCTGAGTTTTACAGGGGAGCTCCTAGTCAATCTCTCTCTGGCACTTTATCTGGAGCCGTCGGAAATCTCACAAATCTTCGACAAGTGTGAGAAAACTGAGCTTAGTATTTGCATTTCACAACCCATTTTCTCCATTTTCTGTTGCTTTGCTTTTTGAAAAGAGTGAAAGAAACGAAATAGAGCATAACAGTGTCGTCAACTCACTTTGGATTCTGATTTTATATGTTTTATGTTGTCTGGGTGTATTTGAAGATTGCTGCAAAACAACAATATATCTGGCAAAATCCCACCGGAGCTGGGCACGCTTCCAAAACTTCAGACATTGGATCTCTCTAACAACCGATTTTCGGGTTTCGTTCCTGTGTCTCTGGGCCAGTTGAATACTCTTCAATACCTGTGAGTATGCTGTTTCAGCGGGTTTGTTCTTATTATCCCAATATTTGGTTGTCCAGAAAATGAAGGAAACGACCTTGAAGGATAATATAAACAAAATCTTAAGACACACACCCATACTGAATAAATTTGGAATATGTACACGCATAAATAAGTTTTACAACCTTAAGAAGAATTTTACACTTTGTATTCTAAACTATCAAAAGTACATATTACCTATTATTAAAAATTGATATACGTATCCTATTTTCTGTCTATTTTAATGGTTAGAATTGAAAAAAATACTACAAATTTCCAGTTTTGAATGATTGGAACCTGTGATTTGTTAACTTTTTGTGTTTTATATTTCTTTGTTTGGGGACAATGGATTTATTTATATGATGTTGATACTGTGTACTTTTGTCATGTAATGAGAGTAGGAGGCTGAACAACAATAGCTTGTCTGGGCCTTTTCCTGCTTCTTTAACGAAAATATCTCGGCTTACTTTCTTGTGAGTATAGATTTTCTCTTTTCTTTGTTTCTCTCACTTTTCCTCAATTTGCTTATTTGTTATCATAATCTCTTGAAAATCAAAACAAGTGTTCAACATGTGTGTTTCTAGTTGGTAAAAGTTTTTATTCAAAATCTGATCTATGGATTCTGTTGATAATAAATAATCATTTCACTCAGGGACTTGTCTTTTAACAATCTAAGTGGACAAGTGCCAAGATTTCCCGCCAGGACCTTCAAGTATGTTTACTCTGCCTCTCTCTCTCTCTCTCTCTCTCATATTTTTCCCTGATTTTTTGGCTTTGTGTTTCAAAATTGTATCATCCAGTATTGTGGGAAACCCCTTGATTTGTGGAAGCAGCTCCACTGAAAGTTGCATTGGATCAACCACTCTCATCCCTCCTTCCTTTCCTCTAGAATCATCACCTGGTGATTCTCTTAACCCCATTCATCCGTCATAAGTATATCTTTTTCTATTATTTCTATTTTTTTTCTCATAAAAAATTGTTACTTCGTAGGAAAACACCAGTCCAAGAAACTAGCAATTGGACTTGGAGTCACTTTCAGTTCTATCTTTCTCATATGTGTAGCACTTGGCATATGGTGCAGAAAAAGACAGAAAACCCAAACCATCCTACATGTTAATGGTCAGCAACTTCAGATTTCAATGTAAAAATCTCCTCTAGTGAACAACAATGGGCTGATAATAACCTCAAACTGGTCTTTGATATTTGTTGCAGACAACCAAGAAGAACTCATGCGTTTGGGCAATGTAAGAAAGTTCACTTTCAAGGAGCTCCATTCAGCAACTGACACATTTAGCTCTAAGAACATCCTTGGTGCTGGAGGTTTTGGGATTGTATACAAGGGAAAGTTAGGAGATGGAACCATGGTGGCGGTGAAGCGGCTGAAAGACTTGACCGGAACCACAGGGGAATCACAGTTTCGAACAGAACTGGAAATGATCAGCTTGGCAGTTCACCGGAACTTGCTCCGCCTTGTTGGATATTGTGTGACCCCTACTGAAAGGCTTCTGGTGTATCCTTACATGGCTAATGGCAGTGTGGCCTCCAGGCTTAGAGGTTTGTCCTGTCTTACTTTGCTGCAATGTCTGTCACTAAAACTTGTGGGGGAATCATTATTTTCTATTGTGCTCTTGTTTTTCCAAATGTATTTTTAGTTCTGTATCTGCTAGGGATACAGTTCATCTGCTTATAATTACTGATTAATCAAAATTAAGAGGGAAGATGGGCAGAAGGTTGTAACATGCTTACCCCCAATCTATAATTTATCCACTTGTAATAAATATTTAGTAACCACACTGATCATAATACAATTCTGATAAATAATACTTGTTGATGGACATGGAGTGTAATTGCAGAACGATTTTCCTTTGGACAATAATTTGTAATTTTGTAGAGCTTCACCTCCCACAATGTGTTCTCCAGGCCCCAATATTGATTCAGGAGAGAAGAACAAATTACATTAACGAAGTATAGTACTTGATGATAAGGTTCAGCTCACAACTGTTTCACCAATACAACAACAGAACCACTGTAATTGAGTTTGGTGTCATATATTGATAAAGAACTTGACATCTCAACAAGAAAGGGAAAGGAGAGATATCCCTTCTCTTAACAAGCGTTTGATTTCAAGTTTCTGTTCTCAGTCATCCATTAATGTTTACAGAGATTGTTTGCAACAAAATTGACCACAAATTCCAAAATGGATAAAATTTCAAAAAACATTCTTAAAATCCTAAATTTTTTAGATAAATGATAGCTCATGATGTTTAGATGATTATGATTTTATCTGGGAAGTGCTAACAACCGTTCTTAACCCCAACTCCACCATTTATTTTGATGAATCGCTGATATCCTGTTTCTTACAGCAGGAAAACCAGTACTTGATTGGAATGCAAGAAAGAGGATTGCAATTGGAGCAGCAAGGGGCCTACTTTATTTACATGAGCAATGTGATCCAAAGATAATCCACAGAGATGTAAAGGCTGCTAATGTTCTTCTGGATGATTACTGTGAGGCAGTTGTTGGTGATTTTGGGCTTGCAAAGCTCCTTGACCGAGAAGACTCCCATGTTACCACTGCAGTCCGTGGCACTGTTGGACATATTGCACCAGAATACCTCTCTACTGGCCAGTCATCTGAGAAAACAGATGTGTTCGGATTTGGCATTCTATTGTTAGAGCTAATAACAGGAATGCGAGCTCTTGAGTTTGGCAAAACGGCAAATCAGAAAGGAGCTATGCTTGAGTGGGTAAGTTTTCTCTGAAACGAATGCAAGCTAATTCTGTGTCTATAATTCTACAATCAACTGAAAGTATACTCAAAGTATAAGTAGAGACTTTTATTTTAATCATGTGAAGAGGTAGATTTTATTATTTATCTCATATCTTAATCGTACAAGTAGAGGTTTTCATGTTAATGTTATAAAGAAATTGTTGAGCATTCATGGCTGTAAGTCAGCACATAAATCAGGTGAAGATTTCACATCACTTTTTTCTTCTTTTACGTTAATTGCTCCTTGGGAGCTCTACCTTTTCTCCCAAAAACTGATGTAAGATCTAATTCAAAGGCCTAGCATTTCATGTACAAAATTAAAGAAGATAAGTTTATAATGTTTGTGACAGGTGAAAAAAATTCAGCAGGAGAAGAAAGTGGAAGTATTGGTGGACAAAGAGCTGGGGAGAAACTATGACCAGATAGAGGTGGGAGAGATGCTGCAAGTGGCTTTGCTATGCACTCAATACTTGCCAGCCCACCGCCCCAAGATGTCGGAAGTGGTCCGGATGCTCGAAGGGGATGGCTTAGCCGAGAAGTGGGCAGCTTCACACAATAATACCAATACAACCAGTATGAACCACTCTCACACTAACACTAACCAAAGTAGGTCCCGCACAGCCACTCCCGCAGAACATTATGACAATGGTCATGATCGTTCGTGCTTGTTTGGCATGACTATGGATGGCGATGATGATGGACATTCTTTGGATTCCTGTGGCATGGAACTCTCTGGTCCAAGATAAAATTAAAAAACAAAAAAAGTAGCAGAAGATAACATGAAAGAATTATTTGTCTGAGTTCCTTACAAGTCCAGAAAGATATCTTTGATTTGGTTTACTTTTCCATAAACTTGGTTTTGTAATTTTTGGCCTCTTTGGGGTTGTAATGTAAATATTTTTACTTTTTAAGTTTTCTTCCTTACCCAACACCCCCCCCCCCCCCCCCCAACACCAAAAATTCCATCATTAAGATGTTCTGCTCCCAAGTCATTCTCAGGTTGATGTTGACTGTTTTGACTGAAAGTTGGTATGAGATTTCACTGTTTTTCCCTGTTTGATAGGGAGGGTCCTTTTCTTCTGATGCTTTTGCAGGGCTCCGCCACCTCTTTTATTTCAGTTTCCATTTCTTTATGAAACTCTTTTCCCTTCAATCTTATCCCTGGACCGACTTTATAATTCATATGAGCTATCCACTGGGACCATTCTCTTGTATTTTATCAAACAGCATGCAAAAGTGTCTCCAAGGCATTGTGCTGTCATATCCCGCGATCAGGTTTTCTTCTTAGGTTCTGTTTGGTTGGTACTCGAGAAAATTTACTCTACTTTTTCTCAGTTTGTGTCATTCACACTCTATTCTCATGGCGTTCCGATTCAACTTCCTCAGTGAAAACTGGCTTCCTAAGATCACTGCAATGTAGCAAAAACGGAACACACCACACACGAATCAATATTACTTTTTCAGAATAAACAAGGGTGGGTTTTAAAAATCCAAAAAGCTGATACCATTTGGCAGAAAATGGAAAAAACAAACAAGTCAACAATCCAAACGTGAGGGCACCGGGCATGTATACATACGTAGTCATTCTGGTCTGCTAGTTCACAACAGAATCCGGTAAAAAGAAACTCAAAAAACCAGGAGTTCTTAACGTAATAACAGTTCTTAATCGGGATAAATACACAAAGGCTAACATCAAAACCAATTTTCTCCTTCCCTTCTTCAAATTTTCCCATTTCTTGTCTTGTTTCTGATCTTATCTTTTGTTCAGTCTCAATTTCTTTTTTTTTTTTTTTTTTTTATCAATCTGCAGTCATTGGTTGGACAATACAACACCTAAAACGGGCCTTGCGAACAGTAGTCATGATCTCAATCTCCGCATTTTCAAGCATTGTGACAACTTCTGTGAAGGGCGGCCTGACGTTGGGGTTACCATCCCAGCATCTAGTCATTATCTCACTTAGAATCGGTAAGCAGTCGTTGGGAATAACAGGACGGACACCTTTGTTGACAACCGCAAATGCTGCCTGCACCGCTGTCATGTTCTGGAACGGAAGTAGCCCCGTAATGAGTTCCCAGAGAACAATCCCAAAGCTATAGACATCTACTTTCTGTGTGTAAGGCCGATGCTGGATCATCTCCCTGCACAATCATAGAAATAAGGCATTCAGACCAAACTGTAAATTTGAATATCTCAAAGAAAAGGAATAACAGATAGCAGATCTTACATGGATTTCCCAAATTGAAAAATGTCAAACCATTGTAAACTCATAGCCAAACCAAATTGTAACCGAGACACAAGATGTTCACAGGATGCCAATGGTTTAATCATCAGCTAAATACACCATCTTAAATCTCTGCTAAGAGGGGATAGCTGCAAGACTCCTTCAACCCATGTTTTAATCCCCCAACATATTTCACTTGTACGGCTTAAACAAACAACTTCTACTCGTCAATATGTTTAACTATCTTGAATCAGCAAACCACAATTTGGCAGCTGATACATAAAACGAACTGCTGATATCAACAAGAAAGTTGTTTTCTTTGAATTAAACAATTAATGAATCTTATCAAGTGATTCCAGTTGTAACAGTTTGTAAACTTTCGCAATAAAAGGCTTAAAAGATTAACTAGATTAAAAAAGTAAATATAAGCTGTCTCTATGTGACATGTGATCGTTCAAATATTTAATCTACTCGTCTGAAATATGGAGATAAAACAAAGAACAAAAACCATGCGATTAGAACTTCTTAGTTCCTTTTGGGTGTGGTTTTTCAAGTCATTCATGTCATAGAAGTAAAATGTTTCCACTCATTTTCTTATTTCGCATAATAGGATACAGAATTGATAACTGCCGAAGTCAACCACATAACTCCAGAACAAGTCTGACCATAATATATGGAAGTCCTAAGTAAGACAAAGAAACGATAAAGTTACTAAGCATAACCCTCCAAAAGCTATGGTTTAAATCGTCCATAAACTGCAGTCTTCCATTAGAAATTTACATACACCCAGTGGGTCTTGAACTTTGCTCATATGGGAAAGGACAAGCCACTCTTCATTGGCTAGAATGGCATTCCAGCTAAAGCTCATTGGCTCAACTAGAATTCAATCCTGTTTAACCTCCAAGATGTGAAACTTAGGAAGTAAAAGCAAAGATATCAGAAAACTTTGTCAGAATGTCCAAGTATAACATCATACAAGTGCACTACATTACTGTCAGAGCCTTGCCATAGTCAAAACTCTCATACCTTTCCTCAATGAGTGACATCCTAAAAATGATCTCATTTTAAGTTCTCTTTTGGGTTTAAAGCCTCGTCTTCCAAAGACCAAACAGAGCTAGGGGAAAGGAGGGTTATCTTAGGACAGTCAGATTATACCTCAAATCACAAGTTCTATGACTATTATTTTACATCTATTAACCCACACGTGGGGCCAAAGCAGTCACAAACATAACTCTCACATGCCTCAATCTTCGGCTACAAAGTGCAAAATGGTCCTAAATTTGCTAAAGATTATAATGGAGCAAATCAAATCAAATCATTTACATTTCCCAACTTACAAACAATGCAGCCACGCTCCAAAATCCAAGGAGCGGATACCTTGTGCTGAGCTCTCTAATGGCTAAATGACAGAAGGTTGAGACTCTAAATAAGTTTGCACACTCCTACATAGTAATTGTTATCAAGAATTTCATGTGGTACATAATGACCACTGAAGCTAGAAGTTGCAAATGAAATTAACATACAGAGCATGAAAAACGCATCTATAAACCACCCAAATCTATAGACTGAAATAAAGCTGGAAAACAGAGAAGTAAACTTTAGTACATCAGCTTATATGGTACGAATATTGAATTGTGCCAGCTCAGAATACAACTTAAGCAAGCATCCACCTGAGCCCCAACCAGTCAACCAGATCAAATGACAAATTTGGTATTCAAGGCTCACCAAACAACAATTAGGTTAGAAGAAGTGTATATTCTTCTAAGAGGTACAAAGATATGACAAGGTCCTAGCACAAATTTATTGGTTAAAAAAAATCATATCATGTTCAAAGGAATATGCTCTAGATTTTCATAATGGTACATGATTTCAAGCATAACCAAGTTGAGAATTGTGTCACTGACATTTAAAAACCAAATACCAAGTAGTTTTCCACGGTTCATACAAGATTGAACTTCTATTAGAGCAAATTTCAGGCATTAATTGTTTAGCCAAAACCAAGAACCTTAAGAAGCAGTGACACCACCTCTGCACCAATCTTCCATGGATATCCATTGACCATAAACCTAGATATTCCTCTGTGCGTGAAATATAAATTTTGAAGTCACAACAATGTGTCTTGAACTTTCTAGCTGTTGAAAATACATCAGAAAGAGAACTTAAATTCAAAACTACAGGTGAAATAATCAGAAATACAAGATGCACAGCATTCTAATTCCTGAAAATATGTACAACTTTAAAGGCTAAGAGAAGCTGAAATATTAAATTGTAAGAATTGTACATACTATATCAGAATTGAAAGTAAAAAATAGAAGAAAAGAGAAACATATTCAGCTGGATTCCAATCAATACTACCTTAAAAGATTATAAATACTATATCCACAGCATGTTGCACAAATGTGGATTTAAGCACGTAAACACTTTAAAAGATTGCTAGAAATGACAATGAGAGAGAGAGAGAGAGCGAAAACTTGAAAGCAAAAGGGTCAGAAGTCTTACGGAGCCATCCAGCGGTATGTCCCCGTCTCGGGGGTCATTCCTTCAGTCTGTACCTCAATGCGTGCAACTCCAAAATCTGCAATCTTTATGGACTTGTCTGCATTAATCAACAGATTGTCAGATTTCAAGTCCCGGTGAATCAATCCAAGCCCATGCACGTATGCCATCCCCCTTGCAACATCCAAGGCCTGTTTGACTGCCAATTTCAATGGAACAGCTCGGTTGTGTCGCTTCATCAAAAACTGACGAACAGAACCCCCTTTTGCATACTCTGTCACAATGCACCATACCATTGGTTTGCGACAGCCACCAATAAACCGGACGATATTTACATGCTTCAATGTGGCCAGCATCATAACTTCCTGCTGAAATTGTTGCTCCATCAGCTGTGCCTTTTCTGGATCATTTTCTGGCCTCTCCAAGATCTTGATAGCAACATCCTCACCATTATAAGTTCCTCTGTACAGTTTCCCAAAAGCCCCTTGAGCAAAAGCTGATCCCATATTGAGCTTCCTTAAATCAATTGTCCATTCATCAAAATTCTCAAGCCCCAAAGTAGGGGAATTGCTATCCATTAATGCTTGGGCAAGAGCATCATTACTCAAGGCATGCGTGACTCTTCCTCTATTATTAATACTTACTGCAACAGAGTGGTTGTCAGTGGCACGCCGCCGTAACCCTTGGTGGTTTAAAATGTGAGTGTGGGAGTCATTGGAACCTACACTGCTGTTGCCGATAGACATCGCAACAGAGCCTCCACCATTGCTTGTTTGCAGGCTTCCAAAGCTGTCAATGGACATGTTGGAACCCTCAAGTTTATGGTAAAATCCTTGTGATAGATCATCGTAGTTGTTGTCATTCTTGTTCAGGCCTATCATTCCAGTGAATCTTGCACCACCTTCCAACATTTTCCTGCCTGGGCAGTAAAATCTTCAAGTCTCTTAATTCTTCAACATTAGAAATCCCAAACTCAAAACCGCCTCAGCAGCACCCTAAAACTACATCACCCCAAAAGATTTCAGCATCAAGCCTTGATTGTAATAAACAAAAACCTAATTTGCAAGTAACTTCTGGTTTAAAGGCCTTCTCAATTATTACTTTCAGAGGCGAATTTGAAATTTTTTACAAAAAGGAAAACACTCACTTTGATTGCTGGGACAGAAACAATAAGGACAGGAAAGAAAAAGAAAATACATATGTTGAATTAGGCACCTCCATCCAAATTCCAACTGCACTCACTAAATCTGGTTGGCACAGATCAGCTGGTTGTTCCATAAGTTGATAAAGGAAACAACATGAAAAATAAGATTCAAACATTCATATTTCCTTCCTTCATTGGTTTCCTTGGCAGTTTATGAGATATTCAAACTTTCAAAATACCAAGTAAAAAAAAAAAAAAATCTTTGAAAACAAATTCGTTGGTAACAAATGGAACAATTAGCTCAAAACAAAAAACCTCGTACTAAACTTTTCTTTGGGCCCAACAGAATTTCCACACTAGATTCTCATAATCCGAAATGAAAAAGAAACTAATTAGATAAATATAAATGAATAACTAAATAAATCCAAAAGAGCTGACATCTGAAATCCCCAAAACGGAGATGAATGATCATCAAACCCAAACGAAATCACACTGTCCTATAGAACCGCTTGGAATATTAACATTTCTTGTAACCAAAACTTCAATTCAAAGATTAAGATGAAAAATACACAGCTAAAAAAAATTATATATCCCCAAAATAATGCGAAAGTTTTAGTCAACCGAAGCAATCGAGGAACGGCAAAGAACAAACTTTGAGAAAGTTTCTTTCTTTTTCTTTTTTACGAAAATAACCAAAGACCGGAACTTAACTAACCTTTAAAACCAAGATTCTATTTTTCCTAATCTCTTCTTTTTTTTGTTCTTACCATAAAATTTAGCGTTTCAACCAATGGATACTCGCGAAACTTACCTTGATCAAGAGCTCTCGGCCGTAAGACTCTGATTGCAACCGAATCGGAAAGATATCCCAAATATATGCGGTGAAGATCGAGCTGAAGCCCTCTCCCTTTCTCCCTCTCTATCTATCTGCGACTGAAAATGTAGAAGACGAAGACCGAGACGACCAACTGGATACAAAGAAAATGGGAGGGGATTTTTATTTTATCAGTTAAATTAAATTAAATTTATTTATTTATTAGTTTTTTAATACTCTCTTCTTCTACAATCTAACGTGTGTTTTGTTCTGTCACTTTGTAACCAATACTATAATTATCTCATTTAAAAATCAAATTGTAATTAATAAATAGTATTCAAAATTTTAGGAGATGCAAATCCTCTTAACGGATTGTGTCAAATTATATATATTATATAAAAAAAAATTATATATCATATTATTATTTTACTTTTATTATATTAAGTATGATATAATATGTTTATTATTATTAAATAATCATTTATTACATATTTTTTATCAGCTAATAGTGATAAATGAGAGATATCTAACTTAATAGAATTAAAATAAGATGAGAGTGTGATGTACAATATTAATCAACATATAATATAGGTTAACCCGAATACGGTCCATAATGGGTCAAATTTCCAAATACTAAAATGATCCATTAAAATAATAGGTTAACATGACGCAATTTATTGTGATCTGTTATGAATTAATTAAAAATATCTCGACACGGCATGACTCGTTTCAACTCATTTTATGTAAATGAGTTGAATTGACTCAAATAATCCATTTAACTTGATCAATAAATTTTACATAAAATTTAACATCAAAATATCTCCAAAAAATATAAAACTAACTACATAAATTTAAAATTAATCCAAGTGTTAAAAACATCAAAATTACAATTCATAATAAGTGTGGCAATTTATTGTGATCTGTTATGAATTAATTAAAAATATCTCGACACGGCATGACTCGTTTCAACTCATTTTATGTAAATGAGTTGAATTGACTCAAATAATCCATTTAACCTGATCAATAAATTTTACATAAAATTTAACATCAAAATATCTCCAAAAAATATAAAACTAACTACATAAATTTAAAATTAATCCAAGTGTTAAAAACATCAAAATTACAATTCATAATAAGTGTGGAAGGTAGTCGTGACTCGTGACAACTTACTCAACTGTGAACTAAGGGAGAGACTCACTATATCTGAAAATAAATGTGAGATTATGAAGGAGTCTAAGTTAGAGTGCGGCGGGAGTAGAGTTTTTTAATTTTTAGATATAAGGGTAAAAATGTAAATTTAACTTTCTTAACTGGTCATTATGGCCTATGAATTGACTCGTTAATAACCTGTTAAACAATCGTGTCTTAATAGGTTAACTTGTCTTGACCCGAATTTGTTAAAGCTAAACCTAGATCCAATTTTATCATGACGTGTTCGAATTTTGAACCACTTTGTCAATAATATTTTCCAATCCAAATGGCATATGACATCCATATTTATAATGTTCAAATAAAAATGTAGAAAAAGAGAGCTCGAGCTCTAGGTATGAACTCTGTATCTCAGCTTGAGAGTTTAAGTAAGAAGCTTGTGTTAGAGATAGAATGTAGTGTTAATCTATCACAAGTCGGGGAATAAGAAGAGCAAAGTTATGGTGTAATATCTTGTGGCAGTTGGTTGTGATAACGAGGAGGAGACTAGGATGGAGGGTCAAGTTCTTTTGGAATCATTAAAGGATGTTTACCAAACCTGCTGAAATCCATGATTTTGCTAACCTAGACTTCCCATGGACTTGGCAGCCCACATGGGTTTGTGCCCTTTGTGACTTAGTCAAAAAGGATTTTTTCCATGTCTTATTTCTACAAGTGACTAGATTGCATGCAAAAGTAATGGAGAGAATGAAGTTTAGAATGAGCTTTGATAATTGTTTGGTTGTGAGTAGTGAAGGAAGAAGTAAGGGCATTGCCCTTCTTTGGCCGGAGACTATTTAGGTGGATATTTTGAATTACTCTAAGTTTCTTGTATATGCCCCTGTTAAAGAGGAAAATGTGGACTTTGAACCTTGATTTCTTACTAGCTTACATGGTCAACATGATGCAAATAGGTGCCATGAGTCTTGGAGTCTCACTAGATCTCTAAGGGTGTCAAGTGATTAAGGTTGGTTATTGATGAGAGATTTCATTGACGTTTTGAGCAATAATGAAAAAAATGGAGGCAAAGACAAGAAAAAAAGGTTTTATGTACTTAAAACTTGACCTGAGTAAAATATATGATAAAACTAAGTGGGGTTTTCTTAAAACAGTAATGACCAAGATGGGGTTTGGAGTGAATTGGATAAGGTTGGTGCTGTAGTGTGTTAAATCAGTGTCATTTTCCATCTTGGTGAGTTGTGAGCCAAAGGGACCTATTTATCCTTCTTGAGGGTTTAGGCAATGGGATCCTATATCCTTTTATTTCTTCTTTCTATAAATCGAGGGTCTTATTTCGCTACTCAACCAAGCTAAATGATAGAATCAAATTAAGGGGATTCGTGTGTGTAGGGGAGCTCCAAAGGTAAACCATTTATTATTTGCATATGATAGTATTCTGTTTTATAGGACTAATTTTCAAACAAATCTAAATATCCTCACAAACTAGATATCTATGAAAAAGCTTCTGATAGAAGGTCAATTGAGATAAAACTTCCATGGTGTTCAGCAAAATATCCCTACTAGTTAGGAAGAAGAAATTATGGATTTCTGGGTTTTTGGGGAGCCCAACTCTGTCAAAATTATGATAAATATCTATAAATATCTAGGACTTCCACCCATGGTGGGTAGAGGGAAATACAAAGTTTTTTTTTTTTTTTTTCTGATCTTAAGAACAAAGTGTGGAATAAACTCTCCGGGTGAAAGGAGAATATATTATTTCAAATGGGTAAGGAAGTTCTTATCAAAGTTGTGGCACTTTCTATTCCAACTTATATTATGAGTTGCTTTAATTTTCTACCTATTATGTACTAAATTGGAGAGTTTGATGACTAAATTTTGATGGGGTCAAAAGAAGGAGAAAAATAAGATAAGGTGTGTGAGTTGAAAAAATGTGTGTTTTGAAGTCTCATGGAGGGATGGTTTTCAAAAAGTTGCAAACTTTTAACTTGGACCTTTGAGCAAGCAAGGTTGGAGGATTCTTAAAGAGGACACTACATTGCTGCATAAAATATTTAAAACTAAATACTTTCCAAACTCTAAATTCAGTGATGCTAAGCTAGGTGTTGCACCCTCTTATGTTTAGAGAGGTATTTGGGAGGCAAAGAGCTATCCATTACAAGGGTATCGATGGAGACTGAGTGATGGAAAGTCTATAAACATTTGGACTAATTTTTGGTTTTCTAATCATAGATTGATTCCATATCCAAATTCTATCTCTCCAACTCAGATGAATGCCAAAGTGGCTACTATGATTGATATTGATACAAGATGATGGGATATTGAGAAAGTTAGGAGTATCCTACCACCTAGAGAGACAACTAAGGTCCCTAACATCATGTTGGTCTCGGAGAGTAAACCAAATAGTATTGTGTAGGAGCATGAGAAGAATGATGCTTTTAGTGTGAAGAGTGCTTATCGTCTATTTCTTTTCCTTGAACATGTGAGGCAACTTGGTGAGGTGTTACATGTTGAAGAGCATAAGAAGATGTGGAAGAGTAGATAGAGAATGAATGTGCCAAGCTAAGTGAAGGCCTTTGCTTGGAAGGTGTACAAAAATGGCCTACCAATTATTTAGATTTTTAAGATAAAAAAAGGTATTGAAAGAGGCAATGTAAGTGGAGCAATGAGGAAGAGGAAGATACTAGCCATGCTCTAATCTATTGTCCTAGTATCAAAGAGTTATGTTACAATCACTTTGGTTTCCTAAAGGATACTGAGATCGAGATGGATTTTTCTGAGGTTGTGTTATCTGTATTGAATAGAAGAATCTTGGGTGAGGTAGAGAAACTGTTTCTATTTGCTTAGGGTATGTGGTATAGGAGAAACTAGTTGCTCTATGAGAATAAAAGTTTTTCACTAGAGCAGATCGTGAATCAAGCTTTTTCAATAAATCATGAGCATCAAGTTATTGCATATGAGCAGTGAAGAGGGATGAAGCCTCGCTGCTGTTGGCTGCCACCACCTATAGGAGCTCTTAAGTTAAACATAGATGAGGTTTTTCATGATCAGTGCAAATTAGATGTGGGGATATAATACAAAGGGATGAACTTGGGAGGGTCATTTTCTCTACTAGCAAAACAAAACATGAAGTGAAAGACCCTATGAAAATTGAATTTCTATTTGTCTTGAGGGCCTTACAGGTTTACTTTCCTTTGGATATCAATGAACTGCAAGTGGAGATTGACTCCCTTCTTATAGTGCAAAAGTTGATTAGAGAAGAAGTTTCAATGTCCATATGGGGCGACCTGATCTATGAGATTAAAAATATGCTGCACATGTTTTCAAAGTACAGTATCCAACATAGAGGTCGAATCGCTAATGTTGTAGCCCATAATTTGGCAAGATATGCATCAAATGCATGGCATATAGAGGATATGATAATTTGGTAGGATTCTTTCCTTGAGAGTGTTTTCCAAGTGTTTGGACCGATGCTATGATGTATTTTCCTTTATTGATGAATAAAACAATTTATTTGTTATAAAAAAGAATGTAAAATCTTCTCTCCATAATGATCTTTTTTATTAATTTATATTTGTCAAAGCTAACTTTTCATATTAAATTTTAAGAATATAGTAGTATTATCTAAACTATACAATTTCATAATTTTGAGAAATAAATACATAATGGGAATAAAAAAAATTCACTTGTATAATTATAGATATTATTATATGTTATATATAATATATATATATATATATAGATATATATATATGTTATAGATTTTCTTTTAAAATCGTGGGAGCCTCCACGGCTTTTCTCCCAACGCCTTCTAAAAATCCTAAGTCTTTCAATACCAATGGCGTCGCTTTTTGGGTGTTGGGTGGGGGGAGGGGGGGGGGGGGGGGGGAGCTACACCTCTATCTCCCCCCTTCCTCTCCCCATTTCCTTCCCTTCCATTCTCCTTTCATTTCTCTCTGGTTTTATTTCCACATTTCCTCCCCCATTAGTTTTTCTTCTTCTTCATTTTCTTCCAGCCTTTCTCGTGTCCCCCCCTCGTCTCCTTCTCCTCCATTTCTTCTTCTTTTTCCTTTGCTAGTTTGTGTTTTTAGTTTGTTTTGCAGGAACCACGATTGTTGGGAGGTGTTTGGTGCATTTTTGATGTCGACAGGTGCAATAGCTTTCGGCGTGCTGACCTTCACACGCGCCCCACCGTTGTCCTTTTAGGGTGCGGATTGAAGTGGCATGTGCTTCACATGTGCCTCTCACAGTGATAGGTTACTCTTCGTGTGCCACCATCGAAGGGGTCCATCGTAGCCACGCGCGAGACCATAAGGTCCAGGGCACTAGCATCTAGTGTCTGTCTCTTCCACAACCCTCCAGAGGCGGCACATGGAGACCATGCGTCGCTGACAGTAATGGTCCCCTGTATTGTCCACTTAAATTTCTCCAAGGTTGAAAACGGGATCGTTAGGATCTGGTTTTCCCAGTTTAGTTTTATTTTCTATCTGTTACTTAGTTTTAACAAAAACCAAAAAGATATAGTCTCTAGGACTTGATGTCCTTAGAGTTTGTCTCATAATTCGTCTTAGTACGGAAGTGGGGTTTGGTTGGTTTATTTGGTTGGAAGTTGTCACTCTGTCTTAGAATAGAGTTAAGGCTATCTTTCAGACGGTGTTCTAGAGAGTTTTGTAGTTAGGGTTAGAAAATGTCAGTCACGTTTAGTGTACTGAAAAATTATAGATCATCGTTTAGTTAACTTGTAATGTATGTTTCAAGTTTGTCTATAATGTCCGTTATTAATGAATGAATTACAGTTTTCCTCTTAAAAAAATGTTGCAATGTTCTAAAAATCTGGATATTTTATGTTGTTAATGCCCACCATCTCGACAAAGGCATGTAACAAGGATAAGCATATTTTAAGGGTAGGTTTGGGTACTAACTATTTTGAGAATATATTATTATTTGTTATTTTATTACAATTATTTTTTCTCCACTTTTACTTACTTTTTACTACTATTTAATTTTATTATTAGTTTTTCATTATTTTGTCACTTCTATTCGCAGAATATCTAAGATCGCTTTACATTCCAAACGTAACTTAAGTCTATATCCAATTAGAAGTGGTAATACATGACGCGACTCGTTAATTTATATGACATAAGTTTAATGAGTTTGGATATTATGTTAACGGATTCAAATCAAAATGGGTTGACCCATTAAGACGTGATTCATTAATGGGTCAACCTGGTTGACTTGTTTAGACCTGTTAAATTTTTTAATTGAAATTATAATTACATCCTTTTTAACCTAAAAGCAAAAATACTCTAACTCTATTTCGTATTTATTAAACTCTCTCCTAAACCCTCACTCTCAATTCTCAGCTAAGTCAGTTCTTATAAGTCACAATCGCCTTCCACACTTCTTTTGGATTGTAATTTTAATATTTTTATTATTTGAACAATAATTTTTGTGATTTTAATGTTTATATAAAATTATATTAATCAGATCAAATGGATTATTTGGATTAATTTATCCATTTACATAAACGGGATGCTATGGTCGTATCGTGTCGGTATATTTTTAATTAATTCATAATGAGCCGTCAAAATGTCCTATTATTAGAATATTCTTTTTTAGTATATTCTTTTTATAACTTTAAAAAAAAATTTATTGTATTATATACATGAGTTGTAATGATTATATGAGATGCATTGAGGGGCTCTATCAATCCAAACAACCCTTAAAATGTTTTATAACTAAAAAGTAACGAATTCAAATTTTTAAGATTTCATGTTTAATTTAGATTAAGGTTTGGTCTGGATAGTGAACCATCTTAACTTATATTATTTAATTATTATAATTTTTTTAAATTTTTAAACAAAATATAATAAATAATTCTAAATTTTCAATTTCTAAAATAAAATTTAATAATTTAATAAAATTTAATTTAATTTTTATCCATCTTATATCAACTTCCTATTTAGCAAACTATAAGAGGAGGTCCACTTCTTTTTGCTCAGACTTAACGCATGGCACTTCATGCATGGGCCCCATGGCAATACATTTGGGATTCAGTTCATGTATGGGTCCGCATGCTTTGTTATTGCTGAACATTAGAAGGACCAGCCGCATGATCTTTTTTCAAAGGGGTGTGTACGGCACTTCACGGGCCCACTTTGTATTCGGCTCTGGATTACAGTAAAAGGGCATGACACATGAGGAGGCACGGATATAATATATATATATATATATATATATATATATATATATATATATATGTTTAGAAGAGGAGGACCGAGAGGGGGAACGTGAGCTGATACGAAAAGGCGTAGAGGGCCGTTTGATTTTCCTCATGGCCGACTGTTCATTGGTTTTCTTTGAAGAATTTTTATTGTTGTCTGTCATGTATATAAATAACTAAATTTTTAAGTAAGATTAAAAATAAACTTTCATATTAGATGATATTTTTAATTTATTTTATATTTATGTATTTGATTTTCAATTATTAAAACTCTTTTGTTTTATTATTCTCAATTCATTATAGACGTTTTCTTTTTCGAATAACCATAAAATTTATTCCGTTATAGATTCAGTCAAGTTTTTTCTATTGGATGAATTAGTTATTTGATTATGTTTGGATCAACTGATTGTCTATATTGATTTAAATATCTGCTGCAATATATCTTCTTGAGTATATTGATGTTGTTAGATTTTCTCAATAGTGATAACAATTTACATAATTTAAACACGATGAATGATTTTTCAAAAAGTTACATTTGATTTAATTTTGATTATTAGTGCTATATCTTCCAATTGAGAATTTTGGAATTGAATTCTCAATTGAGTTATCATTAAGAATAATTAAAATACTGGATGTGTACAAGGGATTCCCGACACTCTTCTATTTGTCAAATTTAAATACTTTTTCTATTAATTATTTTGTTTCATTTTACTTTGCAATTAAAATTTAATTTTTGCTCTCTCATAAATCGTTTAATATTTTATTTAGTTTCTTTGTTATATATTTCATTTTTTAATCTATCTTCTTGTAGAAACGACATTCCAAAACTGTGCTGCAACTATCACTTTATTTTTTAGACATAATCATTTTTAGTTTTTTTTTTTGTGGTGATTTATGTATCCCTTTGATTTTTTTTTTCTAAGCAAGCTTGGATAATATATAAGTGAAAGATTACAAAGTCTAGGGTGGATCTTTGCCACTATCAATATATAGGATACATCTAGGAATAATAGCTAATGGAATGCTACCAAACTGTGAGTTTGAAGCGGCCCACTGCACCACCGAGTGCGCCTATCAATTTTGTGATTGATCTATTTTTTTGAAGCTCCAATCATTATGAGCATTTAAAGAGTTTGCGATATCTCTCAAGATGGTATATATTTGCCAAACCATTACTTCTCCATAGATAAAGGAAATCACCAATTGGGAGTCTCCTTTCAAGGAAGTTACAGAAAAGCTTAAATGGTCTGCCATTTTGATGGCTAATCTCGCCCTAAAGCTTCGGCAATAACTAGGATAGTAATGATATTTTTCCTAGTCCATATTTCAATGATCTCCCCATATGAATTTCTACTGACTATTGATGTTGTTGAGAAGGAGTTCCTAACAACTACATCGAAAGAAATACTAATCTAATTTGTTGTGGGTTTTTGCCATTCGTGTTCTTTTTTCCGTTTGCTCTTGGTGCTTCATGCATGGATGTATTCTTGATAGGAAAGATTTAGCTGGTGAGATGCTTGTCTAATTTGTAGAGTCACTTTGTTACGAACCAAATCATTCCTGATTCTCCGAATGAAGTCCATAATTAAAACAACAAAGATTTGGAAAGGATACTCCTTTTAAGTAGTAAGACCCAATTTTGACTTAGGATTTAAGATGTAGTGAAGACAGTCCGACAATGAGCCAATGGGTAGGGACTCAAGATTTAAATGCCAGCTCCTTTGGTTCCATAGAATCTTGGTAAAAGGGCACTCAATAAAAAGGTGTAGTAGCATTTCCGCTTTATCATCACATAGTGGACAGTTCAAATTTGGAATGCTTGGAATAAACCTTTTCAATATATCCTTTATTGAGAGAACGTTCCAGAAAATTTGCCATAAAAATGAGTTTATGGCGATCATGTAATTTGAGGTTCCAAGTTTTCCATAAAGGGAAATCAGTAGTACTTGTTTGAGAGTTTTCCAAGCTAACTACAATGTGATGTGCTGATTTTACAGAGAATAACCCATTTTGAGCTTTTGTTTGACTTTTTTATCAGCATTTTGAGAGGAGTAGGTAGTAGATTTTTTTAAAAAAATTTCATGGACACTCTCTTGACTGAAAATGGACATTAATTTGTTGATGTTCCAAGATTTTGTGATCTAATTAATCAAATATGAAACTTTGAGATTCTGGGGAAGATCTACTGTTGTAGCTAGCGGGATAGGCATGAAATTATCTAGAGTTGGTATCCAAGGTCTAGCCATACTCTAACTAAAAGCCCATTTGTAATTTGGAAACACATACATTTTACTAATAATGATTTGGTCTTTAGAATGACTTTCTAGAAAACCAAATATGTAGCCTTCTTGATCACTTAGTCAAATGATCATTCTTTCAAATATTTTTCAGTCAAAAGTTTATGCCAAACACTATCTTTTTATTAACTCATCTCCCATCCTATTTTCGCTAAAAATGTCATTCATTTTTCCATCATCCTCAGTCCTAATCCTCCTTCATTTTTTGATTTGCAAATAGATGACTTCAAACAAAGAGAGTTCTTTTTGTCCTTTGAGAAACTCCACTAAAATTTTTTGAAACTTCTATTGAGAGATTTACAAGTTAATTTCGGGAGTAGATGGGTAGCCATGTGATAAGTTGGAATTGTACTGACTACTAATCTGATGAGGCAAGTTCTTCCCACTTGAGATAACAGTTTTGATTTCCAACCTTCTAGCCTTTTATTTATTTACTCAGCATTTCAACGTAGTCTTGTTTTTTGGAACGAGTTGAAATTGTCATGATGCCTTTATATCTTGCTTTGAAAGAAGATGACACTTTGAAAGGTAGATTCTCCAAAACTAACATTTTTGTTGCAAAATAAGTGTTCTGAGTGATGAAGATAGATGAATTATTTTGATTAATTTTCTGGTCCAACCAAGCTTGATAAGTATCAAGGACCCTTTTGACAGTAATGATTGATTTCTTCTTTGCTCTCCCAAATATTATTAGATCATCAGTGAATAGAAGATAGGATATTGGTGGACAGTTCTATTTATCTTTACTCCTTCCAAATTTTGAGATAATTCTTCTCTCATTAGAAGTCTTGAAAGTACTTCAATGCATAAGATGAAGGGGAATGGGGAAATTGGATCACATTGTCGAAGACCCCTTTGAGCTTTAAAAAATCCCCTGGGAGAGTCATTAATGAAAATGAAAAATGATACTATGGTGATACATTCCTAATAAGATTAATCCAGGCTGCATTGTAACCCAACACTCGCATGACTTTTAATAGAAAGCTCCAGTCAACTAGATCAAAAGCTTTTTCCATATCCAACTTTAAGGCCATTTGACCTTTTTTTCCTTTGTGATTTTTGAGATAATGGAACATTTTATGAGCAATGATTGAATTCTCTCTAATATTTCTTCTTGACACAAAAGTTGTTTGAAAAGGAGAAATGATACTCGAGAGGGTTTGCTTTAGTTTGTTTTCCAGGACTTTTGTGATGATCTTATATATGACATTTGTTAGGCTAATGGGCCTATAATTCTGCGGGAGTTTTGATTTTCAATATTTGGAATGAGGCCTATATGGATATGGTTAGTTTGTTTTAGGAGTTTTCCACTCCTGAAGAAATTTTGTACAGTTGCTATAACATCGTTTTTAATGATATGCCAATAGTGTTTATAAAAGAGAGCGGTCATACTAACGGGGCCAGGAGCTTTATGATTTGGGATTTGTTTGGGAGTGTCATAGATTTCTTCTTCTGGAGGTATTGCTGTTAAATTCACATTCTCTTCCTCTGTTATTTGTGACTCAAAAAGATTTTCTAGATTATCTGGGAAGGTCAGATTTGTAATTGTGTAAATTGATCTGAAATGATAGATAAAGGATGATTCAATAATTTCTTGGTTCATTGTCCAATTTCTTGACTCTTGCTTGATGGCACCTATATCATTTCTCCTACGTTGGATTATCGTTGATACATGAAAAAATTTTGTATTTAGACTAGAGGTGATAAGCCAGTTGATTCTTGACTTTTGTTTGCAAAGAATTTATTTTTACTTTAATTGCTCCTGTAGTTTAAGAAAGAGAGATTCGTCTTTGTGCAGACTCCATTGATTTGGCGGGTTGTTTTGTAAGAGGCTGATTTCCAATTTCAGTGATTGAATTTTCTCTTGAATTCGCCTGAAATGTTGTTTGTTCCACAACTTGAGTGCATTTTTTTTGTTTCCCTAAGCTTGTTCCATAGGATGAAAGTTGGATTACTTTGAAAATCTTTATACCAAGCTTCTTGAACTATAATGTTGCTTAAAGGCTCGCTGGTTCAGAATTTTTCAAACTTGAAAAGGAGAGGGTTGCTTTCTTTTTTTCATGGTGTTGATCAAGAGGGGATATTGATTTGAGGTTGAGGTGATCAGATGTTGTATAAATGCATCCAAAAAGAGAAGGCGCCATTGTGCATTTTCTATTCCACGATCCAATATTTCTCGAATCATTGCTTTGCCATGTTGACTGTTTGTCCAAGTGAATGAAAGACCCGAAGAGCCTATATCAATAAGATCATGAGTGTCCATCAATTTTTTAAGGCCTGCTATAGAAGATGATGTTACTAGTCTGCCTCCTCTTTTGTCCTGTTGATTTATCAAATCATTAAACCACCTATACAAAGCCAAGAGTCGAAAATGAGTTATGAATTGAATCCAATAAATTCCAGAAGCTTGCTTTGAATTGAAATTAGGCTAGTGCATAGACAAATGTTGCTAGCCATGAGTGGTTAGCGGGATCAGAGTAAACCGAAAACAAAATAGTATTACTATTTATATGGACCGGTTCTAAGTCTAAGCCCAGCCTCCATAACAACAAAAGACCTCTTTTTTTATCTCGAGACTGGGACATTTACAAAATTTTGGAAACCAAGTCTATTTATAATAGTACTGGTGTTTCTATCTAACACTTTGGTTTTCGACAAAAAGATAATATACTTATTATGTTTAGTATTATAAGCCCTAATGCTTTTAATTGCGAAGGGACGGGTGAGTTTCCTGCAATTTCATACCATTTTCCTCATGGATGATTTGGAGGCATGGTATAGCCTACCTCATCAGCTTGTTTTAGATTTCTGGATGGTGAAGGCTTTGTCTTTGTCTTTACTTTGCTATACGGCTTTGTGATTGCTGCATTCTTTCCTTTCTTAATCTTCCCAAAGTCTTAAGTGTTGATTGTAAGTAGTAAGAGAGCCACTTCTTTCTCATCCGGTTGTGCATCTAAAGGCAATTGAGACGGAGGCTCCACCGATTCTTCCTTTGTTTTTTTGCTGCTTTAGTTTTGTTGGGAGAGTTTCTTGTGCACACAAGGACCCTATCCTCTTAAGAGAGTACTTTAAATCACGTAGTGGAATTAGTGAAATAGATCCATCGAAAAGAGGGAAGTGAGCACGTTTCTCTTCAGCATAGCTCGGTGAATATTTTGGAACAAAAGTTACTATAGGTTCTCTCGTCTGCATGGGAAGGATGCCAGAAAAAGCTTCTAATGGTTTTGGGAGCTCGTCCATGTTCCAATAGTTGTATCCCATGGCACGGTTGTCTACTGCTAAGCCCAACTTTGAGTTTTCTTTCTTTAAAGCCTCAGAAGAAGTGTTTGGAGATGTGAGCATTACCAGAATGTATGTTGGAGTGGGCTTTGAGCTTGAGCATTCTTGCTTCGGAGCGAAAATACTCGATGGGTTGTATGATGCTGAGGCCCATTGTGGAGGGGCCATATTTGCTTTCTTTTGTGTTTTATTCTCTGCTGAAGGAAAAGGTCCACTGCTACATGACTTCGGGTCTATTGGGCTCAAAAGAGGAGGGCCCAATTGCTTGTCATTTGAAACTTTTAAACCCTTTCATCATTTCCTGTAGTTGTAACCAATAGTCATAACTATCCTCCGAATTCAATTCTACTGGATTTGGAAATTTTTGCATGGACTCTTCTACCCAAATTCGGTATTTCTCTATGACTGATTTGGGTTTTTATGGCTTTGAAAGACTGATGGGATAGCATTAGGTGAAAGCAAATTAATGGGTCGTTGAAGGGGTCGATCCTCAATTGGTGAGGGAGCTTTAATGCCTTTTGAGCTTTAACTCGACAGTGGATTGATTAATCTTAGCCGTTGGGTTTGTTGACTCTGATCCACCAGGTTTGCCACCCTGCAAGGCTGAGGAAATGATCAGGCTCACCTACTGATTCCCGGTTTCACTCTGCTTGATTGGTTTCCATAGAGTGAGTGGCCATGTTTCTTTCTTGTTTTCATCAATTTCTGTAGCCTGAAATTTTTGAGTTTCCTACAATCCCTCAGTGCAAGTGTTCAATAAGAAAGGATTTCTGACTAGGTTCTAAAAAAGAGCATTACATTTTTTAGTTTCCCAGCTTGTGAAAGACGTGAACAATCCACTCTTGTCTGGTTTTCGAGTCTAGGAAGACCTGCTTGAGTTTGTATATCTTACATAGGTTCTTTCCCTTTACCTGTCGATTGAGATGGAAAAGTGGTTATTCCTTTAGCAGGCATTTCTCTTATGGTTACACTTCTAAGAGTTTCTTGTGGCTTTGATGGCAGAGTGAAAGGTAACATGGTTATTGAGCTGCTAAAGAAATCGCTTTCTTTGAACACCTTTGTAACTTATGTTTTCTCAAAGATTAACTCATTCTCTAGTATTTCTTTCGAGGAATGGCTGGGTATTATAGCTTGACCTATTTGAGGTGGAGTGGCTTGCATGAAGCTTGGTGAGTAAGCTCTCAACCAGGGTCCAAAGGGAAGCGGATTTGGGATGGTTTTCAGATATTTACAGAATATTTGAGAGTGACCTATGCGACCATAGGCATAACAGAAATCTAATAAATGTTCATACTTGAAAGAAACCCATGTTTCGATGTTGAAATTTCTCGATTCCTAGAGTCCCTGCTTCAAAGGTTGTGTTATGTCAGTTTCAATCTTGATGCGAATATATTTCTTGCTTGCTATTCCAAACAGTAGATCAGTATCCACTCCAATATAGTTTTCCAAAGATTTTCCAATTTTTGATGCAGTTTTTTCATTCATGTTGTTTCTTGTCAGGTCATGAATCTGAACATAAAAGAAAGAGGAGTTTAAACTTATCTCTTGCTATGTGCTTCTCGCAGGCCAAGGTTTGAGAATGAGTAAGTGACCCTTGAAGTTCCAAGGAGTTTGGTTTAAGATCCTCTCTTTGCCACTTGAGTTGAGGAAAGTGAAGAGAAAAATATTTTCGTCTAAGTCTTCTATTTTGAATTTCTTGATGAAGCTCCAAGCTGACAAAAAAGCTGCATGAAGTGAGTTACGATTAAGTGATCTGGTGGCTACAATCCAGCCAATGAGAGCAAATTCTGAGTTTTCATTTTCAGTTTCTGTTGTTGGAGAAAGTTGTAGATCTTCCCATGATAATGCTTCCGTTTGCTTGATGAGATTTTCCAAATCCATGATGAGTGAGAGTGGTATTTGTTCACTGCTTTTTTTGGAAAGAACAAAAGGAATGTAGATAATAAGGAGATAAGAAAGTAAGAGGTCTTAGTTTTTGTTTGGCTTTAAGTAGAAAAGTGGCTAGGATATACAGACTCCAAAAATAATTTTTTGGGTTCAAAACCTAGGTTTCGGTGGAGTCCATCCTGAGAGGAGAGCTAGTTGAATTGACCAACACACAATCCCCTTTAGTGTTCTTGTTCGGGTGGTGAGCTTATCTTTCTTTGGGTGGTGATATCTATATGCCATTGAATCCTTTTATTTTTTATTTTTATTTTCCTATTATAAGCCCAATATCATAGAGAATATAATAATTTTTATATAATCATCTTAGACAGAGTTACTATTATTATATGATTATATAATAAAATCTTTATAAATTAGCATTTAAATAATCAGCATAAAACTAATTATCTAGTTTTTAGTTTTTTTTTCGTATTTCATAATAATAATAATAATAATAATAAACTAGATAAATCAAGTTGTCATTCAATTAAAAACCTTTGACTTTCCAAAAATTGTCAATCTTATTTAACTACTCGTAACTGCATGCGGCCCAATAAATTGAAATCCTGGCGAATCTCTCTTGTGAAAAATTGATGAAGCTCAAATTGCAAATCGTTTCTCCCTTGCTAATATTACAATATTTGAGATCTAAAAATTATAAAATTGTGCTTAAGCATATCTCAATATAAATAGAACTTATATATATATATATATATATATATATTCAATAATATAAATTATATTCTATTATTTCTATTTTAGTATTTTAATCCAATAATAGAGTATTAGAATGTATTTTTGCACACTCCTAAAAAATATAGAGCAAAAGTTTGCTACCTATAAGAATCCACCGAAGGATAAGAGTTACTAGAAGAAGCTCTTTTTCACAAGTTAGAAGTTTAATTTTGTAATCAACTCAAATATGAATTTTTCATTAGCATAAAGGGATTTATATAGGAAACTTGGAACAACCCTCCAAGCATGGGTAACTCCAAAAGACATGAGAATTTTAAAAGACAATTACCTAGAGAATTTCAAAAGAAACAGAAAATTTGAAAACGTGCAACATCCCACCAGCCTTGCAAACCCCAAATGACTGTAAATAGATAAGAACCCTCAAACTGATCAATATCTCCCAAGAGATGAGGCTCATCTCCCTCTGAAATCTAGGGATTAGGAACAATACAAACTCGAATAAGTAATTGAAAGTGGTTATTGCAAGCTTATCATCCTCTATAAATAACCCATATAAGGTAAGTAATGATCATTTCATTCGTGATATATACTTTACTCATATTAATTATTGACTTAGGCATCAATGTGTCCCCCGAGCACCCAACGTCATCCCTTTTTGATTATTGTAGGTCAATCGGGCGATCAGTTTCATTGTTGAGAAACATGTCCTTTACATATATATATGGTATACGGCCCATAAATTAATTATTTTTTATCTCTCATAAACATGATTAAAAGTTTCAGTAAGAACTTAGACAAACTTTCACATTATAAGAAAAATGCTTATTTATAATCAAAATGATCCATTCACATCGATGTTTGTTTTTTAGCACTTTAATAGTTTCTTACTAACCATGCTAAATTTGTTTCCAACTGACCCCTTGAATGAACCACCCATAAGTGGCCGACCTGACGATAGAAAAGTACAAGAATTGATATCATACATATATCTGGTGTCCCTCTTGGAGACATGTCTAACAACATTGGACCCGCATGAATATCCCAAGACACCTAGATCCTTCATCCTACAATTCCAAACCCCTCCCAACCACCTAATTATTCAGAGTATCAATCCTAGTGGCTGCCCCTCTTCCAGATCGAAATCTAGAAAGAGTTTCGCAACGAGTAGACATATGATTAAAGAGTTCCACGACCTCTGTCTCTATCCCTCAACCTACATGGCATAGCATATTTGATTAAGAGTAAGCGAGTTTGAATTATAATATAATATGAGAATCTGATCATAAGAGTAGGGTTCTCTGCCATCTCCAATGTAAAATGATTAGGTTCCACTATTGGAATTTCTCCCCACTCCTAACTCCCCAAGTACATAATGAAAATAAAAGTCATATCATGCTACTTTAAATTCATAAGATGCTCCATCTTAGATGGTTGTTTTTACTTTGGATTTGGAATCGGGCCCATGGTTTATTGGGCTTGGACGTAAATATGGATCATGTGGCTTCCGTCCTGAGAATGGATCTCTCATTTGGACAAAAAAAGTTATGAGAGAGGATTTCAAATTAAGCTTTCCTCACTTGAGTAGAAAGCATTTAAAAAAGGAGGATATCCTGAACTAATTACCACCAGCAATTGGCAATTTTAAAAAGTAATAAAGATGGATTGAAAAAGGTTGAAAGCCAGGCAGTAAAGCTTGGGTTGTTGACACATCGTGTCCATTAGTGAGAAATTTCTCGTACATGTAAAGATAGATAGGCTATCTCATCTCTTTTCTTGAAGTGATGGATCGAACTTCGATCATGTTAAGAATATGTCCGTCGACATAGATCTGTTTGATGATTCCGAGCAACAGTTATTTTTTTTACAGTGCTCAGAATCTTCAAACAATACGTTAGTCATACTTGTCTTATTTAGTGATCCTAAACAAAGGTTGAATTCTTGTACTGCTCGATATTTACTAACTTGTGTGCCCATCAAATTAGAGATACCGAGCAAGGAATTAGACTTATTTTCTTGCTCACTTTATTAAATAAGCTACAAGAAATTCAGTCATATTATGCCAATATTTCAAAGGGAAAAAAGACTATACAAAGATTGTATGCACATAGTAATGAGTTTTGTAGTTGTCCTTGATAGCACGTAGGTTATACGGAAAAGAATATAAAAGTAGCAGCTAGCTCATATATGGGTCGACACACAAATTACCAAGCCGGTATAACAAATTTCAAACAGTTCCACGAACATGGATCGAAATTCTAAACAGTGGTGGATCTATCATACATTCCCGATTCTTTGCACATATATGATCATAATTGTTATAACCAGCCATAGAATTTGTAATATTTTTGTTCTTTTATTGTGTGGCCTTTTGCTATTTTCGAGGAAGATAGTTTTCTAGATCTTAGTGTCAATGTGCGTAGGGGAAGCCTTGGCACACTCTTCAATGGATTAGCCAAATAATCCAAACTTAATTGATAGTTAATATGATATTAATTTATTTTGACTATTTCATTCATATTAAGATTTTATATTAAATTATTTATTTATTAATTATAAAGTAATATAATAATCTTAATTTAATTTTTAATTATTTAATTTTATTATACTTTATTATTTTACTATTCTACCTATTATATATTAATTAGTACCCATTTTGGATAATGTAGAAATGTGGAGAGAAAGAAAAAAAAAATTAAAAATTTGGCTAATAGAAAGTATCCAACAATTAAGTACATGATTTTACTTTTAAAGTTATTGTAGTTAAAACTTATTCTTTTTTACTTTGCCTATTAATCCATTGTAGTTGATTTTTCTTTTATAATAGTTAAATGTAGGAAAGTTTTTGCTATTGGTTAATCTATTGGAGTGCTCTTTGTAACCCTGTTTAGATTCAGGACTCACATCAATTCATCTTAACTCATTTCTATTTCATCAATACATTTTTTCAATTTCTTATACAAAACACAAATTCCTATACATCGTTTTCAAATTCCAATACACATTTTTCAAATCTCAATATACATTTTTCAAATCCCAAAATAATAATAGTATTAAAAAATAAACTAAACTCATCTTAATTTATTTCATAATCTCCAAATCCAAACGAGGCTTTAAACATATTGTTCTCCTATTTTTCTTATTACAACTTTCTTCAAACTTGGTGAGATTCACTATTTTTTTTAAAATTTTTTTATAAAACAATTAATTTTATCTCAATTAATTTTATACATTCATACACATACATATTTTAATTTAGTTATATATTCAAACACATCTCAATATAACCTACAAAATATTACTATTTTTAAATTAACTCAAATTAGTAAAAAAATCTGAAATTATCTCGACATCTAAAAGCAGCTTTATTAATAACATTTATTTAGGACTATCACGAATCATTTCTTCATAGCCATAGTTGACCATATGAGCCAGCTTGCTTGATATATATTAATGTTTCATATCTCCCTAGCTAGCTCCTATGATCTAAGCACCGACTTGAGAAAAGCATCCGAGCCCCCATGATACCCTTCATATATAGGTCACTTCCAACCTCCTTGGCCATTCTTCAAGAATCATTGCAAAACCTCTCCACCAAATATGGACCTATTTTCAATCTCCGTCTTGGTGTTTGTTGATGGTGATCAGTGATATATATCTCTCATGGTGATGTTTTATTTGATAGTGTTGTTTTGAAAATTATATGAAAAATTTGCATTCCCATTAATTTAGTTTATAATTTCTATTATACAAAAGATATAAATGGTTAGAAACGCCACATCAGCATCAATAACAGTTTGACACATTGCATTTGACGGGTCCGCCATGCAATATGACTGTGCCACGAACTTAAAACAATATTAATAAAGAAATGTAAAATGGACTAAATCACTTGAAAGACAAAAATTAATTTTAAAAATATGAATTAAAAAATCAAAATTAAAATTAAAAAACTTATACAATAAAAGAAAAATTATAGAAGTAGTAATTAATTAAAAAATACCAAACTGAAATTATATACACTCTAGATCAGTACCATGATCTTAATGACATTGAATCAATATTTTCTTGGATTATTGCTGGCTAGAGAGTTTATCAGTGCTGCTAGAGTTTTCTAATTAAATGAGATGAGATCGAGAATTCCTTAATTAAAAAAAAACACACACACAGAGTACCGGTCAAAATGAGGCGGCACCATTTTCGGTCTCCCTATCATTTCTTTATATTAATTAACATAATTTGACATGTTTTAAACTGCATGGGATGCCCACACAAGAAACTGCATTTATTATCACATATTTTTGCATGACCTTATAAATTTCAAGCTCATGTTAGTAATAGACTAGATGATCAGGAATATTGTTTATATTTTCTTGGCAAGTACTCAATAGCATAAATACATTATACCTTTATTCCTTTATGATATTTCAAGCAGGTATATTAATTAATATTATGCATGAAGTAGTAGAACTCGGTTTCGATATTCCCCAAGAGCCCATAAGGGAAAAAAGTCTCTAAATGCTGAGTAGTGTAGTCCAATATACCTAAAAGACGTCCCTGTAATTTCCTGCACGTCCATTATAAAACATAATTGAAAAAGTTAAAAACAATTAATTAAATTAAGCTGAATTAATTTTAAATATATAAACATGAAATAAATATTAATACCTGTTGAGGGAAATCACCATCTTCGGTTTGGGAATTGATCAATACCCTTACTCCACGATGAATTGGTGTTGGATCTATCTCAGCCTGAATTTAAATAATTAAAAAGATTCACAATGATTTACACAAAAGGATCATGTACATATAATGTGAAATCAATACTTATTATCGAATGAAGGACCAAAAACACCCTTCTCTTAGAGAGAGAACGTCCAGTTTATCTCTGAGTTTCACAACCTTCTACTGAGTACCCTCGCCAGAGGGGAGGGTGGAGTACTAGAGGCTTTTACCCTCCCCTCCTCTTCCTCCATTTGTATACACTCTTCTAGTATTTTTTTTTCCCATCCTCTCTACATCTCCAGTTCGGTTTTTACTAAATTTGCTGCCCTACGTTCGTTGCTCGTCAACACGCTTCCCTTCCCCGTTTTCTACTATTGCCGATCTACTGGGATGATGCGGATTCACGCCATTTTTTTCTGCGCGTTGACCACACGTGAGGCTTGTTCCTACGTGTGGTCTTCATGCGCCGCCGACGGCTACACGCGCTGTAACAGTAAATTCCCCACGCGCCATCATAGATGAGCAACAATAATGTTTGACGGTAGATCTGTTCATCCGCTGTAGTGTCTCCCACTATGTTACTGCTTCCCCTAACCAAGGAGCAAATGACAGTGGACGTGGCGAGTTCTCACAGTCAGCCTAGACTAATATGATACAGCACACACCCCTTTATTGTGGCTTCTAGCCGTAGGGTAAAAAGTCTGTTCATCAGACTATTTCAAAACCGTCTCCAAGCGACTTTTCCTTTGCAGGAATGGGTGGGAGCGATTCATTCGTCTCTGATTACCCAATTTTTATTTTCTTTTTCTTGTGTGTTACATTATGTGTTAGCTTTTTGAAAAGATTATTGTGGATTCCCACCTCACTCAAATATGTATATTTTATCCTTTAGTTAATATATTAAACTTGCTTAGAAAAAAAATCATTACTTGTTATAAAAATTTAACTTAATGATTTAAGTAAATTTAATTATTTGTATGATATTTTTAACAGATCCAATTATGACATTTATTTAAAAGAAATAAAAAATCTGAACTTTTTGTGCTGATAATTTGATATACTCGAAGAGGTCTTTATGGTGTGATATTGTTCCCTGATCTTTCAACAAAGAATTTTACTTTTTTATGTAAAACTAATCATCGAGGAGAAAATTATAGATCATTGTTATAACCTGTCCTGCTTCAATGAGCGTTAACAGAGCCCATGCAGTTTGGACAACATGTTCTCGGTTGCCTTCTATATTCGTCCACACCTGATTCACATTAAATAAAATTGGGTTTACTCTTTCATCTTCTTTTTTTTTTTTGAATTGTGGCTTGATTTGAAACAAGTTGTTCATAGAATCATATATACATACCTTGTTGTAGCATGATAGGTAACTCTCTCCCCATCCACCATTTGGTAACTGCTTTGATATCAAAAAATCACAAGCTTTTCGTAATGCTACGCAATTTTTGTAGTTTCTTCCGGAAGCAACCAATCCTGCTACAGCAAACCATGTACCATAGGTGTAGCAAATCCCCCAATTTCCATACCTGTTTACTTGCTTAAAGAGTTAGTACTTCGTGATAAATATATATATATAGAGAGAGGGACAAAAAGAGAGAGAGAGTAATATTGCTACGTACAGTTCTCATTTCGAGACTGCTCATGCAAGTCTGGATAAGTTTGTCTTTGAAAGTTTTTTAAAATTGTAATTATATCTCTCTCAAATTACAATAATTTTCATTGAATGAAATATATATCAATAAGTTTGTACACGCTGTCCTAATTAGAATTGTAAATAGAATTTCTTATATATAAAATAATAGTTCTATTTTTTAGTATATATATAGAGAGAGAGAGAGAGAGAAAAAGAGAGAAAAATATAATTAGTAAAAAATTTATGATTAATTACCATGATCCATCAGATTCTTGTACGTCTTGAATGTATTGAACCGACTTGGAAATGCTATTGTCTATCTCTGTCCTTCGGTGATTGGGATGGAGTTTCCTGAAGAGTACAAGAGCTTGAAGTGCTGATGAAGTGCACTCTATATACCTATAAAGGCGACAAGATTCCGTTGTTAGCTAGCTAGGAAAAAATATGATAATTATACTATAAAAAAAATTGTTTATTTATGACTAGTTATTTTTAACGAAATGACTATTTTCAATTAAAATGAGTCTATTTTTATTATAAATAGTTATTTTTGTTAAAAATAAATGTTTATAAATGTCCAATTTTCTTATAGTGTTAATTTGGTAGAAATTGCAGTTGGATGAAGTTATCTCATGCATCTTACTCTCCCTCAAAGAGAGAACCCTCGAAGATCTCTGTGGGGTCGTATTTCTGCGAAAAATATAAACAAAATCTATGTTTGTTAGTGCGATTTAGCACAATATATAAAAAATTTCTTATCCTATTTTGGTTATGAACACAACCCTTCTGACGTTTTATCAAAAGGCTTACTTGCATCCATGGGGATACTCTCTGAGGCTCCCATGCTGAATAACCACCATTTTCCCTCTGTAGTGGCAATTCAAAGAAAGTCGATTACTCATCAGGTTCAAGTCTTTTAAAGATAAAATGAGAAATAAATACAGAATACGTGAGCTGAGTTTTTACTTGTAGAGAAAGAATGACATTCACAGCATCATAAAACCTCTGATTCTCCATTTTTTCCCCTACAAGGTCGGTGGACATTTGTGATAACAACAGCGAAACCTGCAGTAGATTAGAATGAAAGTGTCATTATTCTAGGAAAAATGTAGTTCGATAGCAATGAGGCATTACCTTCAACCCTTCTGCTGTGACATCAGAGACTTGCCATCCATGGTCTGGCATTGAGAGTCCCCATGATCCTTTAGAAATGTGCCTGTGCATAGCTTTGAAGTCGCCTGAAGGGTCTTCCTGAACCTGAAAAAAAAGAAAGGAAAAAAAAACTTTGAACAAGTTAAAGATATTATCTTCCATAAAACCAGTGGCGAGCCACGTTGGAAAAAAGAAAAATATAGTTTAGTTTCTTTATAATTTAGTAGGATAAATATTAATTTTATTTTGTATTGGTTCCCTCTCTAAAAATTATCTTGGTTTCCCTCGACAAAATTTAATCTAATTTAAAAATAAAATACATCTCATATAAAATAAAACAAAATAATAACATGATGACATGTTTTTGTTATAGATAAAAATAAAAATAAAAAAGAATTTAGATGATTTCTAACATATTTTTATTTTTATTTTATTATGATAACATGTTTTTAACATATTATATATTCTTTTTAATATATAAATTGTATTAAATGTATTTTATTTTTATTATAGATTTTAATATCAAATTGTTCTATACTACATAAAAAAGTGTATAGAAATAGAACAAAAATAGATTTTATATATTTTGCATTAATTTTGCTTGACTCCCCTTAAAATAAATTTGTGGCTCCACCACTGCATAAAACCATGCTAGTGATGCCTTGGGGAATATAAAATTTAGGCCCATCAATAATTTGATTATATTCGTTTTGAGAAATGATTTGTACAAGTCTTAAATAATCAAATTTTAAATAGACATATTATTAAAAAAAAAGTTCTAAATAAATAAGTTTCATGCAAGTCTTTATAAAGAAGAGGACCTCATCTTAAAAAAGTGAAAAAAAAAACTATTATTTATTAGTAATATATATATATTTACAAAAGATTGATATGAAACTTATCCATTCGGAGTTTTTACGTAGTATTACTCGTTTGGTGGTTTAGCCTATAATTTCTTTTTCTTGTACAGTTTTATAATGCAATTGCATAGATAACTGATGGGTTTTCGGTTTGGAATTTTTTTTGTGGCCCTAACCTGTGAGAGCATCCGCATTTAGATTCTTAATTTTTCTCAAATTTTAATTAAAAATTTATTCCTTATAAGTTTTTCTTAAATGTTCGTGATCTTCAAAAAATTTCCTACATCATTTATATATTTTCCTTCATCTATTATAATAATACTCTTTTATTATTTCTTTATTACTTTACGTCATGATACTATTTTTAATAAAATATAATAATATATATAAATTTAACTTTGAAAAGTGAATAATAACTCCTCTAATTTAAAGAGTTACTGTTTACCATTTCATCCGCGATCCTCTCAAAATATGAAATCAAATAAGAAAACACACCTCATAGGAGTGGAGGAGGTTTGAGGCACCGAATGAACGTGCTCTGAGGCCTATGATTGCTTTTTCTTGTACAATTTTATAAGACTTCTATTTTGAAAAATATTCTAACCTGTGAGGCTTTTATAAAATCGTGCGCTTTACGCAATGTTTGGCCGTACTCCTCATTTAGATTACATACCAGAATAGCTTGAATGGCAAAAACAGCAAACCATGTCTGGCAGCTTAAACCCTGCATCACCCATGTCATGTCAGACATCATTCCTTACATTTTCATGAATAGGAGATAAATAATATAGTTTTAGAACCTGCATGTCTAGTCTATTCTTTTTAAAAATTAACTTAGGCTCATTTGAATTTGAAGATAAAATAAATTCGTCTTAATTCAGTTTAAATTTATTATTATATATTTTTTTAAAATATAAATTCCAATACAGATTTTTCAGATTTTAATACAGTTTTTCAATTTTCAAATCAACTTTTTTGAATCTCAAAACAATAATAATATTAAAAAATAAATTTAACTCTTCTTATCTCATCTCCAAATCTAAACGGGACCTAAATCTTAAACTCACATAAGAAAATAACTTTATTTTTTATTAAAGAAAGTATACGAAATTTGCACATCTTAGAATTATAAATATCATTTTTTTATATATCTTCAAATAAATAAAAAGTTTTAGTTTTTTAGGCTAATTAGGTGTTGAGCAGCGCAATGGTTTAAGAATATTGTGATCATATTACCTGAATTTTAAAGCCATCTTCTCCAACCCAATAATAGTCTGGAAGTCTGGCTAAATGAAGCTTGTATGCTACCGAGTTTGGCTCTTCAACCCAACGGGCCATCATACACATCACCTTTCAAAAGAAAGAAGTTAACTTCACAAAATTTATAAATTCTTTGATAACACATGCAACAAATATTTTTCTAGAAAATGTGTTTTCATTTTGATTGAATTGAAATAGATCAGGCACGTATTATTATTTACCTTTTCAACGCATGCAATGCATAGATATCTGCTGACCTCGTCCTCATAACGAATACAACCAATGGCAGCTTTTAGTGCCTTCTCTCTCAACATTGAAAAGGGCCAACGCCTCAGAAGAGGTTCGGTTACATGGTGAAGAAAACCATTAGCCAAATCTTGTATGAGAGGATGTGGAGTGTAGAGATCCTCCTATATTATGATCGATAGCACTTTGAATATTGAGTTTTGATAGTTGTTCATACAATTAAAAGATGAGAAATACTTTAATTACAAAATAATTATTTAAAATAAGATTTACAAATTGACGTAGTTTGATACAGTACATCATATTATAAAATTACTTTTATAGTTGGTTTGCTTTTTGAGTTATCTCAACTCAACTTATTTCATCTACTTTATTGAATTCTCATATAAAATAAAATAAAATAATTCAACTTTAATTTCAAAATAAAAAATAATATTAAAAAAATATTTTTTAATAATATTTTATTTAATTTTCGACTTTTATCTCAACTCAACTCAAAAAACAAAACAGAGTACACGTCAATTTGTAATTTTTTTTTTTCGTAGAACTGTGTTTCTACATGAAGAATATTCTCCGTACTAACCTTTGCAACTGTGTTCCTGGCTTTATTCCAATTAACTAGGTTGTAAGGCTCGTTGTATAACTCTTTTCTTAGCGAATAAACTAACTCAGTGATTGGGCCGACGAACCTCCTTCCATATATGTAAGACATGGGCACGTAAGCCATGCGAGCATAGCATAACATTTTGCCTGCATTTTTCATACAATTAAGGTGCATGTTTTTTTAACACGAAGAAAGAGACATTAAAGTCACAAAAATTAACCTGGATTAAGGGGGACGAAATTAGGAAGAAGGAAGAACTCTGGGGGTAACGGATTACATCCCGACCACTCATATGCTCCTAGTACCTATATATATATATATATATATATAAATACACATGAGAGGAGGAATATTTGAGGTTTCACTTGACAGAAAAAATAATATTTAATAAGCTAGCTTCGGGTAGATTCAAAGTGGAAATATGCACATGTGGTCATTACAAATGTAATGTTAGAAAAAAAAATGAAATTAAAATATTATCATATATATTCATTTAAAGTACAACATGTAGTTTATTTTTTTTCAATTGCATGAAAAATGTTACTTAGATGCGATGAGACCCGACCAGACCAAATTCACCACTACAAGAAAAACAAATATTTGTGACATTTTAATTACAGTCAGAATGACTGTTTTTGTTAAAAATACTTTTTTGCAATGAAATTTAATGTCGCAAAAAGTTAATTTTTTTGTAGTGCGCAAAAACCAAAAGTTTTGTTTTCGATGATGAAGTGGTACTCTATATCGGTTATTAAATTTTCAAATCAGTGTATACGGCCAGTTTTGTTCCAAAATTTGTTCAAAACCGTATCAATCTGGACCAATATTTACACCCATACTCTCAACATTCTTTGATGTGACAATAAGGCCTCGTTTTGGATATTTAGATACGATGAAACGAGATTAAAAACTGTAAATATTCGTGAGATAGTTATTAAATAGTATTGAAATTGCTAGAGTACGTAAGGTTTTTATTGCGGTTTGGAAAAGGAAAGACAAATTAAGGTTGAATAAAAATATTATAAAATTACAATATTTATAGAACTGAATTTTTTAATCTTTTTTTTTTTCAGTTTGAAGAAGTTGAATTATTTTTTGTATTATATATGGAAGTTTGGAAAATTTCTAATAATTAGATGAAAAAGTATGAGAAATAAATTGAAAAGTGTTTGTAGTTGAGCAGAGTTTTGGATATTGAGATGAAATGAACTGACTATCCAAACGGGGCCTAAATGATTGCTACACAAGTGAAGAATTAGAAACATCTTTTAATCATTTAACATCTTGTTATAAGATAGTGAGAAGATGATAAATAAAATGATTACAAATAGACATTACTCTTTTTCACAACCCAAGCTAGTTGTGATACTTCTATTTGGACTCCAAATATGTTTTAGTTGAGATTCTAAAAAGTCTTATAGATACAAAAACATTATATAAAAATAAACTCATAATTTGATATGATTTTTTGCGATATTTTAGATTTACTTTACAATAAAAATAATTTTACATGTGACGTACTACTTCAAGTCATATTACTCTAGATTTTGATTTTGTGTCATGTCTTTGTGACTAAAATATTTCTTTTTTTACTAATATTTTTCTTATTAGTTCAATAAATTTTTTCCCTTAGCATATGTATGTATGTTATCATGAAATCCCCACAACTAAAATGACATACTTTTAGGTGCCGTTTCGATACTGACATGAGATTAAATGGTTTTAGATGAATAATTGAAAATTGAATAAATTATTATTTTAAATATATTATTATTTTAAAATTTTAAAAAATTAAACTATTCATATATTTTGTATTAGAATTTAAAAAAGTAATGATGATGGAATGAGATAAGATAAAACATTTTTACTCTTCAAATAAGACCTAGTGTTGAGATATACGAGATCCGAGCTGCTCAATATTTAATGTGTATCATGATTTTTTAATAGATCAATATTCAGATTATTTCTACCTTAATTCACGAAAACTAATAATGATTTCTTAGTTTTATATATAACATTTCTGATTTAGTAAATAGAGTTATAAAATTGACAATTGTTCATACCGAGACCCAAAACTTTCCCCATGATGGCATCCCCACCAAACCGCCATGATCGAGAATCCATTTTCTGCCTCTAGCCATGGCCCTATCTTCACCATCTTCAGGCCCCTCTCCAAGTATCCTCAAGGCAATATAGTTCAAACCTGAGCCAAACACTGTACTGTGACCCATCATATGGAAACCCCATCCTCCATCTTGATTCTGTCGGACAACAAATTAACATATAAATTAATATGGATATTATCTTCCTCATAATAAATTTCCTTTGCCCTTTTTGGTTGCCGGAATAGAAGTAAAGTTGAACGAAAACCTGAAGATTATACATGTATCGAATAATTTCAGTCCGGTGATTTAACGAAAAAATACGACTGAGATCTCCAGTAATGTACAACGCCATTACCTGCACGCATTATATGGTAATAACTGGAAATTAAATGAAGAAACTATCTTAATTAGTTGAGAAATGTATATATGTGTATGCAAATTAATTAATTATTAATAATTAATATTTATCTTTAGTGAAAGAAAAATAAATGATATTTGTAGTCCTGAAATATGTAAGTATCGTGTCATCACTTTAAAAAAAGTGAATAAATGAGATTTATATGATAAAAATTAATTTTTTAATAATGAATTAATCTATTCTTTTCTTAAAATGATTACATAGTATTTACATATTCGACGAATGTGGTATATATTAAAACAATGCAAGGTTTGAAAATTAAGAACGTACGTACCAAGGGTGGAAGGTAAAACAAGGGACCAATGAATTCAGCAGGCCAGTGGCCATCATGTGCCTGAAGGGATGAAAGGGAGCTTAGCGCACTTCTGAGTGAAGCTAACACTGTTTCATCAGTTATTTCTTCATTTTCTTGCAATTTCACTGGTACTGGTGGAATTGGCCCACTTCGATTCTCCTTTCTAAGCTGTGAATTCATCATGTAAAAATTAACTCATCACAATTGGACTTTTCAAAAATTACGCACAAATATCGTATGATTCCAACATTTTTTTGAAGTGAAAAAAAAAAGTAACGAAATTTGGGTTTTATATTAATATAGGATATTGTGACAGAGACAATATGGTATTGATCTAGAGACTACATGAGGGCGATTTGTTCCGTTTGAAATTTGGGCTGAATAGAGTTGATCTCAATTTAATTTAATTTCATGTTGAGTCTAATATTTAAACACTGAATTTTCAAATTATTAAACTTACCTTAATTTTCAATTCTCAACTCAAAACTTCTAATTTACACATGTGATCTACATACAACCTTTTCTAATTCAATATCTTTTTATATACATAATTCACAATATTTTTTAATTTTTCATAAATATTACATTTAATTTTATCTTAATATCAAAATGCATCTAAACGCATTTTAAATAGATTTTACAAAACCCCCTCTTCATCATTTTAATTTACTATTATACATAAAAAAAAAAAAAAAACTAATCTCAATTTAACTCATCATTATAAGGTAAAAAGAAAGAGAGAAACCTGCATCCTCGTCAAAAGATCAGAACTTTGTTTCTTCTTAAACCGATTTTTCTTGTATTCTTCACGAACCCTTTCAACTTCGGCACGTTCTTCAAGAGTGCCAGCATTAGGGTCGAACTCCCAGTGTTCCCGTCCAATGAAGTTGTTTGTTGTGAGCAGATCAGGACCTCCTTCTCCTATCTTCAGCTTCCACATCCTCTATTTCAAAAAAAAAAAAAAAAAACTTCCACATCCTCAATTTGCCACACATACAGGTAAACTAACAAAAAGTTTAAAAATTAAAAAAAAAAAACCCGTAAGTTGGTAATTATTTTGCTAAATATATTATAAAAAAATTACTTATTTATAAATAATTATTTTCAATCAAAATTATTATTTTTTTAAAAATAAATCTATTTTTATCACAAATATTTATCTTAAATAAGCGGTTACAAAAATATCATTTTTGTTGTAATGATAAATGCATGCGAAATAGGAAGGAAAATATAGTGTGTTTTATACCTCGATCGATCGATCAGATGAGTGTATTCAGATGAGAAAAAAAAATGACTGTATGATCAAGAGGTTGGCCGAGGGCAGGGTGGTATTTATAGTACTGTGGGTGGGTGGTATATATGTTTAATTAGTAGGTAAATAATGTGTAGGAAGGGTTGTTACGTGTATTAACTATTCTGTAGGCGGGGTGGTTTTTTCTTGATAAACATGTACGAATCTCAATTACATTTATTACAGAATATTAAGTCTACATATAAATAAAACGGGATTTATTTAATTTCTGAAAGTATGATTTCAAATTATGAGACATACTTTGAATTAAAAAGAAATTGCAAAAGATGAAGAAAGAAAGAAAGAAAGAAATTGCAATTGCCGGCCTACTGTACATGAGAAGAAAGAAAGAAGTATTATTTATTTTATTAAGCGCATTCACGTTGATCTCATCTTTTTTATTATCAAAAGTTAATAAAAAATATGTTTTTACACTTATATTAAAAAAAATTCATCATAATCTGGTAAAGCTGGTAATTATTATAAAAAGTCATCAGTGCAATGTGGATTTATAAATGTAATATTATTAACCATTTTAGCTTCTTCTTTTAATTTTTTGAAAAATGCATTTTAGCCTCTTCTAAGTTAGTGACTTTTGTGGAACATGACTTTTTAATAGCAAGGCTCTGTCCTATATCCACCAAACCAATATCCTTATACGTATTCTTTAAGGTGGTTAGAGTTAGGCCTGTTCATCCGGCCGATTTGTACCTGGCCTGATTTGAAATTTTATTTATTTATGAATATTTTTAAATTTTTTTTAAAAATGTTTAAGGAAATTTTGAATCTAAATTCCAGATTCTTAAATTCGGAACCCGGATGAGCACCCATAATTAGAGAATACATATTAGTTTTTTTTTTATTATTAAAAGTTGATAAAAAGTACATTTTTATACATATATTAAAAAAATTTCATCATAATCAAAAAAAAAAAAATTGTCATATTTGATAATGATGAAATTTTTTTAATATATGTGTAAAAATATATTTTTTATTGACTTTTGATAATAAAAAAGATGAGATCGACGTGAATGCTCTTAATAAAATAAATAATACTTCTTTCTTTCTTCTCATGTACAGTAGGCCGGCAATTGCAAAATTAAAACATCGACAGGAACTCATTGCGTTGTACAATTTTCTTTATTGGCAAAGAAGTTTTTCCTCTCGAAAGAAAATTCTACTTATTATTTCTTACATCGCACACTACCATGCGATTACATCACAAAAAAAATTAATTTGCATACTAATTTTGACACTTTATTATAACACCTAATGTATTTTAGTTTTTTTTTTAATTTTTCTTATTTAATGATTAAGAAAATAATTATTAATGTATTGATATATTTTTCATATTTTTGAAAAAAATTTTAAAATGATAAAATAATAATAATAATAATAAATAAATAAATAAATAAAAAGAAGAATTTGACACAGCGATAAGCTGAGATGGCGTTGTAGCACCGCCCTTAAATCAGACACTGGTCCACTACCGACAAGCCACGTTGAACAAAAACGGAGGTCGGATCTTCTTTCAATTAAGCAATTTACTGGGCGGTGCCTCGGGCCATTAATATACGGACAATTCTATGGGATCTCCGCATTAGGCTCTTTTTCCTCTAATAGTGTAAATTTTACATTTTTTTGTATTTCATTTCTTTATTTTATAAAATCAATAAAAAAAATGTATAGAAATACAATATATATGCAATTTTTTTTTTTAATTTTTTACTTTTTTTTTATTTAAAAATTCTCATAAAGACCTAAAGGGACCCCTATGCTAAAATCCCATATATTTACTCAAAACGGCTTTAATATAAACAAAAATGATAGACGTATTATTTATTACAATCGGTTTACAACTATGAATTAAAATAATATATTTTTTATATTTAAATTTGACTTTTATTTTGATTTGATATTTTTAAAAATTTTAAAAATATTATTTTATTCATAATTGTAAATTAGTTGTGATTGCGTCATACGTGTATCACTATTCTAATATAAAATAGAACTTAACAAGAGCTCGCCGCATACACAGATGGGTACTGTTGAAGGTTGTAATATTTTTGCTTTGAAACGTACAACACTATGATCGGTATAGGCTCATCTAATTTGCTACGGCGCATTTGAGTGACATTACAGTAAAAATAATTAGTATTCAAAACCTAATCTAACAACATGCATGTACGTCATTGACATCGCCATATCTTCATTGAAATTTTCATATCTAATAGTTTGACTTGTTACATATATTATCGTACACATTAATATGCACAAAACTTACAAAATATAAAAAATTGTTTTAAAAGTCAAGAAAAGGGTGTAATGAATGACCTCCTTTTTACGATCTCAGTATTCGAACAAAATTATATTTGACAATCAAGTCGTGATTCATGCTAGACCTCATTATATGTATAGGAGTAATTCATTTGTATGAGATATATAGAAAACTTCAATTCTTGAGTAATAAGAGTTTTAAATATTTTCTTTATAAATTCTCTTGTTATACTTTTTTTTTTATAACACGTTATCAACATGAGATTCTACCAATTCTGAAACTAGAAGTCTTCTACTTCAAGTAAGTTTTTCAATATATTATTTACAGTTCTCGAGATGAATATGAAATATAATATTGCTAAATATTATTCGATAAAATTTTACTTTTATTCTCATGATTATGCGAATATATTTCTTAGATACACATTTATTTTCGTGATTCATATATATAGAAAATGTCAAATAGTACAAAATTGAAATTTGTTACTATTGATATTTATTGAAAAAGTGACTTATCCTAAATTCTTGATGAGATTCATTTGGATATGATGAACTTGGGATATACAATCAAAGAAGAAAATCATATGTTTCTGCAGAATCGTGTTGTATATCTCACGGTGAAAAATTCTCTTACTTTGTGAAATGATTTAAAGGATAGATATAAGTATCAAGAGATGTAATTCTCCAAAAAACTTGTTATGACTTATTGCACTTGGAGTTGCAATATTTTAAAAGTAGTAGTGATTATAATTTTGTACTCTTTAAAATTTGCTCAATATTAAAATTATGCAGTGACTTTGAAAGTCACTAATGATGATATGTTAAAGAATACATATACTATTCTTCATGTCTCAAATGTACTCCTACAGCAGCAGTATCGAGAACAAAAGTTCAACAAATATTCTGAACTTTTATATTGTATTATAGTAGTTAAGCTAAATAATGAATTTTTATTAAGAAACCATCAGTCACGTCCTACTCGTTCAACATCATTCCCTGAAGTGAATATATAGTACTAGATTTATATCATTCCCAAAAGCGAATGATGCATCATTTCAAAGAAATCGAAGACGTGGACATGATCGGAATAACCATAAAAATGTTGGTCACAGAAGCGACAACACTAAAAAAATAATAATAAAAATATACCATATCACCAAAAGTGATTCAACTCAGAAAAGGGTAAAGGCCCTCATGATAATTTTTCATAGAAAAATGAATATATATGTCATAGATGTGGTATGACTGGACATTGGCCATGTACTTGTTATACGGCCAAGCACTTGATTCACTTATACTAATCTTTTATATATTATAATAAAATTTTTTAATATTTTACCATGTTTTGAAATAATGGAAACTCAGTACCTGAAGCATGACAATAAATTACTTGGGATAATAAGGCCTTGTTTCAATTTAATCATTTTACAAATGAATGTAAACTAGAAGTTCAAAGGATTATACATTTATAAAGTATTGCAAATCAATTACCAGATGTATTTATTGACACTAAAAGTGTGGTAAAATCACATATTTCTGCTGTTAATACTCCAGCAAGATTGTAGACCCTGAAAGATAAATTGTTAAGACAACAATAGATGAGTTTAAAATATGCCTGAAACGTGGACGACCTATTGGTGCAAAAGATAAAATTTTTCGAAAGAGAAAAATATAAAATGAATTTTGTATTTTTGAAGAACCCATACCCACAATACATGCTACAAGCATAGTTGATGCTACTGAAGAGATCAAATCTTTTGTCCCAAAATCTCCTGAAAATAGACTTCCGGAAGAGGTATTTCATGAATATTTTTCTCTGGAGATGAACATATACCTGAAAATAATGAGATCTCGATACATTTCATGAGTATTGGAGAAATTCTGGATGTAAATAAAATTATTGTCGACAACATATTTTCATATAAGATGATCCTTAACATTACCAAAAGTAATGAAAAAAATGAACAAAAAAAAAAAAACTGTCAAAGAATGTCGACATAGAAATGATTGGTTAAAATGGAAAATAAATATTGAAACTGAATTATACTCGCTAGCAAAGTGAGTGATATTTGGATTTGTTGTCCAAACACTAAAGGATGTAATGCCTGTCGGATATAAGTGGGTATTTGTATGAAAACGTAATGAAAAAATGAAATTGTGCGGTATAAAGCACGACTTATCGCATAAGGTTTCCTGTAGAAACTCGGTATTGATTATGAGTGTTGAACTCAAGGTTTCAAGGTTCATGTAAATCTACACATGGATTTTGATGATAACAAATGAATTCAAAGAATAAAGGAGTCTCAAGTTCAAGTTGTCTACACAATACAATCAAGCACATCAAGGAACCAAGCATGAGCAATAAGGGAATAAGTTCACATTAAAATCATAGAGTAATTTTGTAAATCTCTTAAAAATTCGAAATTAGGATTAAGGCTCAAAATAAATATTTTATCATAAAGCATTAAAATACATTTTCCACATGTGCATGAATATTTTGAAAATTAACTTTGAAAATATTAAGATGATTGATTGTCATCTTTCACATGTGCATGATATGATTAAAGGTTTGAACTTTGAAAATATTAAGATGATTGATTGTCATCTTTCACATGTGCATGTTTTATTTGAATATTTTCAAAAGTGGTGGATGCTTTTCTTGACTTATGCAAAAGGTAGATATCTTTGTTTGAAAATTTTAAAAAGTAAAGTGTGCTCTTTTTGTCATATGCAAAAAGTAAAATATTAGGTTTATAATTTTTGAAAAGTAAAGTGTGCTCCTTTTGTCACATACAAAAAGTAAAAAGATTTGATTTGAAATTTTTGAAAAGTGAATGATGATGTCTTGGACATGGGAATCTTTTCAAATTTGAAATTGAAGACTCATTTGCCTATAAATAGCTCACTTGAGTTTTGTAAAAATCACAACAAGAGCTTACACATCTATTGCTAAATTTTGCATCATTCTTTCAAAGCTCTCATTCTCTCTTTTCTAAAGTTTTGAGTCTTAATTCTTGTTCTTGTTGAGAGAGATATAGTTTGTGCTGTATTGTTCTTATTTCACTCATTGAGGAGTGTTTTCTGATAGCCTACCCACTATCAATTCTTGTATCAGTAAGAGGGTGTGTATAACCCTTGTGTGTGTAGAAGGTGTTCTACACGGGGAATAGTTAAATCACCAAGTGTGAGGTGATTGGAAGTAAGAGGGTGCGTATAACCCTTGTGTGTGTAGAAGGTGTTCTACACAGGGAATAGTTGAATCACCAAGTGTGAGGTGATTGGAAGTGTAGAGGGTGTTCTACACGGATTCTTTGGAGCGGTGCTGCTCAAAGGTGTAATAGGTTTCTATCTCCACCTAAAGGAGATTGAATAGTGGATTTGGGAATCCTCAAGGGGTAGCTTGAGGCGAGGACGTAGGCAGTGGGGCTGAACCTCGTAAAAATACTGAGTTTGCTTTCTCTTACCCTACTCTTTATATTTCCTACTGCTTTATATTTTGGTTATATTTTATATTGTATATTTAGTTTATAAGTATTAATTTTTTAATATAACCCAATTCACCCCCCCTCTTGTGTTAGTCATCTGGGCAACAATTGGTATCAGAGCTAGAGCTCTGTTATAAGATTAACTATCTTTTGAGTTAAGATCTTATGGCTAACATTGCAGCTTCATTTGGTGAAGGTCAATCCAGCAGTCGGCCTCCACTCTTTTGTGGAGACAATTACTCATTCTGGAAAGTTAGAATGAGAATATTCCTTCAGGCTCAAGGTCGAGAAATCTGGAAATGCATTGTAAATGGACCTTATATTCCAACAAAAGTGATTGATGGAGTAAAGGTCAAAAAGGAAGAAGAAGAGTTTGATCGTGAAGACGATAGACTTTATACTTTGAATTTAACTGCTATGAATTTATTATATAATGCTCTTAATGGTAATGAGTTTAATAGAGTAATGACTTGCACTACAGCAAAGGAAATTTGGGATAACTTGGAAGTTACTTATGAAGGAACTTCTCAAGTCAAGGAATCAAAAATTTATATTCTTACTCATGAATATGAGATGTTTAAGATGAATGATGATGAATCTATTTCTAGTAAGCACACTCGTTTTACTAACATCATAAACAGCTTGACAGCTCTTGGCAAAGTTTATTCCAAAGTGGAGATAGTAAGAAAAATTCTCAACTCTCTACCAAAACGTTGGGAGTCAAAAGTGACAGCGATTCTTGAAGCTAGAGACCTCAAGAAGCTCGAAGTGAATGAACTCATCGGGTCACTTATCACCCATGAGTATACATTGAAAAGAGGAGAAGAAGAAGGAAATTCAATGAAGAGTTTGGCACTTAAAGCTGTTCCACATGAAAGTGAAAGTGATGAAGATGAGGAAAATGACGACAAAGATGAAGAAGTTGCGATGATAATAAGAAGAATTCAGAGGTTCTTAAAGAAAAATAAAACTACTCCAAGGAAATCCTTCAATAAGTTTTCCAAGAAAGATTCAGGTAAAAATGACACTTTAATTTGTTATAAATGCAATAAACATGGTCATATCAAGCTAGATTGTCCTCTGCTAAAGAAAGATCGAAACAAAGGCAAAAAAGCAATGAAAGCTACGTGGAATGATGATTCAAGTAGCTCAGATAGTGAAGCAAGCAATGGAGAATCAGCAAATCTTTGTCTTATGGCTAAAGATGACATTGAGGTAACAAATTTTGATAATATTGAAGATCCTTCATATGAAGAATTGCAAAATGTTTTAGAAGAGGTATATGAGGAATTTGAAAAATTGGGTATCAAGTATACTGCTTTGAAAAAGAAAAATTCTTCTTTAACAAACGAAATTGATATTTTAAGAAAAGAAAGTATTGTTTTGAAAGATGAAAATCTTGAGTTGAAGAAAAAGAAAACTGATTTAGAAAATATTATTGAAAACTTTACGAATGGAAAAAGAAATTTTGAAAAACTTCTTGGTAGTCAAAGATGTGTTTTTGACAAGGCAGGCTTGGGATATATGCCAAAACAAAAATACAAATCTTATAAAAACTTCTTTGATAATCCTTCTACATCAAAGTCCAATATTCAAAATTCTTTTCATAAAAATAATTTTGTTAAAAAAGGATACTATTATAATCACTCAAGTTATTCATATATGTCACATGCTATTTGTAATTTTTGTAATAGCAATGGTCATAATTATCATGCTTGTCCTATTAGAAGAAAACATACAATGACTATTAGGGCCATATGGGTACCTAAAAATCTTGTTTATTCTAATACTAATAAATAAAGGACCCAAAGAACTTGGGTACCAAGAATTGTTTTTAATTGCTTTTGTAGGTATGCATGAAGTATTCTACATGTAAAAATAAATGGTTTTTAGATAGTGGATGTTCAAGACACATGACGGGAGACGAGACTAAGTTCTTTGATCTTAGATCTAAAGAAGAAGGACACATGACATTTAGAGACAACTCGAAAGGGAAGATCGTGGGAATAGGTAAAATATGTTGAGCAACCTTCAGGTTTTGAAAATCATATTTCTCCAAATCATGTTTTCAAACTCACAAAAGCACTATATGGACTCAAACAAGCTCCTAGAGCGTGGTACGAGAGACTCAGTGGTTTCTTGATTGAAAAAGGCTTTTCAAGAGGAAAAATTGATACAACTCTTTTCATTAAATTAGAAAATGATGATATTCTTTTGATTCAGATTTATGTTCGGTGCTACTAACGAAAATATGTGCCAAGTTTTTGCTAAGACTATGCAGGAAGAATTTGAAATGAGTATGATGGGAGAGCTTACATTCTTTCTCGGATTGCAAATTAAGCAAACAAAAAGTGAAATATTCATTAATCAATCAAAATATATTAAGGAATTGCTGAAAAAGTTTGGGATGGAAGGTGCTAAGGAAACTGGAACACCAATGAGCTCATCCACTAAACTTGATAAAGATGAATCCGGTAAATCAATTGACTCAAAGGTATATCGAGGTATGATTGGTAGTTTATTATATTTGATAACTAGTAGACCTGATATTATGTTCAGTATATGTTTATGTGCACGTTTTCAATCATTTCCGAAACAATCTCATTTGATTGCAGTCAAGCAGATTTTTTAGATATTTTGCCAGTACCATTGACTTAGAGTTATGGTATCCTAAACACACTTCTTTCGATCTTATTAGTTATTCAGGTATCGATTATACTGGTTGCAAAGATGATCGAAAAAGTTTTAGTAGAACATGTCTTTTCTTAGGTCCTGCACTTGTTTCATGATTTAGTAAAAAGAAAATTCTATTGCACTATCTACTGCTGAGGCAGAATATGTTGCTGCGAGTAGTTGTTGTGCTCAAGTTCTTTACATGAAACAACAACTTGAGGATTTTAAACTTATGTACAATCACATTCCAATCAAATGTGATAATACAAGTGCTATAAATCTTTCAAAGAATCCAATACAACAATCTCGGACCAAACATATTGATATTAGATATCATTTTCTTAGAGATCATGTGCAGAAGGGCGATATTGCATTAGAATTCACTAGTACACGATCAATTGGCAGACATTTTTACAAAACCCCTATCAAAAGATAGACTACGCATGCATGCCATGAATATCTGCTAGATACTTTTATTCCATTAACTCAAATGACCTACATAAACTTGAGGTTCTTAGCCTCATGTTTGAGACGCTCATTCTCTTCATACAATATCATGTCCTCCCTATCCATGGGAACTGGCAAGCGGAATGAAGAATCCAATAGTGATTTCAACCGTTTATTCTTCTGTCGAACGATTCCTTCCCTTATGTGAGACTCTTGAACAATTCGTTGAAGTACAACAATTTGTTCTTTAAGCTTTTCAACCTCTTGGTTTTTGACTTGTAGCCGCTGGGAAAAAGCAACAATAGAGGATGAGTAGCGAGTACCGAGACTCACCAAGTCGTAGATAGCATCGGAGTCTGGCTTATTAGCCAAACTATTGTTCTCTTGCTGCAACATGGCGCCAATGGTAGCTGCAGAAAGGACATGAGATTGAGATGTAGAATAATGAGCCATTGAGAAAAGAATTGAAAACTTAAAGCGAGAATATTGAAGGAATGCAGATGAGTTATAGAGATGAGAATAAGATTTGATGCAAATCGGATGAACTTTTAAACTGATTTTATAGAGATAGCATAAAGAACAAGACAAACTATTGTCTCTTCAAATCTTATTAGTCAAAAGAAATATAAGATATGTTGGACACACATTGTCAAAAGTTTTCTTACTAGAAAAACGGTTCTCTGCTCCTATCATGGCATTGACGGCCTTAGGAGAGAAGATTGATGGTTGATGCGTCAAGGGTTCCTGATTCAAGTCTGGAACATTAGTGGAAGAGAATTGTTCGGCCATTCTATCGTTATGGAGAAACAGAACTTAGGTCAAGAAGCGATATTTTTTTTGGTATCCGATAGGTGAAAATGATTTTTTTATAGAAACTCAGAGCCTTCAAACCCATTTGTCAACAACATCAGGCGATTGATTTAAATCTGCTTTCGCACCGACTACTAGAGCTAGGCCTCCAACCTTTACAGGTTTTGTCAAATACGCGTGGCTCCGCACCGCATTGCCAGAGCTAAGCCTGCAGCTTTTGCTGTCTTTGTCGGACACGAATAATTTTAATTATTCAACTTCAAATCTCTGGAACATCTAATTCGTCAATAACATCAAGCGGATTTAAATCTTCTTCCGCACCGAGATGATAAAATTCGGTTTCAACCTTTGCAGGTTTTGTCGGACACGGGTGGTTTTAACTTCTACAGTCTCTACTAACGCAGCGTTTTATTTGTCTGTTAGTTATTGTAGGAATATATCTTATTGAGATAATTATGATTCCTTTTTAATGATGCCAAAAGGGGGAGAAGTTTTAGACTAGAACATTAACATTGTTTAAATTGCTAAACTTGTTATATATACTTGGAATTATGTTTATATTTTTGCTTGAAAAACTAACGCACATTCTCAGGGGGAGCTTAAGTATTCATACAGGTTTCAAGTTCTATCAAGTATTTGTCATCATCAAAAAGGGGGAGATTGTTGAACTCAAGGTTTCAAGGTTCATGTAAATCTACACATGGATTTTGATGATAACAAATGAATTCAAAGAATAAAGGAGTCTCAAGTTCAAGTTGTCTACACAATACAATCAAGCACATCAAGGAACCAAGCATGAGCAATAAGGGAATAAGTTCACATTAAAATCATAGAGTAATTTTGTAAATCTCTTAAAAATTCGAAATTAGGATTAAGGCTCAAAATAAATATTTTATCATAAAGCATTAAAATACATTTTCCACATGTGCATGAATATTTTGAAAATTAACTTTGAAAATATTAAGATGATTGATTGTCATCTTTCACATGTGCATGATATGATTAAAGGTTTGAACTTTGAAAATATTAAGATGATTGATTGTCATCTTTCACATGTGCATGTTTTATTTGAATATTTTCAAAAGTGGTGGATGCTTTTCTTGACTTATGCAAAAGGTAGATGTCTTTGTTTGAAAATTTTAAAAAGTAAAGTGTGCTCTTTTTGTCATATGCAAAAAGTAAAATATTAGGTTTATAATTTTTGAAAAGTAAAGTGTGCTCCTTTTGTCACATGCAAAAAGTAAAAAGATTTGATTTGAAATTTTTGAAAAGTGAATGATGATGTCTTGGACATGGGAATCTTTTCAAATTTGAAATTGAAGACTCATTTGCCTATAAATAGCTCACTTGAGTTTTGTAAAAATCACAACAAGAGCTTACACATCTATTGCTAAATTTTGCATCATTCTTTCAAAGCTCTCATTCTCTATTTTCTAAAGTTTTGAGCCTTAATTCTTGTTCTTGTTGAGAGAGATATAGTTTGTGCTGTATTGTTCTTATTTCACTCATTGAGGAGTGTTTTCTGATAGCCTACCCACTATCAATTCTTGTATCAGTAAGAGGGTGTGTATAACCCTTGTGTGTGTAGAAGGTGTTCTACACGGGGAATAGTTAAATCACCAAGTGTGAGGTGATTGGAAGTAAGAGGGTGCGTATAACCCTTGTGTGTGTAGAAGGTGTTCTACACAGGGAATAGTTGAATCACCAAGTGTGAGGTGATTGGAAGTGTAGAGGGTGTTCTACACGGATTCTTTGGAGCGGTGCTGCTCAAAGGTGTAATAGGTTTCTATCTCCACCTAAAGGAGATTGAATAGTGGATTTGGGAATCCTCAAGGGGTAGCTTGAGGCGAGGACGTAGGCAGTGGGGCTGAACCTCGTAAAAATACTGAGTTTGCTTTCTCTTACCCTACTCTTTATATTTCCTACTGCTTTATATTTTGGTTATATTTTATATTGTATATTTAGTTTATAAGTATTAATTTTTTAATATAACCCAATTCACCCCCCCTCTTGTGTTAGTCATCTGGGCAACAATGAGGAAACATATTCTCCTGTTATGGATGCAATTACATTTAGATTTTTTATTAACTTGGTAGTTACAAAATGATTGGATATGCGATTGATGAATGTGGTCACTGCATATTTATATGGATCATTAGATCATGACATATATATGAAAATCCTTGAAGGATATAAAATCCCTGAAGGATATAAAATGCTTGAACCATCTAATCCAAGCACATCTAAAGGTATGTACTCTATCAAGTTTCAAAAATTTTTATATGGGTTAAAGTAATGCGAACACATGTGGTATAATTGCCTCAGTGAATATCTATTGAAAGAAGGATTTGATAATAATCCTATATGTCCATGTGTTTTTACCAGAATCCAGATTTGCTATTATTATAGTTTATGTTGATAATTTAAATATTGGTGAAATTCTTGAAGAGATCGCATGAACTGCAATATATTTAAATAATGAATTTGAAAATGAAAGACCTTGTTATTCAAATACTAGATGATTTACAAGAACTTGAAACTTTTAACCTCATCTTTCAAATGTATTTGCTTTTCAAAAATTAACATACCATCATTGTCTAAAAGATTATGCAATCGAAATGAAGAAACAAATAAGAATTTTAAATTCTTATTTAGTTACTTTAACTCTACAATTTATTTTTTTGTTAGACTCTTGAATAAATTGTTGGAGTACAAAAATTCTCTTGTTAAGCTCTTCAACCTCACGAGTTTTGGATTTCAATCGATTGAAAAACCCGACAATGGATGATGAGTATCGAGTTCCGAGAGTCACTAGTTCATAAATGGCTTCTTGATCTGACTTATTAGCCAGATCACTCGTTTGCTGCAATATGACACTTACGAAAGATGAAGGAACAACTTGTGACTGAGGTGAAAAATACCTCATATCTTGATCATAAGGGATACCGAGAGGAAACTTATGAGCTATTAAAAATTTATAGAATAAGAATGAAGATGCAGATGAATTATAGAGATGAGAAGATGATTGGATGCAAACTAAATAAAGCTGAAGATGATTTTTATAGAAATATAAATAAAAATAAGATAAATCATCATCTTTTCAAATCTCGCTTAGTCAAGATTACAAGATATGTTGAATGCATATTTTGAAAAGCTATTTCGCTAAGCTAACGAGATTATTTGCAGGCTATCCCTATTTTTCTCGTAAACATTAAACCTCTACTGTTAGCTGCTGTTGTTGACTTTGTATTTGAGTTCTCTCTCATTCCAGTTTTTCTATTCATGGTTTTAGGTTACGAGAATATCAGTCTGCAAATCTTTTCAGCTCCTTGTTTTATTGTCTTAAACTTTTTATTTCTATCATTAGTTGTAATTTTTGATGCAATTCAGATATTTAATTGTTAAAATGACCAACTTCACTCACTCTTGCCAATAGCTTTCGAGACATGGTTGTAATAGAGGCAACATATTGAGAACTAAGGGTTCTTGATGCTGCAATAACTTTAAAATCAGTTTTATTAGAAAGATGCATCTTTACTTCTATCATAGTATTGATAGCCTCAAGAGAGAAGATGAGTGGTTGAAGTATAAAAGGTTATTGGTTCAAATTTGGAACATTAACAAAATAATTTCTCTTAGCCAAAATATTGTTCTGGTGAACAACAATTGGATCAATGAGGAATGTGAAATCTTACGTGAGTATCCGATAGGTGAAAATAATTATCTTTAAACAACAATTTAAAGCTTTCAAATCTCCACAAAGATCTTATTTGTCAATAATATTAAGTATATTTGAATTTCCTTCCGCACCGAATTGATAGAATTAGGTCTCAAGCTTTTGTTGCTTTTGTCAAATATTGGTGATTTTCAATTATCATTTTCACTATACATGTTCTTCCTAATAATGTCATGAGAGGGAGATATTTTAGATGAGAATATTAACATGTTCCCTCTAATACCTTATTGATTATTATTTGAAAAACTAACACATATTCTCAGAGGGAGCTTAAATATTACTGCAGATTTTAGATTTCTATCAAGTATTCGTCATCATCAAAATATATATGTAGATACGAAATTTAAAATTTTGGAGTCAACAATATTTATTTATGAAGATTCTGCTATATCATGGAGGTCTGTCAAGCAAACACTATCTGCTACATCTTCGAATCACTTAGAGATCATTGCAATGCAAAAACAAGTCTAGAGTGTATTTGACTGTGATCAGTGATTCTACATAATTAAAAAAAGTGTGGTATTCTCATGATCAATGATAGTCAACCATTTTATACGAAGATAATGCTGCTTGTATCACTCAAATCTAAGGAGGATATATCAAAGATACAATCAAGTGATAATCATATAAATTTATTTACGAAAACATTACCAACTATGACATTCAAGAAAATTGTGTAGAATATTGGAATGCGAAAACTTAAAGATTTATCGTCATGCACTTTTCAGGGGGAGTAAATGTCTTGAATAGTTGTACTGATTGTAATCTTTTTTCTTCGCTAAGTTTTTGTCTCATTAGATTTTCCTTGGCAAGATTTTAATGAGTCAATCTTAAAAGCACTTGGCAACACATATGAATACTGTACTCTTTTTCCTTTGCTATTGTTTTTTATTCTCACAAGATTTTTCCTTGAAAAAGGTTTTAACGAGGTATATTTTTTATGGGTGGTCATTCAAGTGTAAGTGTTATAAAAGTCAAGACAGGGGGCAATGAATGACCCCCCCTTTACGACTTCAGTATTCGAACGAAATTATTTTCAACAATCAAGCCATGATTTACGCTGGAGCTCCTTATATATATGAGAGTAATTCATTTATATAAGATTAATAGAAAATTTCAGTTTTTGAGTAATAAGAGTTCTAAATATTTTTTCTTATAAATTCTCTTGTAATATTTTTTTCTTTTTAGTTTTATAACAAAAATGATTTATTTGAGTCTTTGACCATAATATATAAAATAGGTGGCGTCTCTTCTCTCACTTCTCATATTTCTCTCTATGATTAGAGATTTTCGGCATCTCTTCCAGTGATTTCCAAGGGTAGAGGGTGGTTGGAGCTACGACTCTAATCCCTTAGCCCATTTTCTATTGGCTTTTCGATAGATTTTTCATTTTGTTTTCTCCAAGCCGAAATTCTTTGATTTGCTACTTACTGATGTTCTCCGGCCAACATGCGCCACATCCATAGCTCCCTCAGCCGCCGATTTTCAAGTTCGAGGAGGAGCTTCATCATTCTGTTGAGTGCGTACGCCACATGCATGGCCTTTGCCGTGTGCTTCGAACATAAATAACGTCGTCTTGACAGGATTTTGGAGGCCATGCGTGGCACAGGCGTCATCGGCGGCCTCCATTCTTTTGGATGTGGCCTATCGGTCTTCCTCTTAGGCAGCGCATGTCATGCATGAGCCACCATTGCCTCTGTTGGTTGCTCACCAGCGACTTGGACAGTTTTTGGCAGTCTACTTTTGTTCTTGTTTTTCCTAAAGCGTGATCTTGAATAGGATATTGGGGACTTCTTCAGAAATTGCCTCCAAACAACAAACGACAATGCATCCACTACCGTCTCTGCTTCGTGCGGCAGAACCATTGTCATGCGGTGGTTAATTTGTTCGCTTTTATGCAATACTTTATTTCTATCTTTATATAAAACGGTATCTTCTCGCAAGACTTGGGTAGAGAACAATTATTGGTCCTAAGTACTCCTATTTTTTTTTTCTTTTGTTCCACCTACTTAGCACTGTAGTTTACAGTTTTGGGCTGTTTGTTGGGAATCCCCCTTATATCTTTTCTAGTTTAGTGAATTATGCTTGCTTAGAAATATATATATATATATAATACAAAATAGATAGCGTGATAAGTACGGATTACAACCCCATATTCTTTCATTTGTTAGAAGAATTTTATATTGTGTAGATGGTAGCTAGCTAGGGAAATATGGAATTGTTACTGAAATACACAATAATATAATAAGAATTATAACAAATACACAATAATATAATAAGAATTACAACATAAATAATATTCAAACGACATCAGTTTGACTAAGGCATGAAAATCGATCTTGCTCTCTTTAAGGAGATTCAAGCTCTTTGTGGTTTATAATATATCAGACTAATTGGTGCAGCAGAATATATCTTGATGGGACTCTTCTAGGATACAATAATTCAACTGATCGTTGTATGGTTCAAACTAACTATGCACAAGTACATGAGCCCAAGACTCCACCAAAAGAACACATTTATTTTATTTGGAAATACTTTAAAAATATATACTTACTAAGTTTATTTTTCTTTTTTCTTATATATAAAGCTTTTGTTGCTTCCCACATCCCGTACGAAAAAACTCACATGCACACACATACATGTCTTTTTTTTCTCTAAAAATATATCTTACATGACTTGTCTCAAAGGACCGAATACAAGACGTATATATAACAAAAGCGACCCAGGACTCAAAATGACGTTAAGGGGAATGAGTAATAAAAACAAATAAAGGTGCTACCTTAACAATCCTTCAAAGCCAACGTTTAACATCCCAACGTTAACAAACTTATGGAAGCCAAAACACTAACTATTTAAATCGCCTTCAAGCCATGCAAATATCCAAATAACGGCAACTTTATTCCAAGCCCATTAAGACAACGTTTAATAGCAATAAAACTCATAAGCAATTGAATAATATGACAAATAGTAAATGAGGATTTTTTTTTATAACCGAAAGACAATAAAACAACAGCCAACTTCAAAAATAAAACGTTTTTACGAATTCTTTTTCAATTACCGATCGACTAGAATGCCAAAGATAATAAAAGGAACCAACGGTAATTAACTCATTGAAAAGAAACGTAACAAATAAATACTATTTATTAGAGAATACAAACAGAAACAATACCAAGCAAGCTGGCCGCTTTCATGGGGTCATTAACTATGCCGGCTATGAAGAAAAAAAAATCATGTGATACGCCCTAAAAAATGTGATTAATAAAACTGCGTTTGGATGCTAATCTAAATGATTTCAGAGGATTTGAGTTGATTTGGAAATAATAGTACTGTTTTGTGGTTCTTATTGAGATTTGTTTGAACATAAATAAGTTAAAATATATATGTGTAAATATATGAAATAAGTTGAGTTGAATTTATTTTTTTATATTATTTTTTGTGAAAAATTGAAAAAATAGTAGATCTTATCAATTATTGGTTTGATTAAATGGGTTGAGACAAGTAGTAGAACTAATTTAAAAACTATTTCGAAAGGAAAAACTAAATCTAAAATTAGATGTTAAAACATAACTACATATTCATGACAGAATAGAGCAATTTAAATAAAAAGCAATTTGAGGGGATCAGTGACTAGTGAGGGTGGCTGGCGAGGTGGATGATATCCGGACATGGAGATCAAACAAGCTAGCTGCCAACTTTGAGGAATATTACTAATCATGGGTTGGACGAAATATCACTGAAAAAAATGGCCATGACTTTGCCCCCCTTTTTATTCCTTATCTTTGACTTTTGAAGGCAAATATCAACCATGTAATTACTTACTGCAAGTACTGAAAATGGGTTGCAGTTATGTTGTCAATTTTGTACATACAAAGCTGTTCCGCCCCCTACCAAGACTTGAGACAAGTGTTCCCTCTCTCTCTCAAAAGAAAAATTCTACAGCTTATTAATTCTACCTATTACGGCGATCACATGCCGCGTTAAAGAAAAATGGAGCTGGCAGCTTCTTGATCAATTAAGCAATGTATACTAGCTAGGCCGATAATATAAAATAAAACCTAATTTGTTGCAAAGCATTTGAGTGACATTACAATTAAACTAATTAATATTTAAAACCCAAATGCTTTATTTGAGTTTGACTTTACAAAAAAGGAAAAATGATTTATTTGAGTCTTTAACCATCATATATATATATATATAATAGATAGAGTTATTTTCTTTTGATGCAAGAAATTTTCTAGCAATTTGTCCATCAAACTGGATTTGTTTGATGATTATGAGTAATGATGATTTTTTTAATTATACAATGGTTGGAATCTTCGAGCAATATGTTAGTCGGACTTGTCTTACTCAGTGATCTTGAAGATATGTTAAATTTTTGGGGAGTGCGGGCCTGCGCGCACACCACTCAGTGAACTAACCAATGCCGTCGAACCATGCTGAGGAAGGAAGACTTATTTTCTTGCTCACTTTATTAAATAAGCTACAAGAAACTCGATACTCTTATTAGTTATTATGCCAATATTTCAAAGGGAAAAAAGACAATACAAAGATTGTATGCACATAGTAACGAGTTTATATGGAAAAGAACATAAAAGTAGCAGCCATCTTATACAATATGGGTCGACACAGATCACCAATTAGCCCGTATAACAAATTTCAATCACTTCCATGAAAATGGATCGAAATTCAAAACATTGTTGGATCTATTATATTTATTCTATTATAACAAATGACTATCTAACGGCTATTTAACAGATTTTTTCGTTATCTATTAATTTTTTTTAAAAAAAAAATTCATTAAATTTAATGGCTACTTAACATATAAATTTAACATATTTGTTTCATGTAATATAAGTTGTTATTCTCTAGATTTTAGTCATATCCCTACAATTTAGTCTATTTTTTAATTACTAATATCCCTACATTTTAGTCATACAAGATTATTTGTACAATAAGAATCATGATATGACTAAAATAAATATCTTGAGAATTATATGCATTAATATCATTCTTATATATTTCCATAAAATGAAAAAGAAAATCATATTATATCTTATTTTAAGCTTAAACCTATAAGAACTTCAATCATATACATTGTTATAAATGAATATGATAAGAATTATGAGCTATATTACTGTGCATATTTTTTTTTCTCATTATTATTATTATTAATACTATTATTACTTTTATTATTTTTAAAGTAATGTTAATTCTCGATTTAAATTAACTGATAATTATGTTTTTTAAATTAGATTTTTTATTACATAATCATTATCCAAACTATTATAATTCAAATTTTTCAGAAATCATCATGTATTTTGGATTTCTAAATTGAAGTTGAATCTCAACTCAAACACTTTAAAATTCTTATCTTGTCGACTTAAAATTGAATCATATTTGTTTCTATAAGGGAACTATATATATATATATATATATATATATATATGTATGTATGTATATGTATATATATAAGATTTGTTTTCTTTTGAAGAAAAACAAAACTTAACGATTACTTAATGTGTTTTGTACGTTAAACAGTACAAATTATATAATTTATAAAATATGCAAATTATAAATTACTAATATTTTATTACTAATATTTTATTCGTAATAAATTATATAACATGCAAATTATAATATAACATTACTAAACCTACTTCACGTTATAAATTATAATGTAATATTATTTTATATAAATTATAGTTTATATTATATATAAATATATATATATATATATATATGATTTAAATTTTCTATTCATTATTTATATATATATATAAGAGAAATGTAAAATAATTAAATTTAAATCTGTTTGCCAACTATATTTGCAAATATAATTATTTGAATAAAAAATAATTTATTTATCAATTTAAATTCATTATGAAACATTAAATTAAAATAATAATATTTTATAAATGAAATTATAATAATTATTAAATAGTCATCTTTCATCACTTCATATTATTTTATGATTTACTTTTATATAATTATTTAATTATTAAGATATTTTTCTTTTAGTATCCGTCAAATATTTGTTAGGATGTACATATTCTTTCTTCTATGCATTATATTATTGGCCGAAATTTATTTATTATAAAAATCATACCATTTTTAAAAAATATGCTTTACTAATTTAGGAATACGTGCTTTATACGTTGTTCCGTAGAATATATATCTAGTATATAATATATATATATATACACACACATATACACATATATATACGATTAATTCTAATTTGCACATATCTGATCATAATTGTTATAACCAGTCATAAAATCTGACCAAGTTCGAGGAAAATAGTTTTATTGATTTTAGTGTCAATCATCATGTCCGTATAAGGTGAAGCCTTAATAGATTCAAACAGATCGTTTTCTTGATTTTTGTTATTACGTGAACTCATTTCAAACTCGGTCAGATTCATTATTCTTTTAGTTTTTGAAAAAAAAAAAAAAACTTATCTCAACTAATTTTGTGACACTTCAAATTTTGTGTTCTTTTATGTATGATTTTTATTTTTATTGTTGACTATTTTATTTTATTTTATTATTATTGGTGTTGTTTTTCTTTATTTATTAGTTGAGTTATTTTATTTATTATTCTTATTAGCTGTTTGTGAGACTTTTGATTTTAGTTATTATATTTAATTATTAATATTAGTATTATTATTTTATTCTATTTCATATTGTGGTATTTTAATTTAAATTATTCAATCTTTTCCTTTATTCTATTTTTGGAGTTTTGAATTTTCGGGTAGTGTATTTAATTATTTGGTTATTTTACTTATTTTATTTTATTTATTTTAATGTGCCTTTGTTTTATTTATATTCCATCTTTATATTCTTTTTCGGAGTGGGCTTTTGTGTGTTGTGTTTGTGTAAGTCTTGCATGTTTTGGGTTGAGTGAGGTGTGTAAATGGGCTCAACTCGTTTCATGTAGAGGTCCAGCCTGTGTGCATCAAAGCCTCAGCCCCTTTTTCCTCTAAGCCCTACGTTTTGATTAGTGAACTCTAGCTCTTTCCTTTCTTCTTCTTCTTCCGTTGCAGCCCCTCTTCTTCCGTTGTCAGTTGCTTCTCACCGGTAAGCTCTGTCCCTTTTCCATCGATCACTTCCCCCCTTAACCTCATCAACTTCTATGCTCATTAGCAGATGTCGCGTGCTGACCATCCCTCCGTCTCGTGGTTTTTCGCTGTCACCGGACCTCAGTTTCGTTGCCTCTCATCGTCAGTGATCTCTCTCTCGCTCTCTTTTGTTCCGTATGTCGTCGTTTTAATGAGTTGTGGTTGTCGTCCATGTCGTGCCGCGCTCACTTTCAGTAAGTTTCCCCATTCCTTTCATTTTCTTTCTCACACTAACTTCAGGTGTTGCCATCGTAGCCATGCCCTCCATTTCAACTCCACTGTTAGCTTTGTCGTTGTCGCTGTACGTTGTCGAGGCCACCATTGGCATGATGCTCCGACTTGCGGTTTTACACTTGCTGGTTCTCTCTTGGCTACATCCTCGTTGAGTTGACCGTCGCCCCTTGTTATTTGTATGGTTATCTTAGCCTACAAAGATAACCTTGACCCTTTCCCCCTTTAGTACCAAGCAATGTTTTGAATACCGTACCGGTACCGGTACCGGTCAAGTCACTAAAACGAATATTTCGGTACTGGTACCGTTTCGTGTACCGTTTCGGAATAATTTATACATAAATAAATTATATATATAAATACAATTATAAATTATATTTCAAAATAATAGTCAGTATATAAATAAATTATATAGATAAATATATATATATATATATGTAATTAATTTAGTCTAAATTGAGGTTAAAATATAGTAAAAAATTAAAAAAAAATTAAAACCTCAAAGGCCGAAATCCGGTACCGGCAGTACCGGATATTTTTCAGCCGATTTGAAAAATCGACCGAAACGAAATGTTAGTTTTTTTTGTACCGGCCGGTATGACACGGTATTTAAAACACTGGTACCAACCTGACCTTCCTCTTAGATTTACGCCAATATCAAGATCATCTCTCTCTCTCTCTCTCTCTAGGTTTCAAATCATTGCCAACCACCACAATTTACAGTTCTTCCCTTGCACAACTACTGCCTTATTGCTATGCCGCCATATTTAACGACGTTCGGTGAGCTTCTCTACTCATATATTTTATTTAGATTATATTTTATTACTATTATTATTTTAGTTTAATTATTTATTATAAATACCATTTTTATTATTAATGTTGGCGTTGTATGCGACGTAGCGATGTGTTCGCTTGTCGATACGTAGGATCGTATCTTGACTTTCGAGCATTCTTCTGGAATTTATCTGACGTGTTTTGAGTAACCGTCCAATGCGATTTTTGATTTTTATTTAATTATTGATTTTGCGCTAATTTTTAAATTGTAGCTTGAAGTGTTAGTTAATTGTTAATAATAATAAAATGTGAATAGATTGGTGGGGCCCGAGGCCATTGAAATGGAAGATGGGGTCATCCCGCAGTTTGTTTGGTTGCGATTAAGAATATGAATATGATTATATTGTATGATTGTTTTTGGGTGCCATTGCCATGCCATCCAATAACTATTTATCATGCATATGCATCCTTATTTAAGTTTTGTGAGCGTTTAATTGTGCTATGTTTCCATGATGATTTTTGGAAGAACCTGTGGGTGCATGTGTATATCACGACCCTAAGTCTGGATGAGACATTATCTCGGTAGAGCTTCTTTAGTCATTCAGGAGCATATAAAAATTGAGTGATGTCCCCTAGGTTGTCACTGAACGACAACAAGATCGAATAAGATGGTAATGCTCGTGCTGACTCTGTGGCCCCTCTGTTGGCGGCGGTTTGGGGATTTCTGGTCATGGTACGCGCTGGACGCGGAGCTGGACATCGCCCGTTATGAAGTCACATGCACGGTCGTTACCCGTAGTGTGACGAAGGGAGTCAGAATGTATGGATGGTCTCTAAGGGAGACCATGGTACACACTTAATAAACAAATTGGCTTGTTAGGGCTGTAGGCCAGAAATTGAATTTTTGGTGTATGCGAATAGATGCGTTTCTTTCTGGAAAAGGACGGATTGAGCACTTGATAGATGCGTTCCTTTTTTGGAAAAAACAGATTGGGCATGTGATAGATGCGTTCCTTTCTGGAAAAGAGCGGTTCAATCATGTTTATTTATGTATGTTGAGAATATGTTGTTTACCCTGCTGGTATGTTGTTTTTCCTAAATGCTTGGTGTGCTATTTGATTGTTATTCATTGAGATTTCATCGTCTCATAGTGGTTTTTCTCTCACCTGCAGTTCCGTGTTATGGAATCGTGGATTTTGATGTAGAGGAAGAGATTGAGCTCGAGGGGCAGGCTCTACTAGATGAGTGATTTATGTTGATGACTGTGATTGTGGGATTTATATCCCCTGATGTTGTCATTTATTTATTTAATTCTTGCTTTCTTTTTTATTGGATAATTGTATAATCTTCTTGTGACGCCCCCAAATTTCCCTTAAAATAACACGGGAATCGAGGCGTCGGGATGATGACAACACGGGTCACACATCCCATCAACCAGTGTCGAACGTGTGTGTGCACACGTGACATACATAAAAATATAGGTCGCAGCGGATAATAAATTAATATCTAAGTACCAGAATTTTTTTGGAAATATTTTACAAACCAATTTAATAAAAACTCTCCAACAGGAGATTTAATACAATCATCCAAAAATACAATTTAAACAAATACATAATTATAAAAAGGGGAAAATAAATTTCCCGAGATATCAATTAATAATATCACCTCAATAGCGGAGCCGTCTCCTCAGGCTCGGCCTCTCCAAAGTCTGCATCCAAACAAAACTACGACGCCAAGATGGCATCGCAGGTAAGTACAACCCAACCAAACCAAAAGACAAAAATACATTAATGCCACAACAACAACCAAGAACAATTTCCATATGCATGAGGCTCAAAATCATCTTCCTCAAAATCGATGAAATAACCACACTCGTCAAAATCCCAATTTAATCCACCATAAAATCACCCATCATTTTCCATAAAATAATATCCTCAAAATCGATCATACCGGGCGTTACGTATCGCCGTCCCCGATATGATTTACACACACACCCAAAATCATAATGGGGGTTACGTATCGCCGTCCCCATTACGATCCACACACACTCATTTCATACCGGGCGTTACGTATCGCCGTCCCCGATATGAAATGCACACCCGATGACCATAATGGGCGTTACGTATCGCCGTCCCCATTATGTCACCCACACACTCACACGCTGATCACAACGGGCGTTACGTATCGCCGTCCCCGTTATGACTCAGCCCAAAATCAATCAAATCCATTAAACTCACTTTAAATCCCAGTTTCCATTCTCAACACATGAATATCCAAAATCATGCCAAAATCCACTTTCCAAATATTTTCATGAGCATGCGCGTAAATACACAATGCAGACAACCATGCAGCAATTATCCAACATTTAATTAATCCAATCAACCAACAGATATTAACATCAACCAACACATAGCAACAATAATCAAATACAACAACTGTTGATGACAAAAATATATTTACAAAAAGTTGTGTGAGTTGAAAAAATGTGTGTTTTGAAGTCTCATGGAGGGATGGTTTTCAAAAAGTTGCAAACTTTTAACTTGGACCTTTGAGCAAGCAAGGTTGGAGGATTCTTAAAGAGGACACTACATTGCTGCATAAAATATTTAAAACTAAATACTTTCCAAACTCTAAATTCAGTGATGCTAAGCTAGGTGTTGCACCCTCTTATGTTTAGAGAGGTATTTGGGAGGCAAAGAGCTATCCATTACAAGGGTATCGATGGAGAGTGAGTGATGGAAAGTCTATAAACATTTGGACTAATTTTTGGTTTTCTAATCATAGATTGATTCCATATCCAAATTCTATCTCTCCAACTCAGATGAATGCCAAAGTGGCTACTATGATTGATATTGATACAAGATGATGGGATATTGAGAAAGTTAGGAGTATCCTACCACCTAGAGAGACAACTAAGGTCCCTAACATCATGCTGGTCTCGGAGAGTAAACCAAATAGTATTGTGTAGGAGCATGAGAAGAATGATGCTTTTAGTGTGAAGAGTGCTTATCGTCTATTTCTTTTCCTTGAACACGTGAGGCAACTTGGTGAGGTGTTACATGTTGAAGAGCATAAGAAGATGTGGAAGAGTAGATAGAGAATGAATGTGCCAAGCTAAGTGAAGGCCTTTGCTTGGAAGGTGTACAAAAATGGCCTACCAATTATTTAGATTTTTAAGATAAAAAAGGTATTGGAAGAGGCAATGTAAGTGGAGCAATGAGGAAGAGGAAGATACTAGCCATGCTCTAATCTATTGTCCTAGTATCAAAGAGTTATGTTACAATCACTTTGGTTTCCTAAAGGATACTGAGATCGAGATGGATTTTTCTCAGGTTGTGTTATCTGTATTGAATAGAAGAATCTTGGGTGAGGTAGAGAAACTGTTTCTATTTGCTTAGGGTATGTGGTATAGGAGAAACTAGTTGCTCTATGAGAATAAAAGTTTTTCACCAGAGCAGATCGTGAATCAAGCTTTTTCAATATATCATGAGCATCAAGTTATTGCATATGAGCAGTGAAGAGGGATGAAGCCTCGCTGCTGTTGGCTGCCACCACCTATAGGAGCTCTTAAGTTAAACATAGATGAGGTTTTTCATGATCAGTGCAAATTAGATGTGGGGATATAATACAAAGGGATGAACTTGGGAGGGTCATTTTCTCTACTAGCAAAACAAAACATGAAGTGAAGGACCCTATGAAAATTGAATTTCTATTTGTCTTGAGGGGCTTACAGGTTTACTTTCCTTTGGATATCAATGAACTGCAAGTGGAGATTGACTCCCTTCTTATAGTGAAAAAGTTGATTAGAGAAGAAGTTTCAATGTCCATATGGGGCGACCTGATCTATGAGATTAAAAATATGCTGCACATGTTTTCAAAGTACAGTATCCAACATAGAGGTCGAATCGCTAATGTTGTAGCCCATAATTTGGCAAGATATGCATCAAATGCATGGCATATAGAGGATTTGATAATTTGGTAGGATTCTTTCCTTGAGAGTGTTTTCCAAGTGTTTGGACCGATGCTATGATGTATTTTCCTTTATTGATGAATAAAACAATTTATTTGTTATAAAAAAGAATGTAAAATCTTCTCTCCATAATGATCTTTTTTATTAATTTATATTTGTCAAAGCTAACTTTTCATATTAAATTTTAAGAATATAGTAGTATTATCTAAACTATACAATTTCATAATTTTGAGAAATAAATACATAATGGGAATCAAAAAAATTCACTTGTATAATTATAGATATTATTATATGTTATATATAATATATATATATATATATATATAGATATATATATGTTATAGATTTTCTTTTAAAATCGTGGGAGCCTCCACGGCTTTTCTCCCAACGCCTTCTAAAAATCCTAAGTCTTTCAACACCAATGGCGTCGCTTTTTGGGTGTTGGGAGGGGGGAGGGGGGAGGGGGGAGGGGGGGGGGGGGGGAGCTACACCTCTATCTCCCCCCTTCCTCTCCCCATTTCCTTCCCTTCCATTCTCCTTTCATTTCTCTCTGGTTTTATTTCCACATTTCCTCCCCCATTAGTTTTTCTTCTTCTTCATTTTCTTCCAGCCTTTCTCGTGTCCCCCCCTCGTCTCCTTCTCCTCCATTTCTTCTTCTTTTTCCTTTGCTGGTTTGTGTTTTTAGTTTGTTTTGCAGGAACCACGATTGTTGGGAGGTGTTTGGTGCATTTTTTATGTCGACAGATGCAATAGCTTTCAGCGTGCTGGCCTTCACACGCGCCCCACCGTTGTCCTTTTAGGGTGCGGATTGAAGTGGCACGTGCTTCACATGTGCCTCTCACAGTGATAGGTTACTCTTCGTGCGCCACCATCGAAGGGGTCTATCGTAGCCACGCGCGAGACCATAAGGTCCAGGGCACTAGCATCTAGCGTCTGTCTCTTCCACAACCCTCCAGAGGCGGCACATGGAGACCATGCGTCGCTGACAGTAATGGTCCCCTGTATTGTCCACTTAAATTTCTCCAAGGTTGAAAACGGGATCGTTAGGGTCTGGTTTTCCCAGTTTAGTTTTATTTTCTATCTGTTACTTAGTTTTAACAAAAACCAAAAAGATCTAGTCTCTATGACTTGATGTCCTTAGAGTTTGTCTCATAATTCGTCTTAGTACGGAAGTGGGGTTTGGTTGGTTTGTTTGGTTGGAAGTTGTAACTCTGTCTTAGAATAGAGTTAAGGCTATCTCTCAGACGGTGTTCTAGAGAGTTTTGTAGTTAGGGTTAGAAAATGTCAGTCACGTTTAGTGTACTGAAAAATTATAGATCATCGTTTAGTTAACTTGTAATGTATGTTTCAAGTTTGTCTATAATGTCCGTTATTAATGAATGAATTACAGTTTTCCTCTTAAAAAAATGTTGCAATGTTCTAAAAATCTGGATATTTTATGTTGTTAATGCCCACCATCTCGACAAAGGCATGTAACAAGGATAAGCATATTTTAAGGGTAGGTTTGGGTACTAACTATTTTGAGAATATATTATTATTTGTTATTTTATTACAATTATTTTTTCTCCACTTTTACTTACTTTTTACTACTATTTAATTTTATTATTAGTTTTTCATTATTTTGTCACTTCTATTCGCAGAATATCTAAGATCGCTTTACTATCCAAACGTAACTTAAGTCTATATCCAATTAGAAGTGGTAATACATGACGCGACTCGTTAATTTATATGACATAAGTTTAATGAGTCTGGATATTATGTTAACGGATTCAAATCAAAATGGGTTGACCCATTAAGACGTGATTCATTAATGGGTCAACCTGGTTGACTTGTTTAGACCTGTTAATTTTTTTAATTGAAATTATAATTACATCCTTTTTAACCTAAAAGCAAAAATACTCTAACCCTATTTCGTATTTATTAAACTCTCTCCTAAACCCTCACTCTCAATTCTCAGCTAAGTCAGTTCTTATAAGTCACAATCGCCTCCCACACTTCTTTTGGATTGTAATTTTAATATTTTTATTATTTGAACAATAATTTTTGTGATTTTAATGTTTATATAAAATTATATTAATCAGATCAAATGGATTATTTGGATTAATTTATCCATTTACATAAACGGGATGCTATGGTCGTATCGTGTCGGTATATTTTTAATTAATTCATAATGAGCCGTCAAAACGTCCTATTATTAGAATATTCTTTTTTAGTATATTCTTTTTATAACTTAAAAAAAAAATTATTGTATTATATACATGAGTTGTAATGATTATATGAGATGCATTGAGGGGCTCTATCAATCCAAACAATCCTTAAAATGTTTTATAACTAAAAAGTAACGAATTCAAATTTTTAAGATTTCATGTTTAATTTAGATTAAAGCTTGGTCTGGATAGTGAACCATCTTAACTTATATTATTTAATTATTATAATTTTTTTAAATTTTTAAACAAAATATAATAAATAATTCTAAATTTTCAATTTCTAAAATAAAATTTAATATTTTAATAAAATTTAATTTAATTTTTATCCATCTTATATCAACTTCCTATTTAGCAAACTATAAGAGGAGGTCCACTTCTTTTTGCTCAGACTTAACGCATGGCACTTCATGCATGGGCCCCATGGCAATACATTTGGGATTCAGTTCATGTATGGGTCCGCATGCTTTGTTATTGCTGAACATTAGAAGGACCAACCGCATGATCTTTTTTCAAAGGGGTGTGTACGGCACTTCACGGGCCCACTTTGTATTCGGCTCTGGATTACAGTAAAAGGGCATGACACATGAGGAGGCACGGATATAATATATATATATATATATATATATATATATGTTTAGAAGAGGAGGACCGAGAGGGGGAACGTGAGCTGATACGAAAAGGCGTAGAGGGCCGTTTGATTTTCCTCATGGCCGACTGTTCATTGGTTTTCTTTGAAGAATTTTTATTGTTGTCTGTAATGTATATAAATAACTAACTTTTTAAGTAAGATTAAAAATAAACTTTCATACTAGATGATATTTTTAATTTATTTTATATTTATGTATTTGATTTTCAATTATTAAAACTCTTTTGTTTTATTATTCTCAATTCATTATAAACGTTTTCTTTTTCGAATAACCATAAAATTTATTCCGTTATAGATTCAGTCAAGTTTTTTCTATTGGATGAATTAGTTATTTGATTATGTTTGGATCAACTGATTGTTTATATTGATTTAAATATCTGCTGCAATATATCTTCTTGAGTATATTGATGTTGTTAGATTTTCTCAATAGTAATAACAATTTACATAATTTAAACACGATGAATGATTTTTCAAAGAGTTACATTTGATTTAATTTTGATTATTAGTGCTATATCTTCCAATTGAGAATTTTGGAATTGAATTCTCAATTGAGTTATAAATAAATTAAGAATAATTAAAATACTGGATGTGTACAAGGGATTCCCGACACTCTTCTATTTGTCAAATTTAAATACTTTTTCTATTAATTATTTTGTTTCATTTTACTTTGCAATTAAAATTTAATTTTTGCTCTCTCATAAATCGTTTAATATTTTATTTAGTTTCTTTGTTATATATTTCATTTTTTAATCTATCTTCTTGTAGAAACGACATTCCAAAACTGTGCTGCAACTATCACTTTATTTTTTAGACATAATCATTTTTAGTTTTTTTTTTGTGGTGATTTATGTATCCCTTTGATTTTTTTTTTTTTTCTAAGCAAGCTTGGATAATATATAAGTGAAAGATTACAAAGTCTAGGGTGGATCTTTGCCACTATCAATATATAGGATACATCTAGGAATAATAGCTAATGGAATGCTACCAAACGGTGAGTTTGAAGCGGCCCACTGCACCACCGAGTGCGCCTATCAATTTTGTGATTGATCTATTTTTTTGAAGCTCCAATCATTATGAGCATTTAAAGAGTTTGCGATATCTCTCAAGATGGTATATATTTGCCAAACCATTACTTCTCCATAGATAAAGGAAATCACCAATTGGGAGTCTCCTTTCAAGGAAGTTGCAGAAAAGCTTAAATGGTCTGCCATTTTGATGGCTAATCTCGCCCTAAAGCTTCGGCAATAACTAGGATAGTAATGATATTTTTCCTAGTCCATATTTCAATGATCTCCCCATATGAATTTCTACTGACTACTGATGTTGTTGAGAAGGAGTTCCTAACAACTACATCGAAAGAAATACTAATCTAATTTGTTGTGGGTTTTTGCCATTCGTGTTCTTTTTTCCGTTTGCTCTTGGTGCTTCATGCATGGATGTATTCTTGATAGGAAATATTTAGCTGGTGAGATGCTTGTCTAATTGGTAGAGTCACTTTGTTACGAACCAAATCATTCCTGATTCTCCGAATGAAGTCCATAATTAAAACAACAAAGATTTGGAAAGGATACTCCTTTTAAGTAGTAAGACCCAATTTTGACTTAGGATTTAAGATGTAGTGAAGACAGTCCGACAATGAGCCAATGGGTAGGGACTCAAGATTTAAATGCCAGCTCCTTTGGTTCCATAGAATCTTGGTAAAAGGGCACTCAATAAAAAGGTGTAGTAGCATTTCCGCTTTATCATCACATAGTGGACAGTTCAAATTTGGAATGCTTGGAATAAACCTTTTCAATATATCCTTTATTGAGAGAAGGTTCCAGAAAATTTGCCATAAAAATGAGTTTATGGCGATCATGTAATTTGAGGTTCCAAGTTTTCCATAAAGGGAAATCAGTAGTACTTGTTTGAGAGTTTTCCAAGCTAACTCCAATGTGATGTGCTGATTTTACAGAGAATAACCCATTTTGAGCTTTTGTTTGACTTTTTTATCAGCATTTTGAGAGGAGTAGGTAGTAGATTTTTTTAAAAAAATTTCATGGACACTCTCTTGACTGAAAATGGACATTAATTTGTTGATGTTCCAAGATTTTGTGATCTAATTAATCAAATATGAAACTTTGATATTCTGGGGAAGATCTACTGTTGTAGCTAGCGGGATAGGCATGAAATTATCTAGAGTTGGTATCCAAGGTCTAGCCATACTCTAACTAAAAGCCCATTTGTAATTTGGAAACACATACATTTTACTAATAATGATTTGGTCTTTAGAATGACTTTCTAGAAAACCAAATATGTAGCCTTCTTGATCACTTAGTCAAATGATCACTCTTTCAAATATTTTTCAGTCAAAAGTTTATGCCAAACACTATCTTTTTATTAACTCATCTCCCATCCTATTTTCGCTAAAAATGTCATTCATTTTTCCATCATCCTTAGTCCTAATCCTCCTTCATTTTTTGATTTGCAAATAGATGACTTCAAACAAAGAGAGTTCTTTTTGTCCTTTGAGAAACTCCACTAAAATTTTTTGAAACTTCTATTGAGAGATTTACAAGTTAATTTCGGGAGTAGATGGGTAGCCATGTGATAAGTTGGAATTGTACTGACTACTAATCTGATGAGGCAAGTTCTTCCCACTTGAGATAACAGTTTTGATTTCCAACCTTCTAGCCTTTTATTTATTTACTCAGCATTTCAACGTAGTCTTGTTTTTTGGAACGAGTTGAAATTGTCATGATGCCTTTATATCTTGCTTTGAAAGAAGATGACACTTTGAAAGGTAGATTCTCCAAAACTAACATTTTTGTTGCAAAATAAGTGTTCTGAGTGATGAAGATAGATGAATTATTTTGATTAATTTTCTGGTCCAACCAAGCTTGATAAGTATCAAGGACCCTTTTGACAGCAATGATTGATTTCTTCTTTGCTCTCCCAAATATTATTAGATCATCAGTGAATAGAAGATAGGATATTGGTGGACAGTTCTATTTATCTTTACTCCTTCCAAATTTTGAGATAATTCTTCTCTCATTAGAAGTCTTGAAAGTACTTCAATGCATAAGATGAAGGGGAATGGGGAAATTGGATCACATTGTCGAAGACCCCTTTGAGCTTTAAAAAATCCCCTGGGAAAGCCATTAATGAAAATGAAAAATGATACTATGGTGATACATTCCTAATAAGATTAATCCAGGCTGCATTGTAACCCAACACTCGCATGACTTCTAATAGAAGGCTCCAGTCAACTAGATCAAAAGCTTTTTCCATATCCAACTTTAAGGCCATTTGACCTTTTTTTCCTTTGTGATTTTTGAGATAATAGAACATCTCATGAGCAATGATTGAATTCTCTCTAATATTTCTTCTTGACACAAAAGTTGTTTGAAAAGGAGAAATGATACTCGAGAGGGTTTGCTTTAGTTTGTTTTCCAGGACTTTTGTGATGATCTTATATATGACATTTGTTAGGCTAATGGGCCTATAATTTTGCGGGAGTTTTGATTTTCAATATTTGGAATGAGGCCTATATGGATATGGTTAGTTTGTTTTAGGAGTTTTCCACTCCTGAAGAAATTTTGTACAGTTGCTATAACATCGTTTTTAATGATATGCCAATAGTGTTTATAAAAGAGAGCGGTCATACTAACGGGGCCAGGAGCTTTATGATTTGGGATTTGTTTGGGAGTGTCATAGATTTCTTCTTCTGGAGGTATTGCTGTTAAATTCACATTCTCTTCCTCTGTTATTTGTGACTCAAAAAGATTTTCTAGATTATCTGGGAAGGTCAGATTTGTAATTGTGTAAATTGATCTGAAATGATAGATAAAGGATGATTCAATAATTTCTTGGTTCATTGTCCAATTTCTTGACTCTTGCTTGATGGCACCTATATCATTTCTCCTACGTCGGATTATTGTTGATACATGAAAAAATTTTGTATTTAGACTAGAGGTGATAAGCCAGTTGATTCTTGACTTTTGTTTGCAAAGAATTTATTTTTACTTTAATTGCTCCTGTAGTTTAAGAAAGAGAGATTCATCTTTGTGCAGACTCCATTGATTTGGCGGGTTGCTTTGTAAGAGGCTGATTTCCAATTTCAGTGATTGAATTTTTTCTTGAATTCGCCTAAAATGTTGTTTGTTCCACAACTTGAGTGCATTTTTTTTGTTTCCCTAAGCTTGTTCCATAGGATGAAAGTTGGATTACCTTGAAAATCTTTATACCAAGCTTCTTGAACTATAACGTTGCTTAAAGGCTCGCTGGTTCAGAATTTTTCAAACTTGAAAAGGAGAGGGTTGCTTTCTTTTTTTCATGGTGTTGATCAAGAGGGGATATTGATTTGAGGCTGAGGTGATCAGATGTTGTATAAATGCATCCAAAAAGAGAAGGCGCCATTGTGCATTTTCTATTCCACGATCCAATATTTCTCGAATCATTGCTTTGCCATGTTGACTGTTTGTCCAAGTGAATGAAAGACCCGAAGAGCCTATATCAATAAGATCATGAGTGTCCATCAATTTTTTAAGGCCTGCTATAGAAGATGATGTTACTAGTCTGCCTCCTCTTTTGTCCTGTTGATTTATCAAATCATTAAACCACCTATACAAAGCCAAGAGTCGAAAATGAGTTATGAATTGAATCCAATAAATTCCAGAAGCTTGCTTTGAATTGAAATTAGGCTAGTGCATAGACAAATGTTGCTAGCCATGAGTGGTTAGCGGGATCAGAGTAAACCGAAAACAAAATAGTATTACTATTTATATGGACCGGTTCTAAGTCTAAGCCCAGCCTCCATAACAACAAAAGACCTCTTTTTTTATCTCGAGGCTGGACATTTACAAAATTTTGGAAACCAAGTCTATTTATAATAGTACTGGTGTTTCTATCTAACACCTTGGTTTTCGACAAAAAGATAACATACTTATTATGTTTAGTATTAAAAGCCCTAATGCTTTTAATTGCGAAGGGACGGGTGAGTTTCCTGCAATTTCATACCATTTTCCTCATGGATGATTTGGAGGCATGGTATAGCCTACCTCATCAGCTTGTTTTAGATTTCTGGATGGTGAAGGCTTTGTCTTTGTCTTTACTTTGCTATACGGCTTTGTGATTGCTGCATTCTTTCCTTTCTTAATCTTCCCAAAGTCTTAAGTGTTGATTGTAAGTAGTAAGAGAGCCACTTCTTTCTCATCCGGTTGTGCATCTTAAGGCAATTGAGACGGAGGCTCCACCGATTCTTCATTTGTTTTTTTGCTGCTTTAGTTTTGTTGGGAGAGTTTCTTGTGCACACAAGGACCCTATCCTCTTAAGAGAGTACTTCAAATCACGTAGTGGAATTAGTGAAATAGATCCATCGAAAAGAGGGAAGTGAGCACGTTTCTCTTCAGCATAGCTCGGTGGATATTTTGGAACAAAAGTTACTATAGGTTCTCTCGTCTGCATGGGAAGGATGCCAGAAAAAGCTTCTAATGGTTTTGGGAGCTCGTCCATGTTCCAATAGTTGTATCCCATGGCACGGTTGTCTACTGCTAAGCCCAACTTTGAGTTTTCTTTCTTTAAAGCCTCAGAAGAAGTGTTTGGAGATGTGAGCATTACCAGAATGTATGTTGGAGTGGGCTTTGAGCTTGAGCATTCTTGCTTCGGAGCGAAAATACTCGATGGGTTGTATGATGCTGAGGCCCATTGTGGAGGGGCCATATTTGCTTTCTTTTGTGTTTTATTCTCTGCTGAAGGAAAAGGTCCACTGCTACTTGACTTCGGGTCTATTGGGCTCAAAAGAGGAGGGCCCAATTGCTTGTCATTTGAAACTTTTAAACCCTTTCATCATTTCCTGTAGTTGTAACCAATAGTCATAACTATCCTCCGAATTCAATTCTACTGGATTTGGAAATTTTTGCATGGACTCTTCTACCCAAATTCGGTATTTCTCTATGACTGATTTGGGTTTTTATGGCTTTGAAAGACTGATGGGATAGCATTAGGTGAAAGCAAATTAATGGGTCGTTGAAGGGGTCGATCCTCAATTGGTGAGGGAGCTTTAATGCCTTTTGAGCTTTAACTCGACAGTGGATTGATTAATCTTAGCCGTTGGGTTTGTTGACTCTGATCCACCAGGTTTGCCACCCTGCAAGGCTGAGGAAATGATCAGGCTCACCTACTGATTCCCGGTTTCACTCTGCTTGATTGGTTTCCATAGAGTGAGTGGCCATGTTTCTTTCTTGTTTTCATCAATTTCTGTAGCCTGAAATTTTTGAGTTTCCTACAATCCCTCAGTGCAAGTGTTCAATAAGAAAGGATTTCTGACTAGGTTCTAAAAAAGAGCATTACATTTTTTAGTTTCCCAGCTTGTGAAAGACGTGAACAATCCACTCTTGTCTGGTTTTCGAGTCTAGGAAGACCTGCTTGAGTTTGTATATCTTACATAGGTTCTTTCCCTTTACCTGTCGATTGAGATGGAAAAGTGGTTATTCCTTTAGCTGGCATTTCTCTTATGGTTACACTTCTAAGAGTTTCTTGTGGCTTTGATGGCAGAGTGAAAGGTAACATGGTTATTGAGCTGCTAAAGAAATCGCTTTCTTTGAACACCTTTGTAACTTATGTTTTCTCAAAGATTAACTCATTCTCTAGTATTTCTTTCGAGGAATGGCTGGGTATTATAGCTTGACCTATTTGAGGTAGAGTGGCTTGCATGAAGCTTGGTGAGTAAGCTCTCAACCAGGGTCCAAAGGGAAGCGGATTTGGGATGGTTTTCAGATATTTACAGAATATTTGAGAGTGACCTATGCGACCATAGGCATAACAGAAATCTAATAAATGTTCATACTTGAAAGAAACCCATGTTTCGATGTTGAAATTTCTCGATTCCTAGAGTCCCTGCTTCAAAGGTTGTGTTATGTCAGTTTCAATCTTGATGCGAATATATTTCTTGCTTGCTATTCCAAACAGTAGATCAGTATCCACTCCAATATAGTTTTCCAAAGATTTTCCAATTTTTGATGCAGTTTTTTCATTCATGTTGTTTCTTGTCAGGTCATGAATCTGAACATAAAAGAAAGAGGAGTTTAAACTTATCTCTTGCTATGTGCTTCTCGCAGGCCAAGGTTTGAGAATGAGTAAGTGACCCTTGAAGTTCCAAGGAGTTTGGTTTAAGATCCTCTCTTTGCCACTTGAGTTGAGGAAAGTGAAGAGAAAAATATTTTCGTCTAAGTCTTCTATTTTGAATTTCTTGATGAAGCTCCAAGCTGACAAAAAAGCTGCATGAAGTGAGTTACGATTAAGTGATCTGGTGGCTACAATCCAGCCAATGAGAGCAAATTCTGAGTTTTCATTTTCAGTTTCTGTTGTTGGAGAAAGTTGTAGATCTTCCCATGATAATGCTTCCGTTTGCTTGATGAGATTTTCCAAATCCATGATGAGTGAGAGTGGTATTTGTTCACTGCTTTTTTTGGAAAGAACAAAAGGAATGTAGATAATAAGGAGATAAGAAAGTAAGAGGTCTTAGTTTTTGTTTGGCTTTAAGTAGAAAAGTGGCTAGGATATACAGACTCCAAAAATAATTTTTTGGGTTCAAAACCTAGGTTTCGGTGGAGTCCATCCTGAGAGGAGAGCTAGTTGAATTGACCAACACACAATCCCCTTTAGTGTTCTTGTTCGGGTGGTGAGCTTATCTTTCTTTGGGTGGTGATATCTATATGCCATTGAATCCTTTTATTTTTTATTTTTATTTTCCTATTATAAGCCCAATATCATAGAGAATATAATAATTTTTATATAATCATCTTAGACAGAGTTACTATTATTATATGATTATATAATAAAATCTTTATAAATTAGCATTTAAATAATCAGCATAAAACTAATTATCTAGTTTTTAGTTTTTTTTCGTATTTCATAATAATAATAATAATAATAAACTAGATAAATCAAGTTGTCATTCAATTAAAAACCTTTGACTTTCCAAAAATTGTCAATCTTATTTAACTACTCGTAACTGCATGCGGCCCAATAAATTGAAATCCTGGCGAATCTCTCTTGTGAAAAATTGATGAAGCTCAAATTGCAAATCGTTTCTCCCTTGCTAATATTACAATATTTGAGATCTAAAAATTATAAAATTGTGCTTAAGCATATCTCAATATAAATAGAACTTATATATATATATATATATTCAATAATATAAATTATATTCTATTATTTCTATTTTAGTATTTTAATCCAATAATAGAGTATTAGAATGTATTTTTGCACACTCCTAAAAAATATAGAGCAAAAGTTTGCTACCTATAAGAATCCACCGAAGGATAAGAGTTACTAGAAGAAGCTCTTTTTCACAAGTTAGAAGTTTAATTTTGTAATCAACTCAAATATGAATTTTTCATTAGCATAAAGGGATTTATATAGGAAACTTGGAACAACCCTCCAAGCATGGGTAACTCCAAAAGACATGAGAATTTTAAAAGACAATTACCTAGAGAATTTCAAAAGAAACAGAAAATTTGAAAACGTGCAACATCCCACCAGCCTTGCAAACCCCAAATGACTGTAAATAGATAAGAACCCTCAAACTGATCAATATCTCCCAAGAGATGAGGCTCATCTCCCTCTGAAATCTAGGGATTAGGAACAATACAAACTCAAATAAGTAATTGATAGTGGTTATTGCAAGCTTATCATCCTCTATAAATAACCCATATAAGGTAAGTAATGATCATTTCATTCGTGATATATACTTTACTCATATTAATTATTGACTTAGGCATCAAGGTGTCCCCCGAGCACCCAACGTCATCCCTTTTTGATTATTGTAGGTCAATCGGGCGATCAGTTTCATTGTTGAGAAACATGTCCTTTACATATATATATGGTATACGGCCCATAAATTAATTATTTTTTATCTCTCATAAACATGATTAAAAGTTTCAGTAAGAACTTAGACAAACTTTCACATTACAAGAAAAATGCTTATTTATAATCAAAATGATCCATTCACATCGATGTTTGTTTTTTAGCACTTTAATAGTTTCTTACTAACCATGCTAAATTTGTTTCCAACTGACCCCTTGAATGAACCACCCATAAGTGGCCGACCCGACGATAGGAAAGTACAAGAATTGATATCATACATATATCTGGTGTCCCTCTTGGAGACATGTCTAACGACATTGGACCCGCATGAATATCCCAAGACACCTAGATCCTTCATCCTACAATTCCAAACCCCTCCCAACCACCTAATTATTCAGAGTATCAATCCTAGTGGCTGCCCCTCTTCCAGATCGAAATCTAAAAAGAGTTTCGCAATGAGTAGACATATGATTAAAGAGTTCCACGACCTCTGTCTCTATCCCTCAACCTACATAGCATAGCATATTTGATTAAGAGTAAGCGAGTTTGAATTATAATATAATATGAGAATCTGATCATAAGAGTAGGGTTCTCTGCCATCTCCAATGTAAAATGATTAGGTTCCACTATTGGAATTTCTCCCCACTCCTAACTTCCCAAGTACATAATGAAAATAAAAGTCATATCATGCTACTTTAAATTCATAAGATGCTCCATCTTAGATGGTTGTTGTTACTTTGGATTTGGAATCGGGCCCATGGTTTATTGGGCTTGGACGTAAATATGGATCATGTGGCTTCCGTCCTGAGAATGGATCTCTCATTTGGACAAAAAAAGTTATGAGAGAGGATTTCAAATTAAGCTTTCCTCACTTGAGTAGAAAGTATTTAAAAAAGGAGGATATCCTGAACTAATTACCACCAGCAATCGGTAATTTTAAAGAGTAATAAAGATGGATTGAAAAAGGTTGAAAGCCAGGCAGTAAAGCTTGGGTTGTTGACACATCGTGTCCATTAGTGAGAAATTTCTCGTACATGTAAAGATAGATAGGCTATCTCATCTCTTTTCTTGAAGTGATGGATCGAACTTCGATCATGTTAGGAATATGTCCGTCGACATAGATTTGTTTGATGATTCCGAGCAACAATTATTTTTTTTACAGTGCTCAGAATCTTCAAACAATATGTTAGTCATACTTGTCTTATTTAGTGATCCTAAACAAAGGTTGAATTCTTGTACTGCTCGATATTTACTAACTTGTGTGCCCATCAAATTAGAGATACCGAGCAAGGAATTAGACTTATTTTCTTGCTCACTTTATTAAATAAGCTACAAGAAATTCAGTCATATTATGCCAATATTTCAAAGGGAAAAAAGACTATACAAAGATTGTATGCACATAGTAATGGGTTTTGTAGTTGTCCTTGATAGCACGTAGGTTATACGGAAAAGAATATAAAAGTAGCAGCTAGCTCATATATGGATCGACACACAAATTACCAAGCCGGTATAACAAATTTCAAACAGTTCCACGAACATGGATCGAAATTCTAAACAGTGGTGGATCTATCATACATTCCCGATTCTTTGCACATATATGATCATAATTGTTATAACCAGCCATAGAATTTGTAATATTTTTGTTCTTTTATTGTGTGGCCTTTTGCTATTTTCGAGGAATATAGTTTTCTAGATCTTAGTGTCAATGTGCGTAGGGGAAGCCTTGGCACACTCTTCAATGGATTAGCCAAATAATCCAAACTTAATTGATAGTTAATATGAAATTAATTTATTTTGACTATTTCATTCATATTAAGATTTTATATTAAATTATTTATTTATTAACTATAAAGTAATATAATAATATTAATTTAATTTTTAATTATTTAATTTTATTATACTTTATTATTTTACTATTCTACCTATTATATATTAATTAGTAACCATTTTGGATCATGTAGAAATGTGGAGAGAAAGAAAAAAAAAAAAATTTGGCTAATAGAAAGTATCCAACAATTAAGTACATGATTTTACTTTTAAAGTTATTGTAGTTAAAACTTATTCTTTTTTACTTTGCCTATTAATCCATTGTAGTTGAATTTTCTTTTATAATAGTTAAATGTAGGAAAGTTTTTGCTATTGGTTAATCTATTGGAGTGCTCTTTGTAGTCCTGTTTAGATTTAGGACTCACATCAACTCATCTTAACTCATTTCTATTTCATCAATATATTTTTTCAATTTCTTATACAAAACATAAATTCCTATACATCGTTTTCAAATTCCAATACACATTTTTCAAATCTCAATATATATTTTTCAAATCCCAAAATAATAATAATATTAAAAAATAAACTAAACTCATCTTAATTTATTTCATGATCTCCAAATCCAAACGAGGCTTTAAACATATTGTTCTCCTATTTTTCTTATTACAACTCTCTTCAAACTTGGTGAGATTCACTATTTTTTTTTAATTTTTTTATAAAACAATTAATTTTATCTCAATTAATTTTATACATTCATACACATACATATTTTAATTTAGTTATATATTCAAACACATCTCAATATAACCTACAAAATATTACTATTTTTAAATTAACTCAAATTAATAAATCATCTGAAATTATCTCGACATCTAAAAGCAGCTTTATTAATAACATTTATTTAGGGCGTATCACGAATCATTTCTTCATAGCCATAGTTGACCATATGAGCCAGCTTGCTTGATATATATTAATGTTTCATATCTCCCTAGCTAGCTCCTATGATCTAAGCACCGACTTGAGAAAAGCATCCGAGCCCCCATGATACCCTTCATATATAGGTCACTTCCAACCTCCTTGGCCATTCTTCAAGAATCATTGCAAAACCTCTCCACCAAATATGGACCTATTTTCAATCTCCGTCTTGGTGTTTGTTGATGGTGATCAGTGATATATATCTCTCATGGTGATGTTTTATTTGATAGTGCTGTTTTGAAAATTATATGAAAAATTTGCATTCCCATTAATTTAGTTTATAATTTCTATTATACAAAAGATATTAATGGTTAGAAACGCCACATCAGCATCAATAACAGTTTGACACATTGCATTTGACGGGTCCGCCATGCAATATGACTGTGCCACGAACTTAAAACAATATTAATAAAGAAATGTAAAATGGACTAAATCACTTGAAAGACAAAAATTAATTTTAAAAATATGAATTAAAAAATCAAAATTAAAATTAAAAAACTTATACAATAAAAGAAAAATTATAAAAGTAGTAAACTGGGAAACTTAATTTTTGATTAATTAAAAAAGGCAATATATTTTGTAAAATTAAAAATACCAAACTGAAATTATATACACTCTAGATCAGTACCATGATCTTAATGATCATTGAATCAATATGTTCTTGGATTATTGCTGGCTAGAGAGTTTATCAGTGCTGCTAGAGTTTTATAATTAAATGAGATGAGATCGATAATTCCTTAATTAAAAAAAAAAAACACACACACAGAGTACCGGTCAAAATGAGGCGGCACCATTTTCGGTCTCCCTATCATTTTTTTTATATTAATTAACATAATTTGACATGTTTTAAACTGCATGGGATGCCCACACAAGAAACTGCATTTATTATCACATATTTTTGCATGACCTAATAAATTTCAAGCTCATGTAAGTAATAGACTAGATGATCAGGAATATTGTTTATATTTTCTTGGCAAGTACTCATGAGCATAAATACATTATACCTTTATTCCTTTATGATATTTCAAGCAGGTATATTAATTAATATTACGCATGAAGTAGTAGAACTCGGTTTCGATATTCCCCAAGAGCCCATAAGGGAAAAAAGTCTCTAAATGCTGAGTAGTGTAGTCCAATATACCTAAAAGACGTCCCTGTAATTTCCTGCACGTCCATTATAAAACATAATTGAAAAAGTTAAAAACAATTAATCAAACTAAGCTGAATTAATTTTAAATATATAAACATGAAATAAATATTAATACCTGTTGAGGGAAATCACCATCTTCGGTTTGGGAATTGATCAATACCCTTACTCCACGATGAATTGGTGTTGAATCTATCTCAGCCTGAATTTAAATAATTAAAAATATTCACAATGATTTACACAAAAGGATCATGTACATATAATGTGAAATCAATACTTATTATCGTGTGAAGGACCAAAAACACCATTCTCTTAGAGAGAGAACGTTCAGTTTATCTCTAAGTTTCACAACCTTCTACTGAGTGCCCTCACTAGAGGGGAGGGTGGAGTACTAGAGGCTTTTACCCTCCCCTCCTCTTCCTCCATTTGTATACACTCTTCTAGTAGTTTTTTTTCCATCCTCTCTACATCTCCAGTTCAGTTTTTACTAAATTTGCTGCCCTACGTTCCGTCAACACGATTCCCTCCACCGTATTCTACTATTGCCGATCTACTGGGATGATGCGAATTTGCGCCATTTTTCTTTGCGCGTTGACCACACGTGAGGCTTGTTCCTACGTGTGGTCTTCATGCGCCACCGACGGCTACACGCGCTGTACCAGTAAATTCCCCACGCGCCATCATAGATGAGCAACAATAATGTTCGACGGTAGATCTGTTCATCCGCTGCAGTGTCTCCCACTATGTTACTGCTTCCCCTAACCAAGGAGCAAATGGCAGTGGACGTGGCGAGTTCTCACAGTCAGCCTAGACTAACATGATACAGCACACACCCCTTTATTGTGGCTTCCAGCCGTAGGGTAAAAAGTCTGTTCATCAGACTATTTCAAAACCATCTCTAAGTGACTTTTCCTTTTCAGGAATGGGTGGGAGCGATTCATTCGCCTCTGATTACCCAATTTGTATTTTTTTTTTTTTTGTGTGTTGTATTATGTGTTAGCTTTTTAAAAAGATTATTGTGGATTCCCACCTCACTCAAATATGTATATTTGATCATTTAGTTAATATATTAAACTTGTTTAGAAAAAAAATCATTACTTATTATAAAAATTTAAGTTAATGATTTAAGTAAATTTAATTATTTGTATGATATTTTTAACAGATCCAATTATGACATTTATTTAAAAGAAATAAAAAATCTGAACTTTTTATGCTGATAATTTGATATACTCGAACAGGTCTTTATGGTGTGATATTGTTCCCTGATCTTTCAACAAAGAATTTTACCTTTTTATGTAAAACTAATCATCGAGGAGAAAATTATAGATCATTGTTATAACCTGTCCTGCTTCAATGAGCGTTAACAGAGCCCATGCAGTTTGGACAACATGTTCTCGGTTGCCTTCTATATTCGTCCACACCTGATTCACATTAAATAAAATTGGGTTTACTCTTTCATCTTTTTTTTTTTTTTTTGAATTGTGGCTTGATTTGAAACAAGTTGTTCATAGAATCATATATACATACCTTGTTGTAGCATGATAGGTAACTCTCTCCCCATCCACCATTTGGTAACTGCTTTGATATCAAAAAATCACAAGCTTTTCGTAATGCTACACAATTTTTGTAGTTTCTTCCGGAAGCAACCAATCCTGCTACAGCAAACCATGTACCATAGGTGTAGCAAATCCCCCAATTTCCATACCTGTTTACTTGCTTAAAGAGTTAGTACTTCATGATAAATATATATATAGAGAGGGACAAAAAGAGAGAGAGAGTAATATTGCTACGTACAGTTCTCATTTGGAGACTGCTCATGCAAGTCTGGATAATTTTGTCTTTGAAAGTTTTTTAAAATTAAAATTATATCTCTCTCAAATTACAATAATTTTCATTTAATGAAATATATATCAATAAGTTTGTACACGCTGTCCTAATTAGAATTGTAAATAGAATTTCTTATATATAAAATAATAGTTCTATTTTTTAGTATATATATATATAGAGAGAGAGAGAGAGAGAGAGAGAAAAAAAGAGAGAAAAATATAATTAGTAAAAAATTTATGATGAATTACCATGATCCATCAGGTTCTTGTACGTCTTGAATGTATTGAACTGACTTGGAAATGCTATTTTCTATCTCTGTCCTTCGGTGATTGGGATGGAGTTTCCTGAAGAGTACAAGAGCTTGAAGTGCTGACGAAGTGCACTCTACATACCTATAAAGGCAACAAGATTCTCTTGTTAGCTAGCTAGGAAAAAATATGATAATTATATCATAAAAAAATTATTTATTTATGACTAGTTATTTTTAACAAAATGACTATTTTCAATTAAAATGAGTCTATTTTCATTACAAATAGGTTAAAAATAACTATTTACAAATGTTCATTTTTCTTGTAGTGTTAATTCGGTAGAAATTGCAGTTGGATGAAGTTATCTCATGCATCTTACTCTCCCTCAAAGAGAGAACCCTCAAAGATCTCTGTGGGGTCGTATTTCTGCGAAAAATATAAACAAAATCTATGTTGTTAGTGCGATTTAGCACAATATATAAAAAATTTCTTATCCTATTTTAGTTATGAACATGACCCTTCTGACGTTTTATCAAAAGGCTTACTTGCATCCATGGGGATACTCTCTGAGGCTCCCATGCTGAATAACCACCATTTTCCCTCTGTAGTGGCAATTCAAAGAAAGTCGATTACTCATCAGGTTCAAGTCTTTTAAAGATAAAAATGAGAAATAAATACAGAATACGTGAGCTGAGTTTTTACTTGTAGAGAAAGAATGACATTCACAGCATCATAAAACCTCTGATTCTCCATTTTTTCCCCTACAAGGTCGGTGGACATTTGTGATAACAACAACGAAACCTGCAGTAGATTAGAACGAAAGTGTCATTATTCTAGGAAAAATGTAGTTCGATAGCAATGAGGCATTACCTTCAACCCTTCTGCTGTGACATCAGAGACTTGCCATCCATGGTCTGGCATTGAGAGTCCCCATGATCCTTTAGAAATGTGCCTGTGCATAGCTTTGAAGTCGCCTGAAGGGTCTTCCTGAACCTGAAAAAAAAAAGAAAGGAAAAAAAAACTTTGAACAAGTTAAAGATATTATCTTCCATAAAACCAGTGGCGAGCCACGTTGGAAAAAAGAAAAATATAGTTTAGTTTCTTTATAATTTAGTAGGATAAATATTAATTTTATTTTGTATTGGTTCTCTCTCTAAAAATTATATTGGTTCCCCTCGACAAAATTTAATCTAATTTAAAAATAAAATACATCTCATATAAAATAAAATAAAATAATAACATGATGACATGTTTTTGTTATAGATAAAAATAAAAATAAAAAATAATTTAGATGATTTCTAACGTATTTTTATTTTTATTTTATTATGATAACATGTTCTTAACATATTATATATTCTTTTATTTATATAAATTATACTAAATGTATTTTATTTTTATTATAGATTTTAATATCAGATTGTTCTATACTATATAAAAAAGTGTATATAAATAGAACAAAAAAAGATTTTATATATTTTGCATTAATTTTGCTTGACTCCCTCTAAAATAAATTTATGTCTCCACCACTGCATAAAACCATGCTAGTGATGCCTTGGGGAATATAAAATTTAGGCCCAGCAATAATTTGATTATATTCGTTTTGAGAAATGATTTGTACAAGTCTCAAATAATCAAATTTTAAATAGGCAAGTTATTAAAAAAAAAGTTCTAAATAAATAAGTTTCATGCAAGTCTTTATAAAGAAGAGGACCTCATCTTAAAAAAGTGAAAAAAAAAACTATTATTTATTAGTAATAAATATATATATATATATATATATATTTACAAAAGATTGATATGAAACTTATCCATTCGGAGTTTTTACGTAGTATTACTCGTTTGGTGGTTTAGCCTATAATTTCTTTTTCTTGTACAGTTTTATAATGCAATTGCATAGATAACTGATGGGTTTTCGGTTTGGAATTTTTTTTTGTGGCCCGTTACTGTGAGAGCATCCGCATTTAGATTCTTAATTTTTCTCAAATTTTAATTAAAAATATTATTCCTTATAAGTTTTTCTTAAATGTTCGTGATCTCCAAAAAATTTTCTACATCATTTATATATTTTCCTTCATCTATTATAATAATACTCTTTTATTATTTCTTTATTACTTTACGTCATAATACTATTTTTAATAAAATATAATAATATATATAAATTTAACTTTGAAAAGTGAATAATAACTCCTCTAATTTAAAAAGTTACTGTTTACCATTTCATCCGTGATCCTCTCAAAATATGAAATCAAATAAGAAAACACACCTCATAGGAGTGGAGGAGGTTTGAGGCACCGAATGAACGTGCTCTGAGGCCTATAATTGCTTTTTCTTGTACAATTTTATAAGACTTCTATTTTGAAAAATATTCTAACCTGTGAGGCTTTTATAAAATCGTGCGCTTTACGCAATGTTTGGCCGTACTCCTCATTTAGATTACATACCAGAATGGCTTGAATGGCAAAAACAGCAAACCATGTCTGGCAGCTTAAACCCTGCATCACCCATGTCATGTCAGACATCATTCCTTACATTTTCATGAATAGGAGATAAATAATATAGTTTTAGAACCTGCAAGTCTAGTCTATTCTTTTTGAAAATTAACTTAGGCTCATTTGTATTTGTATTTGAAGATAAAATAAATTCGTCTTAATTTATTTTAAATTTATTATTATATTTTTTTATAAAATATAAATTTTAATACAGATTTTTCAGATTTTAATACAGTTTTTCAATTTTTAAATCAACTTTTTCGAATATCAAAACAATAATAATATTAAAAAATAAATTTAACTTATCTTATCTCATTTCCAAATATAAACAAGACCTAAATCTTAAACTCACATAAGAAAATAACTTTATTTTTTATTAAAAAAATATACAAAATTTGCACATCTTAGAATTATAAATATCATTTTTTTTATATATCTTCAAATAAATAAAAAGTTTTAGTTTTTTAGGCTAATTAGGTGTTGAGCAGCGCAATGGTTTAAGAATATTGTGATCATATTACCTGAATTTTAAAGCCATCTTCTCCAACCCAATAATAGTCTGGAAGTCTGGCTAAATGAAGCTTGTATGCTACCGAGTTTGGCTCTTCAACCCAACGGGCCATCATACACATCACCTTTCAAAAGAAAGAAGTTAACTTTACAAAATTTATAAATTCTTTGATAACACATGCAACAAATATTTTCTAGAAAATGTGTTTTCATTTTGATTGAATTGAAATAGATCAGGCACGTATTATTATTTACCTTTTCAACGCATGCAATGCATAGATATCTGCTGACCTCGTCCTCATAACGAATACAACCAATGGCAGCTTTTAGTGCCTTCTCTCTCAACATTGAAAAGGGCCAACGCTTCAGAAGAGGTTCGGTTACATGGTGAAGAAAACCATTAGCCAAATCTTGTATGAGAGGATGTGGAGTGTAGAGATCCCCCTATATTATGATCGATAGCACTGTGAATATTGAGTTTTGATAGTTGTTCATACAATTAAAAGATGAGAAATACTTTAATTACAAAATAAATATTTAAAATAAGATTGACAAATTGACGTAGTTTGATACAGTACATCATATTATAAAATTACTTTTATAGTTGGTTTGCTTTTTGAGTTATCTCAACTTAACTTATTTCATCTACTTTATTGAATTCTCATATAAAATAAAATAAAATAATTCAACTTTAATTTCAAAATAAAAAATAATATTAAAAAATATTTTTTAATAATATTTCATTTAATTTTCAACTTTTATCTCAACCCAACTCAAAAAACAAACCAGAGTACACGTCAATTTGTAATATTTTTTTTTTTTGTAGAACTGTGTTTCTACATGAAGATTATTCTCCGTACTAACCTTTGCAACTGTGTTCCTGGCTTTATTCCAATTAACTAGGTTGTAAGGCTCGTTGTATAACTCTTTTCTTAGCGAATAAACTAACTCAGTGATTGGACCGACGAACCTCCTTCCATATATGTAAGACATGGGCACGTAAGCCATGCGAGCATAGCATAACATTTTGCCTGCATTTTTCATACAATTAAGGTGCATGTTTTTTTAACACGAAGAAAGAGACATTAAAGTCACAAAAATTAACCTGGATTAAGGGGGACGAAATTAGGAAGAAGGAAGAACTCTGGGGGTAACGGATTACATCCCGACCACTCATATGCTCCTAGTACCTATATATATATATAAATACACATGAGAGGAGGAATATTTGAGGTTTCACTTGACAGAAAAAACAATATTTAATAAGCTAGCTTCGGGTAGATTCAAAGTGGAAATATGCACATGTGGTCATTACAAATGTAATGTTAGAAAAAAAAAATGAAATTAAAATATTATCATATATATTCATTTAAAGTACAACATGTAGTTTATTTTTTTTCAATTGCATGAAAAATGTTACTTAGATGCGATGAGACCCGACCAGACCAAATTCGCCACTACAAGAAAAACAAATATTTGTGGCATTTTAATTGCAGTCAGAATGACTGTTTCTATTACAAATACTTTTTGCAGCATTTTTTTCTATTTTTTGCGATGAAATTTAATGTCGCAAAAAGTCAACTTTCTTGTAGTGCGCAAAAACCAAAAGTTTTGTTTTCGATGATGAAGTGGTACTCTATATCGGTTATTAAATTTTCAAATCAGTGTATACGGCCAGTTTTGTTCCAAAATTTGTTCAAAACCGTATCAATCTGGACCAATATTTACACCCATACTCTCAACATTCTTAGATGTGACAATAAGGCCTCGTTTTGGATATTTAGATACGATGAAACGAGATTAAAAACTGTAAATATTCGTGAGATAGTTATTAAATAGTATTGAAATTGCTTGAGTACGTAAGGTTTTTATTGGGGTTTGGAAAAGGAAAGACAAATTAAGGTTGAATAAAAATATTATAAAATTAAAATATTTATAGAACTGAATTTTTTAATCTATTTTTTTTTTTCAGTTTGAAGAAGTTGAATTATTTTTTTGTATTATATATGGAAGTTTGGAAAATTTCTAATAATTAGATGAAAAAGTATGAGAAATAAATTGAAAAGTATTTGTAGTTGAGTAGAGTTTTGGATATTGAGATAAAATGAACTGACTATCCAAACGGGGCCTAAATGATTGCTACACAAGTGAAGAATTAGAAATATCTTTTAATCATTTAACATCTTGTTATAAGATAGTGAGAAGATGATAAATAAAATGATTACAAATAGACATTACTCTTTTTCACAACCCAAGCTAGTTGTGATACTTCTATTTGGACACCAAATATTTTTTAGTTGAGATTCTAGAAAGTCTTATAGATACAAAAATATTATATAAAAATAAACTCATAATTTGATATGATTTTACGCGATCTGTTAGATTTACTTTACAATAAAAATAATTTTACAATGTGACGTACTACTTCAAGTCATATTACTCTAGATTTTGATTTTGTGTCATGTCTTTGTGGCTAAAATATTTCTTTTTTTACTAATATTTTTCTTATTAGTTCAATAAATTTTTTCCCTTAGCATATGTATGTATGTTATCATGAAATCCCCACAACTAAAATGACATACTTTTAGGTGCCGTTTCGATAGTGACATGAGATTAAATGGTTTTAGATGAATAATTGAAAATTGAATAAATTATTATTTTAAATATATTATTATTTTAATTTTAAAAATTGAACTATTCATATATTTTGTATTAGAATTTAAAAAAGTTATGATGATGGAATGAGATAAGATAAAACATTTTTACTCTCCAAATAAGGCCTAGTGTTGAGATATACGAGATCCGAGCTGCTTAATATTTAATGTGCATCATGATTTTTTAATAGATCAATATTCAGATTATTGCTACCTTAATTCACGAAAACTAATAATGATTTCTTAGTTTTATATATAACATTTCTGATTTAGTAAATAGAGTTATAAAATTGACAATTGTTCATACCGAGACCCAAAACTTTCCCCATGATGGCATCCCCACCAAACCGCCATGATCGAGGATCCATTTTCTGCCTCTAGCCATGGCCCTATCTTCACCATCTTCAGGCCCCTCTCCAAGTATCCTCAAGGCAATATAGTTCAAACCTGAGCCAAACACTGTACTGTGACCCATCATATGGAAACCCCATCCTCCATCTTGATTCTGTCGGACAACAAATTAACATATAAATTAATATGGATATTATCTTCCTCATAATAAATTTCCTATACCCTTTTTGGTTGCCTGGAATAGAAGTAAAGTTGAACGAAAACCTGAAGATTATACATGTATCGAATAATTTCAGTCCGGTGATTTAACGAAAAAATACGACTGAGATCTCCAGTAATGTACAACGCCATTACCTGCACGCATTATATGGTAATAACTGGAAATTAAATGAAGAAACTATCTTAATTAGTTGAGAAATGTATATATGTGTATGCAAATTAATTAATTATTAATAATTAATATTTATCTTTAGTGAAAGAAAAATAAATGATATTTGTAGTCCTGAAATATGTAAGTATCGTGTCATCACTTTAAAAAAAGTGAATAAATGAGATTTATATGATAAAAATTAATTTTTTAATAATGACTTAATCTATTCTTTTCTTAAAATGATTACATAGTATTTACATATTCGACGAATGTGGTATATATTAAAACAATGCAAGGTTTGAAAATTAAGAACGTACGTACCAAGGGTGGAAGGTAAAACAAGGGACCAATGAATTCAGCAGGCCAGTGGCCATCATGTGCCTGAAGGGATGAAAGGGAGCTTAGCGCACTTCTGAGTGAAGCTAACACTGTTTCATCAGTTATTTCTTCATTTTCTTGCAATTTCACTGGTACTGGTGGAATTGGCCCACTTCGATTCTCCTTTCTAAGCTGTGAATTCATCATGTAAAAATTAACTCATCACAATTGGACTTTTCAAAAATTACGCACAAATATCGTCTGATTCCAACATTTTTTTGAAGTGAAAAAAAAAAGTAACGAAATTTGGGTTTTATATTAATATAGGATATTGTGACAGAGACAATATGGTATTGATCTAGAGACTACATGAGGGCGATTTGTTCCGTTTGAAATTTGGGCTGAATAGAGTTGATCTCAATTTAATTTAATTTCATGTTGAGTCTAATATTTAAACACTGAATTTTCAAATTATTAAACTTACCTTAATTTTCAATTCTCAACTCAAAACTTCTAATTTACACATGTGATCTACATACAACCTTTTCTAATTCAATATCTTTTTATATACATAATTCACAATATTTTTTAATTTTTCATAAATATTACATTTAATTTTATCTTAATATCAAAATGCATCTAAACGCATTTTAAATAGATTTTACAAAACTCCCTCTTCATCATTTTAATTTACTATTATACATAAAAAAAAAAAAAAACTAATCTCAATTTAACTCATCATTATAAGGTAAAAAGAAAGAGAGAAACCTGCATCCTCGTCAAAAGATCAGAACTTTGTTTCTTCTTAAACCGATTTTTCTTGTATTCTTCACGAACCCTTTCAACTTCGGCACGTTCTTCAAGAGTGCCAGCATTAGGGTCGAACTCCCAGTGTTCCCGTCCAATGAAGTTGTTTGTTGTGAGCAGATCAGGACCTCCTTCTCCTATCTTCAGCTTCCACATCCTCTATTTCAAAAAAAAAAAAAAAAACTTCCACATCCTCAATTTGCCACACATACAGGTAAACTAACAAAAAGTTTAAAAATTAAAAAAAAAAAAACCCGTAAGTTGGTAATTATTTTGCTAAATATATTATAAAAAAATTACTTATTTATAAATAATTATTTTCAATCAAAATTATTATTTTTTTAAAAATAAATCTATTTTTATCACAAATATTTATCTTAAATAAGCGGTTACAAAAATATCATTTTTGTTGTAATGATAAATGCATGCGAAATAGGAAGGAAAATATAGTGTGTTTTATACCTCGATCGATCGATCAGATGAGTGTATTCAGATGAGAAAAAAAAATGACTGTATGATCAAGAGGTTGGCCGAGGGCAGGGTGGTATTTATAGTACTGTGGGTGGGTGGTATATATGTTTAATTAGTAGGTAAATAATGTGTAGGAAGGGTTGTTACGTGTATTAACTATTCTGTAGGCGGGGTGGTTTTTTCTTGATAAACATGTACGAATCTCAATTACATTTATTACAGAATATTAAGTCTACATATAAATAAAACGGGATTTATTTAATTTCTGAAAGTATGATTTCAAATTATGAGACATACTTTGAATTAAAAAGAAATTGCAAAAGATGAAGAAAGAAAGAAAGAAAGAAATTGCAATTGCCGGCCTACTGTACATGAGAAGAAAGAAAGAAGTATTATTTATTTTATTAAGCGCATTCACGTTGATCTCATCTTTTTTATTATCAAAAGTTAATAAAAAATATGTTTTTACACTTATATTAAAAAAAATTCATCATAATCTGGTAAAGCTGGTAATTATTATAAAAAGTCATCAGTGCAATGTGGATTTATAAATGTAATATTATTAACCATTTTAGCTTCTTCTTTTAATTTTTTGAAAAATGCATTTTAGCCTCTTCTAAGTTAGTGACTTTTGTGGAACATGACTTTTTAATAGCAAGGCTCTGTCCTATATCCACCAAACCAATATCTTTATACGTATTCTTTAAGGTGGTTAGAGTTAGGCCTGTTCATCCGGCCGATTTGTACCTGGCCTGATTTGAAATTTTATTTATTTATGAATATTTTTAAATTTTTTTTAAAAATGTTTAAGGAAATTTTGAATCTAAATTCCAGATTCTTAAATTCGGAACCCGGATGAGCACCCATAATTAGAGAATACATATTAGTTTTTTTTTTATTATTAAAAGTTGATAAAAAGTACATTTTTATACATATATTAAAAAAATTTCATCATAATCAAAAAAAAAAAAATTGTCATATTTGATAATGATGAAATTTTTTTAATATATGTGTAAAAATATATTTTTTATTGACTTTTGATAATAAAAAAGATGAGATCGACGTGAATGCTCTTAATAAAATAAATAATACTTCTTTCTTTCTTCTCATGTACAGTAGGCCGGCAATTGCAAAATTAAAACATCGACAGGAACTCATTGCGTTGTACAATTTTCTTTATTGGCAAAGAAGTTTTTCCTCTCGAAAGAAAATTCTACTTATTATTTCTTACATCGCACACTAACATGCGATTACATCACAAAAAAAATTAATTTGCATACTAATTTTGACACTTTATTATAACACCTAATGTATTTTAGTTTTTTTTTTAATTTTTCTTATTTAATGATTAAGAAAATAATTATTAATGTATTGATATATTTTTCATATTTTTGAAAAAAATTTTAAAATTTTAAAATAATAATAATAATAATAATAAATAAATAAATAAAAAGAAGAATTTGACACAGCGATAAGCTGAGATGGCGTTGTAGCACCGCCCTTAAATCAGACACTGGTCCACTACCGACAAGCCACGTTGAACAAAAACGGAGGTCGCATCTTCTTTCAATTAAGCAATTTACTGGGCGGTGCCTCGGGCCATTAATATACGGACAATTCTATGGGATCTCCGCATTAGGCTCTTTTTCCTCTAATAGTGTAAATTTTACATTTTTTTGTATTTCATTTCTTTATTTTATAAAATCAATAAAAAAAATGTATAGAAATACAATATATATGCAATTTTTTTTTTTAATTTTTTACTTTTTTTTATTTAAAAATTCTCATAAAGACCTAAAGGGACCCCTATGCTAAAATCCCATATATTTACTCAAAACGGCTTTAATATAAACAAAAATGATAGACGTATTATTTATTACAATCGGTTTACAACTATGAATTAAAATAATATATTTTTTATATTTAAATTTGACTTTTATTTTGATTTGATATTTTTAAAAATTTTAAAAATATTATTTTATTCATAATTGTAAATTAGTTGTGATTGCGTCATACGTGTATCACTATTCTAATATAAAATAGAACTTAACAAGAGCTCGCCGCATACACAGATGGGTACTGTTGAAGGTTGTAATATTTTTGCTTTGAAACGTACAACACTATGATCGGTATAGGCTCATCTAATTTGCTACGGCGCATTTGAGTGACATTACAGTAAAAATAATTAGTATTCAAAACCTAATCTAACAACATGCATGTACGTCATTGACATCGCCATATCTTCATTGAAATTTCCATATCTAATAGTTTGACTTGTTACATATATTATCGTACACATTAATATGCACAAAACTTACAAAATATAAAAAATTGTTTTAAAAGTCAAGAAAAGGGTGTAATGAATGACCTCCTTTTTACGATCTCAGTATTCGAACAAAATTATATTTGACAATCAAGTCGTGATTCATGCTAGACCTCATTATATGTATAGGAGTAATTCATTTGTATGAGATATATAGAAAACTTCAATTCTTGAGTAATAAGAGTTTTAAATATTTTCTTTATAAATTCTCTTGTTATACTTTTTTTTTTTTATAACACATTATCAACATGAGATTCTACCAATTCTGAAACTAGAAGTCTTCTACTTCAAGTAAGTTTTTCAATATACTATTTACAGTTCTCGAGATGAATATGAAATATAATATTGCTAAATATTATTCGATAAAATTTTACTTTTATTCTCATGATTATGCGAATATATTTCTTAGATACACATTTATTTTCGTGATTCATATATATAGAAAATGTCAAATAGTACAAAATTGAAATTTGTTACTATTGATATTTATTGAAAAAGTGACTTATCCTAAATTCTTGATGAGATTCATTTGGATATGATGAACTTGGGATATACAATCAAAGAAGAAAATCATATGTTTCTGCAGAATCGTGTTGTATATCTCACGGTGAAAAATTCTCTTACTTTGTGAAATAATTTAAAGGATAGATATAAGTATCAAGAGATGTAATTCTCCAAAAAACTTGTTATGACTTATTGCACTTGGAGTTGCAATATTTTAAAAGTAGTAGTGATTATAATTTTGTACTCTTTAAAATTTGCTCAATATTAAAATTATGCAGTGACTTTGAAAGTCACTAATGATGATATGTTAAAGAATACATATACTATTCTTCATGTCTCAAATGTACTCCTACAGCAGCAGTATCGAGAAGAAAAGTTCAACAAATATTCTGAACTTTTATATTGTATTATAGTAGTTAAGCTAAATATTGAATTTTTATTAAGAAACCATCAGTCACGTCCTACTCGTTCAACATCATTCCCTTAAGTGAATATATAGTACTAGATTTATATCATTCCCAAAAGCGAATGATGCATCATTTCAAAGAAATCGAAGACGTGGACATGATCGGAATAACCATAAAAATGTTGGTCACAGAAGCGACAACACTAAAAAAATAATAATAAAAATATACTATATCACCAAAAGTGATTCAACTCAGAAAAGGGTAAAGGCCCTCATGATAATTTTTCATAGAAAAATGAATATATATGTCATAGATGTGGTATGACTGGACATTGGCCATGTACTTGTTATACGGCCAAGCACTTGATTCACTTATACTAATCTTTTATATATTATAATAAATTTTTTTAATATTTTACCATGTTTTGAAATAATGGAAACTCAGTACGTGAAGCATGACAATAAATTACTTGGGATAATAAGGCCTTGTTTCAATTTAATCATTTTACAAATGAATGTAAACTAGAAGTTCAAAGGATTATACATTTATAAAGTATTGCAAATCAATTACCAGATGTATTTATTGACACTAAAAGTGTGGTAAAATCACATATTTCTGCTGTTAATACTCCAGCAAGATTGTAGACCCTGAAAGATAAATTGTTAAGACAACAATAGATGAGTTTAAAATATGCCTGAAACGTGGACGACCTATTGGTGCAAAAGATAAAATTTTTCGAAAGAGAAAAATATAAAATGAAATTTGTATTTTTGAAGAACCCATACCCACAATACATGCTACAAGCATAGTTGATGCTACTGAAGAGATCAAATCTTTTGTCCCAAAATCTCCTGAAAATAGACTTCCGGAAGAGGTATTTCATGAATATTTTTCTCTGGAGATGAACATATACCTGAAAATAATGAGATCTCGATACATTTCATGAGTATTGGAGAAATTCTGGATGTAAATAAAATTATTGTCGACAACATATTTTCATATAAGATGACCCTTAACATTACCAAAAGTAATGAAAAAAATGAACAAAAAAAAAAAAAACTGTCAAAGAATGTCGACATAGAAATGATTGGTTAAAATGGAAAACAAATATTGAAACTGAATTATACTCGCTAGCAAAGTGAGTGATATTTGGATTTGTTGTCCAAACACTAAAGGATGTAATGCCTGTCGGATATAAGTGGGTATTTGTATGAAAACGTAATGAAAAAATGAAATTGTGCGGTATAAAGCACGACTTATCGCATAAGGTTTCCTGTAGAAACTCGGTATTGATTATGAGGAAACATATTCTCCTGTTATGGATGCAATTACATTTAGATTTTTTATTAACTTGGTAGTTACAAAATGATTGGATATGCGATTGATGAATGTGGTCACTGCATATTTATATGGATCATTAGATCATGACATATATATGAAAATCCTTGAAGGATATAAAATCCCTGAAGGATATAAAATGCTTGAACCATCTAATCCAAGCACATCTAAAGGTATGTACTCTATCAAGTTTCAAAAATTTTTATATGGGTTAAAGTAATGCGAACACATGTGGTATAATTGCCTCAGTGAATATCTATTGAAAGAAGGATTTGATAATAATCCTATATGTCCATGTGTTTTTACCAGAATCCAGATTTGCTATTATTATAGTTTATGTTGATAATTTAAATATTGGTGAAATTCTTGAAGAGATCGCATGAACTGCAATATATTTAAATAATGAATTTGAAAATGAAAGACCTTGTTATTCAAATACTAGATGATTTACAAGAACTTGAAACTTTTAACCTCATCTTTCAAATGTATTTGCTTTTCAAAAATTAACATACCATCATTGTCTAAAAGATTATGCAATCGAAATGAAGAAACAAATAAGAATTTTAAATTCTTATTTAGTTACTTTAACTCTACAATTTATTTTTTTGTTAGACTCTTGAATAAATTGTTGGAGTACAAAAATTCTCTTGTTAAGCTCTTCAACCTCACGAGTTTTGGATTTCAATCGATTGAAAAACCCGACAATGGATGATGAGTATCGAGTTCCGAGAGTCACTAGTTCATAAATGGCTTCTTGATCTGACTTATTAGCCAGATCACTCGTTTGCTGCAATATGACACTTACGAAAGATGAAGGAACAACTTGTGACTGAGGTGAAAAATACCTCATATCTTGATCATAAGGGATACCGAGAGGAAACTTATGAGCTATTAAAAATTTATAGAATAAGAATGAAGATGCAGATGAATTATAGAGATGAGAAGATGATTGGATGCAAACTAAATAAAGCTGAAGATGATTTTTATAGAAATATAAATAAAAATAAGATAAATCATCATCTTTTCAAATCTCGCTTAGTCAAGATTACAAGATATGTTGAATGCATATTTTGAAAAGCTATTTCGCTAAGCTAACGAGATTATTTGCAGGCTATCCTTATTTTTCTCGTAAACATTAAACCTCTACTGTTAGCTGCTGTTGTTGACTTTGTATTTGAGTTCTCTCTCATTCCAGTTTTTCTATTCATGGTTTTAGGTTACGAGAATATCAGTCTGCAAATCTTTTCAGCTCCTTGTTTTATTGTCTTAAACTTTTTATTTCTATCATTAGTTGTAATTTTTGATGCAATTCAGATATTTAATTGTTAAAATGACCAACTTCACTCACTCTTGCCAATAGCTTTCGAGACATGGTTGTAATAGAGGCAACATATTGAGAACTAAGGGTTCTTGATGCTGCAATAACTTTAAAATCAGTTTTATTAGAAAGATGCATCTTTACTTCTATCATAGTATTGATAGCCTCAAGAGAGAAGATGAGTGGTTGAAGTATAAAAGGTTATTGGTTCAAATTTGGAACATTAACAAAATAATTTCTCTTAGCCAAAATATTGTTCTGGTGAACAACAATTGGATCAATGAGGAATGTGAAATCTTACGTGAGTATCCGATAGGTGAAAATAATTATCTTTAAACAACAATTTAAAGCTTTCAAATCTCCACAAAGATCTTATTTGTCAATAATATTAAGTATATTTGAATTTCCTTCCGCACCGAATTGATAGAATTAGGTCTCAAGCTTTTGTTGCTTTTGTCAAATATTGGTGATTTTCAATGATCATTTTCACTATACATGTTCTTCCTAATAATGTCATGAGAGGGAGATATTTTAGATGAGAATATTAACATGTTCCCTCTAATACCTTATTGATTATTATTTGAAAAACTAACACATATTCTCAGAGGGGGCTTAAATATTACTGCAGATTTTAGATTTCTATCAAGTATTCGTCATCATCAAAATATATATGTAGATACGAAATTTAAAATTTTGGAGTCAACAATATTTATTTATGAAGATTCTGCTATATCATGGAGGTCTGTCAAGCAAACACTATCTGCTACATCTTCGAATCACTTAGAGATCATTGCAATGCAAAAATAAGTCTAGAGTGTATTTGACTGTGATCAGTGATTCTACATAATTAAAAAAAGTGTGGTATTCTCATGATCAATGATAGTCAACCATTTTATACGAAGATAATGCTGCTTGTATCACTCAAATCTAAGGAGGATATATCAAAGATACAATCAAGTGATAATCATATAAATTTATTTACGAAAACATTACCAACTATGACATTCAAGAAAATTGTGTAGAATATTGGAATGCGAAAACTTAAAGATTTATCGTCATGCACTTTTCAGGGGAAGTAAATGTCTTGAATAGTTGTACTGATTGTAATCTTTTTTCTTCGCTAAGTTTTTGTCTCATTAGATTTTCCTTGGCAAGATTTTAATGAGTCAATCTTAAAAGCACTTGGCAACACATATGAATACTGTACTCTTTTTCCTTTGCTATTGTTTTTTATTCTCACAAGATTTTTCCTTGAAAAAGGTTTTAACGAGGTATATTTTTTATGGGTGGTCATTCAAGTGTAAGTGTTATAAAAGTCAAGACAGGGGGCAATGAATGACCCCCCCTTTACGACTTCAGTATTCGAACGAAATTATTTTCAACAATCAAGCCATGATTTACGCTGGAGCTCCTTATATATATGAGAGTAATTCATTTATATAAGATTAATAGAAAATTTCAGTTTTTGAGTAATAAGAGTTCTAAATATTTTTTCTTATAAATTCTCTTGTAATATTTTTTTCTTTTTAGTTTTATAACAAAAATGATTTATTTGAGTCTTTGACCATAATATATAAAATAGGTGGCGTCTCTTCTCTCACTTCTCATATTTCTCTCTATGATTAGAGATTTTCGGCATCTCTTCCAGTGATTTCCAAGGGTAGAGGGTGGTTGGAGCTACGACTCTAATCCCTTAGCCCATTTTCTATTGGCTTTTCGATAGATTTTTCATTTTGTTTTCTCCAAGCCGAAATTCTTTGATTTGCTACTTACTGATGTTCTCCGGCCAACATGCGCCACATCCATAGCTCCCTCAGCCGCCGATTTTCAAGTTCGAGGAGGAGCTTCATCATTCTGTTGAGTGCGTACGCCACATGCATGGCCTTTGCCGTGTGCTTCGAACATAAATAACGTCGTCTTGACAGGATTTTGGAGGCCATGCGTGGCACAGGCGTCATCGGCGGCCTCCATTCTTTTGGATGTGGCCTATCGGTCTTCCTCTTAGGCAGCGCATGTCATGCATGAGCCACCATTGCCTCTGTTGGTTGCTCACCAGCGACTTGGACAGTTTTTGGCAGTCTACTTTTGTTCTTGTTTTTCCTAAAGCGTGATCTTGAATAGGATATTGGGGACTTCTTCAGAAATTGCCTCCAAACAACAAACGACAATGCATCCACTACCGTCTCTGCTTCGTGCGGCAGAACCATTGTCATGCGGTGGTTAATTTGTTCGCTTTTATGCAATACTTTATTTCTATCTTTATATAAAACGGTATCTTCTCGCAAGACTTGGGTAGAGAACAATTATTGGTCCTAAGTACTCCTATTTTTTTTTTCTTTTGTTCCACCTACTTAGCACTGTAGTTTACAGTTTTGGGCTGTTTGTTGGGAATCCCCCTTATATTTTTTCTAGTTTAGTGAATTATGCTTGCTTAGAAATATATATATATATATATATAATACAAAATAGATAGCGTGATAAGTACGGATTACAACCCCATATTCTTTCATTTGTTAGAAGAATTTTATATTGTGTAGATGGTAGCTAGCTAGGGAAATATGGAATTGTTAGTGAAATACACAATAATATAATAAGAATTATAACAAATACACAATAATATAATAAGAATTACAACATAAATAATATTCAAACGACATCAGTTTGACTAAGGCATGAAAATCGATCTTGCTCTCTTTAAGGAGATTCAAGCTCTTTGTGGTTTATAATATATCAGATTAATTGGTGCAGCAGAATATATCTTGATGGGACTCTTCTAGGATACAATAATTCAACTGATCGTTGTATGGTTCAAACTAACTATGCACAAGTACATGAGCCCAAGACTCCACCAAAAGAACACATTTATTTTATTTGGAAATACTTTAAAAATATATACTTACTAAGTTTATTTTTCTTTTTTCTTATATATAAAGCTTTTGTTGCTTCCCACATCCCGTACGAAAAAACTCACATGCACACACATACATGTCTTTTTTTTCTCTAAAATTATATCTTACATGACTTGTCTCAAAGGACCGAATACAAGACGTGTATATAACAAAAGCGACCCAGGACTCAAAATGACGTTAAGGGGAATGAGTAATAAAAACAAATAAAGGTGCTACCTTAACAATCCTTCAAAGCCAACGTTTAACATCCCAACGTTAACTGTTGGGGAATCCGGCCGACAGACGAACAGCAAATACGGAGCCGCGCAGCGGACGCAATACAGAGAAATAAAACTAAAGACGGAGAACAGAAATGGACACCAGATATGAAGTGGTTCAGCTCAAACTGAGCCTACATCCACTGTTGGGTCGGTCTAAATCACTATAATAAACAAAGATGGAGTACACTTCTGGGAGGTTACAAAGCTCTCTCTCTCAAGACTCTCAAACCCTTTACAAGTAGGCTCTCTCTGATCTACAAACTCAAACAAGGAGAAAAAAAGGGAGACGGAACGCCTGTGTTCGTAATCTCGCTCGAGCGAGCCCTTCTCGCTCGAGCGAAATCGCCTTCACTCACAGCTCTCTGCTTCCGCGCTCTCTTGCGCAAATGGCCCTCGATCCTTATATAGGCTGTATCTCGCTCGAGCGAGATATTCTCGCTCGAGCGAGTTACTATTCCAGACTGCGCTAAACCTAGTTTCTGGAAGCGATGCAACCCTAGATTGATTCTCGCTCGAGCGGGAGGTCGAGCGAGAGTCGAGCGAGGTCTCTGCCTGGATCCAAAACTCTCCGTTTGATGTCTCGCTCGAGCGACTGTCGAGCGAGGGTCGAGCGAACTTACGGGTTGAAAACTCCAAGTGCAATCTGATGCGCTTCATTCAAGCCACATCTCAACAAATCTCCACCTTGGCTTGAATAAGCCCCACAAAATGATTCTGAACAAAAGACCCACAAATCCTTCAACCACGGAAGGAATACCCAACACGAAATACGAAGTCTATATTTGAAGAACTCACTTTCCACACAAAAGTCTTCAACAACATAGACAACATCTGAAGATTCACTATCTTCACCCAAACGGCAATGCACCACAATACAGACTGCTTACTTGAACAAACGGCTTCTGAATACAAATGAAGACAACCAAATATTCTTCAGCCAAAGTAAGAATCAACAAAAGCCTGCATGAGCATACACAAAAGGTGACCAACTGCCCCCTTTATCTACCAACTGTAGACCTGCTCTCTCTGTGCACCAATGCCAATCAACTGTGAAGCTCTCTGCAACTCCACCTTCTTGCTATAACTCTCTCTCCTTTCTGTGGAAACAAAAGAAAAAGAAAATTCACCAAATAGCAAGATGCGTTGTCCGCTCCACTGACGATCTGTAGACAAGCCTGGCAAACCAAAAGCAAACTGTAGACTCTGTCACTCAAAGCCTACCTCATTCCATTCAGTTACTCCGTGGAGTAAAACAAAACTGCATGGTCTGAGTAACGCTCTACCTTCTTGTCTGTAGATCACTGTCTTCTCAAAAGTGTTTGAACACCAAACACGTCACAAAGAAACAGATAGACAAAACCAAACTTCCAATGATCATAAAACAAATATGAGTTTAATACAAAACAAGACTTTATACAAGATGTATCCTGATCAGAAATACTGCAGGAACCCTGATTCTACACTGCTTCCCAAGAATACAATGCAAACAAAAAACCAAGATTACTGTCTTCTGATCACACCAAGCAAAAGCTGCCGACTCATAAATGACCATTCTGTCTGGCGGATTCGCACGTGACACATGCGAATGAATATCTGAATCTGGAGTATGTCAGGATACTCCACCTGTCACCACACTGCCTTCAAGGAAGTAGAGACTAACTGTCATCCTCTTCACTGTCATCACTACTAGAGGAACTTTCCTCTTCCTCCACATTTTTCAATTGAGGACACTCACTTCTGTAATGACCCAACTTATGGCAGTGGTAACACTTCACTTTTCTCTTGTTAGATCTGGAGCTACTGGAACTGGAACTACATCTATTCTTCCCTGAACATCCTTCCCCGGATCTATCACCAGAGGAACATTTCACAAACAAACCCTCGGCTTGATTGTTCATGCCTAAACCCCCAAATTTTGTTCTCAATTCCTTAGAATTCAAAGTAGACTTAACATCCACTAAGGAGATTGTATCTCTACCATACAACATTGAGTTTACAAAATTATCAAACGAAATAGGCAATGAACACAAAACAATTAAGGCTTGATCTTCCTCATCAATCTTAATGTCTATGTTCCTCAGATCCATAATAATCTTATTAAATTCATCTAGATGTGCAGAAATAGAAGTACCTTCCTCCATTTTGAGAGTGTATAACCGTTGTTTCAAAAACAACCGGTTAGTGAGAGATTTCTTCAAGTACAAGCTCTCCAGCTTGTTCCACAGACCAACCGCGGTCTCCTCCTCTGCAACTTCCCTCAAAACTTCATCTGATAGTGATAGTAGAATAGTACTGTGAGCCAATTCTTCCTCATTCCTTGACGATGCAGGAGACTCACCAGTCACTCCTTCTACAACCTTGAACAGACCCTGCTGACGCAACAAAGCCTTCATCCTCAAGCGCCATAAACTGAAACTATTCTGACCGTCAAATTTCTCTACTCCAAAATTTACTGAGGCCATCCCTTAACGCTCTGATACCAGTTTGTTGGGGAATCCGGCCGACAGACGAACAGCAAATACGGAGCCGCGCAGCGGACGCAACACAGAGAAATAAAACTAAAGACGGAGAACAGAAATGGACACCAGATATGAAGTGGTTCAGCTCAAACTGAGCCTACATCCACTGTTGGGTCGGTCTAAATCACTATAATAAACAAAGATGGAGTACACTTCTGGGAGGTTACAAAGCTCTCTCTCTCAAGACTCTCAAACCCTTTACAAGTAGGCTCTCTCTGATCTACAAACTCAAACAAGGAGAAAAAAAGGGAGACGGAACGCCTGTGTTCGTAATCTCGCTCGAGCGAGCCCTTCTCGCTCGAGCGAAATCGCCTTCACTCACAGCTCTCTGCTTCCGCGCTCTCTTGCGCAAATGGCCCTCGATCCTTATATAGGCTGTATCTCGCTCGAGCGAGATATTCTCGCTCGAGCGAGTTACTATTCCAGACTGCGCTAAACCTAGTTTCTGGAAGCGATGCAACCCTAGATTGATTCTCGCTCGAGCGGGAGGTCGAGCGAGAGTCGAGCGAGGTCTCTGCCTGGATCCAAAACTCTCCGTTTGATGTCTCGCTCGAGCGACTGTCGAGCGAGGGTCGAGCGAACTTACGGGTTGAAAACTCCAAGTGCAATCTGATGCGCTTCATTCAAGCCACATCTCAACATTAACAAACCTATGGAGGCCAAAACACTAACTATTTAAATCGCCTTCAAGCCATGCAAATATCCAAATAACGGCAACTTTATTCCAAGCCCATTAAGACAACGTTTAATAGCAATAAAACTCATAAGCAATTGAATAATATGACAAATAGTAAATGAGGATGTTTTTTTATAACTGAAAGACAATAAAACAACAGCCAACGTCAAAAATAAAACGTTTTTACGAATTCTTTTTCAATTACCGATCGACTAGAATGCCAAAGATAATAAAAGGAACCAACGGTAATTAACTCATTGAAAAGAAACGTAAAAAATAAATACTATTTATTAGAGAATACAAACAGAAACAATACCAAGCAAGCTAGCTTTCATGGGGTCATTAACTATGCCGGCTATGAAGAAAAAAAAAATCATGTGATACGCCCTAAAAAATGTGATTAATAAAACTGCGTTTGGATGCTAATCTAAATGATTTCAGAGGATTTGAGTTAATTTGGAAATAATAGTACTGTTTTGTGGTTCTTATTGAGACTTGTTTGAACATAAATAAGTTAAAATATATATGTGTAAATATATGAAATAAGTTGAGTTGAATTTATTTTTTTATTTTATTTTTTGTGAAAAATTGAAAAAATAGTAGATCTTATCAATTATTGGTTTGATTAAATGGGTTGAGACAAGTAGTAGAACTAATTTAAAAACTATTTCGAAAGGAAAAACTAAATCTAAAATTAGATGTTAAAACATAAGTACATATTCATGACAGAATAGAGCAATTTAAATAAAAAGAAATTTGAGTGGATCAGTGACTAGTGAGGGTAGCTGGCGAGGTGGATGATATCCGGACATGGAGATCAAACAAGCTAGCTGCCAACTTTGAGGAATATTACTAATCATGGGTTGGACGAAATATTACTGAAAAAAATGGCCATGACTTTGCCCCCTTTTTTATTCCTGATCTTTGACTTTTGAAGGCAAATATCAACCATGTAATTACTTACTGCAAGTACTGAGATGGGTTGCAGTTATGTTGTCAATTTTGTACATACAAAGCTGTTCCGCCCCCTCCCAAGACTTGAGACAAGTGTTCCCTCTCTCTCTCAAAAGAAAAATTCTACAGCTTATTAATTCTACCTATTACGGCGATCACATGCCGCGTTAAAGAAAAATGGTGCTGGCAGCTTCTTGATCAATTAAGCAATGTATACTAGCTAGGCTAGCTAGGCCGATAATATAAAATAAAACCTAATTTGTTGCAAAGCATTTGAGTGACATTACAATTAAACTAATTAATATTTAAAACCCAACTGCTTTATTTGAGTTTGACTTTACAAAAAAGGAAAAATGATTTATTTGAGTCTTTAACCATCATATATATATATATATATAATAGATAGAGTTATTTTCTTGTGATGCAAGAAATTTTCTAGCAATTTGTCCATCAAACTGGATTTGTTTGATGATTATGAGTAATGATGATTTTTTTTAATTATACAATGGTTGAAATCTTCGAGCAATATATTAGTCGGACTTGTCTTACTCAGTGATCTTGAAGATATGTTAAATTTTTGGGGAGTGCGGGCCTGGGCGCACACCACTCAGTGAACTAACCAATGCGTCCGTCGAACCATGCTGAGGAAGGAAGACTTATTTTCTTGCTCACTTTATTAAAAAAGCTACAAGAAACTCGATACTCTTATTAGTTATTATGCCAATATTTCAAAGGGAAAAAAGACTATACAAAGATTGTATGCACATAGTAATGAGTTTATATGGAAAAGAATATAAAAGTAGCAGCCATCTTATACAATATGGGTCGACACAGATCACCAATTAGCCCGTATAACAAATTTCAATCACTTTCATGAAAATGGATCGAAATTCAAAACATTGTTGGATCTATTATATTTATTCTATTATAATAAATGACTATCTAACGGCTATTTAACAGATTTTCTCGTTTTCTATTATTTTTTTTTAAATTTTTTTTCATTAAATTTAATGGCTACTTAACATATAAATTTAACATATTTGTCTCATATAATATACGTTGTTATTCCCTAGATTTTAGTCATATCCCTACAATTTAGTTTATTTTTTAATTACTAATATCCTACATTTTAGTCATACAAGATTATTTGTACAATAAGAATCATGATATGACTAAAATAAATATCTTGAGAATTATATGCATTAATATCATTCTTATATATTTCCATAAAATGAAAAAAAAAATCATATTATATCTTATTTTAAGCTTAAACCTATAAGAACTTCAATCATATACATTGTTATAAATAAATATGATAAGAATTATTAGCTATATTACTGTGCATATTTTTTTTCTCATTATTATTATTATTATTACTATTATTACTTTTATTATTTTTAAAGTAATGTTAATTCTCGATTTAAATTAACTGATAATTATGTTTTTTAAATTAGATTTTTTACTACATAGTCATTATCCAAACTATTATAATTCAAACTTTTCAGAAATCATCATGTATTTTGGATTTCTAAATTGAAGTTGAATATCAACTCAAACACTTTAAAATTCTTATCTTCTCGACTTAAAATTGAATCATATTTGTTTCTATAAGGAAACTATATATATATATATATGTATATGTATATATATAAGATTTGTTTTCTTTTGAAGAAAAACAAAACTTAACGATTACTTAACGTGTTTTGTACGTTAAACAATACAAATTATATAATTTATAAAATATGCAAATTATAAATTACTAATATTTTATTCATCATAAATTATATAACATGCAAATTATAATATAACATTATAACATTACTAAACCTACTTCACGTTATAAATTATAATGTAATATTATTTTATATAAATTATAGTTTATATTATATATAAATATATATATATATGATTTAAAATTTCTATCCATTCTTTATATATATATATATATATAAAAGAGAAATATAAAATAATTAAATTTAAATCTGTTTGCCAACTATATTTACAAATATAATTATTTGAATAAAATATTATTTATTTATCAATTTAAATTCATTATGAAACATTAAATTAAAATAATAATATTTTATAAATGAAATTATAATAATTATTAAATAGTCATCTTTCATCACTTCATATCATTTTATGATTTACTTTTATATAATTATTTAATTATTAAGATATTTTTCTTTTAGTATCCGTCAAATATTTGTTAGGACTTACATATTCTTTTTTCTATGCATTATATTATTGATCGAAATTTATTTATTATAAAAATCATATCATTTTTAAAAAATATGCTTTACTAATTTAGAAATACGTGCTTTATACGTTGCTCTTCTGTAGAATATATATCTAATATAATATATATATATATATATATATACAAACACACATATATATATATATATATATATATATACAAACACATATATATATATATATACGATTAATTCTAATTTGCCCATATCTGATCATAATTGTTATAACCAGCCATAAAATCTGACCAAGTTCGAGGAAAATAGTTTTATTGATTTTAGTGTCAATCATCATGTCCGTATAAGGTGAAGCCTTAATAGATTCAAACAGATCGTTTTCTTGATTTTTGTTATTACGTGAACTTATTTCAAACTTGGTCAGATTCATTAGTCTTTTAGTTTTTGATAAATAAAAAAAAAAAAACTTATCTCAACTAATTTTGTGAGACTTCAAATTTTGTATTCTTTTACGTATGTTTTTTATTTTTATTGTTGACTATTTTATTTTATTATATTATTATTGGTGTTGTTTTTCTTTATTTATTATTTGAGTTATGTTATTTATTATTCTTATTAGCTGTTTGTGAGACTTTTGATTTTAGTTATTATATTTAATTATTAATATTATTAATATTATTTTATTCTATTTCATATTGTGGTATTTTAATTTAAATTATTCAATCCTTTCCTTTATTCTATTTTTGGAGTTTTGAATTTTCGGGTAGTGTATTTAATTATTTGGTTATTTTACTTATTTTATTTTATTAATATAAGTTGGGGTGTAATTTATTTTAATGTGCCTTTGTTTTATTTATATTCCATCTTTTTATTCTTTTTCGGATTGGGTTTTTGTGTGTTGTGTTTGTGTAAGTCTTGCATGTTTTAGGCTGAGTGAGGTGTTTAAATGGGCTCAACTCGTTTCATGTAGAGCCCCAGCCTGTGTGCATCAAAGCCTCAACCCCTTTTTCCTCTGAGCCCTGCGTTTTGATAAGTGAACTCTAGCTCTTTCCTTTCTTCATCTTCCTCCGTTGCGGTCCCTCTTCTTCCGTTGTCAGCTGCTTCTCACCGGTAAGCTCTGTCCCTTTTCCATCGATCACTTCCTCCCTTAACCTCATCAACTTCTATGCTCATTAGCAGATGTCGCGTGCTGACCATCCCTCCGTCTCGTGGTTTTTCGCTGTGACCGGACCTCAGTTTCGTTACCTCTCGTCGTCAATGATCTCTCTCTCGCTCTCTTTTGTTCCGTATGTCGTCGTTTTAGTGAGTTGTGGTTGTCGTCCATGTCATGCCGCACTCACTTTCAGTAAGTTTCCCCATTCCTTTCATTTTCTTTCTCACACTAACTTCAGGTGTTGCCATCGTAGCCATGCCCTCCGTTTCAACTCCATTGTTAGCTTTGTCGTTGTCGCTGTACGTCGTCGAGGCCACCATTGGCATGATGCTCCGGCTTGCGTTTTTACACTTGCTGGTTCTCTCTCGGCTACATCCTCGTTGAGTTGACCGTCGCCCCTCGTTATTTGTATGGTTATCTTAGCCTACAAAGATAACCTTGACCCTTTCCCCTTTTAGTACCAACCCGACCTTCCTCTTAGATTTACGCCAATATCAAGATCATCTCTCTCTCTATCTCTCTCTCTCTCTCTCTTTGGGTTTCAAATCACTGCCAACCACCACAATTTACCGTTCTTTCCCTTGCACAACTACTGCCTTATTGCTATGCCGCCATCTTTAACGACGTTCGGTGAGCTTCTCTACTCATATATTTTATTTAAATTATATTTTATTACTATTATTATTTTAGTTTAATTATTTATTATAAATACCATTTTTATTATTAATGTTGGCGTTGTATGCGACGTAGCGATGTGTTCGCTTGTCGATACGTAGGATCGTATCTTGACTCTCGAGCATTCTTCTGGAATTTATCTGACGTGTTTTGAGTAACTGTCCAATGCGATTTTTGATTTTTATTTAATTATTGATTTTGTGCTAATTTTTAAATTGTAGCTTGAAGTGTTAGTTAATTGTTAATAATAATAAAATGTGAATAGATTGGTGGGGCCCGAGGCCATTGAAATGGAAGATGGGGTCATCCTGCAGTTTGTTTGGTTGCGATTAAGAATATGAATGTGATTATATTTGATGTATGATTGTTTTTGGGTGCCATTGCCATGCCATCCAATAACTATTTATCATGCATATGCATCTTTATTTAAGTTTTGTGAGCATTTAATTGTGTTATGTTTCCATGATGATTGTTGGAAGAACCTGTGGGTGCATGAGTATATCACGACCCTAAGTCTGGATGAGACATTATCTCGATGGAGCTTCTTTTGTCATTCAGGAGCATATAAAAATTGAGTGACGTCCCCTAGGTTGTCACTGAACGACAACGAGATCGAACGAGATGGTAATGCTCATGTTGACTCTGTGGCCCCTCTGTTGGCGGCGGTTTGGGGATTTCTGGTCTTGGTACGCACTGGACACGGAGCTGGACATCGCCCGTTATGAAGTCACATGTACGGTCGTTACCCGTAGTGTAACGAAGGGAGTCAGAATGTATAGATGGTCTCTAAGGAGACCATGGTACACACTTAATAAACAAATTGGCTTGTTAGTGCTGTAGGCCAGAAATTGAATTTTTGGTATATATGAATAGATGCGTTTCTTTCTGGAAAAGGACGGATTGAGCACTTGATAGATGTGTTCCTTTTTTGGAAAAAATGGATTGGGCATGTGATAGATGCGTTCCTTTCTGGGAAAAGGCAGTTCAATCATGTTTATTTATGTGTGTTGAGAATATGTTGTTTACCCTGTTGGTATGTTGTTTTTCTTAAATGCTTGGAGTGCTATTTGATTGTTATTCACTGAAATTTCATCGTCTCATGGTGGTTTTTCTCTCACCTGCAGTTCCGTGTTATGGAATCGTGGATTTTGATGTAGAGGAAGAGATTGAGTTCGAGGGGTAGGCTCTACTAGATGAGTGATTTATGTTGATGACTGTGATTGTGGGATTTATATCCCCTGATGTTTTCATTTATCTATTTAATTCTTGCTTTCTTTTTTATTGGATAACTGTATAATCTCCTCCTGGAGAATTACTTTCAATTAGGGTTGTAAACTTAAAATTTATGGTACTAGATTGTATGCCTTTTATTTTTGCTGCAAATATTAATTGTACACTTTTTACATGATTCACACTTTGGAGCACTTGTCGATGGGGTGAGTGACCCGAGCGATCATCATCTCTGTTGGGAATGGATCGGTCAACAAACAGCAAATAGGAAGTAGACGCAGCGGAAATGCAACAAAGAGAAATAAGACAATCACACAAAACACTTTGGACACTAAGATTTGAAGTGGTTCGGCTTAATACAAGCTTACATCCGCTGTTGGGTCGGTCTCAAAAAATCCACTATAAAACAAAAATAGAGTACAGAGATTGAATTACAAGATTTCTACACTAGAAATCACTCAATCTCTCTTACAAGTTGCAAAGCTCTTTCTTACACACTCTCAACCTTTCAACTTTACAAATGCTCTCAAAGCAGAAATCTAAACAAAAATTTTGAGTTACTCACGTTCTGTGTTCAAATGAACGCCGTTTCACTTATATAAGTGAAACTCGCTCGAGCGAGACTCTTCTCGCTCGAGCAAAACACTATTCCAAATGGCGCCAACAAGAACAGAACATTAGCTCGAAGCGAGCATCAAGCGAGGCTTGAGCGAATGTCTAGGGTTGACTCTCGCTCAAGCGGGATGTCAAGCGAGGTTTGAGTGAAGTCTTTGTCTGGAATCTCGCTCGAACTGGATGTCGAGCGAGGGTGAAGCGAACTCTTTGTCAGATGTCTCACTCGAGCTGGACGTCGAGCGAGGGTCAAGTAACCTTACGGGTTGAGTCGAGCGGGCACACTGAAGATGTGCTTTCAACAATTCAAGACACATCTTAATAATCTTGGTGTTGCGAGTTTCACTAAATCACACATGGGAGTCATTGGCGCCACAAATTTTACATATTTACACATCTATTATAATTTAATTACGTTAATACCTCTCAATAGAATTCATAAAACATTATTATTTTCAAATGATCAACTTAAATTATTTAAAATTATCTTAACATCCAAACGTAACTTTGTTAATGACATTTCTTTTAGGGTGTATCACATGATTATTTTCTTCATAGCCATAGTTAATGACCTTATGTATTTTTTTTTTTGGTTTTCTGGGTATGCATTTAGACTATAAGAAATTATATAATACTTAACCCCATGTACTAATGAGCCAGCTTGCTTGATATTGTTTCATATAATCTCCCTAGCTACTACTATCAATTACACACTACAAGAAATTTTGCTTTTAGAGACGGAATTTTTTAGGGATAAACTAAATTTCATCCTTAAAAGTAATTGGTAGAGACGGATTTTAATTTTCATCTCAAAATTTGACTAAGTTTCTAAATTTGTAAAGACACACAAATCTGTTCGAATTAGATCTTTAGTGACGAAAACAATTGTCTCAACAATGAAAACCCATTTGAACAAACATTTATTTGTTCAAACGAGAGTGATTTGGAGGGAAGATTTGGCGGGAAGGTTGCAAGCCTGTCCGAACGTCAATAACACCGTTCGGACGAGTATGAACTCCACATTTATTCATTCGAACAAACAAACGGGTTAGAAATTTTATATGAGTTGTTCATCCTCATAAAATTGTTCTATATATTTTTTCCATTAATTTCTTTTATCATTTTTTATATATAAAAATGTGTATATATAATATATTAGGAGTTTTGGTGCGTTTAAAATATTTATAAATGCACAAATTAATTTTATGTAATTAATTTCAAAATGTCATTTATTTTATTACCATGAATGGTAAATAAAATGATAAAAATAAGAAATAAATATTGTTATGAACACTAAAAGTAAAAATCACATATTAATTACATCCCAAATATATAATATTGTTTGATACAACATATAAAATTAAAATACTAAATAAAACCACCTATTTGTCCATCAGATCAAAATTCTCTACTAGATCTTTCATCCTTGAGTCTAGTCACGATGGGTTAAGTGAACTCCATTAGCAGGTGTCATACCACTCCGTCCACCACTGCCTCTACCTAATCCAAGGTAAATCTAGAGGGTTGTCTCTAAGCAGGGGAAGTAATACTGACAGCAGCATTGGTCGGCATGCTACTCTGTCCTAAGGCTGGAGTTTTCAAAGAGTGCCCATCGATCTTGCTAAATTTGATCTGGTTGAGAGGCCCCATTTGTAGTGTTTTTCCTCAGTTGCTTACACTGTAACCCCAGCTTGGAGTAAGAGGCCAGATTTCAGTAGTCTAAATGGTAGACTACCTCCACTCGCATAGCGTGACTCCAGTTTAATGCGGTGGAAGAAATACAAGGTCAGATTAATTAGGTCCCCCTGCGCTACCCGCAACAGTAATCTGGCCAGCTCAAACCTGAAATCGGTCTTGTATTTCTTTGGGTCCATATTGTACTTGACTATCAGATTCAACATTACAAAAAAAAAAAAAAAGAATTCCCGACGTTTGTTTGTGCACTAGTAAAATTATATAATTGTCTGCGCTTAATTTTTACGCCGATAAATTATTGATATTTTTGGCATTTATATTGTTACGCCGCTAATAATATATAACTTTGGCATTTAAAAAAATGCAACCAAATTTGCAGTTTTGCGCCGATATATTATTAGTTTTTCGACAATTGTAATGTTACGCCAATAATAATATATGTTTTGACGAGGTTTAAAGAAACATAAATAATTGAAAATTTTTACGCTTGTAATAATATATGCTTTGGCAGAATCTAACCAAATGCCGATAATTGAAAACTTTTATGCCGGTAAATCTAACCGTGTTTTTCGACATTTAAAATGTTAGGTCGATAATAATATATAGATTTAGTGGTATTTCCCAAAATGCCGACAATTGATCGAATTTATGCTGATAAAATATTAATTTTTCTGGTGTTTATATTGTTTAAACAAGTGCTAACAATTGATCATTTTACGTTGACAAATTAGTAATTTTTTGGCCTTTATAGTGGTACGCTGGTAATAATATATATCTTCGGCGTTCAATATAACTATAGAAGAGAGTTCGTGCATCATTCTATCTATGTGATGACGTTCAATTTTTTTTCTCCAATATTTAATAAGTAACGTTAAATATAGTAACGTAAGTATTGTGCATTCCTTTTAAAAATTGTGCAAGTGTCGTACAATCCTTTTGAAAAAAGTAAAGCCTATTATTAAATATTAAATCTTTTAATATAAATCTCATATTTATTCTGCTTTTAAAAAGAATGTGGTGCTTGCGAAGTGTATGCGTTAAAATATGTTGGGAACCTTATTAATTCTAATGGTTGATTAGAGAAAAATATATAAATTCAAGTGACTTGAATAATAATGTTTCTTTATAAATCACTAATTTTACCAATATGAGAGAGCTTCCTAGTTGCTAAACCAATTGAATATACACAAACAAAAAGTATTACAAATATATTTTGCAAAGTTACCAATGTCAATCCACCATTAAGGCATAAACGGTATGAAAAAGCGATAGACCGGTCCTATTCGGTCAGGCATTTTTCCCAACCTAAATCGGACATAATTCAGCACCAGCCCATATTGGTCCAATCTCATTTAGCCTAGGTTCGATCCAAGGGGGTCCGGACATGCAATGAGCAAAATTTAACCTAAATTTTATAATGATCAGATTTATTTTATGACCCAATTTCAATTATTTTCGACCCATTTCACATTTTTATCATAGATTTAAGCTAAAAAATATTTAAAAACCTTACTTTCGGAAAAAAAAAAAATGATAAAAGAAAATTAATCTAAATAGGTTATAGTTATTTAATACTAACATATTAAGTTAACGATACTATTACTGTTATAAACTAAACATATACTATAATTTATGGTATAATATTAATTTATGCTACAACTCTTATAATATATTAATATATTAATATTATATACTAGTACTAACATACTATATATTATAGTTATATATCAAAGGATATATATATATATATATATATGTATTAATAAGGTATTCGGTCCAATCAAGGAGAGAAATTCCATAGATCTGGACTGAACCGAATATTATTCAATCTTAATGTTTTTGGATCGGACCAAACTATACCCCATTCGATCCGGTTCGGTCTAGACTGGATTTCTTACACCTATTAGGGATTGACCCAAACCCCAAACCGCGCCCAGATCCAGGCCGTTCTGCGCCCATAACTTTAGATTAAACATCATTTGATGCCCAAACCACGATTCCTCCTGAATCCATTTTTATGGCACTTGTGTCATTTGGGAAGGACAATTTATAGAATGTGATGATTCCACCATCCTATCAAGAGAAGGGACGCCCCTATCAACAGAGGGTAATAAATGGGTCTCCCTATTAAGAGATGGGTATGATTGCGTCTCACTACGCATAGCTCGTATTCTTGTAAATTGTCTTCGCAACTGTAGTATGTTAACCTTGTGTGAGGGTGAAATATCCCCAAAGTAAGGCCCGGGCCTCTTATTTAGTGCACTAGAAGACAAGAGTGAAGAAGGGTTGAGTGGATCAGATCACATGGGAGACAAGACATAAATGTAAGCAACTGACACACGCAAGAAATAATATCCAGCTTATATATATAAAGGCAATCATCAGAATATTTAAGTTGGCTCTCTCGATCAATAACTAGCTGGCTGAACAACAATTCCTCTATTCTCTCGGACCGCCTACTTCATCCTCTCAGATGAACCCAATAGCTCATACTAGTAAAATCATGTATTTTATTCACGTATAGTGAGAGCCCTGAGAGACTGTAAAAATATTCATTATAGTGGATTCCCTTCCCCAAAATCCCGTAGACGTAGGCCTTATGCCGAACCACGTAAATACTGTGTTTCTATATTTATTTATATGCTATCCACGTAGGTATGGCCACACCGGAGTCTCACCGGGGGCCTCAAACGACACCCATCGAAACCCAACTCTCTTTTCATAGATAATAAGTTGATATTCCCTCCCGAACACTACGCTCTTCGATGAACACGCTAAACACTTTCAAAATGGTATAGAATTCGGACTCGCCAAAATGGAGCACTTACATTTTTCAGAGTATTTATTTTTTTGTTACAGCAAAAGTATCATGTATAGGTCTCTTCACAGGAGTACTGTGCACTTATGTGCATAGTACCTTACACGTGGCAAACTTCCCTTTATTTAGGCCAAGCACGGCACTGTGCATTTAAATGCACAGTGCGATCACTTGCATGGCATGTGTACGTGCCATGCACCGTGAACCATGACTTTGCCGTGCCCAGTAGGACATAGGCGGACGCCCACAACAGGTGGCGCTTCGCCAAGAGTCTTGCCACCACGCCGGCGGTCCCGGTGAAACCGCCGGCGATTTCTGGCTCCGCCACTAGGCTGGGCCCGCATCTGGTGGCGGGGACGTGCTGGCGCAGGAGCATGCCGTGCATGCTTTCTCAGGGAACTCACGGCGCCTTGCCGTGAGTTCCAGGCAACCCGCCGGCGGTCCCCTCGAGACCGTCGGTGCTGTCTGGACCCACCACGGTGGTGGGCCCATGAAAGGAGGCGGCGGCATGCTACTGAGCCCATCTTGGGAGCACGCCGCCGAACGGACTTCCTCGTAGAGCTCATGGCATCCAGCCATGAGCTCCGCAAGGTTGCCGACGGTCACTGCTGTGACCGCCGGCAGTTTCTGTCTCCGGCAGGCCAAGGGACGACCGGTCAACACACCGGAGACATCCCAGGCATTTTCACCTGTTCTCCCGCACGGCTGTGGTGCGTTGCCCAGCCACTCAGCGGAGTGACCAGGTCTCCGGCGGCCAGGCAGGGGGTCTTCGGCGTTCTCTGACGCCGGCGAGCATGTCTCTGGCCGGAAAGAGCAGCACACAGCTTTTCCTTACTTCGAGAGTTCCCGTCACGTCTCTATACCGAGCCCAACCTCACGGACTCTCCCTCGCCATATATGCTCACCAAAACAGCTCGCCGGCGAGCTCCCCCTCACCAACCTCATGGCGCTGTCTGGCTCGACAGCCATTCACTCGACCAATTCACACGTCTCGTCCATGATGCTCCATGGCAGCTCGACCACTGCTCTCAGGAACATCTTGCCCGAACCACTTCTCGGGAACACAGAGCTCAGCTCGCCAGCTCGCCACCTCTCACCTGACCTAGCCTGCCAATAGATCGCCAACCTAACTCGCCTGATCACCTCTCGCAACTTGCCTCGTGCTCGCCACCCAGCTCGCCAAGCACCATGCTCGCCAAACCAGCTCGCCGGCGAGCTTTTCCTCACCTCACCAACCTCATGGCTCACCCTCGCCCAAGACTTTTCATAGCTCGCCACCTCTCTAAAGTTTCCTCTCGCCACTTGCCCAACTCTCTCATGGCAAAGTGGGGTCGCCAGTTACACAGCTCACCCAACACAGATGAGGGCCCGCCATTTATCTAGCATTCACCATAGACCATCATGCTCGCCCAGACCATCCTCAAACAACTTGCCTTCTCACTAGCTCGCCCTCTCGCCAAGCTCACGAAGTTCGCCCAAAACATGACCATCTGACTTCACTTGAGCACCTCCTGGCTCACCCAAAATAGCTTGAACACGCCCGACACGTCCACAACACCCACGGACACCATGTTCGCCAGCTCATCACACTCCCGCCAGCTCGCCAATCATGCTCGTGTAAAAAAAAGAAAAAAAAAGTTACTCACCAACTCATCTCTCCCATCCCCCTTGCAACAGTAAGGACTCACCATGCATGTTCGCCTGACACATGTAGGCTATGTTCCTAGCTCATATAACTCGCCTCCTTTATTTAGAAATTCAGAGATTTACATACAGCAAGTCTCCCATGTAAGACTCGCCTATTTTCTATTTTATTTTGATAGGTCACTCGTCACCTCATATTATGGAAATTAAAAATGTTGCAATACTACGGAATCGATTTTTACAAATTTTATACTTTAACTGTACACATGCAAATTCGGATCCAACACTCGGACTTAGTGGCATGAAAATTCATATTTCTATTTAACAAAATTGTTTTGCAGCGCAAAGTTGACGCACCCATTCCACGGTGACACTAGCTCCATGCTCGTCATACGAGATCAGGTTTAGTCGCGGGGTCGTCCGGCCACCCATGACTAGCCCAATGATTCGTTCTTCAAGGGCTCGAGGCTTGAGGTCCAGCATCCAAGTTCATTCGTCAAGTCCTTACACCCATGATAGGCTCGAGGCTTGCGATCCGCTCACCAAGCACACTCGACAAGTCTCATCTTGGAAGCTTGCGAATCGCGGGGTTGAATCTCGGGTCCAGGCTTGCACGTAAACCCTCGCACACCTGATTTCCCGCCAATGACCGCTTGTGGATCGCGGGGTTGTAAACCCTCACACCTTACGGCCTTTTCTTGATAACATATATATTACATGTTTTTCTTACCTCAGGCTCGGAAGACGAACCACCACCATCCTAGTTTTCGGATATTTTAGAATTCCCACCAAAGTTCCTTTGGTAAGAATTCGCGGGGTTTTGTGAGGGTGAAATATCCCCAAAGTAGGGCCCAGGCCTATTATTTAGTGCACTAGAAGACAAGAGTGAAGAAGGGTTGAGTGGATCAGATCACATGGGGAACAAGACATAAAAGCAAGCAACTGACACACGCAAGAAATAATATCCAGCTTATATATATATATAAAGGCAATCATCAGAATATCTAAGCTGGCTCTCTCAATCAATAACTAGCTGGCTGAACAACAATTCTTCTATTCTCTCGGATCGCCTACTTCATCCTCTCAGATGAACCCAATAGCTCATACTAGTAAAATCATGTATTTTATTCACATACAATGAGAGGCCTGAGAGACTATAAAAATATTCATTATAGTGGATGCCCTTCCAAAAATCCCATGGATGTAGGCCTTACGTCGAACCACGTAAATACTGTATTTCTATGTTTATTTATATGTTATCCACGTACATATGGCCGCACTGGAGTCTCACTGGAGGCCTCAAATGACACTCATCGAAGCCCAACTCGCTCTAGTGGACTGGAAATGATTTATTTTCCTGCCCTGATCTGTTGAGATTTTTGTGACATCAACAAACCTTTACTTTTTTTTTTTTACCCATTATATCAATATAGAGCTAACTAACTGAACATTCTGAGTCATTTATTGAATGAAAAATAAACCCTCTAAAAATCTATCAAATCAAGGTAAGATGCTAATTAATCCTTTTAAAAATTGTGCAAGTGTCGTACATTTCTTTTAAAAAAATAGAGCCTATCATTAAAATTTCAATATTTTAATATAAATCTCATATTTATTTTGTTTTCAAAAAGAATGTGGTGCTTTCGAATTGTGAGGACCCATGATTTTACCTCTTTTGTAATTTAGCATTTAATATTAAATATGTATTGTTTGTTTATATAAATAGTTGATTTTTGAGTTGGTTGCTATTGATATTATTTTGTTGTGCTTGTGTTTAAATATTTGAAATATTTCATCTTCATTTAAAAATGATTTTCATGTGTCCTAGTAAATTAATTTATTTCCTCTTATTAATTAATGTGATGCATTTAATTTAATACTTGAATTTAATCTCATTATTTTATTATGATGGTATTTAAATTAAAGTGTGAAATTTATTTTATTTTAATTTGATGTGTTTCTTTTTATTTTATTTATTTATGTATTTTTATTTCGGATGGGCTTTGATATATAGTTGTTTGGGTTTTATTTGTTTGGGAAAATAACCCAAGCCCGATCCTTAGCTAGCCTAGCCCGTAAAGCCCTCAACCCAGCCCTCCGTTGTTGCTTAAAACTGTGTCGTTTGGCTATGCTTCATAAGTGTATTTTGGTCCTTCTCTTCCCAGGCGCCTTCTTCCTCTTCGGTTCTTCTTCTTTCATTTTTTTCATTTTCGTTCCCCTGTTCTTCCGTGGTACACCCGTGAAATGTAAAGCTCTGATCTTTGCGACATTTGTTCCTTCTCTTTCAATCACGCATGACTCCTTTAGATGTGTAAGACATTACCGAACATTTTCCACTGGTTTTCATCACGATCCGTGCATTCACGTGCCCAGAAAATCCACTTGAACCTTGCATTTTCAGTCTTGTTTTGTCACCAATTTTCATCTGTAAATCTGAAATTTCTTCTCCTTTTTGAGCGTGAATGCCTTGGCTTGATGTTAGTAAACTTTCTCGTGACTTATCCCGCTCTAAACCAGTTACCTATAAGTCGGTTTCAAGCCTATAAAATACCCATCTATGCGAAAAACTCATGCTGAAAACCTCTCAATGCCGTGCTCTGTTTTGGGTCTAAAACTGTGGGTTTAACCACTCCTTTTTATTCATTTCTTCTTCTCAACTCAAACTTGAGTTAGCCTTCTTCATAAACTCCTTTGAATCCGAAAATTATAGTGGAATTTTAGTGGGATTTTCATTGGGTTTTGTCTCACCTTAAGATTACCGTTTCCCATCGTTTACAATACTCTCATTAAGTTTTTTTCTTTAATTTAAATGATTAAATTATTTATGTGTAAATTTTAATTTATTTTCGTGGTATGATTTTATTTATGATCAAATGTTCAGTTTAGTTAGATAATAATTGTATTTTAATTATCTACATTAAGATGATTAATCTATTCAGTTTATAATAATTGAGATTATTATCTGAGTTGGTTATATATAAATAAATATCGTTTTATTTATATTAACTGTTTTAATTTATTTGTTAATGTTATCTATGGATTTATTTTATTTGTTTTGTTAGTGATATTTATTGTTTTTTATTGATGTCGCTTTATTTATATTGATTTATTTGTGGTGTTTATATGCATTGGCGCACTGGGTGTGGCTATAGCGGCAAGTACACTGATGGAAGCGTGGAGTTGCTGTTCGACATTTTTGGTAATTTCAGGAATTTTTAGCGAGCGTATAGTAAGTATTTTTCCAAATAAACTTTGAGATTTAAATATATTTAGCAATAAGAAATAGTAGTGGAATTTATTGGTTGTTGGTTATTTTGTGTATTGTCGTATGTATTGCATTGTATAATTGCACGCATGTTCATGCATTGGATTTAAAAACTAGGTTTTCAAATGTGTTAATGGTTTTTGGGTGTGTGTGTATCACGACCCCAATTCGAGATGGGGTATTATCCCGGTGGAGCTTCTCTGGTCACTCAGGAGTGGAATATACTGAGTGATGTCCCCTGGGTTGTCGTTGGGCGACAACAGAATCGGACGGGATGGTAACGCTCTCGTGTCGACTCCGTGGCTCCTTTGCTTGCGAGGGTTACGGGATGTCTAGTCATGGTACGTGCTGGGTGCGGTTAGCTAGGTATTGCCTGTTCCGAAGTCATATGCGTGGTCGTTACCTATAGTGTGATGTTGAGAGGTAGGGTGTGTGGATGGTTTCTAGGGGAGACTATGGTGCATACGATTAATAAAATGGATGTTGAGGCCATTTTCTGGGAAAATGACGGATTTTGATTATTGGTTTTACTTGGACCATTTTCAGGAAAAATGGTAGTGATTTTAATGGATTTACGTGTATTATTTTCTTGGAAAATGATTGGTGTTTTTATTGGAGTTTTATTTGAGCAAAATGAGATTTTGGCATGTGTGGAAAACTGTTTGTAATGAGAAAGATGGTTTTTGAGTTTCATACATACGGTATCATGTTCATGCATTTTGTTGTTGCATGAATGTATTTTTATCTTGTGGTTTGTTTAGAGTTTACTTGCGGTACCATTTTCGATATCGTAGATTTTGATGCAGAGGACGAGGAGGCTAAGCCTGAGGAAGCGGCTCTATTGTTGGAGTAACTAGGTTTAGTTGCATCTTGAGAAATGTTTTCCCACTTTTGATAATTATGTATCTTTATATTTTATCTCTCGGATAACTGTATTAAATCTCCTACTGGAGAATTTGTGTTAAATTAGTTAGTAAATTATTTCTAAAAATTCTAGTATTTAGTGATTGACTTTAATTATCCGCTGCTTATTTTATTTTATACGTTGTATGTACACACACTCAGTACTTGATGTTGGGGTACGTGACCCATGTTGTCATCATCCCGACGTCTCGATTCCTGTACTTTTGTAAATGGGAATTGAGGGCGTCACAGGTCAAACGATATCAAAATACTAAGTTAAAAAATATTTAAAAAACTCACTTTTGAAAAAAAAAATGATAAAAGAAAAATAATTTGAATAAGTTATAATGATTTAATAAACTTATACATAAACTATGATTTATAGTATAACATTAATTTATGCTACAAATCTTATAATATATTAATATTATATATAAGTACTAATATTCTATATATTATAGTTATATCAAACAATATATAAATATATATATATATATTTTAATAAGGTATTTGGTCCGATGAAGGGAAGAAATTCCAGAGACCTAGACTGAATCGAATATTATTCGATCTGAATGTTTTGGACTGGACCAGACCATATCCCATTCGATCTGGTCCGATTCGATCCATCTGGTCTGGATCAGATTTATTACATCCCTATTAGGGATTGACCCAAACCCCAAATCGCACACACGTCTAGGCCGTTTTGGGCCCATAACTTTAGAATAAATATCATTTGATGCCCAAACCATGATTTCTCTAGAATCTATTTTTATGACACTTGTGTCATTTGAGAAGGACAACCTATAGAAGGTGATGATTCCACTATCCTATCAACAGAAGGGATGCTCCTATTGATAGAGGGTAATGAATGGGCCTCCCTATTAAGAGATGGGTATGATTACGTCTCACTATGGATAGTTCGTACTCTTGTAGGTTGTCTTCGCAACTGCCATATGATAATCTTTGCCTTTTTTTTGGACCCATTATATCTATACAGAGCCAACTAACTGAACACTGAGTCATTTATTGAATGAAAAATAAACCCTCTAAAAATCTATCAAATCAAGGAAAGATACTAAGCAACTCATCAAGCTACCTATAGTTTTATATTTATAAATCTCTTATGAATCAAGGTAAAATCTTAACATTTATCTTATGTTTCATTTTTTGAGTTTTATATTTATAAATCTTTTGTTATGTTTCATTTTTTGAGTTTTATATTTATAAATCTGTTCTGAATATCTAATATCATATAGTAAAGATGAAAAGAGATTTTCATCTAAATCACACATAATTATGCAGCTTTTGAGCAAAATAGATTAATATCTATATGCCAAAAAAACCTAACTTTATATAATTTAATGTTTAGTAATTGCTTGAATAGAACTTCAATAGATGTAGTTAAAACATTCAAATGATTTGCAGTAAAATGACCCAATTACTGAATATTTTATCGAATTGCCTAACAAGATAAATAATCGATTTTCTATCAAACCAACTGTGCCATCAAAGAGAGGAATTTACTATTGCCAAATAACATAGTAGAAGAAAATAAATTCTAAATAGGACAAGCACATATTACCATGTCAGAGTTGATCAAACAGAGAATACTATTCCAAGAAAAAAAAAATGAAACATCTGCCAAGTTTAAAGTCCTACGAAATTATTACAGTCCATGAAAGACGGTCATAAATGTAACATTTTGGGTTGAAATTATTATGTGAAAGCTTCATTAGCAAATTAGTTCTAGCACATCTTATAACTTAAACTTGAGCCTTTATTATAAGAGTGTCAACATCAATAAATCCATATCAAACTTTTGGCAGCTCTTTGAATTTTTTCTACCCGTCGTGCTCTGTCTTCTGAATCAATGTAAAGTATCTACAAAATTTACATTTACTCAATTGCAGTGATACAAATAATTTTTTGATAGATAATGAAGAAGTTTTATTCATAGAAATAGGAACAACCCAAGTACATGGGGAGTGTACATGAGAACCTCCTATAGAGAGTTTACAATTAAAAGAAGAAAATCATGGACATTTAGTCCATTACAAAAAGGGACCCTACCCATGTGAACAATGATTTAGAAAAAAAAAACTTAAGTTAGTCCATTGTTCTCTCCCGATCTTCGAAGCACATAGCGTTTTGCTCCTGCCATATGCACCAACACATATATATAGGAACTATTCTCCAAATGGCTGTGATACAAATAGTATTAAAAACTCCATAAAACTAATACAAAATTTAACCAAACAACCAATATTTATGGTTTTTTTGAATTTTTGTTCACCACAACTATAGTGAACCACGCAAAATGGCTCTAACTTGTTTCACAAACAAAAGCAAGCAATAGAATTACAAGCATACATAACCAATAACCATGATCACCAAAGAAAAATTTCGAACTCCTTAAATATATTAAACCTGAAAGACTCCAAATGGTTGGAATAGCTGAAGCAAGTCATTCTGGAAAATACATGATAAGAAGTATCAAAAGATGTATTGGATAGAAATATGAGAGAACTTAAAAAAGAATCTGATATAAAACTGGTAAAAGCTCGACATGTAATAACTATATATTTCTATTGCTTTTAGATAAAGCTATTTTTTAAAGGTTGTACAAACATATAGGACAAAGATTATTTGTAGAAAAACTCTTGGAACTTGATTTTGCATTGTTTAAATGTAATCAAACAATAAATTAATAACCCTTTCCGCCGCCCCCAATTCATATCACAATTAAGAAATTTAGGCTGCAAGTAGATGAGGTGATTCAATAAGTGAACAAAAACTAAACCAGAGGTGAATATTTTAGCATACATCACATTTCTATTTCTTTTATATATATAAATTATTGTCAAAATCCGAGTGCCTGCCAAATTCCACCGATCTTTAGTTAGAGACAATAAAGCTTAAGCATTTCATCAGCTCCATGTACAGTCACAAACAACCTTTTACTACATTTCATAAAAAAATAATTATGGAAATACTCATCAGGAAGAATAGAAAATATGAGAATTTCAGCAACAAGTGTAGATTTTGTCATGGTAGCCATATGCCTACTGTCATTATTGAAACCGGCCTTCCATGCTCTGAAAACTAATAACTAATAAGGTCATGTTTGGTTCTAAGAAATGCATAGAATATTTGATAATTTTGATCTTTTAAAAAAAGAAAAAAAGTAGAATATTTTGATTGGTAACTAACTCACTTACTCTTATAGGATATGATCGCAACACCTCATCCATCTTGAGATAAGTCCCCAACCTTCCTTATCAAGTCGACAAAATTTTCAAATTCTCGTCTAAAACACTCCCAATAACTATTTACCTTTTTTAAGGTGAAAAATCAACTTCTTTCTTCAACCGTTTGAGAGAATGACATGAATAATGTTAATATATTTGTCACTAAATGCATAAGATCATGCATATTATAAATTGGAGAACACAGATACAAACCCTAATCCCAAATCCAAAATCCAAAATCCCAACCCAAAATGGTTGGTAACATAAGTATAGACTAACAAAATGGTCTATCAAACTTTTTTGGGATCGCTAAAGTTTAGGTGTAACTAATACATTGATATTATTGCATCTCAAGTGGGTGTTGACCATTCCCAACTTCTGTCTGCAACAAATGAAGAGCATCAATGCTCAAGTTAGATACTTGGACAATTAAGTACTTTCTTAATGTTATCATTCGTGACATTTTTCATGCATGCTAATTCATTGCATCTTTTGTGGCACATGGTTTGTAGATAGAAGCTATATAAAATGTGACGCTCCTAATTTATGTCTGGAACTTAATGTAAATCGGAGTGTTAGTGTAAGTAACACTTGGATACTCACCCCCATACTTATCGAAATTTAATCCAAATCGCAATGGAAAAGTTCTAAAAAAAATTAATTTCTAGTGATCATATGGTAGCATAAAAACCACAATTATTCATATCATAGCATCATCTCCTTATATGCATAATTCAATTAGTTTTCTTATATATAAAATTACAAGACTTATCAAATATTTTCATAAGGCCACATCGACTCCTTCTTCCTTTATTGAAATTTCTTCCCGTATCCACACCGATCATTATTACTATTAATTGATCAAAATTTCTAGGGAGAGTACTCCGAGAGCCCTTCAGGGGTCCTCCTCGAGTAACTAGGGCTTTGTCCATGTCCATAATCAATCCTGCAGCAAAAATCAATTTCCAAAAGAATAGAAACATACAAAAATGGGATTTTCAGGAAAATCTCAGTAAGTACACACGTAACTTAATAAAAGCATAGACATCATAAAATAATCATATATAAGCCCGACAATCAGAGTATGCATTTATGGTATGTTTTATGTGACTCATGCATGACTTAAACTTATAAACTTGTATCATGCATGTACATTTCATTCTTATCTTAAAATTTTTGTTCTTATAAGTTTTTATTTATATCTACTATTATTACTCGTGGTTGGGTCATGCCACTATTGTTACCCGTAGTTGGGTAATGTCACTATTATTACTAGTGGTTGGGCCATGCCATATATTTTCTTATTTCTTAAAATTCTTGACATGACTTGTGACGACACTTACACGATGACATGTAATATGGACTTTTCTTAATATAGATATCTTGACTTATGATGACACGTATAAGACAAAATGTAATACGCATAAATTTAGACTTATAATATGCATATTGTATATCCATATGAACCTTATAAATCGGGAGAATATTACACATCACATACACCTGCATTTACGTCATATCAATTCATAAAATTAATGTATACTATGATAAACTTGGTTTTGATTTCAATCTCAATTTATTCCTTTATTAAGTCTTTATCTCTTAAAAGTTAAAACATAAACGTTGTAAATATTTCTCTTAGCTTTCCATAGCCTTTTATATCACTCAAATCCGATATCAAATGAGCAAGTTATGGCCATTTTTATCAAAAGACGTCAAATCTCTCCTTGTATCTCGCTCGAGCCAGATGTTAAGTGAGAATCGAGTGAAATCTCGGCCTGAATCTCGCTCTAACCAAACGTCAAGGAAGAATCGAGCGAAATCTCGGGTTCGATAGTTTTTCAACATAAAACATGCAATATTTTCATATAAACCTCATTTTTCCTTGTTGGAACATAAATATATGTTTCTTATATATAATTTATTAAGAGTTTAGAATATAAAAAAAAAAACACATTTTTAAATTCCTCACATACTCTGTTCTGCCATTCAATCCCAATTTCGCCCTTTATGTAGTTCTTATCTTTTAAAACTTAAAACACACAAGTTGTAGAGCTCTGTCTTAGTTTTTCAAAGCCGCTTGAATCACTCAATTCCAACATCATACCAACAAGTTATGATCAATTTACCATAAGATGTTAAATCTGTCAACATAACCCATTTTTAAGAACGAAATTTGCTAGAGTTAGTTTATCATTTTTTTCCAAATCAAGACCTCATATTTTCTCATAATCCTCTTAGTATAATATCATAGAATATATTTTTAAGATCTCATAATTTTCCTACCATTTTCCATAATAAAAATCACTCCAAAACTCAATAGGCTTCAATTTAACACAATCAAATATTAATCTCAAATAAATATTAAACATGATCTAATCACCAAACTACTTATTTTATGCCAAGATTAAGTTAATATATACACGTACTATATCTCCAGGCTTGTTAGAAGTAATCAAACCGATCATTGCAAGATTTCTCCTCAAGATTACTCACTTAACTTACTTAGGGTATGTGTGGAGATTTATGGGATTGAGGAGGGTTTTTCTTTGGTGTTCTTTAAATGGAACGTGTGCTTATCCTTCCAAAGAAAGTTGGAAGGCTCTCCAATGCCTATTTATAGGGAAATGGTCGACTCTTATGAAGGAAAGAAGATGGGCAACTTGGTAAGGGTAACAGGCTACTGGTTTGTATGGGATGAGGTGTCTATCCTAAACATATTTCTTGATTAAGCTTAATCCTCCAAGATCTTAGGCTTTGCAGCTAAAATGATCATCCAATAGTCAGCATTTGATATATTTTTGCAGCCCATTTGATTAATGGTTGAGAAGGGACTAATTGGATAAGAGATGAGGTGATATTTTACCTAACCATGCATGCACCTATCTTTTCCAGCCTTCTTCTGGTGTGCCACGCCCCCTAGCCTTCTCCTAACCCATTTGGTTACTAGTTAAGCCTCCAAAGACTCCATTTGACATGTTCTAGAAGGCCACTTCTTAGTTTAGTTAGAATCAAATCAAATTTTGACTCCCTTAGTTCCTGATTAGCATATTTTGGTTTTCTTGTATTCCCATCACCAAGTAAGCTAACCAAACTTCCAAATCAACTCCCCATCATTTTTTAACTATTCTTACACATGTCAATATACCTAAAAATTTTAAAATTAGATACATATTTCGTCACATGCCTCAAATTAGTCTATTTCTTCTAACTCGAGTTCCATTTAAGCTCAATCCACACTGTCCACTTGCTTCCAAACTAAGTCAATGATCCCGTCCAAATTTTCAAAAACTCATAACACTGGACCTCATATGAGTAACTTATACTCTTTACACTAAACCTCGACGATTTAATCCGAGAATGCCTATTCCGAGCACCAAGTGTTTGATCTTTAGTTTTATCACTTCCTCTTGCATTTATACCTTAAATTTTGAGAATTTCACTTTTTCTAAGTTCAACTTGAATTTCTCTAGTTGATACATTGTTCCAAATTTCAAAAGTTCTTCCATAATTGTTTCTAGAATGCATAATTTCACCTATCCTTAGCTCAAAATTCTCATTTAAATCTCCAACTCTATTTTTCTAGAATATATATATATTCAATAAAATTCTCTAAAAAGAAATTCAAGTAAAATTTCATCTTAAGAAATTTCGAGCTATTACATAAAATATGGGTATTAGAGTAATGTTTTAATTAATAGTGATCTTATGATTTAACTGACTACTGCAGGTAACACAATGGGAGAAAGTTCCCGAAGAAGAGGGATTGGACGAGGTATTCGTGCGAGACGATGGGTACCGTACACAAGCAAAATCCTCCAACCATGAGGATAAAAAATATCTTCATACCACAACAATTTAGATAAGGATCAATCAATGCAGCCTCCCAGCCAGCCATGGGAGCCTCCATGTCCCACTCCAATGCCCCCACTCGAGTAGAATAGAGCACCCTCACCAATAAGAGAACCTGAACCTCATGGAGAAAATATTGGTACAGTAGTCATTTGCGCCTTTTTTCAATATAGAACATGTTGAACCATATATGTGTAAACAACAAAGATTAAATAAGAAGGCCGACCTTCATTTTTCTTTAATCTTGAAATACAGATGTGACCACCCCAACGGGTCCAATAGAAAACCAAGAACAACCCAAGCATAGGCATGGGCTTGCTAAGTGTATTGAGTTTGAGAAATCGAGGAAGTACAAAAGAGTGCTTTTAAAGATCAATGATGGCGAAATAGCACTGTGCTGTCGGGACACACCCATCTTCACATCACGGGTAACGCAAATATTTAAACAATACTGTGACATGAATTATACGAGATGGACTGATGTGCCACAGTCGCAAAAGGACAAGTTGATCGACCATGTTTAGGCAAGATAGTTGTTTGTGTCAATTTGAGGGTAAAGAAGTTACTTGTACATAATCAATGGTGTTAACATAATGCTCATCCCTGTAGAGCAATTTTGTGTTGGATTGGGACTTGGAGAACCATAGACTGATATTCTTGAGGCAACTACATAAGTGGTTCAATGTATTCAATCATGAATTACACAAAAAGTATTTATTAGACGAAAGTCATGAGGAAGCATTAGCTTCTGGGAATAGCATGGTCGAACCCCTTGCCTGGGTTAAGCTATGTGGGAGGTGGGGAAGTGATGAATTCAAGGTATATATTACTTATTCAAAATAACAAACAAGTGCAATTTAATAATATGTCACGATCTGGTCTATTTATTATGCAGTTTGTGTATGCTAACATTGGGTTTTAATGGCAGAAAATTCCAACCGAAATCGGGAGAATGGAAAGAGACTAACCATTAACCACGTCACAAAAGCCCACAAATCCTTTGTTAGGATATCAGAGGAGAAGGTATAATATTTCAACTCATTGCTAATTGTAGATTATATATGTTCCTTCACTTCAACAAAGTTTCCATATAATCATGTTTCTGATTGAACATCTACGTGCATAAATGCCACCCAATTGTAGTGGACCACGGATCCATACTTGGTGGGATTCTATAAGGAGACTCGCTGGTCAAAGAAGAACAATAAATTTGTTACCCCAGCCATTGAAGAAACTTATGTGAGTACAATATTTATGTTAGCTATTATTGTTGCTCGAAATGATTGTTCAATCACTTTATATGGATTGAAGTGATAAATTCATGATTCATCATAGAACTTAACAATAATCCATTACATTTTCCACGTGCAGAAGAAGATGGTTGGCAAGTTGGATGGTCTGGAGCTTGAACAACGCACTGATGACGCAGCAACGAGTGTATTTAGGGAGGTACTTGGGCATCAACTAGTATATGCAAGAGGGCTAGGGTAAATGGTCATCTCGAAGTCAACAAGACAACGGGACCATGAATGAGAAAAGGAGTACCTTGCCCGAATTGAAAACACAAGAAAGATGCCGACAATTACAAGACGCAACTTGATGAAGTGAGGGGTGAACTGCGAGAACTTCGTGAGAGGCAAAATGAATATCATAAAATGCTGATCAGGATGTTATTCAAAAATTATCCGCACGCCACTAAGTCTGGAGAGACTTAGTGAGCTACCTTCAGAAATCATGGGAAGGGTTCTTTTGTGTATTTTAGACACTTTTTGGTAGTGGGAAATGGTGGGTGGCCAATATATAAATATATAAATATAAACATATATACATATTATTTTGAAAGAAGGCCCATAGTAAATAAGGCGAGATCTTGAGATTCATTCTCAAAGAAATAGACATCTGAAGATATGGGCATACTCTGAGGTAAATCCATTCACCATCCAATTAGTGTATATCAATAATTATTTCCTTTGTATGCTTCTTACCAATTATGATCTTTCAAGTTCTTCATTTTAGTTAATTCTTCTTATAAAATTTAGTTACTTTCTTAAACAAGCTGGCAGCTTCAAGCCCTCGGCATCCAGTTCCGTTATATTGGTAAGGGTATTTATTTGTGTCTTTAGACATTGTTTCTTCATTGCTATACCGGAGTTTTTATCAAATTTATATCGGGAATGTAAGGTTCTTGTGCTTAAAGATTATGTTTATTTGTACCAGCAGGCATCGAGCGAGCATGTTGAATATTTGAGCGCATCCATAACAGGTGATGATGAGGTCTGATAATTAATTATTACTACTTGCTACATATATAATCTCCAGCTACATAAAAATAAATCACTAACTGCTAGCTCTTATTTATGATCATTCTAAATGCATGCATATACATATCTATGGTGGTTAATCTTTTTATTTTTTTACACAATATATACATGGAGGATGACATTGTTAATCTTGCAGCTAGCAACCACATATAATATGTGGTTTTCTTAATTTTGGTTGAAATTAAAAATTTGTTTTAATGGATGACTTTCAAGATTCCAATTGCGGTTATAATAGAACACCTGCAGATCTATTAATCTTGTTTCATGGCCTCCTATCAAGTACATACATAAATATATGTATCTATATATGTTTGCGTGCATGTATATTTCTGTTTATACGTGTGTGTTTTTATTAACATAATTTGGATATCCGCCCGCGACTTATTTTGAATGTGCAGATGTAGACAAGTATGTTGTCTTTGTCTCGGTGTTAAGTGTATCTCACGAACTTTTAATCCTCACCAATTTCAGCTTCTTGTTGATCTTATAACAGGACATTAAGGGGAAAGAGAAGGTTCACTCTTATTGAAAAGTGCTTGTTTATGGTCTTTTTCGCCAGCGTGCAACATTTAGGGGCTACCATCTCTGTAAGTGATGATGTACTATTTTAGCTTATGGAATGCGATTATTGTAGCTATTTTAGCAACTAATGGTTGAACACTAAACCTTAAATGCAACATAATTTTAGCACACCCAGAGAAGGTAAAAACTAGAAATTCCACTAAATTTATTACCAATAATCTTAAATGTGTTACTAACCATTCAATTTTGGTTATTAGCTAAGGTTGTTTTATAGGACTTCTCCAGCTTATTGTATCATTCCTTGGCTACAAATGATTAGTGTCCCTGTGTAGGTTTTGTCCTTGATAATGTAAGCTTCTATAACGATTCTATAATGCGGAATAAATACTTTAAAATTAGAATCGAAAGCATAACGCCAATAAATAGTACCTCCAGCCATTGATGTTTCTCACGATTTTGCTACGCTCTCTCAGATGTTTGGCACTTCCAAACTCTATTTCACTCTGCACTACGAGAAATAGTGGTTTTTGCGGCTCATTTTTTTGGGGGGCGAGTATAAACACGCAGCAAATAGCCCATTTCAATATTTCAACTGAAAAGCCTGCGACGAAGAGCGGCAAATGAGTCGGAAAAGATTTTATTACGGCGACATATTGAGCTGCATAAAATATTGCCGCAATAGGGGATTTATTAACAGCGAGATTTAGCCAAGTTGCGGCGCGAATCCAATATCGCCGTAATAAATTGCGTTTAATGAAATAAAGTTGGGGAAAAACCCAAATAGTTAGGGGTGTAAATGGTCCGGTCCGGTCCGGGAAATTTGTGGACCGATTTCATTCGGTCCAAAAATTCTCTCACCCTGGACCGGACCGAACTCCTATTCGGTCCATTCCGGTCCGGTCCAATTCGGTCCAGTCCAATTCGGTCCAGGGGCGGTCCGGTCTGGTCCAGGGGTACCCCTATATAATTTGATAAGCAAATTTTAATCTAAAATTCTGAAATGATTAATTTTTTTTTTCACCTAAATTTATTATTTTCAGCCCAATTTACATATTCATCACATATTTAAATAAAAAAATATTTATAAAATTTACTTTTAATAAAATAGCAAAAGAAAAATAATCTTAATAAAAAAAAGGAAAAAAATTAGTCCTTAAAAATCCAAATAAAATAAAAAAGAAATTAACCCTTAAGACTTGAGACTTAAGAGTCCTTAAGAGTTAAGAGTCCAAATAAATAAAAAATAATAATCAGTCCTTAAGAGTCCTGACTCCTTAAGAGTCTACACAATAGATTCCAAATTTACTAAAGAGTCCAAATAAAATAAAAAAGAAATTAAAATAATCCAAAAATAAAATGGCATTCCAAAATCATTCAAATTAAAACATCTCTCAAGGCTCAGCATTGTAATTTGCATCTAGATGACCCTTCCTTTTTTTATGCTTCCAAATCTCAACCGACAATCAATCATTCTGCGAAAAGAGATTGAGTGAATTAAATTAAATTAAGTTAAAAGAGATTTGACAATTAAACTACAATCATGTAATAAAACTCTTATGATCAAAACTATATAATATATATACACTCATTTTGAAAGAAATCATGTAAAAATAAAATATTTAGAAATCACATTGACTTACCCTTCAATCATTACTTTGGGCATGTAGGTGTTGAATTTGACGCCTCCATAGAAATAGAAGCACCACACTCCCCAACGATTTCTAGACATAAAAATTTAAAAGATAAGTTAAAAAAATTTACAACATAACATAGAAGATAAAACAAAATAAATCATAAAAGCTAACAAGCGAAATTAAATTTACTTACCTGTACCTTCCAGCTGCTTCTCAAAATCTTCCACATCATCCATTAAAGTCCTAAGACTTATTGGAGTCGAAGAAGATCGAAGCCAATTTTGTGCACATATGAGAGCCTCAGCTATTCTTGGACTTAAATTACTTCGAAAAGGGTCAATTACACGACCCGCTGTGCTAAATGTAGATTCAGAGGCCACAGTAGATACTGGTATTGCAAGTACGTTGCGTGCAATCTTTGAAAGTATGCGATATCTAACTGAATTGGTTTTCCACCAAATTAGAAGGTCGAAATTATCATCTCGACCCTCACATTTGTCAGCTAGATATCTATCAACCTCTGATTTGCTTTCCAAAGAATTTTCTGACTGTAAATGTTGCTCAAATTCATCCTCCATATAGGCCTTATCATCCGATTCCATTCTCTTGAGTCTCTTGGAAGTTGAAGGACTTACATTTTTACTTGGAGAACTTGCGGGCTCATGAGAAGTAACTATATCATCTTCCATGTATGCCTCATACAAGCGGGTAAATGCATTTTTTGCCTTCCAACTCAAATCAATGGCCTTCGTAGAATTATCTTTATACATTTTAGTCAAAGCAAAATCAAGATATCTCATTTTGTACCGAGGATCAAGAATAAGCCCAACATACAGCAACATATTTTGATTATCCAAGTTCTCCCAATACTTTTCAAATTTTTTCTTCATATTTTTTGCCATTACTCCCACCACGGGGTTTTCTTCTTCACACACCTTGTTAATATCACTTTGAATCTTCACCAACTCACGGAAAAAAACATTGCAAGTTATATATTCACCGCCTGAGAAGCGTACAGTTGCATCATGAAACAATTGAAGAAATTTCACAAATACCTTTACCTTTTCCCAGTCGGTTGCATTGGGAGGCCCTAACTTCTTTGACTTTCTCCTATTCACCACATCATCTTCATCATCGTCATCATCTTCATCTCCAATACTACCAAGGAAGCCCGGATCTTCTTCCTCCAACCGATCAAAAGCCTTTCTAAATGTTAAAGCCCTCTCTAACATAAGATAGGTGGAGTTCCACCTAGTCTGTACATCTAGGCAAACAGATCCCTTGGATTGAATTTCTTCATCCTCCACACATTTTTTAAATATGCTTAACCTTTGAGGAGATGATTTAACAAACTTCACAACTCCCCTCACCTTCGCAATAGACTTTTCAAAGTCTTTCAACCCATCACGGACGATTAAGTTTAAAATGTGGGCACAACATCGAACATGTAAAAATTCATGCTCCAAAATCGTATCCCTCCTAAACTTGGTTTTTTTTCTAATATAAGAAATAGCCCCATTATTAGAACTTGCATTATCAACAGTGATTGCAAGAATTTTCGGTTGCCCCCAATCATGCAAGCAACACTCTATGCCCTTACCAAGTGTCTCACCCTTGTGGTTTTCAACCAAAGAAAATGAAAAAAATCCTTTTGTGTAACTTCCAATCATCATCAATAAAGTGTGCTGTGAGACACATATAGTTGAGATTTTGCACGGATGTCCATGTATCCGTGGTGAGGGAAATTCGTTGCCCTTGAAGAGCATTTTTCAACTTCTTTTTTTCTTCATTAAACACATTATAGCAATCCGAGGCAATCGTAACACGGGATGGAATTCCTAGCCATCTAGGACAAACCACAAGCATAAATTGTTTGAAACCCTCCCCTTCAACAAATCTAAAGGGCAATTCATCAAGAATAATCATCCTTGCCAAGGATTGTCGACAAGCCTCAACACTAAAAGCAACATTGACAAGTCCCCCACAACTTGAACCTCCATCAACTTTAAACCCTAGAATCGTTTGGCCCGGACCCATGATCTTCCTACCCGGAAATTTCTTACATTGTTTCTCAAGGTGATACTTCAAGCACTTCATACCGTTTTTATTCGAATCACATGCATACGTTGCTCCACAATAATTACATGCAGCCCTAGGTTTGGTGGGATCACCACCTTCTACAATTTGAAAGTGCTCCCATACGTATGACCTACGTTTACCTTTATGTGACCCAGATTGAATACTTACATCAGATGAGATTGGATTTAAGGGTGGAGGCATTTCCTGGACCGATTCTGATTGTGTTGATTGAGGCTCCCGCACCTCATTTGTAGAAGCCTCCATCTACAGAATAAATAAACCAACAACAACACTACAACAGTCAATAAAAGAAATTAAAAATTCTGTAAAATGGGTCAACTATCCAAAAAATTCCAAAAAATAAAAAATTCTATAGAATGAAGAATCGGTCAACTCTCAAGCCCAAACTCTTGCATAAACATTAACCACAGACCATCTAGCAATTCCCAACATTCAAAAATATTATTAGAAGCTTGATCATAAGAAATTAAGAATGACATTTCTCGGATTGCTACAGCGTACAGCCTACAGCTACACGAACCCGAAACCACATATAATATATATATTTTGGAATTCCAATTTCCAAGCATAATCTCACTAACACATTTACAAATTACACAAATAATAATTATTATTTCATTTGTAGAGAGTCTAGTGAACAACGGATGAGGATCGGACATGGATTTGCGATGGGCTAATAGTCTATATTAACAAATAAGTTAATAACAACTGAAGAGTTCAAGAGATGGATTAGGAAAATAAAATACCTGTGCTTTGATTTGAGACCGGACGGAACTGGAAGGAGATTAGCGATGGACACCCGACGGCCACGGGATGGAGTCACGACGGCCAAGGGATGGAGGGGATGGACTCGCGACGGCAAAGGGATGAGACACCGGACGGGATGGGGGCACTGGGTTCGACTTCCTGGAGGCTGGAGGGCTGGAGGTGGAGGCGGTGAGAGCTGAAAATCGCAGAAGAAGAAGAAGAAGAAATGAAGAAGAAGAAGGCGCGGGGCCCGGGCTGCTGGGGACCTGGGGCTTTAACTTTTAGGTTTAGGTTAAGTTGTTGAGTAAAACGGCGCCGTTTTACTCAAAGTTTGAGTAAAACGGCACCGTTTTACTCAATTTGCACGGCACTTAACCCATTTAATTGGAGCTAAACGGCACCGTTTAGCTCCAATTAAATTTTTTTAATTTTTTTATATTTTTGGGCATTTGTCAGTTGGCACTATAATTAATAAAAAAATATTTAAATTGGTAATAAAATATATTAATATAGTTATAAATTTTAGTCTATAGATTTAATAAATTAATACTTATAATCTTGTACTATAAGCTATATTAATTTATTAAATAATAATAAATAGTGATAAATTAGTAATAACATATTAAATAAACTATAATAATATACTTATTACTTATATATTAATATTATAATAATATATATTAATTATTATATATTAATATGTTAGTATATATTATATATTAAGTATGTTAATAAACTATAACTAATAGTCTAATAGTCTAATAATACTATTATAATTTACATTAGTATATTATATATTTATATGTTAGTAAATAGTGATAAATTAGTAATAATATATTAAATAATAATAATATACTTATTATTTATATTTTTATATTATAAGAGTATATATTAATATGTTAGTCTATATTATATATTAAGCATGTTAGTCTAATAGTCTAATAATACTATTACATTAGTATATCATATATGTTAATAAACTATAACTAATAAATAATAACACTAATACATTATTACAATTTACATTAGTATATTATATATTTATATGTTAGTAAATAGTGATAAATTAGTAATAATATATTAAATAATAATAATATACTTATTATTTATATTTTTATATTATAAGAGTATATATTAATATGTTAGTCTATATTATATATTAAACATGTTAGTCTAATAGTCTAATAATACTATTACATTAGTATATCATATATGTTAATAAACTAGAACTAATAAATAATAACACTAATACATTATTACAATTTACATTAGTATATTATATATTTATATGTTAGTAAATAGTGATAAATTAGTAATAATATATTAAATAATAATAATATACTTATTATTTATATTTTTATATTATAAGAGTATATATTAATATGTTAGTCTATATTATATATTAAGCATGTTAGTCTAATAGTCTAATAATACTATTACATTAGTATATCATATATGTTAATAAACTATAACTAATAAATAATAACACTAATACACTATTACAATTTACATTAGTATATTATATATTTATATGTTAGTAAATAGTGATAAATTAGTAATAATATATTAAATAATAATAATATACTTATTATTTATAAATTATTACTAATACTTTATCTAGATATACTATAATTTATATTTTTATATTATAACTAGTCAACTACTAGTCTACTATAAATCATAATATGTTGATATTATAAGAATATATATTATATATTAATATGTTATAATGTTAATATATATTAATATTAATATTAAAATTTATATATTATTATTTATATATTTATATATACATATATTAAAAAAAAAAAAAAAAACCTATAGAGATTCGGTCCGGTCCGGTCCGGTCCAGGGGGGTGAACTCCCTAGACCGGGACCGGACCGAACAGTTTCGGTCCATATCTTTTTTGGACCGGACCGGACCGGACCTCAACCGATCCGGGAGAACCGGTCCGGTCCGGTCCGGTCCGCTGGTCCGGTTCGGTCCTTTTACACCCCTACAAATAGTTGCCCGCGTACAACAGTCAACAGCTCCTTTTCCCTCCTTCGTCATCCTTGCGTGCGTCTCTCTCCTCCATCGTGCCCTGGCCTTTTTTCGTCGCGAACGCTGTCCGTTCACCTGTGCCTTCTCGGCTCCTCTCAATGCCGGTGAGTCTCTCTAAATCTCTTACTCGATTTCCCTTCATCTCTCATTTGTTCTCTCTTGCGGCTTGGCTGGTTCATTTTCCCTTCATCTCTAATTGTATTTATCTTCTTATTGCATATATGCCCTAACTTGTACCACGAACTAGGGCATATATTCATCCCTGTATTTATCGTATCTCTGTGTTTATCGTCTCATTCTATTGTTCCCGTTTTCTTCTATGAATTATTTGAACGTTGTAATGTATTTTGGGACCAGATTTAATTTAAAGGTGTTTTTGTAATTTAATGTATATAGAAATCATTACATTTAAGAATCTTAAGATGGCACAAGATTAGATTCCCCATATGTTGTTGTCATGGAACGAATAAGAAGTTTCCTTCACTCAAAACAGGGCTTGCACCTTGCTACCTTAAATAAGGCATTCGACGATGAATTTAAGGCTATTAAAATTTTCAGAAATGGTGTCAAGTATTTCTCCATTGTTGTAATTTTGTTGTTGGAGAATATAGAGAGCATATGTTTATGAAATTTCTGTCTCTATGTTTTTTTAAACACGTGCAGATACCTCAATTTTGTAATTTGCTTGTCTCACACACCACCAATTACCTTTATGCTATGGTCACTGGCAATGAAGATAAGCTAACACTTGATGATATGTTAGGCTCCTCAAAGTTCTTAATCTTTAAATAAATTTAATTTTTTATGAAATATTTCTGAAGTGTGTGAGAGTTTAGATTTCGCAGAAAGACGAGATTGTGGCATATATATATATATATATTTGAGTTTCTACACCATTTTATGTCATTATTCATTCTAGTAAGATATTTTATCTAAGGTCTGATAACACAGTCCATATGGTTGTCATGAGAAATACTACAAAGAATAGCAAATACCTTAAGAATAATGATTTTTATATAACCTAAATCATGATAAGAGGGATGCAAGCTTTCACTGTAGAAAATATAAGTGCTGCTCTGTTTTTGTCGCTAATGTCACTTGTTGGCACTTGGTAGTATCCATTAAGAAAATGACTAATGAAATAAGCCAGGAATGATGAATTAGATTTTGCTATTTCCCAATACATCAGTATGCAGTGTGCATTTGCTTGAGTTTAAAGGGTTTTCACTAGTTGTATGCTGAGTGGATATCATGAATAATATCCCATCTTGCTGCTATGAAATAATGCTTGGCATGCTCTGCATAGCGCCCTTCAACTATCAAATTATTGTTCATTTGATTTCTAAATCTTTCTGTGACGGATGGGGTTCATGATTGGCAGACTCAGTCACATATTTGTGATCTCCCTATGATCAACTGATGCATCACCGAGGCAAGTATTGCATGATTTTCAATTTTAGTTGCTATATAAATCAACTGCATTTTTGCTTCGTATTTTGTTTTGTATCTATGTTATATGAGTGGTTAAGTGGTAAATAGTGAACACTGCATGCACACCATATGTACGAAAAATTACTGAATCTACCCTTGTGAGTTTGTATTTCTAAATTTGGTCATTTGGATTTCTTAGTACTTCTAAAAATTTAGAGTTGAAAGTAACATCTCGAATCCATGGAGAATGAGTTACAATGATTAAGTTTGAATAAAAGTTAAAAATGCAGTTCCTAGCTTAAGATTAAGTGAACATGTGAGATGTTAACCCTATTGTGCTTCAAGGTACTCTTTATATATCAGAATAGAGTAAAGAACCAGGGATTTTATTGCAGGTAGGGGAAAGCTGAGTTTGAATATGTAAGTTGTCACGTTTAGTTACTGAAAATGCACTACATCATCTATTTTGTTTGAAGCATGAATTGTGTTTCAACTGGTTTTTACTTTCTACCTAAGTCAGGTGAAAAATAGGAGAGTTTTTATATTCCTCATGGAAGCAGGGATGCTGGGAACTCTTCAAGCATTTTTCAGTTTCTAAATCATGCTTTTGCCATGGTATTTATCTTACATGCTTAGCTTACACAATTCTTTGGTCACTTTTATATTTTTTACTCAGATTGATATGCTTGATTTAATTATATGGCCAATTCTATTTTAATTATTTAGGAAAAGCTGGCGAGTCAATAATGCGTACTTCTTGATCCTTACAATGTTGCAAAAGCTTAGAAGGCATTCCGGTGGAGTCCCATATCAAGAGTTTAATTGACTTTCCTCAAGCTTCTATTTTAAAAAATACAATATTATAGAATTAGCTCTCTCAGATTAAGTTTTAGATTCTTTATATTATGTAAATAGGTGCTTACGACTATTACATGAAAATACTAAATGAAATGAGGACTATATTAATTGTAATTTTTTTTAACAAATGAGTTGTTCGATAGCTTTTTCCTATTTCTCTTTTCATGTCTCTGTATTTAGGAATTGGGATCAACGTTTTGCTGTTGTAGTTTGAGGTAAAATGACAATCTATTTATTGTGCTTCTCTGGCAAAATTTAGAGAAAAATTGTAGAGTCATGCCTGTCTTATCACACTTCTTTTGTACTGAAGAATAAGGTAAAAATGCACAATAAACAAGTTTTTTTTATTTTATTTATATAATATTTTATACAATAAATCAGGATAAGAAATAGTTTATATAGTAAAATAAAAGTCAATATTTGTTGATATTGAGCAGTAATGCAAGGACACTATTCCAGTTAAAAATAATTAAAATAAAAAAAAAACGCAAAAAGGCAATATATATATATATATATATGAATATGCAAGGCTCTTTGTGGCGAGTTTTTTTACTTTTCCCGGCGACATTTAGTCGTCGGGAATAAATAAATATTTCTGTCAATTGCAAGCGTGGCCAGAAAAATGTTTTCTTGACTCAATAATTGCGGCTAGGTCTGGGCAGTTGTTTTTAGCTGGAGAGAAGCATTCCTGGCGAATTTCGGCGCGTTTTGTTCGCCGGAAATAGACTTATATTTTGTTGTGTATTTAGATAGTGTGAGACTGAAGGGGATTGAGTGATTGAGTTTGGGGACCAAACTGCAGTATATATAGCCAAAGCCTTCATCAAGCTCCGGTGGCTATGTGTCCCACGTGTTCAGTTTATCATGGGGCAGTTCCAACAATTTATGAACGTGATGAATACCCAGAGTGGACCATTTCAGATGCTCCTAAAATAAAGGAGAGCTGGAGGCTCGTTTTTACGAACAGCCTCCGTGAGAAACGATCAACATTCTCCCACTTGGTCGACACTTCTAATTTAATGTTTCATCTTAAACCCATCGATAATCTGTATTTAAGTTATAAATACATGAATCATGGCGATAGGTCCTCTAATGACGAGTAATACCTCTCATGTATTACTATGTATTTATTTCTTAAACATTATAATTTATGTGGCAACAATTTCTTAATGAATAAACCCTATGTTTATTCTTGGTCCAATATAGATGAATTTTCTCAAAATTAAATTAATGTGCACATCAATATGAGAAAAACATCAAAATAATTAAGAATCTCATTAAAATAACATTGTTCATATAATGAAAAATTACATAATAGAACCAAGTCCCATATTCACTACATGATCCTTGAATTTCATTAGTGGCATGCTCTTTGTCAAAGGATCAGCGATCATTAGCTCAGTGCTGACATGCTCAATGACCATTTTCTTTTCTTTAACACGTTCCCTTATGGCTAAATACTCAATGTCAATGTGTTTACTTCGACTCTCACTTTTGTTGTTCTTAGCCATAAAAACAGCAGCTGAATTGTCGCAATACAATCTCAATGGCTTAGAGATAGAATCCATAATTCTAAGCCCAGAAATGAAATTCTTAAGTCATACACAATGTGAAGTAGCCTCAAAACATGATACGAACTCGGCTTCCATAGTGGAAGTGGCGGTCAAAGTTTGTTTGGCACTCCTTCATGATACAGCTCCACCGACCATCAAAAAAATGTATCATGATGTTGATTTACATGAATCAATACAATCAGCAAAGTCAGAATCTAAGTAGCCAATTACTTCCAGATTGTCTGTCCGTCTATACATAAGCATGTAGTCTTTGGTTCCTTATTTCTTTACAGCTCTCCAGTGGTCTAAACCTAGATTACTCTGATATCGTCCCACATTCCCATAGCAAATGCAATGTCAGGTCTTGTACAAACCTGAGCATACATTAGATTTCTGACAGCAGAAGCATATGGAATGTTCTTCATTTGTTCCCTTTCAAGATCGTTTTTCGGGCATTGGTTCAAATTGAACCTATTACCCTTCACAATGGGAGCTACACTTGGTGAACAATCCTTCATCCGAAATCTCTCTAAAACTTTATTAATATAGGTTTCTTGAGATAGACCCAAAATACCTCGAAATCTATCTCTATGGATCTTAATGCCAATGACATAAGATGCGTCACCCATATCCTTCATATCAAAATTCTTAGAGAGGAATTGTTTCAGCTCATGCAACAAATCCTTATCATTAGTTGCTAACAAAATGTCATCCACATATAAAACAAGAAAGCATATTTTACTCCCACTGACCTTCTGGCATATGCATTGATCCATAACGTTTTCTACGAATCCGAATGAAGAAATTACATTATGGAATTTCAAATACCATTGGTGGGATGCTTGTTTTAAACCTTATATGAATTTCTTGAGCTTGCAAACCAATTGCTCACCATCACTAGAGGGGAATCCTTCAGGTTGTTTCATGTAAACCTCCTTCTCTATATCCATTTGTTGCATTTGTTGCAACTCTAAGTCAAAATGGGCTACTAATGCAAAAATCACACGCAATGAATCTTTCTTAGATACCAAGAGAGAAAGTCTCTGTGTAATCGATTCGTTCTTTCTGAGTGAATCCCTTAGCAACGAGTTTTACTTTGTATCTCTCAATATTGCCCACGAGTCTTTCTTTGTCTTAAAGACCCATTTACATCCAATGGCTTTTACACCATTAGGCAACTCAACAAGATCCCAGACTTCGTTACTCTTCATAGAATTCATCTCTTTCTTCATGGCATTGTATCATAATTCTGATTTTTTGCAACTCATGGCTTGTGAAAAGAACTCGAGATCATTTTCGGCTCTAATGTAATAGTCAAATTCTTCCAGATACACAACATAATCATTAGGAATTGTTGATCTCCTTGGTCTAATAGATCTTCTTAATGTTGTACCATCATATTCCGGAGAAGTATGTGATTCAAATTGTTGTTCAAAAGTTGTTGGCAACTCTTGAACTACCTGATCTACTGGAATGTTGTCAGCAGCTTGTGGATATTCAATGATTGGTTGTTCAACACCAGTTTGTACTTGAAGGGTGCTGTAAACAATAACCAATCTATCATTTGAGGTAGAAGGTTGAGATTCTGAATGATCATTCTCAGAAACTATGTTCCTGGTTTGATCGCTCCCATTGATCAAGTAATTTTTAAGAAACTTTGCATTTCTTGATTCCACAATCCTAGTGTTGTGAGATGGATAATTAAATCTGTAACCTTTAGACCTTTCAGCATATCCAATGAAATACCTAGTGATGGTCCTTGGGTCCAACTTCTTTTCTTGTGGATTATAAATTCTCACTTCCGATGGGCATCCCCAAACGCGCATTTGGTACAAACTCGGTTTCCAACCTTTCCATAATTCAAATAGCGTTTTTGGAACAGCTTTGGTTGGAACTCGGTTCAATATATACACTGCCGTCTTAATTGCTTCAGCCCACAAGGATTTAGGAAGATTGGAGCTGCTAAGCATACTCCGCACCATGTCCAATAATGTTCGGTTTCTTCTTTCTACTACACCATTTTGGTCCGGTAATTTGCTTGTCCATCCTCTGTGTATCTACCATAATATTTTTCCCCTCTATCTGATCTCACGATCTTAATTTGCTTACCACATTATTTCTCTACTTCAGCCTTAAAGATCTTAAATGCATCTAATGCTTTATTCTTGTTATTAATCATGTAGAGATACATATATCGTGAGTAATTATCTATGAAAGAGATGAAGTATTTCTGACAATGTGAGTCCATGTCTGGACTACATATATCAGTATGTATGATCTCTAATATGTCTGAACTCCTATTGACACCTTTCTTTGACTTGTTGGTATGCTTTCCCTTTATTCAGTCCACACAAGTCTCAAAATCAGTAAAATCTAGAGTATTAAGTACTCCTTCATTTACTAATCTTTTGATTCTTTCTATGGAGATATGACCTAATCTCCGGTGCCATAATTTAGAGGAGTCCTCGTTAATAACACATCTTTTAGTGCCAGTGTGAACATGCATTGAATCATAAGTGGCATTGTTTTGTAAATTAATGCAGTAAAGACCATCAGACAAAGTACCATTCCCAACACAATCATATTTATAAAATAAACTGAAAGATGAATTTGAAAAATTAAAGGAATATCCAAAAGGTACAAATCTTGAAACTGAAATTAAATTTCTAGAAAAACTTGGAACATAAAAGGTCTTTTCTAACTTTAAATCAAAGCCACTACTTAAAATTAAATAGCAAGTTCCTACAGCTTCCACATGCGAGCCCATCTTGTTTCCTGATAAGATGCTTCGCTCACTTCCCAATGGCTTCCTTAGATTTTGCAAACCCTGCAAGGAATTTGAAATGTGAATTGTTGATCCAGAATCAATCCACCATGTGTTAATATTGACATTAACCATATTAGATTCAAAACAAACAAATGAGGTTGGATTACCTTTTTCTGCAAGCCATTTTTGAAATTTGGCACATTCCTTCTTCATGTGTCCTTTCTTTTTACAGAAGAAACACTTGAAATCTTTCTTGATACCACCTTGGGGAGGTAGTTTACCTTTCCCTTTTTGATTGGCTTGATGCTTGCCCTTTCTATGCGTTGCCAGTATTGCACTTTTTCCATGTTCTATCACCAGTCTCCCTTCCTCTTGAACACACATGGTCATAAGTTCATAAATTGACTATTTATCGTTATGTGTGTTGTATGAGATTTTGAAAGGTCCATATTGGTGCAAAAGAGTGTTCAGGATGTAATGCATTAGGAAGGAATCTGACATTTCAACCTCGAGATTCTTTAATTGAGCCGCAATATCCCTCATTTACATGATGTGCTCGCGCACACCTCTCACACCGGTGAGCCTTGGGGATGAGAGCTTCATGATCAGTGTGCTTGCTAATGCCTTGTCTGAAGTGACAAATTGATCATCAATGACTTTTAGCAAGTCTTTGACCTTTTCATGCTGATCAACAGAACTACGGATACTAGCAGAAATTCTAGTCTTAATGAACATCATGCTAAGACGATTAAATCGCTCCCATCGTTCATAAAGCGTGATGTCCACTGCAGTGCTAGTATCAGTAATTGCTGGTGGTTCGTCTTTCCTAATAGCATAGTCTATGTCCATCCACCCCAAATGAAGAAGAGCTCTCTCCTTCCAGACTTTATAGCTATCTCCCTTAAGTTCAAGGATATCATAACGAACATCAGATAAATTTGCAGGTTCTACTACTGCATAAAATTATAGATTACATGCTTATGTTAAAATTAAGGCTAAACAAAATATCATGTTTTACCAATGTAAATCATGCCTAAAAATTGAATCTAATGACATAAAAATTGCCTGTGGGCTAAATTTTTAATTTAAGCAGATTCATTTATTCTTTATGATCAAACTTTATGATAAAACTATCAAGTTATTTAATTATTTCATAATTCATGTGGGTAAGTTATGAATAACTTGATATTTTATCCTAATTAATAATATAAACATAATAAAAATTCCTACGGGATAAAATTTATTATATTTAGTATAATTAATTACAATTAATGTCTAATATTCTTTATGTGATCCTAATCAATCTTAATATATCATTTTATTTAATTAAAGATGCTGTGGCTATTCGTCTAGTTAATTAAAATTATATGGATCACTAGACATTAAATCGCATAAAGACTAACTTAATATGAGAACAGTTACGAATATATAATTTGAACTAATACTAACATGTTATCATTATGCACAAATATTCTCATAATATAAGCATAATTATAACTATGATATTATGCATATCATTTAATTTTATGCGTTTAACTATATATGTACTCGTCCGGAAATTGCATATGCTAATATAAAGCAGAAATAATCAATTCATGCAAACTAAATATGAGCATAACAAATCAAATAAAATCATATATAGTTAATGCAACCCAGATTCTTAAGCACAAAAGGCATGGGCCCATGAGATCAAATAAAAACATTTGAATTGAGAATTTATTAAATCAAAGAGGAAAAAGAGCAAGAGTGGGCTAAACCGAATAAATGTAAGGCCTATTATAAGCACAAAGCGCATGGGCCCAAATCCCACTCTCCAGACCATTTACAAGGGTGGAAACATGTCGTCTTTCACCTTCTTCAAAAACAGACCCATTAAAACAACAAGTCGTTTTTGGTCGTCTTCAACCTTCAGACTGGGTTACGGGTTACGATTTTTCCGACGCCTTTGACGTCAAAAAACATATTCTTTTAAATATCACAGAAAGCTTAGAAAAACTATTTCCGCATGATTTCTAATCTTATTATAAACAAAAATTCTAGAAAACAAAACTATAATTTTTCAAAACTTTCGATAAAAAAAAAACAGAGATAAACAGAGCATCACTAAAACACCAAGGCAGAGATAAAAACCTGGCTCTGAAACCAAATGTAAGCTTCTATAACAATTCTATAATGTGGAATAAATACTTTAAAATCAAAATCGAAAGCATAATGCCAAGAAACAGTACCTCCAGCCATTGATGTTCCTCACGATTTTGCTACGCTCTCTCACTGATGTTTGGCACTTCCAAACTCTATTTCACTCTATTTAGATGGTGTGAGACTGAAGGGGATTGAGTGATCGAGTCTGGGGACCAAACTGCAGTATATATAGCCAAAGCCTCCATCAAGCTCCGGCGGCTACGTGTCCCACGTGTTCAGTTTATCATGAGGCAGTTCCAACAATTTATGAACGTGATGAATACTCAGAGTGGACCACTTCAGATGCTCCTAAAATAAAGGAGAGCTGGAGGCTCGTTCTTACGAACGGCCTCCATGAGAAATGGTCAACAGATAACACAATTGAGTTTGTTCCTTTACAAAAGAATAAGGGACCAAGGTAGATCCTATTAGATTATTTTAAATTATATTTCAAATTTAATTTTCAAATATTATTTTAAATAATCTATCCAAGTTTTAAATTATTTATTTTTTTAAATTTCCTCTAATGTATTTTTTCTTAATCCCACATTAGTTAGACAGTGAAATTTTTAATGGTTTATAAGTGAATGTATTTCATTAGACATAAAATAAACAAAATGATAGACACATGCACTCTGAAACTGTCACCCAATGCGAAGCACTGATCGCACACATGTGTGCGCAACGCATAGACGCATTGATGCTTTAGATGCACTTAGCACTTAGTATTTACGCATTGATGCTTTAGGCGCACTTAGATGTACACATCGTCGCAAGTGATAGTGATTTTTTTGCTAAGTAAAATGATGTGTCTAATCACATTTTTGACAATTATGATTAACTATCAGTTACAGTTATTTTTGTACATCTTGAAACAATAATTGTCGCATTAAGTTAAATTGAAACGTTATGTCTGTTGCTATTGCATCTGTTTGTTCAAAAGGTTAGCGTTCAGAATTTGTAATCTGCAAGTTATATAAACATTGTTGTATCCTGATAACATAATTGCTTTTATTCCCTTTTAGGGAACTCTATACAAGTGGGAAGCAATATGTGACATCCCGGGTTTTGTTTTTCATGAAGGACCCTATCCATGTTTAGAGTGAATGAATATTTTATTTATTTATTTTTGACGTGTTTAGAGTTAAAAAAAAAAGAAAAGAGAATGAAGAAAGAGAGAGGCCTTTAGGAGAAGCTTCTAAGTGTTAGGCTTGAAACTCTTGAAGCATAGGCCCTTTTACTTTGTTGAGGTGTAGTGAAATTTGGCCCAAGAGTACACGTAAGGCCCAAAGGCACAAGAGGAGCCCATAGGAAAACCGGCCATGGTGTAGATGCCTAAGAGTCCCTTTGGATAAGTGTCAAGTTAAGACTCAAAGACTTTTACTTTTCCAAGGAGCATCTTGCATAGGAACTAGGAAAAGAAGAATATGGAAGGATTTTGGGAAATAGGGGATGGTGGTAGGCATGTAGAGAGAGGTTGAGTGAGGAATTGGAAAGGTCACCTTAGAAATGACAACTCACTCACACACTCCTCATGTCAAGTGGCATGCTATGAGGCTTAGGTAAGGAGGAATGCCAAAAGAGCATTTTTTAGGCCTTTGTCTTAGATTTGGATGTGTTGAGTATGGCTTATGAATACATGCCCAGACCTGTCTCGCTCGACTCTCGCTCGAGCGAGACTACGAGACTTCCAGACTTTCCAACCCAAGACTTTGCTCGACCCTCGCTCGACCTCCAGCTCGAGCGAGGGTCAGGTAGTGACTTCGCTCGACCCGCGCTCGACCTCCAGCTAGAGCGAGATGCCACGTGTTGCCAGGTGTCAGTTTTCTAGTTGAGCGAATCTGACCTAGAAGTCCTCGCTCGAGGGAGTTTAAATCTCGCTCGAGCGAGATTGCATAATATAAATATCGCGAAGGCATTTCGCGCAGCGGACGACGAAGAAACGTAGAGCCTCTGTTTTTGGCGCAGACGAGCTCAGCTTCCTCCTAGATCATTTCTTCTCCATTTCTCCACTATTCTGAGTGAAACTTGTGAGGATTGAGTGTATACACGTGAGGTGAGTGTTCTCTGTTGTAAGAATCTTCTGATTCTCTCTCTGTAACCTCCATTTGATCTAGTGAAACTTTGAAACCAACCTCACAGTAGATGTAAGCTCATTTTGAGCTGAACCACTTAAATCGCTGTGTTTTTTCTGTGTTTATTGTTTTATTTCTCATTGTTGCATCCGCTGCAGTTTATTTCATATCTTTGTTGTTTGTTTCATATCTTTGTTGTTTGTTTCTTTGGCTATTTCCCAACAGGATGGAAGGACAACTTGGGAACTTGGGAAAATTGTAGGATTCGGATATGGAGAGAGAGTACGGGCCGAAATCTTGAGTCATTTCAACTTCCCAATGCAATCTCATCATTTGGAGAAAGGACTAAGCAGAGATCACCAGGTGTCGCGCATGCGTTGGAGGATGCTTGGAATTTTAGGAGCACTATAAAGGGGTAGGGCCAAAAATCCATGATTCTCTCCAGTACCCATTTTTGACTCTTTCATTCCTGGAATTTTCGCCCAAGGCAATCTCCTCTATGCTCTTTTATTTTCTTCCATTTTCTCTCTAGTCAAACACTCTTTTTTCTTGGTTTCTTGCTTGATTTTGAACACGAATATTTTGGAAACGTCTTTTACACGAGGTAAGCATCACGTGATCTTGTTTTTGACGAGCCATGCAAATATTTGAAAGAGTTCTTTCCCTCTAAACTCTCGGTCCAAGTGGTTTTATGCACATCCATACACTTTCACGTAAGAACTAGGGTTTTGATTTTCTCTAAAATGAAATCCTAGACTTTTGAAGATTTTAAGTAAAGAAAAATAGAGATTTACATGGGCCAAGATGTGTTTTTGTGAAAATAAAAATAAAAACTAGAGTTCATCTCTTGAATGAATCGTCCCTAGGATTTTCTAAGAATATAGTGATTTTTCTTGGAAGCCAAACACCTTTCTTAACCAATAAAGTTTTGGATTTTTGGAGATTCATGAGTTTAATCTTGGTTTCTCATGATTCATTTTCAGATTTTCTTTACTTATATTCTTGAAAATTTTGTAAGTATGCTTTTAACCTAACTTTGATATTATTTGTATATGATGTGTGAATTTGTCTATTGCCTTTGTTATTCCTTGTTTGCTTGGTGGATTACTACTATACTTTCTCAAGAATATGTTAAAATTTTATCATAGGGTTTAATCTAAGAGTGCTTGATAGATTAGGGTGATTATTGAGGAAAATGTGGAAGAAGTAAGGCTTGGTGAATTTCGGCCAAGGTGATTGGGGTTATGGTAAAATGATTGCTTGATGAAATATGATTAAATTCTTGGGAGTTGTATGTTTCGGCCATGATGAGTTTTTGAAGAAAAAAATTATGCTTTGACTCATGAATGGTAGTATGATCTATATACTCAATTCGTTCTATGATTTATGGATTTAATTCATTGTTTACCCTATTGTATGATTTGTGTATATGCATGTTCAAGGTTTAGATTAAGTTATGTTGATTTGTTAAAGAAAACAAGGCAATGGAACATCTTAGGGTTTCGGTTAAGGCCCTAAACTTAGCTCATTGATGTGTTTTAATATTTCTAAGTGAATGCATGAGTTGGTAAGAATGAGAGTGAAGAAAAATAGAGCTTTAGACCACATGTATGTTTCGGCCATACCCCTTTAGGGTTTTGGCTGAGTTTGTTACTATTTTTCCAAGCTTATGTAAGTATGTTTTCTTCAAATGAAATATGGTTGCATGTTCTAATGTATTCAAGATATGATTAGAAAATGCATGCTTCACACGTATTATGATTACATGCATTGCATAAAAAAGTCAAGAGTTTATATGTAAGTCCATCCATATCAAATGTTTTTATGTCTTTGGGTCAATGTTTTTCAAAAGAGAAGAGTTAAATTTTTTTTATAAGAACCTTAAAGGTTAGGACGGGAAAATGCCCTAGTAGAACTCCCTGTTCACTCAGGAGTGACTATAGTCGAGTGAAATCCCTGGGTCGACGAAAAACAGTTGACAGGCCTGGTTCCTATAGAATGATTCCTAAGTGAGACCGCACTTAAAGTTAGTGGGTGCTAAGAACGGTGAAGGTGAAATAAGCGAACTACCATATAAGAATATGAACATGACGTAGTCACCTCGACTAAAAGGAGTCATAGAGTAATACAGTAATTAGCGGGGAATAGATGGTGCATAGGGGAGTCGTAAGGTATCCATACATATTATATGAAAGTTATGACAAGAATAAGGCTATGAGCCTATGAATGATGCAAATGATATGAATGATATGGATGATATGAAAAGATAATATTGACATGAATGTCATGAACGATACGAAATGTTATGAACATGTGATAAAGCAAAGTCAAAGAAGAATGAATGTCTTTTACATAAAAGTGCATGATGCATAAGTCAAGTCATAAGTTACAGTGTTCATAATTCAAGCATTTATTTGTATTTTCTTTTATATGCCAATGATACCTGTGTTATGTTATTTGTATATATACTCAGATTTCTTGAAATCTCACTCTAGTTGTTTTAATTGCCATTCTTTTCCCAGGATGATAGAAGTGATTGCAGGACTAGATGGGGAAACAAAAGAAGTTGCCTCCTAAGAAGACTCAAGAGATCCCAAAAAGCCCTGAGAGCCCCTTGGTGCGCTCTGCACATGATAAGCTAGTAGAGGTGGATGGGTTTTTGGTTCAAATTATGAAGATTTTTGATGAGTTTAGGAGGATCTTGCATGAAGGACGGGCTAAGTAGGACCAGTCTAGCAGGTTTCCTAGCTCAAAGTGATAGCCCTTTTATGGGTTTAAGTCTCTTTTGATATAAGATAATGTTATCTTTATGTTTAAGTATTTGAGGATTTTGGTGTCTTGTGTTTTGGGAATTAAAGATTTATAACTATGATATTTTGAGGTGTAATTGCTTTATGAAACTTTTGGAATAGTTGCACTAGCAATTACCATGTGATTGATGTCATTATTTTATTATTTTTCTTATCTAGTTAGAAATGACTTTTTTGAAGCGATATTTATTACATACCGTTAGTAAGTTAGGTGCATGCATTTGTACTAGTCATGAATGAAGGGTATGTAACCTTGTGTTACATGTTCCTAAAGCTTCAAGCTTGCGTTAAATCTCAAGCATAGGCTAGAGGCATCGACATAATATTTTTCTAAGAGAAAATAACAATTGCTTCATTATTCATCTTTTTCAATCTCTATTCATATATGTTTTCTAACAATTCTTAGACAAATATTATAGCATCTCCTTCTGCAATTCTTTAAGCATTGTACCATAAAATCTTTCAAAATTGGATCGATTTGATGGAAACAATTACAGACGTTGAAAGGAGAAAGTTGAATTCTAATTACTTAATACTTTGAAAGTGTGGTATGTGTTGAATCCTACTTGTCCAGTTCTTCCTACGACTCAAACTCCACAAGAAAATGAAATTTCAGCGAATAAAAAATGGGAAGATGACAATTACATATGCCGTGGGAATACTCTCAATACTATGATTGATCCTTTGTTTGATATGTACGCACCAAAGAAAGATGCAAAGGACATATGGGATGCTTTGGAGAATAAATACAAAACTAAGGATTCTGATAACAAAAGTTATCTCATTAGTAATTATTTTGATTTTAAAATGGTATATAACAAGCCTATACTTGATCAAGTGCATTATTTTCAACTTATTGTCCAACAAATTATTTTTGATAGTATTCCTATTGATGAGAAACTTCAAGTGGGTGCTATTATTGCCAAATTACTACCAATTTGGAAGGATTACCGTAAGTCTTTGAAAAGAAATGGAGATGATTTTACTCTTGAGGGTCTTCAAAGACAACTCTAAATTGAATAGGAGTTGAGATTGGGGGATAAAATCAAAGAAAGTGTTAAAATGAATAAATCAATTCATATTGTTGAACAAACAACAAAAAAGGAAAGAAACCTAGAATTGATACTCATGTTTTAAACAAACAGAGTAAGAGTAATTTCAAAAAGAGTAAGAGTCATTTTTGCAAAAAGAAAGGACACTATCTTAAAGAATGTAGACTTTGAAAGAAACAAGAGCAAGCAAACAAGATTGAAGAGAATCTCATTGCTGTAGTGTTTGAAGTCAACATGGTATTCTATACTTGTAGTTGGTGGGTCGATACTAGTGCAACTTGCCATATTTGAGGAGACAAAAATCTCTTCAAGAAATATGAGAAGATTGGTGACGAGATAGAACTATACATGGAAAATTCTTCTACCACAAAAGTGGTTGGAAAATGCACCATTGAGTTGAAGTTTACTTCTATCAAGATAGTCACTTTATGTATTTCATGCACCAGAAATTCGTAAGAATTTGGTTTTTGGCGGTCTTTTGTCCAATCAAGGCAATAAATTTGTTTTTGAGATATCTTGACTTCTGCAATTCATATTTTAAATAGAGTGCCTTCTAAAAAGAATATTATATCACCACATGAGTTATGGTTTAAACGTAAACCTAACGTAAATTATCTTAAAGTGTCGGGGTGTCTAGCATATGTAAGATTACATAATCTTAGAAGATCTCAATTAGGACCTAGAAGTTCAAAATATGTTTTTGTTGGATATGCTTCACATAGTAAAGCTTATCATTTTCTGGATCAAGGATCTATTGTAATTATTGAATCAATAGATGTTGAATTTTTTGAAAATAACTATTTTAGAAAATCTCTTGAAGGTAACACTCCTATAAAAATAGTACTCTTTAAAAGACTTTTTCTGAAAATGAAAAGAATTTGGAAATTAGAAAATCCAAAAGAATAAGAAAAGAAAAAAGTTTTGGCCCTGATTTTGTAACATCTTGTAGAAGGAAATTCTAAAACAATCTTACATGAGTTTGGTTTGTGTTACAACTTGGAAAATGACCCTTTTACTTTACACGAAACTTTGAAATCTAGGGATGCTACTTTCTGGAAAGAGACTATTGATGATGAAATGGAAATTATAATGTCTAATAAAAAATAGATCCTTGCAGATTTGCCTTCCGATTCTAAACCTATAGGTTGTGAGTGAATTTTCAAGAGAAAATTAAAAACTGCTAGATCCATTGATAAGTATAAGGGTAGACTAGTATCCAAAGGATTTAGAGAGTCCAAGGGTATAGATTATTTTGATACATATGCACTTGTAGCTAGGATTTCATTAATTAGAACATTGATATCTTTGACCTCTATATTTAATCTTGAATCCATCAAATAGATGTGAAAACAACATTCTTAAATGGTTATTTAGACGAGAAAGTATATATGGAGCAACCGGATGGTTTTATTGTTCCGAGTCATGAAAACAAGATTTGTAAATGAGTCAAATCTTTGTATGGTTTAAAACAAGTTTCTAAACAATGGTATAAAAGATTTGATAATGTAGTTCTGTCTAATGGTTTTCGTTTGAATGAAGCAGAAAAATGTATTTATTTTAAAGTATGTGCTAATCATTTTGTGATAATATGCTTATATGTAGATGATATGATGATTTTCAATGATAATAGTTTGTGCATTAAAGATATAAAATTATTCCTGTTGTCTCATTTTGATATGAAAGATTTGGGTGTTGCTAATACCATACTTGGTATTAAAATATATAGGAATGATAATACTTATGCTATATCACAAAATCATTACATTGATCAAATTTTGAGTAAATTTAATCTTTTACATGAAAAAATATCTTGAGTTCCATATATTCCTGGTTTGAGGTTTGGAATAAATAAATATCAATGTCTAATACAACTAGAATATTCTAATGTCATTGGAAGTCTGATGTATGCAATGCATTGCATGCGTCCAGGCATAGTTTTCACTGTGGGCAAATTGAGTAGATACACAAGTTATTCAGGCGTGGAACATTGGAGAGCAATTTCCATTGTTTTGGGTTATGTGAAAGGAACTAATTCCTATACTCTATATTATGGAGGCTATCCATTTGTAATTGAGGGTTTTAGTGACGCTAATTGGAATTGTGTGGATGATGGATCTAAATCCACAAGTGGATGGTTGTTCACCCTTGGTGGCCTGACCATCTCATGGGGATTTAAGAAACAAAATTGTGTAACTCACTCAATAATGGAGTCTGAATTAGTGGCTTTAGGAGCTGCTGGTAAAGAGGCTGAATGGTTGATAAACTTCTTAATAGACTTGCCTATGTGGCCAAGTCCAATGCCTCCTATTTCCTTACATTATGATAGTTAAGTTACATTATCAAGAGTATATAACAAGTCATACAACAGAAAATTAAGACACATAAGTTTTCAACATAATACTGTAAGACAATTGTTTGAAGTAGACATAATCACAATGGACTATCTAAAGTCAAGTACAAATTTGACAAATCCTCTAACAAAAGGCTTAAATAAGGATTTAATTTGTAAAATATCGCTTGAGATCACTAAAAGATGGCAACCCAACCTAGATTTAGAATTCTAAATTCTAGGTTCAATGGAAAAAACAAAGTCTTATTAGTGATGGTAATAGCACTGAATTAGACTATCATTTAAAAAATATTATTATTTAGTGCTAGTCCTACAGTGAAAAAGGAAAGGTTGAGCATAACTCTTAGTGAGTTCGCATAAAATTTGTTTTTATGTAGGAACACCTAGAAGAACTCTACCTATGTGAGTGTAAAATCAAGCTGGGATTTGGGGTTTGGAGTTTGAGAGTTGGGGTTTAGGTTTTGGAAAAGTGAGCAAAATGTTATTTAGTACATGTCCTAAATATTATACATTCAAACAAAGTGAGCAAAATATTATTTAGTAGATGCTTGAAAAAGACAAACAATAAATACGGAGAAACAATAATGTAAAAAATAAGCTAGAAAATTATCTTTGAAGAACAAAACTTCGCAAAGCTCTAAACTCTCACTCTCTCTCTCTCTCTCTCTAAATATATATATATACCTCTATCTCTCTCTCTCTCTCACGCATGGGAGAAGCTAGAAATGTGTTTCTAGTTTCATTCCATGCCTATTTTTGAATCTGTCTGAAATTTTAAAAACGTTCGAACGTTATAACCCTGACATTTGAACATACTTAAATCCCCTCGAAAATTCAAACATGACACTGTGACATGCGAATGTCCCAAATTAATGTTCGAGCGTTTATTAAAATGCTAGAAAAATTTCTAAATTGTAAACAAAATCCCGAATGTCATAAACTTACGTTTGAACGTTCTAGAAAGTACGGGAAATTTCTCACATTTTTTTTGGAACGTTCGAACGTAACTAGGTGACATTCGAGCATTTTTTTTTATTTTTTTTATGATTAAATCTACATATTACTATATTTATTAAACCAAAAAATATTTAAAATATTTACTAAGATTATAGTAAATAGAAACAATAGAACTACATTACTATATTTAACTATAATATTATAATATTATATTTTAATGATGTTTTATATGCTATTGTAATGCTATAGTCAACACTATATAATACTTAACACTATAGTATTATATAGTGCTAACTAATCATATTTTAAATATTATTTTCTATATTTATTCTACTATAGTAACACTATACAATACTTAGTGCTATAGTATTATAACATGTTGACTATTGTAATACTATTTAATACATTATATAATAATTAACACTATAGTATTATATAGTGTTGGCACAATATATTTTAGTGATCTTTTAGACTAATATATCATATAACACTATAAGAAAAATGGACTTTTGTGGCCATTTAATTGTGACCAAATGACTATTGCAGCAATTTTAGTTGCAACTAATTATTTGGTTGCAATTAAATGGTCACAAATAAGTAATTTTCTTATAGTGTAATATATTTAACTGTGTCATAATATATTATAATGTAATTTCAATTTGAATTTAAAAATACAAAACTATATTCGAATGTGTCTTGTTGACGTTCAAAAATTGTTCTCAAACGTTAGAATGAATCATGTGTACATTTGAATGTAGTCTATACTTGGAAAACAAAATGCTTAACTACACGTTCGCACATAAACAAGATGACATTTGAACATTTGGTTATTATGTTCAAACGTTTAAACGGTTTATACGTAACGTGAGAATGTTCATTAAAGAACATTCGAACGTTTCGTCTATATAAACAGTTGTCCTGACAGTTCGTTATTTCTCGAAAAAACTCGAAATTCTCTCAAATTCCCTCCACCACGAACAATGCTGTAACCATTCTCAAAGCCACCGCAACCATTATCAACAGGTAGGGAATTCTAATCCTATATTTTGATGTATTTTTTATTTAGAAATATTAGAATTTTTTAATTTTAAAAAAATGTGGTGGCCAGAACTTCAAGTTGATTTTTCGGCCACCACGAGTCTTCATTGGCCAAAAGACTATCGTAGAAAAATTTCTTGAAGTGTGTACTTCATTTTTATAGTGACTTTTGGCCTTAAAACTCCATGGAACATTCCCATGGAACGTTCGAATGTAAATTTTTGAATTTAGGTAGATGAAATATTACATTCGAACGTAACTTGTGTACATTCGAATGTGACTTTTCAAACGTGAGAAGTCTAAGAGTCACATTTGAATGTACATTGCGTCTGTTGAAACATGACTTTGGCAACGTTAGAAGACCAACCGTTACGTTCTAACATCAATTTTCTTATGTTGGAATGTTACTTAGGCAACGTTGGAATACGAACGGTTACATTCAAATGTACACATGATATGTTCGAACGTGACTGTTTGCAACGTTGGAAACCAAAGTCACGTTCGGACGTATGTTGTGTATATGTGAACGTATTCACAGATCCCTTTTAAAAAATTGTATTTTTTGTTTTCCAAATATTACTCAATTTAATTCTTATTTTCTATAATTTTTATCTTATTTGTGCAGATATATATGGTTCAACAACCAAGAACTACAAGGAAGAGGGGCTGGGAATGAGCCTCACAGGAGGCTACTCATATTGAGGCCTGCATGGTTGCACCAGAGTGGGAGCTCATGATTAACAAGTTTGACTCTTATACTGGTAGGGGAGGAACCTCAGGTCCGTATTTGGGGACAGGGGTTGGGCCTTGATATGCTCACTGAGGGATACCGTTTACTTGAGCATGGTTCACGAGTTCTATACAGCCATGTCCACTACACTGTTCGACTTGGACTCCCACGTGATCGAGGTCTGGGGGGTGCAGCTAATGATCTCGACAAATGTTATCGCTGACATGCAGTAGATCTTGCGTCAGTAGCCATAATCGGTAGCTGTTGGCCCAGTGGAGGACGTAATTACTGCACCATCTCCATCACCAGATGCTGACGTTGGCATGATGGCATCCTAGACTGGCTCCGTTCACTCTACGGGCAATCACTACTTCAACCTCTACTGAGGTGACTATGTTGGATTCGAGCAGGAGGGTCTTCAGCGGGATGATGATTTCTACATCCTCACTTGCAGAGACTGGGAGGCGCACGAGATGTTAGACATGTTTTGGCATAGTGCACTTGAGGGTTTCTTCCAGATGTTGTATCTGATCTTTGCACACAAGGTGGATCTCCTGGCACACACGGCGACATTCAGCTAGACACACGCCCAGTTTTTAATTAGGTTGGTGCGGGAAAGCCGATCGACCTGGCATGTGTGATATTCGAGAGGATCTGCTACGAGGCATGCGTTGTCTTAGCGGACAACCTTCCCTACGGAATCATCATCACCTACCTACTCCTGGATGTAAGAGTGTCACCTTAGGCCTTGGAGACAATGCTACAGCAGATAGGCTTATCGACATCCACACATATAACCGAAGTGGGGGGTAGAGGAGGCGTGTGCCTCCTCCTGTAGTAGGTCTGGTTCCACCTCCCTAGCGTCAAACTGGCATGGGAGATCTTACTGACATTGTTGATACCAGTCGATAACTTCAGAGGGGACACGTTGCGGGTGGGGAGGTGCCACTTGCTTGGATAGCCTCCATGTTGGCATAGTTGCAAGCACATATCGACCAACAGGTCACTACATATACTGTTACGCCCCCAAATTTCCCTTAAAATAACATGGGAATCGAGGCGTCAGGATGATGACAACACGAGTCACGCATCCCCAACGTCATGTGCTAAGTATATGAACACGTGATATACATAAATAAAAGAAGTGAATAAATTAAGTCGATAACTAAGTACCAGAATTTTTAGAGTTATTTTACAAACCAGTTTAACATAAATTCTCCAATAGGAGATTTAATACAGTTATCCGAAAGATAAATCATAAAATACATATTTACAAAAATGGGAAAATACTTCCCAATATAACAAATTATAAATAAATGTTCCAATAATGAAGCCGCCTCCTCAGGCTTAGCCTTCTCGACATCTGCATCCAAAATCTACAACGCCAAGATGGCATCGCAGGTAAGTACAACCCCACAAAACCATAAGATATAAAATATACTCATGCAACAACAATACACATGAACATGACACCATATGCATGAAGTTTAAAATCATCTTCTTCAAAATAAATAAAATAACCACACACGCTAAAATTCCATTTTAATCACAATATAACTCTAATAAAAACTATCCATAATTTCTCAAAAAATAATATCTATAAATTCAATCATATCGAGCGTTACATATCGCCGTCCCCGATATGACATAAACACATCACCAATCATAATGGGCGTTACGTATCGCCGTCCCCATTATAATTCCTACACTCATTTCATATCGGGCATTACGTATCGCTGTCCCCGATATGAAATACACACTTAATGACCATAACAGGCGTTACGTATCGCCGTCCCTATTAGGATTCCTACACACTTATTTCATACCGAGCGTTACGCATCGCCGTCTCAGATATGAAATACACACACAATGACCATAATGGGCGTTACGTATCGCCGTCCCCATTATGTCATCCACACATTATCAATCATAATGGACGTTACGTATCGCCGTTCCCATTATGAAATACATACACAATGACCATAATAGGCGTTACGTATCGCTGTTCCCATTATGTCATCCACACATTATCAATCATAATGGGCGATACGTATCGCCATCCCCATTATGAAATACACATACAATGACCATAATGGACGTTACGTATCGTCGTCCCTATTATGTCATTCATACCTACTGATCATAACGGGTGTTACGTATCGCCGTCCTCGATATGACTCAGTCAAAAACCATTAAAAATCCATTAAAATCCATAAACTCAATAAAAATTCAGTTTCCATTTCCAACACATGAATATGCGTGTAAATACACAATGCAGACGACCATGCATCAAATAGCCAACAATTAATAAATTCCAACAATGACCAAACACAAAATCTGTTGATGCCAAAAATATATTTAAATCTTAAAATTCATTTGGAAAGTACTTACAGCGGGTAAAAGCGTAAATCCTTGAACAAACGTCAATCCGCAACGTTTGTAGTGGTTACTTGTATGTTAGGCTAGAGTGCTCGGTTTGACACCGAAATTTAGGGAGATACTCTTTGGAAGGTGGGAAATCTCATGGAGGTGGTGATGTGGCGGTGCAATGACCGGAAGGTGGTGGATCGGGCTCAAAATGGGTTGAAACCTATTTTTAGATTTGGGGTCGTATAGGAAAGGTGGGGTAGCGGTTGGAGAAACTGAGTTAGGGGGTTGGTCGGCTGAGGTAGGGGAGTGGTTTGGTGGCAGCGGTGAGACACACGGTTGTCGGACGGCGGCGCGGCGAAGATAGACTCATTTAAGGACCCATTTCGAGTGGAGTAGCAAGGAGGAGCTGGAGGGTCGCCGAAGGTGACTGGAGGGTCGCCGGGGAGTGAGGAACACGGTGGGGGTGGTTGGAGGCCAAGGTGGCTGGTAGTGGCGTCGAAAAATGGGAGAGAAGCTAAAATACCCATTTTGGGTTCTAGCTTGCCGGCGGGAGGTGGGAGGAAGTCTGGGGTTGGGGTGACCAGGGTAGGTTGGCCGGCGGGTGGCGGTCCTAGTAGTGGGGGCAGTGAGGGCTAGTGGCCGACGGTGGATGCTGGCCAGATGTGAGGCCGAATGGACGCCGAGAGGGGGAGGGGGAGTTGTCGCACAGGTCGCGGGGGGGGGGGGGGGGAAGAAGGGGAAAAAGGAAGAAAAAAGAAAAGAAAAAGAAAAGAAAAAGAGAAAAAAGGAAAAAGAAAGAAAAATAAGTCTAACTCGAAAAACACAATAAATTTAATAAAAGCCGACTGATAATACTACAATTTAATATAAATAAAATAAAATATTCAAAACTCAGCAATAAATTAAACTCAAGTGCAATTTAATTATAAAACGACAATTAATATAACAAAAGCACATCAAATAAACTTACATAATAAAATAAAGGAATTCAATTCCAATCATTAAAATAATTATCTCATATTTAAATTGATAAGACAAGCAACCTAAAACTAATATTAACAAATTAATAGCTCAAACAATTATTTTAAACAAATAAAACACAACCGATAATATTATTATAATAAATTAAAATAATCAATAACAAGAATAAAACAATATGTGAAAATACATGTAAATCTGGGATCTCACATTTTCCCCCCATAAAAAGAATTTCGTCCCCGAAATTTGCTAGGTTGCAACTAATAGGCAACTAATGGAAACCCTAATAGCTCACCTACCACATCACTTAATACTCACTCCAATTAATTTGCCTAAAGGCCTAAAATTTAGATCCCTTGAATTTTATATCATCACATTAAATCAATATTTATCACCTAACAAGACAATTTCTCCCAAGTCAAACACAAAATAAAGACAAAATACTCTCCAAAATTTACACACAACTATTATTATACATCAATCTCTAAGTATCCACAAACAAAATCAAAACTTCACTAAGGAAACAAATAATCGCCTATTATCATAAGCATTACTATATCAGATTCCATAATAATATATCAATGACCAACAATTTCATACTCACAAGAAGAGTTTATTTAAAAAACAATTCCAACAGTTTCCCAGAAATAAAATTAAAACTTAGAAACTCTAGCACTCAGTGAGACCTAGCTAATACATATAAATAGCATAGGAAATATCAACAAAAAAATAAAATTATATAAATACCAATAATTTTTCAAAACAAATCCATCTCGCAAATATATAATAATATACACACCAAATAAAACTTAAGTAATTCACATAAATATTATATAAAAACACAATAGGAAAAAGATCTAATAAACAAATAAGTAAAAGCTATTCATTTAAGAAAATAAGACTACCTCCTTTGGTAAACACAAATCACCAAAAGTCTTTATTAAATAAAACAAGGAAATTGAATTAAAAGAAGTACGGAGAAATAAAATGATAATTAAAGTTTTGAAATTCTCCTCAAAATCCAATTCTAAAAAGATTTATTGTAGAAATCTCTAAAATTTAAAACTTTTAAAAGAAACGAATCATAATAAAATAAATAAATAAATAAATTAATAAATAAATACTAACAAGTCGCCAAAGCAAACCCTCTCGTCAAAATAAATAGATAAACTTTTAAAATAAACAAACGAAAAAGTAGAAAGATAATAAATTTTAAAACTTACTTTAAGGCATATTTCTAAAAGGAATACAGAATAGAGATTTCTTTTAAATCTTTATCTCAATAAATCTCAAAGTTTCAGAAATATTTAAATGACAAAAGCCACAATTGAAATAAAAAGATAATAAACAAAATCTAAAATCATCTTGTAGAAACTTATGAACTGAAATTAAAGAAAACCAGATCTATATGATAAATGCATAAAAGCTTAATAAAACAAAATAATCTACAAAAAACTAATAACCTTAAAACAAGGAATTCCATAATATAATTATTTAAATAAAGATTCCCTTAAAATGAAAGATATAAAATAATAATCTGATTCGAAAAATTCAAATTCAAATTTAAACAAAACAAAGACATATATATATAAATAATTAATTAATTAAATGTTCAACAACTTGACTAAATAAAATCAATTAACTAAAATCTGAATTACTACCCAATTACAATATTGAACAAATATTAAAATGAAATAAAGCAAGGCAAATCAACCAATCAGAACTAAGGTAACCCTGAAAATAAATAATAAATAAAACGCACATAAGAACAAAAAGCACAACACAATGAAATATATATCGAAAATCTTACAATATAAGTTAGTAGGAAAAACATAGAGAACAAATAGAATAATAAAAATAGAATAAAATAACCAAACAATCAAACAAACAAATTTAAAACAACAAATTTTTCTGGTACTGTCCCTAGATAATCTGTGGATTTATTCCAGAGTCGAACTGCTCTGATACCACCTGTGACGCCCCCAAATTCTTCCTAAAATAATACGAGAATCGAGGCGTCGGGATGATGACAACACGGGTCACGCATCTCCAACGTCATGTGCTAAGTAGGTGAACACGTGACATACATAAATAAAAGTAGTGGATAAATTAAGTCGATAACTAAGTACCAGAATTTTTAGAGTTATTTTACAAACCAGTTTAACATAAAATCTCCAATAGGAGACTTAATACAGTCACGCGAAAGATAAATAATAAAAATACATATTTATAAAAATGGAAAAATACTTCCCAATATAACAAATTATAAATAAATGTTCCAACAACGAAGCCGCCTCCTCAGGCTTAACCTCATCGACATCTGCATCCAAAATCTACGACGCCAAGATGGCATCGCAGGTGTTAAGTACAACCCAACCAAATCACAAGATATAAAATATACTCATGCAACAACAATACACATGAACATGACACCATATGCATGAAACTTAAAATCATCTTCCTCAAAATAAATAAAATAATCACACACGCTAAAATCACATTTTAATCACAGTAAAATTTCAATAAAAACTATTCATCATTTCCCAGAAAATAATATCCGTAAATTCAATCATACCGGGCGTTACGTATCGCCGTCCCCGATATGATATACACACATCACCAATCATAATGGGGGTTACGTATCGCTGTCCCCGATATGAAATACACACCCAATGACCATAACGGGCGTTACGTATCGCCGTCCTCGTTATGTCATTAACACACCACCAATCATAAAGGGCGTTACGTATCGCCGTCCCCATTATGATTCCTACATACTCATTTCATTCCGGGTGTTACGTATCACCGTCCCCGACATGAAATACAAACCCAATGACCATAATGGGCGTTACGTATCGCCGTCCCCATTATGTCATCCACACACTATCAATCATAATGGGCGTTACGTATCGCAGTCCCCATTATGAAATACACAAACAATGACCATTATGGGCGTCACATATCGCCATCCCCATTATGTCATCCACACATTATCAATCATAATATGTGTTACGTATCGCCGTTTCCATTATGAAATACACACACAATGACCATAGTGGGCGTTACGTATTGCCGTTCCCATTATGTCATCCACACTTTATCAATCATAATGGGCGTTACGTATCGCTGTTTCCATTATGTCATTCACACCCACTGATCATAACGGGTGTTACGTATTGCTGTCCCCGATATGACTCAGTTAAAAACCATTAAAATCCATTAAAATTCATAAATTCAATAAAAACCCAGTTTTCATTTCTAATACATGAATATACGTGTAAATACATAATGCAGACGACCATGCATCAAATATCCAACAATTAATAAATTCTAACAATGGCCAAACACAAAATCTTTTGATTTCAAAAATATATTTAAATCTTAAAGTTCGTTTGGAAAGTACTTACAGCGGGTAAAAGCATAAATCCTTGAGCAAACGTCAATCCGCAGCAGTCGTAGCGGTTACTTGTACGTTAGGTTAAAGTGCTCGGTCTGACACCAAAATTTAGGGAGATACTCTTTGGAAGGTGGGGAATCTCATGGATGAGGTGGTGCGGCGGTGCAACCAATGGAAGGTGGCGGATCGGGCTCAAAATGGGTGGCAACCCATTTTTGGGTTTTGGGTCGTATAGGGAAGGTGGGGCAGCGGTTGGAGAAACTGAGTTAGGGGGTTGGCCGGCTGAGGTAGGGGAGTGATTTGGTGGCGGCGGTGAGACACACAGCGGCCGGACGGCAGCGCGGTGAAGATAGACTCATTTAAGGACCCATTTCGGGTGGAGGAGCAAGGAGGAGCTGAAGGGTCGCCAGAGGTGACTGGAGGGTCTCCAGTGAGTGGGGAACACGGTGGGGGTGGTCGGAGGCCAAGGCAGCCGATAGTGGGGCTGGAAAATGGGAGAGAACCCAAAATACCCATTTCGGGTTCTAGCTTGCCGGCAGGAGGTGGGAGGAGGTCTGGGGCTTGGGTCACCGGGGTAGGTTGGCAAGCGGGTGGCGGTCCTAGTGGTGGGGGCGGTTAGGGCTAGTGACCGGCGGTGGATGCTGGCTGGACTTGAGGCCGAATGGACGCAGAGAGGGGGATGGGGAGTTGTCGCACTGGTTTTGGGGGGGGGGGGGGGTTGGGGAGCAGGGGAAGAAGGAAGAAAAAAGAAAAGAAAAAGAAAAGAAAAAGAGAAAAAATGAAAAAGAAAGAAAAAGAAATCCAGCTAGAAAAACATAATAAATTAAATAAAAGCTGACTGATAATACTACAATTTAATATAAATAAAATAAAATATTTAAAATTTAGTAATAAATTAAACCAAGTGTAATTTAATTATTAAACGATAATTAATATAATAAAAGCACATCAAATAAACTTATATAATAAAATAAAAGAATTCAATTCCAATCATTAAAATAATTATCTCATATTAAAATTGATAAGAAAAACAATGTAAAATTAATGTTAACAAATTAATAGCTCAAACAATTATTTTAAAGAAATACAACACAAGCAATAATATTATTATAATAAATTAAAATAATCAATAAAAAGAATAAAACAATATGTGAAAATACATGTAAATCTGAGATATCACATTCTCCCCCTTTGAAATGAATTTCATCTCCAAAATTCGTTCGGCTGCAACTAATAGGTAACTAATAGAAACTCCAATAGCTCACCTACCACATCACTTAATACTCACTCCAATTAATTTGCCCAAAAGCCTAAAATTTAGATCCCTTGAATTTTATATCATCACATTAAATCAATATTAATACCTAACAAGACAATTTCCCCCAAGTCAAACACAAATTAAAGACAAAATACTCTCCAAAATGTACACACAACTATTGTTATACATCAATCTCTAAGCATCCACAAACAAAATCAAAACTTCACAAAGGAAACAAATAATCGCCTATTATGATAAGCATTACTAAAACAGATTCCATAACAATATATCAATGACCAACAATTCCATACTCACAAGAAGAGTTTATCTAAAATACAATTTCAACAATCTCCCAGAAATAAAATCAGAACTTAAAAACTCTAGCACTTAGTGAGACCCAGCTAAAACCTATAAACAGCATGAGAAATATCAACAAAGAAACACAATTACATAAATACCAATAATTTATTAAAACAAATCCGTCTCGCAAATATATAATAATATACACACCAAATAAAACTTAAGTAATTCACATAAATATTATATAAAAACACAACGGGAAAAAGATCTAATAAACAAATAAGTAAAAGCCATTCATTTAAGAAAATAAGACCACCTCCTTTGGTAAACACAAATCACCAAAAGATTTTATTAAATAAAACAAGGAAATTGAATTAAAAGAAGTATGGAGAAATAAAATGACAATTAAATCTAACTCTAAAAAGATTTATTGTAGAAATCTCTAAAATTTAAAACCTTTAAAAGAAACGAATCATAATAAAATAAATAAATAAATAAATTAATAAATAAATACTAACAAGTCGCCAAAGCAAACCCACTCGTCAAAATAAATAGATAAACTTTTAAAATAAAACAAGCGAAAAAGTGGAAAGATAATAAATTTTAAAACTTACTTCAAGACATATTTCTAAAAGGAATACAGAATAGCGATTTCCTTTCAATTTTTATCTCAATAAATCTCAAAGTTTCAAAAGTATTTAAATGACAGAAGCCACAATTGAAATAAAAAGATAATAAACAAAATCCAAAATTATCTTGTAGAAACTTATGAACTGAAATTAAATAAAAGCAAATCTATATGATAAATGCTTAAAAGCTCAATAAAACAAAATAACCTACAACAAACTAATAACTTTAAAACAAGGAATTCCATAATATAATTATTTATATATATGTGTCTTTGTTTTGTTTAAATTAGAATTTGTATCTTTCGGATCATATTATTATTTTATATCTTTTATTTTAAGGAGATTCGGATTGCTCATGTGAGTGAGAGTGAGTGTGTTGTTGATTGAAGGAAGTGTTGGAGACTTGAAGAATTGGTGTGTGCAAAAACTGCTCTGATACCACCTGTGACGCCCCCAAATTTTTCTTAAAATAACATGGGAATCGAGGCGTCGGGATAATGACAACACAGGTCACGCATCCCCAACGTCATGTGCTAAGTGTGTGAACACGTGACATACATAAATAAAAGTAGTGGATAAATTAAGTCGATAACTAAGTACTAGAATTTTTAGAGTTATTTTACAAACCAGTTTAACATAAAATCTCCAATAGGAGACTTAATACAGTCACCCAAAAGATAAATCATAAAAATACATATTTATAAAAATGGGAAAATACTTCCCAATATAACAAATTATAAATAAATGTTCCAACAACGAAGCCGCCTCCTCAGGCTTAGCCTCCTCGACATCTGTATCCAAAATCTACGATGCCAAAATGACATTACAGGTAAGTACAACCCAACCAAACTACAAGATATAAAATATACTCATGCAACAACAATACACATGAACATGACACCATATGCATGAAGTTTAAAATCATCTTCCTCAAAATAAATAAAATAACTACACACGCTAAAATACCATTTTAATCACAATAAAACTCCAATAAAAACTATCCATTATTTCTCAGAAAATAATATCCGTAAATCCAATCATACCGGGCGTTACGTATTACCGTCCTCGATATGACATACACACATTACCAATCATAATGGACGTTACATATCGTCGTCCCCATTATGATTCCTACACTCATTTCATACCGGGCGTTACGTATCGCCGTCCCCGATATGAAATACAAACTCAATAACCATAACGGGCGGTACGTATTGCCGTCCCCGTTATGTCATACACACACCACCAATCATATAGGGCGTTACGTATCGTCGTCCCCATTATGATTCCTACACACTCATTTCATACCAGGAGTTACGTATCGCCGTCCCTGATATGAAATACACACCCAATGACCATAATGGGCGTTACGTATTGCCGTCCCCATTATGAAATACACACACAATGACTATAATAGACGTTACGCATCGTCATCCCCATTATGTCATCCACACATTATCAATCATAATAGGCGTTACGTAACGCTGTCCCCATTATGAAATACACACACAATGACTATAATGGGCGTTATGTATCGCCGTCCCCATTATGTCATCCACACATTATCAATCATAATGGGCGTTACGTATCGCCATCCCCATTATGAAATACACACACAATGACCATAATGGGCGTTACGTATCGCCGTCACCATTATGTCATTCACACCCACTGATCATAACGAGCGTTACGTATCGCCGTCCCCGATATGACTCAGTCAAAAATCATTAAAATCCATTAAAATCCATAAACTCAATAAAAACTTAGTTTCCATTTCCAACGCATGAATATGCATGTAAATACACAATGCAAACGACCATGTATCAAATAGCCAACAATTAATAAATTCCAACAATGAAAAAACACAAAATTTGTTAATGCCAAAAATATATTTAAATCTTGGAAAGTACTTACAGTGGGTAAAAGCGTAAATTCTTGAGCAAACGTCAATCCGCAGTGTTCATAGCGGTCACTTGTACGTTAGGCTAGAGTGTTCGGTCTGATATCAAAATTTAGGGAGATACTCTTTGGAAGGTGGAGAATCTCATGAAGGTGGTGGTGTGACGATGCAACCACCGGAAGGTGGCAGATTGGGCTCAAAATGGGTAGAAACCCATTTTCAGATTTGGGGTCGTATAGGGAAGGTGGGGTAGCGATTGGAGAAACTGAGCTAGGAGGTTGGTCGGCTGAGGTAGGAGAGTGGTTTGGTGGTGGCGGTGAGACACACGGCGGCCGGACGGCGGCGCGGCGAAGATAGACTCATTGAAGGACCAATTTCGGGTGGAGGAGCAAGGAGGTGCTGAAGGGTCGCCGAAGGTGACTGGAGGGTCACCGGGGAGTGGGGAACACGGTGGGGGTGGTCGGAGGCCAAGGTGGCGCCGAAAAATGGGAGATAAGTCAAAATACCCATTTCAGGTTCTGGGAGGAGGTCTGGGGTCAGGGTCACCGAGGTAGGTTGGCCGGCAGGTGGCCGTCCTAGCGGTGAGGGCGGTGAGGGCTGGTGGCCGGCAGTGGATGCTAGCCGGACTTGAGGCCGAATGGATGTAGAGAGGGGGAGGGGGAGTTGTCGCACGGGTCGCCAGGGGGGGGGTGGTTGGTGGGGAAGCAGGGGAAGAAGAAAGAAAAAAGAAAAGAAAAAGAAAAGAAAAAGAGGAAAAAGGAAAAAGAAAGAAAAAGAAGTCCAACTAGAAAAACACAATAAATTAAATAAAAGTCGACTGATAATGCTACAATTTAATATAAATAAAATAAAATATTTAAAACTCAGCAATAAATTAAACCCAAGTGTAATTTAATTATAAAACGATAATTAATATAACAAAAACACATCAAATAAATTTACATAATAAAATAAAGGAATTCAATTCCAATCATTAAAATAATTATCTTACATTAAAATTGATAAGAAAAACAACATAAAACTAATATTAACAAATTCATAGCTCAAACAATTATTTCAAATAAATAAAACACAACCGATAATATTATTATAATAAATTAAAATAATCAATAACAAAAATAAAACAATATGTAAAAATACATGTAAATCTGGGATCTCACACATACTGTTGCGATCACTGCGAATATCGACTGGCAACTCACTGCATATATTGCTGCGATCACTGCTTATATGGATGAGCATATGGAGCAGCTGTTCACTGATGTAGACACCTTGCGTGTCAAGGTTAAGATTTTGGCTGATGAGATCACATCATTAAAAAACAACCTGTAGTCCTGTGATTTTATATTTTTTTAGTTTCTTTGTATTTTATTTTTAATTTATGTACTAAACCAACTGCTTATGTAATGTATATATTGTGTTTTTTTCCTTTCTCAATTTTCTTTAATATTTAGCTTATCTAAATATAATTTTAAATCATTGCACTTCATATTTTTTACAGATTAAATTATTTTGTAATTCAATAGAGTACAAAATTTGTATAATATTAAAAAGGCCCTACTAGAGTAAAATCTTATCTTAATTTCTTTATATATTTTCTTATTCATATTTTAATCATTTCAAAATATTTTAAAAAAATTATTATCGATACACCAATAATCAAATCCTATACTATTAAGCAAAGAAAAAAGAATTAAAATGTATTGAAATACTAAAGGTGTGAGAATAAGGTGTAAAAGTTTTTTTTTTTTAATTTAATATAAACGTTCGAACTTTCTTTAATATAGTTTGAATGTTGGCGCCTGAAACATGCATGTTCAAACGTACTTAATCTTATCGTTTGAACGTGCAGTACTCAACATTCAAACGAAAAATCGTTTTAGTTCGAACGTAAAAAAATTCACGAGTTGTCTTTTGTGACAGTTTTAAGAAATTATCATAGAAAATGAGTTTTGGTGACAGTTTGAAAAACCGTCACAAATTTCATACTATCACTAAAGCTCATATGTGTTGTAGTGATACACGTACGTCATTTGCATTGCCATATCTTCATTGAAATATCCATATCGATCAGTTTGAATTGTTACATATATCGTACAATATGCACAAAGCTAATTACAAAGAAGGAAAAATGATTTATTTGAATCTTTGACCATAATATATAAAATAGATAGCGTGATAATTAGTACGGATTACAACCCCATATTCTTTTATTTGTCAGAAGAATTTTATATTGGAGATGGTAGCTAGCTAGGGAGATATGAAACAATACCAAGCAAGCTGGCTTTCATGGGGTCATTAACTATATATGCCGGGCTATATATGAAGGAAAAAAATAATGTGATACGCCCTAAAAAAATGTGATTAATAAAGGTTTGGATGCTGAGATAATTTCAGATGGTTTGAATTGATTTAGGAATAATAATATTTTGTAGGTCTTATTGAGATTTGTTTGAACATAAATAAGTTGAAATATATATGTATGTAAATGTATGAAATAAGTTGAGATGAATTTCAATTTTTTTTTTTTTTGTGAAAATTTGAAAAAATAGTAGATCTTATCAATTATTGGTTTGATTAAATGGGTTGAGACAAGTAGTAGAACTATTTTAAAAACTATTTTGGAAAGGAAAAACTAAATCTAACATTAGTTATTAAAACAGAACTACATATTCATGACAGAATAGAACAATTTAAATAAAAAGAAATTTGTGGGGAGTGACTAGTGAGGGTACTGGCTGGCGAGGTGGCTGCAGATATCCGGACATGGAGATCAAACAAGCTACCTGTGAACTTCGACTTTTGAAGGCAAATATCAACCATGTTTAATTACTTACCAAGTACTGAAAATGGGTTGCAGTTTTGTTCTCAATTGTGAACACACAAAGCTGTTCCCCTACCAAGACTAGAGACAAGCGTTCCCTCTCTAAAAAGAAAAATTCTACTTATTAATTCTACCTATATATTACGCGACAAGCCGCGCGTTAAAGAAAAATGGAGGTGGCAGCTTCTTGATCAATTAAGCAATGTACAAGCTGCTTATAGGCTAGGTGCGCCGTCGGCCAATAATATAAAATAAAACCTAATTTGTTACAATGCATTTAAAGCCGCGCGTTAAAGAAAAACGGGGGTGGCAGCTTCTTGATCAATTAAGCAATGTACAAGCTGCTTATAGGCTAGGTGCGCCGTCAAGCATTTAAGTGACATCACAATTAAACTAATTGATATTTAAAACGGCCTAATCTAACAAACATGCGCCGTATAACATTGAAATTGCCATATCTATTAGTTTGACTTGTTACATTGTACCAATATATATGGACAAAGCTTACAAAAAGGAATAATGATTTATTTGAGTCTTTAACCATAATATATACAATATAACATAGAGTTATTTTCTTGTGATGCAAGAAATTTTAATATGTCCATCAAACTGGATTTGTTTGATGATTATGAGCAATGACTATTCTTTTACAATGGTCGGAATCTTCGTGCAATATGTTAATCGGACTTATCTTGCTCAGTGATTAGGAAGAAATGTACTTAAATTCTTGCACTTCTCAATATTCTTGACTAGTACGTCCGTCGAACTATGCCGAGCAAGTAATATCACTTATTTTCTTGCTCACTTTATTAAATAAGCTACACGAAACTCGGTCTTATTATGCCAATATTTCAAAGGGAAAAAAGACTACAAAGATTAATTGTATCATGTATGCACATGGTAATGAATTTTGTAGTTGTCTTTCATACCACGTACGTAGGTTATATGGAAAAGAATATAAAAGTAGCAGCCATCTTGTACATGCAGGGTCGACACAGATTACCAAGGCAGTAACAAATTTCAATCACTTCCATGAAAATGGATCGAAATTCAAAACATTGATGGATCTATTATATATTTACGATTATTAATTTGCACACATCTGATCATAATTGTTATTACCAGTCACATAATCCTTTTGCTATTTTCGAGGAAGATAGTTTTTAGGTTGATTTTAGAGCACTCAATTGAACTTTCCTAATTATTTGAGATTTCAAATGGAATTTAATCCCATTTAAGCCCCACATCAAGAAATATTTGATCCGGAATACACAAATTTATTGCCGGAAATCACTAGTGATCTCCCATATTTAGGGGGTCACTATTATTCATCCCTATATCAAATATTTATTATACTTTATTGAGAATAATATTATAATATAAAATAAAATAGTAGAAAAAGTAATAAAGAAAAAATAAAATAATGCTATTTTACTATATGAGAAAATATAGGGAATGAGATTTAGAAAGTTTTTTAAAGATGAGTAAAATGTAGAAATTTATAGGGAGTAAGGTTTTTAGTTAAAACTTGAGAAAAAATTTTGGGGAATTAATGGAATGTGAATGCTCTTATAGTAGATTCAAACAGATCGTTTTCATGATTTTTGTTATTACAACTCATTCCAAACTTGGTCAGATTCATTATTATTTTTTTTTAATAAAAAAAAAAATCAAACCTATCTCAACTAATTCTATAAATTTACACACATATTTTAATTTAATTACGTTAATACATTTCAATAGAATTCATAAAATATTATTATTTTCAAATCAACTTAAATCATTTGAAACTATTGAAGATTGTTGAAGATTTAATAAACAGGAAGGTCTCTATTATTAAATCGATGTGTAGAGCACCTATAGTAAATTTTTATATGCATGACATAATTTGATGGTTATAAGATAAATTTAATCATTTAAATCGTACTTGTAGCAAAAAAAAAAAATGAAATAAACCCTACAAATCATATTTTACAATTTAAGTTATGTGGCCGCTAATGTGATGATCTACCCACTGACTTGAGAATTAATAGAATAACTCATATATATATATATATATATATAAAGGGGGCTGCAAAGCTCATGTGGTTAGTTGGTGGCCGCTTCTATAAATTTGTTTGGAACACACCGCTTATCTTACAACACATGCAATTACCCTAGATGGCCATGATCAAGAATGACATCCAGCAGCACTACTTCCTCCACTTTCTTCTCTTGTTTCTCTCGGCCATATTTTTGTTCAAATTCTTTTTCAAGCGAAAAGCATCCAACCTCAAGCTCCCTCCGAGCCCTCCATTAATGATACCCTTCATAGGTCACCTCCACCTCCTTGGGCCATTCTTTCATGAATCATTGCAAAACCTCTCCACCAAATATGGACCTATTTTCAATCTCCGTCTTGGTGTTTCTCGATGGTGCATGGTTGTCCATTCAGCCTCTGCGGCAAAAGAGATATTCAAAACCCATGATCTCTCTTTTGCTCAACACCCAGAATTAGCTTTCGCGGATGCAACCCCTTATGGAGAATCAGGATTTTTCAGTGCCCCGTATGGTGATTATTGGAAGTTCATCAAGAAAGTATGTGTGAATGAACTGTTCTCAACCCGACAACTTGAACGGGCACGGGCTCTTAGGAAGGAAGAACTTGACCGGTTTTTGCATAGAGTGCTCGAGAGTGCTAAGAATAAAGATGTTGTTGATGTGGGTGTTGAGCTTATGAAGCTTACAAACAACATTGTATGTAGGATGGCCATGAGTACAAGGTGTTCAGAGAGAAATGAAGAAGCTGAGAGGATTAGGGAGTTGGTGAAAGAGAACTTTGAGGTCGGGTCAAAGCTTTTTATTGGGGATGTGTTAGGGCCCCTAAAAAGATTGGCTTTCTTGCTTTATGGAAGTCAGGTCGTAGACGTGATTCAGAGATTTGATGAGCTCTTGGAGAAGATATTAACGAAGCACGAAGATCAAAGTCGGAAGGTAGAGAATGAGGATTTGATGGATGTGTTGTTGAAGGTGTACAATGACGATAAGGCAGAGGTGAAGATGACCCGAACTCATCTCAAGGCTTTATTACTTGTAAGTATTGTACTTAATTCATTAAGGGTTAAGGGTAGTGCGACATGTATATATAATTTTTATGCATAATATTATACCTCTTGAGAACCAGCCTCATTCTATCAGTATTTTTTTTTAAAGTTAAAATAACTTCAATTTTCAAATTTTTTAATCACTTTTCAGTGGTTAAATCAAGTGAAAATATATCAAGGGTTATTTAAATATAAATATAGCACTTTCCATTCATTAATCCTCCCTTTTCCTTTTGCATCATGGATAAATTAAGTCAAAACCTTAATTAGGGTTCTAATTAAAGGCCTAAAGAAAGATGAAATCACATATAAAGTTCTAATAAGTTCAAACATTTTTCAAGTGAAAATCCAGTTAAGTAAATCTCAATTATACATGCAGTATTGATTTAAAAGTTGCAATATTGAAATTCATGATGAATTCAAAGTCCACCCTATTGCCAGGATATTTTCGTGGGAAGCACAGGAACCACATCGGAGGCCATTGTATGGACATTAGCTGAGCTCATCAATCATCCCAACGTATTTAGAAAGCTGAGAGAAGAAATCAAATCAGTTGTGGGCAGTTCTAGATTAGTTGAGGAATCAGACGTGGTAAATCTTCCTTACTTACAAGCAATTGTGAAAGAAACACTAAGACTATATCCACCATTACCTGTGACAACAAGAGAATGCCGCCAAGCTTGTAAAATAGAAGGCTTTGACGTGCCCCAGAATACTATGGTGGCAATCAATCTGTATGCTATAATGAGAGATCCAGATCTATGGGACAATCCAAACGAGTTCTGGCCAGAAAGGTTCTTGGTTTCCTCTAAAGAACATGAAGATGGGACTGTTGGAGAAAACCCTAATTTTCTTACTTTTGGAGCAGGAAGGAGAGCTTGTCCTGGCTGGAAGTTGGGGTTGATCATGATGCATACTGCAGTGGCAGCCATGGTTCAATGCTTTGATTGGAAGGTTGGTGGAGATAATGAAAACGAGGTGAAGGCAAATATGGAAGTTGGAAAAGGAGTTTTTATCCACTTGGCTCATCCACTCAAATGCCTTCCTGTAGTTTGCTTCAACCCATTTGCTTCTCCGATCAATATAAATACTTCCTGCACTTAGAGTATAGATCTGGAAGATCATGCATGTATGCTTTCTCACCATCTACAGATCACTAGGCCAAATTAATGGTGAAGTTAAATAAGGCTTGTAGTTACTGTATTGATGATCAGATTTAAGTGATATCTCATATGTAGTGATGATTTATATGCTAATAGATCTGATTCGAGTATAATTAAATACGCACTGTTGTAAAAGACACTAGGCGTACGAATTAATTTTTTTCCTTTGAACTCAATCGCGGTGATCTTGTTTTCGCTACAAAAACTTTTAAGGCGACAAATTCCTACTCATTGCAAATAAAATGATGGAAACGAGAAAAATGACTTTTTGCGATCAATTTTTCTGTGCGGCAAAATATGTTAGTGAATAAACAAAATAAAAGTAGTCGTAGTTTATATATATACATGGGTCGACACAGATTACCAAGCCGGTATAACAAATTTAAATCACTTCCATGTAAATGGATTCAAATTTAAAACATTGATGGATCTCTTATATATTCACATATCTCATCATAATTGTTATAAGCAGGTATAGAATTTCTAATATTTTTGCTATTTTATTGTGGCCTTTTACTATTTTCGAGGAAGATAGTAAAAGGCCACCCAACTCATTTTGTTGATACTTCAAACAGATCGTTTTGTTGATTTTTGTTATACAACTCATTTAAAATTTGGTGAGATTCAGTACTATTTTGTAAATTTTTAATAAAACAATTAAATTTATGTCAACTAATTTTTTACATTTGTACAGATATTTTAATTTCAAACACCTCCATATAACCTACAAAATATTACTATTCTCAAATCATTTCAAATTATCTCAATATCTAAATGTAGCTCTATTAATGACATTTTTTTAGGGCGTATCACATGATTCATTTTTTCATAGCCATAGTTGACCTTTTGGGCATGCATTCAAAGTATAAGAACTTATTATATAGTACTTAAGTACCCCATGTGAGCTAGCTTGCGTGATATTAATGTTTCATGTAGCTTGAAATTCATTTGCTTGAGATCCCAAGCATGTCATTTTATATATTATGGTTAAAGACTCAAATAAATTAATTTTCCTTCTTTGTAAGCCTTGGGTATTGTGGTTAATGATTATACGTACACAAAATATATTGTACATGTAAAAGATACCAATATATAGTATGGCTTAGTGATGATCGTCACCTCCCTAAAAAACTAATTGGTTGCCTTCATTTATATATCCTAATAAGGATGTGTTACTGTACAAAAATGATAAGTTAAAAAGCTTGTGCCTGGCCATACTCAAAGTCGAAGATTTAAACGAGACAAATCTCTATTTTTAAATCGATGTGTAGAGCACCTAAAGTAAAGTTTTTACATGCATGAAATAATTTGATGATTTATAAGATAAATTTTATAATTTGAATCTTACAAATCAAATTTTACCATTTAAGTTATGTGAATAATGTGATGATCTACACACGAAATTGAAAACTAATAGAATATAACTCTTCAAAACGGGGTGCAATTCATGTGCTTGGTTGGTGGTTAAAACTTTACACTACAAGAAAACTGTCTATTTGTAGTCAATTAATTTTTAAGAAATAACTATTGAAACTCCCGTGTTACTCCTAAAAATGCACGTTTATACCTAACGGAAACACCTAGCATTGATTAGTAACCAACATAAAATATTAAATAAAACAAATACTATAATTGGTTACGAAGGGAAATTCTTTGAAGAACTCATCAAAAGTAAAATCCTACGGGACAACCATATCCAAGAAAGTCAGTTTTATTAATTGATATATTACAAGTAAAGTTCTATGTTTACAAAACGTTTGTAACTAGCTAGACACGTTTACCCAACAAGACACACGATGCACTTATCTTTTTTACTAGAACTTTTCAGTGGTTATTCACAAATACAAGAACTCTTCATTAGAGTATACTCTCACCAATTCCACCGAATAAGTTTCTTAGAAAATTCTTCACTCAAGAATTTTCTCTCACACAGTCACTTGAAATTCTATCTAGATCTTCAAGCTCTCAATAATGTATGTGAATATGTGTCTTTCGATGATCTTAAGTATTCACCTGAACCTCAGTTGAGTCCCCCTATAAATAGACAATTCAGTATTTGAGTTGGATTAGGACTCTGCTGATGGTTTATTATATATGTGTACTATATACATATATATATATATATATATCCAATATTAATTAATGTTATTTGTGGATAATGTGGTGCTCAATATCGAATGTCATGAATCCCCGTATTCATGTATTTATTTCTCTTGACTTGAAGAAGTATATATATATTTTACCAAAGCTGGTATATATATGATGATCTTCGATCGTGTAAAGACTAATATCAATACATGCAAAGTGGTCTTTGATACATCAAGCGGAATAAGCTGTTATACATATGCATTAAAAAACAACGCGTGAGGAACCCTCGACACAATAAGAAGGTTAAAAAAAAAAGGGACCTAGATTCTCACACATGATCATCATGAGGAGTTTAGGAAGAAAACAACCTAATAAATTTACAAAGATTTTGATGAGCGATCGAGTTCTTGATCCTCACCCGACTGACTATCAAGCCTTGTGAGGGAAAAGGCGAACAGGCAGACCCTTTGCAGGCATGGGTGTGGGATCAACTATAATTTTTTCGTCGGGAATCATTTTCTCCCACTTGAACCTTTTCACTAAGTGGTGCATGAAAACAAGTATTTCCAAACGTACATATTCTTTTCCAGGACACATTCTTGGTCCTCCACCAAAAGGAACAAATGTGTAAGGAGCAGGTCCATTTCCCTCAAATCTACTCGGGTCAAATTTCTGAGGTTCAGGGAAATATTCTGCACTTTTATGTGTTGAGTTTGCACTCCAGTACAGCTGCACATCAAAATCATTACCCAATTATTAACTAATATTAATGTAAATTCATTTATTTATTATTTGTTTTTATATATTTTTAATTAAAAAAAATACTCTAACTATAAAATGATTATACAAAAACAATTTCATAAACTGATTTTAGCTTGATCATGTGATCTATCAGTATTAGATTATATTATTATTTTTATTATAAAATAAATCTAATGGACTACTAGATAAAGTCAAGTCAGTTTGTATGAATGTTTTTGTATAATTTTTTCTGTGTATGTAACAGTCCTCATTAATTAATATACCTTCCAGCCCTTTGGAATGGAGAAACCATTAAAGACGAAGTCAGTAAGGGCTTCCCGGAAACCTCCTTGTAGGGGTGGAGCAAGTCTCATTACTTCACAAGCCACGTTCCATGAGTATTTCATCTTTTGAATATCATCCCAATTCAATAACTCCCCTGGCGCCTTTGACTTGGCTATTTCCATTTGCTCTAAACAATTGATCGATGAATAATTAATATAAAACTCAATATGTTATATATAATTGCAGTAAATATATTTTGGCCGTATTAGTTAGGTGGCCCATCAAATTGATCATGTCCAATTAGTATATACATCCATGTTTTCCATGTACTGCTAAAGACACAAAAATCATGCATGTCATGAACAGCGCATAATTTATTGCTTAAATTCAAAGTACGTAAGAGAGATTCTATATATATAGTTCCAAAAATTAAGCATGTGGCCAGTCAAGATATATGCAAGTTAATTCGAATATTCTCGTTTAACAAAAAATAATAATAATTTTTTCGTTTCAGTTAATAATTCTATCTATATCATAAGAAATGACACTTGCAATTTTAGGGTATGAAAGCACCATGCACTTTCTTTTAAAAAATGGATAAATATATTTTCAAATAAAAAAAATTATTTTTTAATGTAAACCCTACTTTTTTTTAAAAGAAGTATCCAAAGACTTACAAAATTAAATTCCATCTTAGCTAGTGAAAAAAAGAATTACAAAAGAGAAAAAAAATGATCCCACAATTTATAATATGATCTAGACTTACAATTTTTATATAATTAAGAAAACAATAAAGAAACCAGAAATAAAAAATATATAATTTACCTTTGTAAACTCCATCATAAATATGAGGAAGCTCCGAAAGATACTTGACAATGAAAGTGCAGGCAGCACTGGCTGTGTCGTGTCCACCCATAAGCAAAGAGAGACTTTTGTCGGCAATGCTGCGTTCACTCATATACTGTCCATTGTCATCGCAGGTCAAAAGCATGTGAGACAGTATATCTTGTGTTGGAGTTGCTTTCCCCTCAGCCAAATCAATTTTTCTCTGTTTTATGATCTTAAGGAACTCCTTCCTAATCAAGGCTGCGGATTTGATTGCGCGGTTCAATGGTGTCCCTGGGAAGTTAATCGGTATTGATATGACCCCCGACGCCAACACCTTGAATGGTTCTAAAAATTTTGCTATATGGTTCGGATCCTCAACACTCATAAGCACGCGGGAAGCCACCCAGAATGTATAGCTGTTGATCATGACAGGGATAATTACCAGTACATGATATATCAAGCCACAACCAACACACACGTACTTTAGTCATAAATAGATTACATAAAAATATCTTACAAACTGATATGGTATCATGTAATTCATCAAATTTGAAAAAATTTATGACTAAATGCAAAGATCACAAATTTGAAAAAATGGTATAAAATAGCTAATACTAGGAATCATACACAATTTTGGGACTATTGGAAAAAAATCAATTAATTTCATAATGCAAATAATTAAAAAAATAATTATTAATTATTTATTATTATGTATTTTTAAAAATGAATAATTCAATATAGAGATTTAATGTGAATAATCAAAAATAAAAATTAGTTATATTATTCTTATATTATAATTTGAAAAAATAATCATTTGAATATGAGACTTACATGAATGAAATAATTAAAAGTCAAAATTTAATTCAGATTGGCTAAAATTGTACAATAGCAATAACCAATCCAATGAACGTGCGCTAAAATAAACGTAGAACCACCATTGATGGTAGTTGGTACCTTTTTGTGAGAGGGAATACAACAACTTCCTTCTGGTTTTTCCAACCATTAGCAAAGTGTTTTGCAGCAATTGTGTCCATGATACCGATGTAACGTTGTAAAGCTTCGGGCTTGAGGAAACTTGTAAGCAGGTTTCTCATCTTCTTCGCGGCCTCTTCTATGGTGCTGGTTTCTTGTGTGGAACTAGGGAATATTTTGTTGACTGCGTCAGGCCACCAAGAAATAACAAGCTTGTTCTCGTTGGAGAACAAGAACTTGTTACATGCTGCACCGGCGAACACTGCAGTAGGCTGGCTAAGAATGGAGGTTTTGAAGACTTCGGAGGAGAATTTGGTGACCCGGTCAAAGATGAACTTCTCCGGTTGTCCTTTCCATCCGGTGGACAAAAACTCGAGGCTCTCACCGATCACCGGATATCCAGCCTTGCCCGGGGGAAGGTTCGGGCCGGTGAATTGGGATCTGTGCCTGTAGAAGAGGACGAAGAAAGATAGGAAGACGAGAGAAACGAAGAGGAGGAGAAGGGAGGATAGATATGCTCCATGTTGTTTGTTGAGATTAGTGTTGCTGTGTGTTGGGTGTGAAGAGGATAGTGTATGCATGAGGGATTTGTGACTATGTAATTTGTTGGCATTTTATAGCCAAATCGCTTTTGGTTTCGGGAAAGAAAGAAAAAAAAAAAGAAGATTTTTCATGACATGGGTGAGACTCGAGAGTGGCAATATCAAAGTCAACCAAAAGATGGCAAGAGGGGATGAAGTTTGGATTAATATTTTATGCAAGTCCAGAGCCCCATCCCATCCAATAACAATTACAACCAATTTTTTTATCAAGTTTGTTTCATTTGTTTATTTTGCATTTCGTTTAATTTTGTGTGACATTCAAATCAGAAGTATATATTTATTTAACAAGCCACACAACGCTCTACAATCTCATGATCATCTTAATACGTACAGAACTAGCTAGCACATTGTTTATTTTCTCTTTAATCTCATGATCTCTTCTCCAATGAAATGTGTGAGATCTTAGATTTACGTATATTTTTACACGTTATTTTATTTTTGGTGTTAATTATTTTAATTTATTTTAATAATATTATTAGTCGTGTTTTATTTGTTTAAGATATTTATTTGATCTATTGATTAGTTAATATTAGTTTTATGTTGTTCTTATAATTAAATATTGAGTTACGTTGCTTTTCGTATTAATTTTAATGTGAGGTAGTTATTTTAATAATTGGAATTAAATTCCTTTATTTTATTATGTGATTTTATTTGATGTGCTTTCTTAATAATAATTAGTGTTCTATAATTAAATTGTTCTTTAAATTAAATTGGTTTATTGTTGGGTTTTAAATATTTTATTTTATTTATATTAAATTGTAGCATTATCAGTCGGCTTTGATTTAATTTATTGTGTTTTTCTGATTAGACTCCTTTTTTTTTTCTTTTTCCTTTTTCTATTTTTTCTTTTCTTTTTCTCTTTTCTTCTCCTGCGTTCCCCCCTTACCCGTGCGACCAACGCCCCCCTTGTTTCGGTTCGGCTGTCAAGCCCAGTCACCACCCCCGGCGCTGGTCAGCCTCTCTCACCGCCCCCACCACTAGGACCGCCACCTGCCAGCCGGCCTACCCCAGTGATCTCAGCCCCGGACCTCCTCCCACCTCCCCTCCATGGGCTGAAACCCGAAATGGGTGTTTTAGCTTCTCCTGCATTTTCCGGCCACTGCCGGCCACCCCTTGGTACTGGCGACCTACCAGCAACCTCCCCACCCTCCGACGAGCATAACCCAACCTCTGGCACTACCCATGGCAGCCCAAGTGCCCCAATCCGAAATGGGTATTTCAAATACCCATACATGGGTTTGCCACCCTAGCGCCGCCGTCCGGCCACCGTAGGCCTCACCTCTGCCACCAAAAGACTCCCCTTACCCAGCCAGTCATCCCCCTAGCTCAGCTTCCCCATACACGGCCCCACCTTTCCGGTACAACCCCAAACCCGAAAATAGGTTTTCACCCATTTTGAGCCCGATCCGCCACCTTCCGGTGGTTGTGCCGTCACACCACCACCTTCATGAGATTTCCCACCCTTCAATGAGTATCTCTCTAAATTTTGGTGTCAAACCGAGCACTTTAGTCTAACGTAGTGGTGACCGCTGTAAGTATTTTCCAAATAAACTTTAAAATTTAAATATATTTTGGCATCAACAAATATTGTAGTTGGTTATTGTTGGAATTTATTAGTTGTTGTTTATTTGGTGCATGGTCATCTGCATTGTGTATTTAAACGCATATTCATGTGTTGGAAATGGAAACTGGGTTTTTATTGTGTTAACGGCTTCTGGGTGCGTGTGTATCATGACCCCAAGCCGGGATGAAGCATTATCCCGGTGGAGCTCCTCTGGTCACTCGGGAGTGGAATATACTGAGTGATGTCCCCTGCGTCGTCGACGGGCGACGACGGAATCAGACGGGATGGTAACGCTCTCGTGCCAACTCCGTGGCTCCTTTACTGGCGGGAGTTAGGGGATGCCTGATCATGGTACGTGCTGGACGCGGTTAGCTAGGCATCGCCCGTTCCGAAGTCACATGCGTGGTCGTTACCTTCGATGTGATGATGAAAGTCAGGGTGTGCGGATGGTCCCTAGGAGAGATCATGGTGCATACGGTTAATAAAATGGATGTTTAGGCCATTTTCTGGGAAAGTGGCAGGTTTTAATTATTTATTTTACGTAGACCATTTTCTGGGAAAATGGTTGTGGTTTTAATGGATTTATGGTCCTCATTTTATGAGAAAATGATGGGTGATTTTACTGGAGTTTTATTTGGGCCAAAATGAGATTTTGGCATGTGTGGTTATTTTATTAATTTTGAGAAGGATGATTTTAAGTCACATGCATACGGTGTCCTGTTTATGCATAGTGTTGTTGCATGAATATATTTATTATCTTGAATTTGTTTGGGTTGTACTTACCTGCGATGCCATTTTTTGGCGTCGTAGTTTTTGTATGCAGATTTTGAAGAGGCTGAGCCTGAGGAGACTGCTCCGCCGTTGATGTGCTGTTGTTATAAATTGTTATCTCGGGAAATTATTTTCCCCTTTAAAAAAATATATATATGTATTCGTTAAATTGTATTTCGGATGACTGTATTAAATCTCCTATTGGAGAATTTATATTAAACTGTTTTGTAAAATATTTCTAAAATTCTGGTACTTAGATATTGACTTTAATTATTTAGCTGCGACTTTTATTTATGCATGTCACGTGTTCACACACTTAGCACTTGCCATTGAGGGTGCGTGACCCGTGTTGTCAGCATCTCGATGCCTCGATTCCCGTATTTATTTTAAGGGGAATTTGGGGGCATCACAAAATATTTCCTTTTGGCGAAACACTCAATAATTTGCGTCAATTGGAACTTGTGACAGATAGATCAGCTGATATAACACGACAATAGAAGGCCCAGGTCACATGCATAGCCTATAGTACTCCAAAAATACTAGTAAATAATATAATTGATGGCCTATTGAAATATTATAAATATATAGTAAGAACTTCTTGAATCTTAAGGATTTTTTTAGAGAATTTCTTGTAGTGAGAGAGGCATCGAGAACAAGGTAAACTCTTGTCTCATATATATCATACTAATTAATCATTTGATTCATTCCTTGCATGAGCTAGCCGGCTAAGAAATGCATTTAGATCAAGGGAAATATTTGACTTCATATCATCCAAATTAAGTTTTGCAAACTGTCATAGTACTAAAAAAAAAGGCTTCGTGGTTCATATATACATGATTCCTACAAAAACTATGTTACCTACGTACAAAAATTGTCATCCAGACTTCTTGATCATACTTAGTAATCAAAGATATATATGATCATATATCTTTGATTAATACTATATACTACTACAACAAAAAAACAAACCCAAAAGTATGTTTGTCGGAAATAAATTAATGGAAATGTTAAATTTGAGTTTTCGCGGTAAAATGAGATCGCAATAAATAAAGCTAGTCGTAAAAATGACTTTTTTTAGTGTTTTATTTGCGGTGAGAAATTTTCATCCGAAAAGTATGTTTTCTGCAGCAATTCAACTACTCGCCGGAAATGAAGTCTTACAACGTACAATAATTATTGATTTTTTTTTTTTTACCGAATAGCTAGTAGCCACATGTGCAATAGTGACCCCGTCCCAAATTTATTAATGAACCCTTACTTTTGACAGAGGAATACCGTGACTACAAATTACTCACCCGGTGGTTTACAATCAAAACCAAAACCTAGGCGCAAAAACCAACATTCAACTGAAAACAAAAACCAATAAACCAATAAATAAACATCTAAACAAGCCTATATTATATTTTTTTTAATTAAAAAACATCTAAACATGCTTATGACAAAATCACAAATAAAGCAGCCAAAGCATAAAAACAACAACCAACACAAAAAAAAATCAAAAGAACTAGACCAAAAATATCAAGAAATGCGAATCTGAGGCAAATTAACCACTACAATCCGTGTGCAATAAGCCTTTAGGCAGATGAGGCACCAATTTGCGAGCATTCCATTCACTAGTACAACCAATATTGCTTCCCATTCTAGAAAGAAAATTTGTTGACTTATTACCTTCCCTATAAACATGTTTAACTGAGAAGACCATATTCCTTAACAAGTTATGAATATCACCCCAATAGTTTTCCAGGTACCAAAAATTACACTTTCCTTTCTTGTAACCAAGAAACCACCAAAACAGAATTCATCTCAACAATAATATTGTTTAAGCCTCTACTCTTGCATTTTTGAAGACCAATATGTAGGGCTCTCAGCTCCGCCTGATTATTGGATCCTCTTCGATCCAATAAAAGCTGAAAATGCAAAGTTTAATTTTCCAGAATCATCTCTTACCAAACCACTAGCACCCAAATCACCCGGATTGTGAATACTGCTACTATCAACATTTTATTTAAACCACCCAATTATTGGTTCCTCCTGCATAACAACCACAATTTTCTTCATTTTTTGGTTTCTAATATGCAGGGTTCAACATTTTTTAAATATGAACATCACAATATGCTGGCACGGTGTGGAATGAATTTTAATTTCAACCCAATACAATCTGAATTTAACCGAATTCCACAAGTCTCTCACCCGACCGTTTCAACCTTCCATGCAAGCATTGCATCTCCAATTCCATAGATTTCATATAAGAAATATAAGAATTAAACCAATAAAGGACAGTTAATTGAATTCAGAGGTGAATTGAACTCATATTAACTCATTTCAAATTCATCATTAAATTTTTTCAAATCTTCATACAAGATAAAATAAATAATTCAATTTTTTCAAATCTCAATTCAATTTTTTAAATTCTAAAATAATAATAATATTAAAAAATAATATTCTAATAATATTTTATTTTATTTTTAAAATTTATTTCAATTCATCTCATCTTTCAATCTAAACCACCTCTAAGAGTATCAACCTATGAATTATAAGAATTGTTGACTTATTACGATAAAATACTTGACGTCCGAAATGATTTTATTGGCCGCCAAATTACTTTTCCTTGTAAATGTACGTTATCGCCGATTGACATTCGCGAAACAATAAAAATCATCTCGAAATTAACCATTATCATATGCATTTGCGAAACAAAAAAAATTGTGATGTACATTATTATATAGTTTAGATAAAATACTTTGTCAATCCCAACATGGACGTCTATATAATAAAAGTAAACTTAATCATAAAGAGTAATCTTATTTTGGTACATATTTTGATTATTTATTTTGATCACTCATATATTTATTTCACTACAAAAAATAGAGATATTTGTGACCAATTAATTACAACTAACATGATTATTTACGACAAAAATAGTATTATTTTCGTTACAAATAGTCATGTTGATTACAATTAATTGGTCACAAATACTCTAAAACACATCTCAAACTTATCATTACGTTTTTTCAAATTTTCATATAAAATATAATAAAAAATTAGACTTTTTCAAATTTTAAAATATCTTTTTAAAATTCTAAAATAAAATTAATATTAAAAAAATATATTACAATAATATTCTTTTTTATTTTTAATTCTTCTCATCTTTAAAAATAAATTTAGCTTAACACTTAGTTTCAGCGGATAGATGCAGCGGACACAGTAGCTACGCACAATCATAAAATTTTGCTCATGTAGATTGGTTGCTTTTTCTTACTCGTATTAATTATGAATATTGAGAAAACAAAAATCAGATTTTTCATTTTTTTTGGACCCGTTAAACTTCTATATATTACCTCCAAATAAGAAAAAACAAAATACCCTTTGAAGACTTTGTACCAAGACCAGAAAAACCTTAACCATTAATATTTCTTTTTGGGACTAATAAACTAGCTTGTCTAAGTTATTTATTTGCACAAGTTTTTTTTTTCTTCCAATATTTTTTATATGGGGCTATGGGGATAATATAAATATATAGACATCTAAACCGCATTTTTCAGATGTATACTGCAATTACAATTTGACATGATCATAAATCAAACATAAAGGTGCATGGAATGTGGTGCACAATGTTGTTGGTGAGGGTCACCGTTTTAGTATACAACTTAATTAAATGGTGTCAGATGAAAACAATTTAATTATTATTATATATATATATATATATATATATATATATATGCTAGGACGTTCGGACGTTCTTTGACTTTTATAATTTACTTAATAATATGTGTGACAGTCATAGTACTCATGATGACTTAATTTCGTAATCTATTTATTATTTGAACTAATTAGAAGATCTTTTTAGCTGATATATATAGTTTTTTGGATTCCGGGTCACATCAATATCAAAATCTTATATACAACTTTTTTTTTGCTCGGCAATATTATAAATACAACTTAACTAACTTATATATTGATTCATGTATAATTAGTTTGTACGTACAGCATGTGGCTCCCCGGGCTCTTTTTTAAAGAAATAAAAATAAAAATAAAAATAAATAGTTTGTGTACAAATTGTATTATAATTAGTAAACCACGGAAGGTAATTGAATAGTAGAACTGAAGATCTCATTATCATTGATCCCACAGTTTAAACCATGTACTGATACCCCTACGTACTGTGATCATATGGGATCGTATAATTATTATAAAAAAATTCTTTATTTGTAGTCAAGTATTTTCTGCCAAAATTATTATTCTTTATTAAAATAAATTTGTTTTTATAGTAAATAATCATTTTCATTACAAATAAAATAATTTGTCATGAATTCTCATGTTTCTTACAATGAATACACAAAAAATATGAGTAAGCTAATAAACTAAGTTACTAACGGTTGAAAGAATGAATAAAAGCTTTATTATCAATACAATAAATTTAGACTAATTATTGAAAAATAATTTATACAGTCATAAAATATACAAGCTTAATTCATGCACTTCTTTTGAAAAGATTGGAAAAATATATATGGGACTAGTTACATGAAAGATCTACCTTTTAATAGTAAATATTTCATTATTTCATAACTATATGCACTCTAAAACTGCATATTATAATATAATATTGCTCATGTTTTTTTCAGACAAAAGTTTGGAAAATTATTTGTGGTTAAGAAGCATACTGTTAGAGAAGTAGTATTTATATATGCAAATGTACCCATTGTTATATTTGTATTAGGTTCATGATTACCTAGCTAGAAGAAATAAGAGTTTTTGGTTTTACCAGTCAAACAGGATATATACATACATATATATATACATACATATATATATATATATATACTAGATACAAGTAACGTGTAAAGTACGTTTATCTAATTTGATTTTTAATAAAAATTTGACAATTATTCATAATTAAGTAGATGATAAATCATTACACGTCTTCATATATTATAAAAAAATATTAATAAAAAAATAAGATAGTCCCATAAATAAATATAACCTATATTTTTATCAAACTTGTTTGAGATAATTTTGATTGAAATTTTAATAAAATGTTAGTTCAAGATATGATATTTTTATGATTCCAAGATGATGATCTAACATTTGCACCATTTTGCACGGCCTCATGACAGAGGATATTAAAATGCTTATATTTTTTTAGATATGTGATTATTTTTAAGAAATAATATAATTTTTTTGAAGAAATAAATTATATAGTTTATAATTTATATAAAAGAATGTTATATTATAATTTATATAAATTTATTTGATCATATATATTTCAATTAAATATCAAACATATATAATATATTAATTATATTAGTTGCTTATTATTACAAATTTAGTATAATTATCGTTAATTATATAATATTAACTATATATACCATATATATAGTTAATTTAATAAATAATGCATTCATTTTAAAATTATAAAATAATTTTTAAAAAATTAAATTATTAATTATATAATAGGAATAAAATTTTCATGAATGAAATTAAACTTTCTAACGTATATATTTTATACTATTATTGTGTCATTCTATACTATTATTATAATTCTATATTTATTTTATATAAAATAAAATAAAAAATATGTCATAAGTAAGAATTCCAAAATAGATATTGCTAGTATTATTTATGGATTTTATGAATTGTATTTAAAGTATTAAGTGGTGATTAAACAAATGTTAAATGAGTTTTAAATAAAAAGTTTACCGTTATAAAAAGTTGAAGAGGTGGAATTAATTTTAATGTCAAGAGTATTATTTTAGTAAATGGATTTAATGAATTGTGTTTAAAACGGTATTTCTCAATAGATACAATATTAATTTTAACAGAAATGGACAGAAAATGTTAATTTTAATAAAAAAAGAAAAAATTCATTAAAATAAAATTTTTGGTTAGATAACCATTTTATATATATATAAATATATATTATGCCTTTGTTCACGCGAAATATTAGAGTCTTGAAATTACACCAGTTTTTTTTTTTTTTTTCTTTCTCTGAAGGCTTGAAATTGCCAAAGTCATTTGTTTAAGTTTGAACGCAATTATTGTTTCAAAGAGAAAATGGCCGTGACTTTTTCGTAGTTAGCGGCGCCGCGGAACTTTAATCATGTAGTAGGTGTAGACAATGACATGAGTTTAGGTTATTTTAATAAGTTACAATATTTTGAATTAAGCGTGCAAGTATTCACAATATTTAAATGGACATCCAAAACGCATGTAATTTCTCTTCACTATATATGAATAGACACATACATATATATTAGCTAAAATTTTGCATAAAATAAAAGTACTTGATGATCATAACTGATTATATATATATATACACACACACACAAGTATATATACATATAATTACCCAAATTAGCAAAATATAAAACAATGAACAAAAAATGGTTACAAAACGAGATCAATTCTCATCCATTTAGAACTTTTGAAACCTAGTTAGAATTACAGAATTACATGAGAAAGCATCCTGCAAGTAGAATCCAATTGATAAAGATACTGATTACATAAGTAGCAACAAGGCTTGCCCAGAAAAGTCAATTGCAGAAGTCTATATCAACAATGAATGGTATATATTTTGTTCAAAATATTTTCACCAGATTGGCACAAAATTTGATTGGCCAGAACGAAATTTTGATGTCAGCCAAACAAAATAAAAGAATGCCTTTTCTATAATTTCCTAACGCGTAGGTCTACTTGGTATAGAGCGTGGTATGATTTGTCTAGAGGAGAGTTTGATCAAACTCAGTGGTACGTGCTAATTAACAACTGTCCTGAAATAGAAAGTCACTTAAAGTAAGTTCTCCTTATTTAATAATTGATATTATAATGATCTTGGAAACATATAAGTTTCTTATTAATTATATACTATATTTCAATTTCAATGATCATATTAACTTACTCAAAGAACAAGAAACAATTGATATAGACAAGAAACATCAAGAAAAGTTTCCTAAATAGTTTGAGTGGCAAGTAATGACTAAGTTATACATTTTTTGTTTAGTTAACTTATAGATATCTAGTGATTGTGTAGTTATATATATGTTCATACTCTATTCAATATTATAGATTGTGTGAATGCATGGTAGAAATCCTGATGACGTCTCAAGCAAATTGTATGCATTGCCACGTGGTCTATCAAGATGTGCAGCTTGATATTCTACGTGTATTTTTCGAAAAAGTAGGTATCACACAATGGAGCGAGAGTGTTATAGAATGACTCAAAATAGTAGTGTCCTAGTAAAAGGAAGTCATGGGGAGAGAACATATACTTTTATGTGATAATTGTGGATATAATTGGTTTGAAATATTTGGCGGAGCTTATTGTATATTTGTTTAAATGTGATTGGTAGGATTTAAGTAATCCAAAAAGGGGAGTGCGCGATGATCATTATTTCCTGAGTATTGATACATCAAGAAAATTGTACGAATATAATCCTTTTATTTGTTTTCCCAAGCATCTCAAGTATTCTATTTAAATGATCCCAAGTTAGGAAGTCAATGGAGAGTAGTGTAAAAGTTTTCTCTAAGAAATATATATGATGTTATTCCCGAGGCGAATGTACTAAATGAAGAGGAAGGCGATTCCTCTCAATAAACATACCAAGAGAGTGAGTCTATCTTCAACTTGTTTGTAAATATGAGCTAGTATGAGATGACCCCTTTGCAAAAAGGAGATATTAAGACTGAAATTATTAATGTGAAAATTGAAGAAAATATGGATTCGTCTAAAGTATCTAAAGGTGCAGAGGGCGAGTCGTCCACTGTAACTGATATAGATGATTGATGTGCTTTGTGTTCGCATTTATTATTTGTGATGAGTCTTCTATGTAATGCATGTAACTACTGATTGAAGTCATGCCATCCAAGAGAAAGGTGGCTCCCGTCCCATCTCCTCCGATGCCTAGCTCTCCAATTGATTCACTATTGGAGGCAAACACCCAGATCAAACTAAAAAATTAATATTATATTGTTCTAATTAAAATTAATAACACATAAGCATTTTGAATTCTAACCATAATTTATTTCATGTGTACATTGCCATATGGTATATTTAGAGCAAAACGTACGTTTTCTTCAAGGACAAGGTATTACTAAAGGCATGACATTAAAGAAATATCATAAAGTTCAAAAGATGAAAGTTAACATTCTTGACAATTATACCGGAAGTGAAGGAGAATCAACGGTTTGGCTTGCTTCTCATGTAGGTGCTCTTACACGGAAGCATGCACCTTTGACTACAATATATGGCATAAAGTTTCCAGGATATCAAATTGCTTATTAGGAAGCGTTCTTTGGTAATTATTTTGTTCATTTAATAATTATTTTTTAATATTTATGCAAATATAATATGTGCTAATAATTTATTCACGATGTATATTTATTCAATGGTGACTTTGAACTAAATTTTGGTTGGAAGGAGGACCGTAGTATTGTTGCCGAGCTTATGTGTTATGCATTCCAGAGGTATAAGGCCAGATGTCTTAAACATTACTAAAAAATTGAGAACAAAGACGATGCATGCTAAAATTGAGAACAAAGATGATTAATTGTCATCTTTAACATGTGCATGTGTTATTTGAAAATCTTGAAGAGTGGTTGTGTGTTTTTTTGACAAATGTAAATGATAGATGATTTTGTTTGAAAATTTTGAAGGGTGGTTGTGTGTTTTTTTGACAAATGAAAAAAATAGATGATTTGTTGAAAATCTTGAAAGGTGGCTGTGTGCGTTTTTGACATATGCAAAAAGAAGATGATTTGATTTGAAAAATAAATTATGCTCATTTTGTCTTGTATGAAAAATAAAAGAATAAGTTTGATTTCTTTGAAAAATGAATGGAGTTGTCTTTGACAAATATAAAAAGGAGCTATTTTTATTCGAATATTTTGAAAAGTGAATAGTGCTCTTATTTGACATGTGAACATTTTCAAATTTGAATATGAAGACTCATTTGCCTACAAATAGCTCACTTAAGTTTTGCAAAAATAACAACAAGAGCCTTTGCATCTTTCTTTCAAAACGCTCATTCTCTTTTCTCTAAGTTTTGTGCCTTAATCCTTGTTCATTTTGAGAGAGATATAAGTTGCGCTGTATTTTTTTTATCTCACTCATTGAGGAGTATATTCTGATAACCTACCCATTATCAGCTTTTGTATTTGTAAGAGGGTGCGTATAACCCTTGTGTGTGTAGAAGGTGTTCTACACAAGGAATAGTTGAATCACCAAGTGTGAGGTAATTGCAAGTGTAGATGGTGTTCTACACGGATTCTTTGTAGCGGTGTTGCTCAAAGGTGTAATAAGTTTTTAATTCTACCTGAAGGAGATTAAATAGTGAATTTGGGATCCTCAAGGGATAGCTTGAGGCAAGGATATAGGCAGTGGGACTGAACCTCGTTAAAATATTGAGTTTGCTTCTTCTTATCCTTACTCTTTATATTTCCTGCTACTTCATATATTGTTTATATTTTATATTGTATATTTGATTTATAAGTGTTAATATTTAATATAACCCAATTCACCTCCCCTCTTGTATTAGTCATTTGGACAACAATTGGTATCAGAACAATGGCTCTATTATAAGATTAATTATCTGTTGAGTTAAGATCATCTGGCTAACATTGCAGCTACATTCGCTGAAGGTCAATCCAGTAGTCGGCCTCCGCTATTTTGTGGGGACAATTATCCTTTCTGGGAAGTTAAAATGAGAATATTTCTTTAGCCTCAAGGTCGAGAAATCTGGAAATGTATTGTAAATGGACCTTATATTCCAACAAAAGTTGTTGATGGAGTAATGGTCAACAAGAAAGAAGAAGAGTTTGATCGTGAAATTGATAGATTTTATACAGTGAATGTAATGATCATGAATTTACTATATAATGCTCTCCATAGTAATGAATTTAACAGAATAATGACTTGCAGTATAGTAAAGGAAATTTGGGATAACTTGGAAGTAACTTATAAAGGAATTTCGCAAGTCAAAGAATCAAAAATTTATATTCTTACGCATGAATATGAAATGTTTAAAATGATTGATGATGAATCTATTTCCTCTATGTATACTCGTTTTACTAACATTATAAATAACTTGATAGCTCTTGGAAGAGTTTATTCTAGCTTTAGAGATAATAAGAAAAATTCTCAATTCTCTGCCAAAACGTTGGGAATCAAAAGTGACGGCAATTCTTGAAGCTAAAGATATCAAAAACTCGAAATAAATGAACTCATCAGATCACTTATTACTCATAAGTACACATTGAAAAGAGGAGAAGAAGAAGGAAAGTAAAAGAAGAGCTTGACACTTAAAGTTGTTCCCCATGAAAGTGAAAGCAATGAAGATGAGGAAAGCGATAACAAAGATGAAGAAATTGTAATGATCACAAGAAGATTTCAAAGATTCTTAAAGAAAAATAAAGGTCCTCCAAGGAAATCTTTCAAAAAGTTTTCCAACAAAGATACAGGTAAAAACGATTCTTTAATTTGTTATAAATGCAAAAAGCCAGGACATATTAAAGTAGATTGTCCTATGCTAAAGAAAGATCGATACAAAGGCAAGAAAGCAATGAAAGTTACATAGGATGATGATTCAAATAGCTCAAACAATGACACAAGTAATAAAAAATCTGTAAATTTTAATCTTATGGTTAAAGATGATCTTGAGGTAACAAATTTCGAAAATATTGAAAATCTTTCTTATGAAGAATTACAAAATGTTTTGAAAGAGGTATATGAGGAATTTGAAAAATTGGGTATCAAGTATACTACTTTGAAAAAGAAAAATTATTCTTTAATAAATGAAAATGATGTTTTAAGAAAAGAAAATGTTATTTTGAAAGATGAAAATCATGAGTTGAAAAAGAAAGTGATTGATTTAGAAAAAATTGTTGAAAACTTTACAAATGGAAAAAGAAATTTTGAAAAACTTCTTGGTAGTCAAATATGTGTTTTTGATAAGGTAGACTTGGGATACATGCTAAAAGAAAAACTCAAACCCTATAAAAATTTCTTTGATAAACTGACTAAATCAAAATCAGAGTTTCAAAATTCTTTTCATAAAAATAAAATTTTTAAAGAAAAACATTATTACAATCACTTAAGTTTTTCAAATATGTCACATGTTATTTGTAATTTTTGTAATAGAAATGGTCGTAACTATCATACTTGTCCTATTAGAATAAAACATACAAGGACTATTAAGGCCATATGGGTACCAAAGAATCTTATTTATTCTAATACTAATAAATAAAGGACCCAAAGAACTTGGATACGAAGAAAAATTATTTTAATTGATTTTGTAGGTATGCATAAAGTCTTTCATAGGTAAAAGTAAATGGTTTTTAGATAGCGAATGCTCAAGACACATAACAAGAGACAAAACTAAGTTTAATGACCTCACTTCTAAAGAAGAAGGACACGTGACATTTGGAGACAATTCAAAAGAAAAGATTACGGGAATAGATAAAGTTGGTAAGAAGTCTTCTTTTGTAATTGAAGATATTTTACTTGTTAATGGTTTAAAGCATAATCTTTTGAGTATAAGTCAATTATATGATAAATGATTTACGGTTACTTTAAAAAAGGAAAAGTGCATTATTTTGAATAATCACAATTGCAATGATTGTTTTATTGCTCTTAAAAACAATAATATTTATACAATCAAATTTGAAGAAATTGCCTCACAAGATGCTATTTGTTTATGAGCTCAATATGAAAATAGTTGGTTATGGCATAGAAGATTAGGTCATGCAAACATGGAACTTATTTCCAAATCTTCAAAAAATGATCTTGTGAGAGGTTTACCAAAAACAAAGTTTTTTAAAGACAAAATCTATGATGCATGCCAGTTTGGTAAATAAACAAAAATTTCTTTCAAAATTAAGAAACATATTTCTACTACTAGACCTTTGCATCTAATACACATGGACCTTTTTGGACCAAACAGAGTTGCGAGTGTAGGAGGAAAATATTATGCATTTGTTATTGTTGATGATTTCTTTAGATATACTTGGGTCATCTTTCTCTCTCATAAAGATGAGGTACATAATATTTTTACCAAGTTATGCAAGAGAATTCAAAATGAAAAGGGCTATACTATTTCAAACATCCGAAGTGACAGGGGGAAAGAATTTGTCAATAAAGATATTGAGTCTTTTTGTGATGAAAATGGTTTTCTGCATAATTTCTCTCCTCTTCGAACTCCTTAACAAAATGGGGTAGTAGAGAGGAAGAATATATCTCTTCAAGAAATGGCAAAAATAATGCTTAATGAAAATAGTTTGCCTAGTTATTTTTGGGCCGAAGCGGTAAGTATTGCATGTTATGTTATAAATAGAGTTATGTTAAGGTATAAATTAGATAAAACCCCTTATGAGCTTTGGAATGAGAAAAAGTCTAACATTGTGGATGCAAATGTTTTATACTCAATGACAGAGATAATTTAGGAAACTTTGATGCAAAATCTGATGAAGATATCTTTCTTGGGTATTTAACAAATAGTAAAGCTTATAGAATATTCAATAAAAATACTTTGACTGTATAAGAATTTATGCATGTAGTATTTGATGAATCTAACCCTATACTCTCCATCCAAGAAATCTATCGATGAAGAATCAGAAGGTACAAATAACACAAATAGTCTCAATCTCAACAAAGAGAATACAACGGAAGAAGTCCAACATGGAGACATCAGGAAAAATCATCAAGACTTAGTACAAGATGCAACCAAACAGTGGAAACATGTGAAAGATCATTCAGTGGAATAAATTCTAGGAGAACCTTCATGAGGTATAAGTACTCGATCATCTCTTAGAAATATTTGTAATCACACTGTTTTTCTATCTCATATTGAACCCAAAAATATTGACGAAGCACTGCTTGATGAATTATGGATTCTAGCTATGCAAGAAAAGCTAAATCAATTTGAAAGAAATGATGTTTGACACTTGTTCCTAGACCCAAAGATCATGCTGTTATTGGAACAAAATGGGTTTTTAGAAATAAGAAGGATGAGTCCGAAATCATCACTAGAAATAAGGCTTGACTTGTAGCCCAATGTTTCAATCAAGAGGAAGAAATCGATTATGATGAAACGTATGCACCTGTTGCAAGATTAGAAACTATTCGAATGTTATTTGCATATGCATGTTATAAAAATTTCAAACTTCTTCAAATGGATGTTAAAAATGCTTTCTTAAATGATTTTATAAATGAAGAGGTATATGTTGAGCAACCTCCAAGTTTTGAAAATTATATTTCTCCTTATCATATTTTTAAGCTCACAAAGCATTATATAGACTCAAACAAGCCCCTAGAGCTTGGTATGAGAGACTTAGTGGTTTTTTGATTGAAAAAGGTTTTCAAGAGGAAAAATTGATACAACTCTTTTCATCAAATATGAACAGGATGATATTCTTTTTAGTTCAAATTTATGTAGATGATATAAAATTTGGTGCTACTAATGAAAATATGTGCCAAGATTTTGCTTATGCAGGAAGAATTTGAAATGAGCATGATGGCAGAACTTATTTCTTTCTTGGATTGCAAATCAAGTAAGCAAAAAGTAGAACATTCATTAATCAATCAAGATATATCAAAGAATTACTCAAAAAGTTTGAGATGGAAGGTGCGAAAGAAATTGGGACACCAATGAGTCCAACTTCCAAAGGTATATCAAGGTATGATTGGTAGTTTATTATATTTGACAGCTAGTAGACTTGATATTATGTTCAATGTATGTTTATGTGCATGCTTTCAAGCATCTCCAAAACATTCTCATTTGATTGCTGTTAAGCGTATTTTTAGATATCTTGCTGGTACCATTGACCTAGGGTTATGGTATCCTAAGCACACTTCTTTCAATCTTATTAGTTATTCAGATGCAGATTATTCTAGTTGCAAAGTTGATCAAAAAAGTACTAGTGGAATATGTCATTTCTTAGGTCATGTACTTGTTGCATGGTTTAGTAAAAAACAAAATTCTGTTGAATTATCTACTACTGAGGCAGAGTATGTTGCTGCAGGTAGTTGTTGTGCTCAAGTTCTTTACATGAAGCAATAACTTGAGGATTTTAAACTAATGTACAAGCATATTCATATTAAATGTGATAATACTACTACTATAAATCTTTCAAAGAACCCATTACAACGTTCTGGGACTAAGCATGTTGAAATTAAATATCATTTTCTTAGAGATCATGTGCAGAAAGGTGATATTATACTAGAATTCATAAGCACACACGATCAATTGGTGGACATTTTTACAAAACCCCTACCAGAAGATAGATTATGCATGATTAGAAGAGAAATAGGAATGATGCATATCATAAATATCTGTTGAATATTTTTATTCCATTATCTCAAATGACTTACAGAATCTTGAGACATTTAGCCTCATCATTCAAATGTATTTGCTCCTCATAGATCATCATGCCATCATTGTTTAAAGGATTAGGCAATCGAAATATAGAGGCAGGCAAGGATTTTAAATCCTTATTCTGTTACTTTAACTCTACTATTTTTTTGTTTGACTCATAAACAAGTCGTTGAAGTACAGAGACCGTCTCGTTAAGCTTATCAATTTCACGAGTTTTGGACTGCAACTGAGTGGAAAAAGCAACAATGGATGATGAGTATCGAGTTCCGAGACCCACAAGCTCATAAATGGTGTAAGATTCCAGATTTACGTGTATTTTTATACATTATTTTATTCTCGTTATCGATTATTTTAATTTATTTTAATAATATTATTAGTCGTGTTATATTTATTTACGATATTTATTTGATCTATTGATTAGTTAATATTAGTTTTATGTTGTTCTTATAATTAAATGTTGAGTTACGTTGTTTTCTTTATTAATTTAAATGTGAGGTAATTATTTTAATAATTGGAATTAAATTCCTTTATTTTATTATGTGATCTTATTTGATGTGTTCTCTTAATAATGATTAGTGTTATATAATTAAATTGTTTTTTAAATTAAATTAGTTTATTGTTGGACTTTAAATATCTTATCTTATTGATATTGAATTGTAGTATTTTCGACTGGCTTTTATTTAATTGATTATGTTTTTCTTCTAGTTGGATTCTATTTCTTTTTCCCTTCTCTTTTTCTTTTTCCTTTTTTCTTTTCCTTTTTTCTTTTTCTTTTCTTTTCTTTTTCTTCTTCTCTTCCTCTGATTCCCAGACCGCGAGCCCCCCCCCCCCCCCGGTTTCATCTCTCGCCTGTTTCTCCCTCTCCCCCCAGCGCCGGCGTCGGCCTCCCTCCGGCGACACCGCCCACCCCACAGCCTTCCCCACATGCCGGTGAGTCCACGGGCACCGGTGGTGTCATCTCCGGCCACCCCACCGCCCCTGTGCAGCCCCTACCCGAAAATGAATTCTTGGCTTCCCTTGCATTTTCCGGCCACCGTCGGCCACCCCTTGACACCGGCAACCTACCAGCAACCTCCCCACCCTCCGTCGAGCATAACCCACTACCCAAAGCCACCCATCTCCGCCGTTTACCCCTCCACCTGAAATGGGTCTTTAAACGGACCCATCTTCGCCGCGCCGTCATCCGGCCGCTGTGCATCTCACCTCCACCACCAAACCACTCCCCTTGCCCAGCCGGTCATTCCCCTAGCTCAGCTCCTCAAATCGCGGCCCCACCTTCCCGGTACAACTCCAAACCCGAAAATGGGTTTCCACCCATTTTGAGCCCGATCTGTCACCTTCCGATGGTTGTGCCGTCACACCACCACCTCCATAAGATTCCCCACTTTCCAAAGAGTATCTCCCTAAATTTTGGTGTCAAACCGAGCACTTTAGCCTAACGTACAAGTGACTGCTACGAGCACTGTGGAGTGACGTTTGCTCAAGGATTTGCATTTTTACCCACTGTAAGTATTTTCCAAATAAACTTTAAGATTTAAATATATTTTTACATCGACAATTATTGTGTTTGATTATTGTTGGAATTTATCAGTTGTTGGTTATTTGGTGCATGGTCATCTGCATTGTGTATTTATGCGCATATTTATGTGTTGGAAATGAAAACTGGGTTTTCATGTGTTTATGGTTTCGGGTGCATGTATATCACAACCCCAAGTCGGGATGGGGCATTATCCCGGTGGAGCTCCTCTGGTCACTCGGGAGCAGAATATACTGAGTGATGTCCCCTAGGTCGTCGCCGGGCGACGACGGGATCGAACGGGATGGTAACGCTCTCGTGCCGACTCCGTGGTTCCTCTGCTGGCGGGAGCTAGGGAATGCCTGGTCATGGTACGTGCTGGGCGCGGTTAGCTAGGCATCGCTCGTTCCGAAGTCACATGCGTGGTCGTTACATTTGGTGTGATGATGAAAGCTAGGGTGTGTGGATGGTCTTTAGGGGAGATCATGGTACATACGGTTGATAAAATGGATGTTTAGGCCATTTTCTGGGAAAGTGGCGGGTTTTAATTATTGATTTTACGTGGACCATTTTCTGGAAAAATGGTTGTGGTTTTAATGGATTTATGGTCATCATTTTCTGGGAAAATGATGAATGCTTTTATTGATATTTTATCGTGGACCAAAATGGGATTTTGGCGTGTGTGGTTATTTTATTTATTTCGAGAAAGATGAATTTAAGCTACATGCATACGGTGTCCTGTTCATGCATGGTGTTGTTGCATGAATGTATTTATTATCTTGAGTTTGTTTGGGTTGTACTTACCTGCGATGCCATTTTTGGCGTCGTAGTTTTTTGGATGCAGATTTTAAAGAGGCTGAGCCTGAGGAGACGGCTCCACCGTTGATGTACTATTATTATAAATTATTATCTTGGGAAATTGTTTTTCCCTTGTTATAAATATGTATTTATTTAATTGTATCTCGGATGACTGTATTAAATTTCCTATTGGAGAATTTATATTAAACTGGTTTGTAAAATATTTCTAAAAATTCTGGTACTTAGTTATTGACCTAATATATCCGTTGCTTTTATTTATGTGACGCCCCCAAATTTTCCTTAAAATAACACGGGTGCATCATAGTTTTTTTGGATGCAGATTATGAAGAGACTGAGCCTGAGAAGACGGCTCCGCCGTTGAGGTGATATTAATATTAATTGTTATCTCAGGAAATTTATTTTCCCCTTTTTATAAATATTTGTTTGTTTAAATTGTATTTCGGATGACTGTATTAAATCTCCTGTTGGAGAGTTTATATTAAATTGGTTTGTAAAATATTTCTAAAAATTCTGGTACCTAGTTATCGATTTTATTATCCGCTGCGACCTATGTCACGTGTGCACACACGTTTGACACTTGTCGTTGGGATGTGTGACCCGTGTTGTCATCATCTTGATACCTTGATTCCCATGTTATTTTAAGGGAAATTTGGGGGCGTCACAATTTATGTATGTCACGTGCGCACACACATTTGGCACTCGTCATTGGGATGTGTGACCGTGTTGTCAGCATCCCGACGCCTCGATTCCCGTATTTATTTTAAGTGAAATTTTGGGGCAACACAGGTGGTATCAGAGCAGTTCGACTCTGGGGTAAATCCACAGATTACCTAGTGACAGTACCAGAAGAGTTGTGGTTTTAAAATTTTAATTTTTTTTATGATTTGGTTATTTTATTTAATTCTATTATTCTATTTGTCCTCTAAGTTTTGCTACTAGGTTATATGGTAAGATTTTCAATATATATTTCGTTATGTTGTGCTTTTTATTTTAATGTTTATGTTGTTTATTTATTTTCATAACTAACTTAGTTCTGATTGATTGGTTTGCTTTGTTTTGTTTTATTTTAATATTTGTTCAATATTGTAATTGGGTAGTAGTTAAGATTTTAGTTAGTTGATTTTATTTGGTTAAGTTGTCGAGCATTTATTTTATTATTTATTTTACATATATGCCTTTGTTTTTATTTAAATTGGAATTTGGATATTTCGGATTAGATTATTATTTTAAATCAATCTTTTTATTGAATCTGATATTTTAAATAATTGTGTTATGGAATTCCTTATTTTAAAGTTTATTTTTTTGTGGTGGGTTATTTTGTTTTCTTAAGTTTTTATTCAATTATCATCAGTATTTGATTTTAATTTTAGTTCATAGGTTTCCTACAAGATAGTTTTGGATTTTGTTTATTATTTGTTTATTTTAATTATGGCTCTTGTATTTTAAATATTTCTAAAAATTTGAAATTTATTTAGACAAAAATTTAAAATGAATCGTGCTATGCTTTCTTTTTAGGCATATGCTTTGAGGTAAGTTTTTCAATTTATTATCTTTCCACCTTTTCGCTTGTTTTATTTTAAAAGTTTATCTATTTATTTTGACAAGTGGGTTTGTTTTGGCGACTTGTTAGTATTAATTTATTTATTTTATTATGGTTCATTTCTTTTAAAGGTTTTAAGTCCTGGATATTCTACAATAAATCTTTTTAAAAGTTGGGTTTTGTGGAGAATTTCAAAGCTTTATTTGTTATTTTATATGTTGCTCTTATTTTAATTCAATCTCATTGGTTTATTTAATAAAAGCTTTCGGTGATTTGTGTTTACCTGAGAAGGTGGTCTTGTTTTCTTAGATGAATTGGTTTTACTTATTTGTTTATTAAATCTTTTCCCCGTTGTATTTTTATATAATATTCATATGAATTATTTAAGTTTTATTTGGTGCGTATATTATTATATATTTGCAAGACGGATTTGTTTTGATAAATTATTGGTATTTAGGTAATTGTATTTCATGGTTGATATTTCTCATGCTGTTTATATTTATTAGCTAGGTCTCACTGAGTGCTAGAGTTTCTAAGTTCTAATTTTATTTTTGGGAGGTTGTTGGAATTATAATCTAGGTGAACTCTTTATGTGAGTGTGAAATTCTTAGCCATTGATATATTATGATGGAATCTGTTTTAGTAATACTTATGATCGTAGGCGATCAATTATTTCCTTGGTGAAGTTTTGATGTTGTTTGTGGATGCTTAGAGATTGATGTAATAGTTATGTGTGTAAATTTCTGGAGAGTACTTGTCTTTGATTTGTGTTTGACTTGATGGAAGTTGTTTTGTTAAGTGATAGGGTTGAATTGATGTAATAGAAATAAATTTAAGAGATATAAATTTTAGGCTTCTGAGCGAATTGTTTAGAGTGGATAATTTAAGTATGATATTTGGAGAATTTAATAGTTAGCAACATTTGTCGAGTTATGTTAAGGAATTAGTTGTGACTTAAGGTCATACAGGAATTAAAATATTTGAGATTATTTCATCCTATGAGTATTGAAAGTCCGGTTGGGAAAGCTATATGTATTGTGGTTATCATGTTAATTAAGTTGAGTAGAGTGATAGGATTTTTTTGTGATATACGTTGGAGTTTAGGTATCAACTATAGTGGTATAATCAAAATTATGAGATATTAAAATTTTAGGATTTGGAAGAGTGGTATAGGATTTATTGTTAATAGGTGATGAGCCAATTTTTATTTATAGTGATAATTTATGAGGACTAAAATTTTTATGCATTTAGCGAGTTATCAGAGTGCGCACGAAAGCGTGATGATTTGCGATGTAGTTGGAGGTTTAAGTTTTACGTTGTTTTTGAGGAATTAGTGGTGACTTGAAATTTTGGATTAATACTTGTAAGTGGAGATTTATCTTTGGGTTGAGTAACTTATACTTATTGATGGTTAAGTGGAGAAGATAAAGTTGGGAGTTACTTTAGGGTGATACAAATTATTGTATGGAGTTAGTAAACATTAAAATTTTAAGAGGTTGTGCTAAGATTCTGGTACATGTGGAGTTTAGATTAATTGGCTATCTTAGGAGTCTTAGAGATGAAATATTATTTGGAAACTATACGGTTATGATGGAATAACATCCATTTGTGTTTGAGGAAAATAGATGATTGTGCAGCTTGTACTAATACTTGGAGTGAGTGTCGAGCTGTGTGGTAAGTGAGCATTGGAGTTTTTATTAATTGCAGCTGAGCGAATTTCGGGGATTAAATTCTTTTTAAGGGGGGAGAATGTGAGATCCCAGATTTACGTGTATTTTTATACATTATTTTATTCTCGTTGTCAATTATTTTAATTTATTTTAATAATATTATTAATCGTGTTATATTTATTTACGATATTTATTTGATCTATTGATTAGTTAATATTAGTTTTATGCTGTTCTTATAATTAAATGTTGAGTTACGTTGTTTTCTTTATTAATTTAGATGTGAGGTAATTATTTTAATAATTGGAATTAAATTCCTTTATTTTATTATGTGATCTTATTTGATGTGTTCTCTTAATAATAATTAGTGTTATATAATTAAATTGTTCTTTAAATTAAATTAGTTTATTGTTGGACTTTAAATATCTTATTTTATTGGTATTGAATTGTAGTATTTTCGACTGGTTTTTATTTAATTGATTTTGTTTTTCTTCTAGTTGGATTCTATTTCTTTTTCCCTTCTCTTTTTCTTTTTCCTTTTTTCTTTTCCTTTTTTCTTTTTCTTTTCTTTTCTTTTTCTTCTTCTCTTCCTCTGCTTCCCAGACCGTGAGCCCCCCCCCCCTGGTTTCATCTCTCGCCCGTTTCTTCCTCTCCCCCCAGCGCCGCTGTCGGCCTCCCTCCAGCGACACTGCCCAATCCACAGCCTTCCCCACACGCCGGCGAGTCCACGTGCACCGGTGGTGTCATCTCCGTCCAACCCACCGCCCCTGCACAGTCCCCTACCCAAAAATGAATTCTTGGCTTCCTTTGCATTTTCCGGCCACCGCCGGCCACCCCTTGACACCGGTGACCTACCAGCAACCTCTCCACCCTCCGGCGAGCATAACCCACCACCCCAAGCCACCCATCTCCGCCGTTTACCCCTCCACCCGAAATGGGTCATTAAACAGATCCATCTTCGCCGTGCCGCCGTCCGGCCGCCGTGCATCTCACCTCTACCACCAAACCACTCCCATTATCCAGCCGGTCATTCCCCTAGCTCAGCTCCTCAAATTGCAGCCCCACCTTCCCGGTACAACTCCAAACCTGAAAATGAGTTTCCACCCATTTTGAGCCCGATCCGTCACCTTCCGGTGGTTGTGCCGCCACACCATCACCTCCATGAGATTCCCCACATTCCAAAGAGTATCTCCCTAAATTTTGGTGTCGAACCGAGCACTTTAGCCTAACGTACAAGTGACTGCTACGAGCACTGCGGAGTGACGTTTGCTTAAGGATTTGCATTTTTACCCGCTGTAAGTATTTTCCAAATAAACTTTAAGATTTAAATATATTTTTGCATCGACAGTTATTGTATTTGATTATTGTTGGAATTTATTAGTTGTTGGTTATTTGATGCATGGTCATCTGCATTGTGTATTTATGCGCATATTTATGTGTTGGAAATGAAAACTGGGTTTTCATGTGTTTATGGTTTCGAGTGCGTGTGTATCACGACCCCAAGTCGGGATGAAGCATTATCCCGGTAGAGCTCCTCTGGTCACTCTGGAATATACTGAGTGATATCCCCTGGGTCATCGCCGGGCGACGACGGGATTAGACAGGATGGTAACACTCTCGTGTCGACTCCGTGGCTCCTTTGCTGGTGGGAGCTAAGGGATGCCTGGTCATGGTACGTGCTGGACGCGGTTAGCTAGGCATCGCCCATTCCGAAGTTACATGCGTGGTCGTTACCTTCGGTGTGATGATGGAAGCCAGGGTATGCGGATGATCCCTAGGGGAGATCATGGTGCATACGGTTAATAAAATGGATGTTTAGGTCATTTTCTGGGAAAGTGATGGGTTTTAATTATTGGTTTTACGTGGATCATTTTCTGGAAAAATAGTTGTGGTTTTAATGGATTTATGGTCATCATTTTCTGGGAAAATGATGGATGCTTTTATTGAAATTTTATCGTGGACCAAAATGGAATTTTGGCGTGTGTGGTTATTTTATTTATTTCGAGGAAGATGAATTTAAGCTACATGCATACGGTGTCCTGTTCATGCATGGTGTTGTTGCATGAATGTATTTATTATCTTGAGTTTGTTTGGGTTGTACTTACCTGTGATGCCAATTTTGGCGTCGTAGTTTTTTGGATGCAGATTTTAAAGAGGCTGAGTTTGAGGAGACGGCTCAGCTGTTGATGTACTGTTATTATAAATTATTATCTTGGGAAATTATTTTTCCCTTGTTATAAATATGTATTTATTTAATTGTTCTCGGATGACTGTATTAAATCTCCTGTTGGAGAATTTATATTAAATTGTTTTGTAAAATATTTCTAAAAATTCTGGTACTTAGTTATTGACCTAATATATTCGCTGCTTTTATTTATGTATGTCACGTATGCGCACATGTTTGGCACTTGTCGTTAGGATGTGTGACCGTGTTGTCAGCATCCCGACGCCTCGATTCCAGTGTTTATTTTAAGGAAAATTTGGGGGTGTCACAAATGGCGTCATGATCTGATTTATTAGCTAAATCAGTCTCTTGTTGCTTCATGACACCCACGACAGATGCAGAAATAGATTCATCATGAGAAGTACTGAAGGGAAATTGATGAGCCATTACAAAATTGCAGACGAATTACAAAGATGAGAAGAAGATTTGATGCAAAATAGATAAAACTAAGGATTGCTCTTATAGAGACGAGAATAAGAATAAGACAAACTATCATAACTTCAAATCTCTGTAATATCTCGTTTGTCAATAATGTCAAGTAGGATTTGAATCTCCTTCCGTACCGAATTGCTAGAGCTAGGCCTCCAGCCTTTGCATGTTTTGTCAGCCACGGGTGACTCCAATTATTCAATTCTTTACAAAATCTCCTTCCGCACCAAATTGCCAGAGCTAGGCCTCCAGCCTTTGTAGGTTTTGTCGGACACGGGTGGTTCCAATTATTCAATTCTCTACAATTTCTAGTAACGCACCATTTTATTTGGTTATTAGTTATCACGGGAAGAAATCTTACTGAAACCAGTTGCGGTTCCTTTTTAATGATGCCAAAAGGGGGAGAAGTCTTATACTAATATTATACTACCCTGTTATATATGTTAGAATCATGTTTAAATTTTATTTGAAAATCTAACGCATATTTTCAGGGGGAGTTTAAGTATTAATGCAGATTTCAGATTTCTACTAAGTATTTGTCAACATTAAAAAGTGGGAGATTGTAGAACCCAATGTTTCAAGTCTCGCATTTACGTATAGATTTTGATGATAACAAATAAATTCAAGAGTCAAGCTCAAGTTGTTTACGCATGAAGAGAGCTAAGCACATTAAGAAATCAAGTATGAGCAAAAAGAAGAACAAGTCTACAAATGAAGCTCATAGAGTAATTTTGTACATCTCTTAAAATTTAAAATTGGATTAAGACTCAAAATTAATATTTTCTCATAAAACATCAAATTGCATTTTTTACATTTGCATAACTTTATTAAAATATTAATTTCGAAACGTATTATTATTTTTCCATATATGCATAAAGATTTGAATTTGTAAGATGATTGATTGTCATCTTTAACATGTGCATGTGTTGTTTGAAAATCTTGAAGGGTAGTTATGTATTTTTTTGACAAATGCATTGTGTGTTTTTTTGACAAATGCAAAAGATAGATTATTTTATTTGAAAATCTTAAAGGGTGGTTATGTGTTTTTTTGACAAATGCAAAAGATAGATGATTTGTTTAAAAATCTTGAAAGGTGATTGTCTGTTTTTTTGACATATGCAAAAAGAAGATGATTTGGTTTGAAATATAAATCATGCTCATTTTGTCATGTATGAAAAGTAAAAGATTAGGTTTGATTTATTTAAAAAATGAATGGAGTTGTCTTTGATAAATATAAAAAAGAGATTTTTTTATTTGAATCTTTTGAAAAGTGAATAGTACTCTTATTTGACATGTGAATCTTTTCAAACTTGAATATGAAGACTCATTTGCCAATAAATAACTCACTTGAGTTTTGCAAAAATAACAACAAGAGCCTTTGCATCTTTCTTTCAAAACGCTCATTCTCTCTTCTCTAAGTTTTGTGCCTTAATCCTTATTCATTTTGAGAGAGATATAAGTTGCGTTATATTGTTTTTATCTCACTCAGAGGAGTGTATTCTGATAACCTACCCATTATCAGCTTTTGTATTTGTAAGAGGGTGCGTATAACTCTTGTGTGTGTAGAAGGTGTTCTACACAGGAAATAGTTGAATCACCAAGTATGAGGTGATTGCAAGTGTAGATGGTGTTCTACACGGATTCTTTGTAGTGGTGTTGCTCAAAGGTGTAATAAGTTTTTATCTCTACCTGAAGGAGATTGAATAGTGAATTTGGGATCCCCAAGGGGTAGCTTGAAGTGAGGATGTAGGCAGTGGGGCTGAACCTCGTTAAAATACTGAGTTTGTTTTTTCTTACCCTTACTCTTTATATTTCCTGCAGTTTCGTATATTGTTTATATTGTATATTATATATTTGATTTATAAGTGTTAATATTTTAATATAACCCAATTCACTCGCCCTCTTGTGTTAGTCATTTGGGCAACAGTTTTACAAGTCATGACTTATAATTTCTTTTACTAATATTACAACTTTTATGCAGGAGCGAAGCTCTATAAACAAAGCAAAGAGATCGAATTTGAAGATCCTTCATCATTCAGGCTCAAGATGCTTCCATTGCCTTTCATTGAAGTTTGTAAGTTTTTATTTTTTTTAGTACAGCAGTTTATTGGTTTTGTATTCTAATAAATTTATATCTATAAATTATTTTTCTTGTAGCAAGACTCAGATAGTAACTACAGTCTAACAAATTATATGTTGTATCACATACTGATTGTAATTGAAAGTGGCCTTATCTCAATGCCCGTGAAAATTATGTTAGTATTATTATAAGTTTTAGTTTAACTTAATTATATATTTGTGAAAATATTAATTATTTCTCTTATGTGTAGGGAAAAATGGTTGTTCTGTGTGCTTGAATCTGCTACTGATCAAAATTCTATAACAAGTGATGTAGAATTTTTTACTAAAGTCTTGGGTCCACATTTAGGTTGTTTGAGGGGTTTGGGTTGTTGTGTCAAGCCTTCTAACATGTGCTCAACATCTAGAGATGCCACAACTTCTAGAGTATTGGAAGAAGCAAGGTCAGAGATTGAGTAATTGAGAACAAACTAGCATGAGTTTGTTGCCTAACGAGCTGACTTGAAAATGAGAATGAAATAACAAGAAGAGCAACAAGTGGAACGTGCAATTTTTTCCAGTTGAGATCTGGCACAAAAAATAACGTTCAAACATCCAATTGAACATTCGAACCTAAATTTGACTGTTTGACATCCAAACTACGAAAGTTGACGTTCATTGGTTATGTTTCGAACGTTTCATAATGAGGTTCGAATGTTAAGTACTACCTTATAACGTTCCAATGTTGCATTCGAATGTTAATGGAGAAGCATTTGAACGTAATGTGTATAACGTTCAGATGGTCTTCGAACATTAATAGTTTAAACATTCAAATGTTTTGTGCGTTTGAGAGTGAATACGTTCGAACGTTTGGGTGTTACAGTCGAATGCTTTATTATAACACTAATTTCATAGAATTATATAACATACAAATTAGACCATAAATTTAACAACTAATAATGTCTTATAAAGATGTGAAATTAGATATATGTTAAAAGTCCAAAACAAACATAATAACATTGATCAAAGTTATTTTTTCTTCTTTCCTCGTCCACTGCGATCATAGTGTAGTGACATAACACATTTCATTTAGACCACTATCTCCCTCATTACTTGTTCATAGATTTAAATGTGCATTTTTTCTTCTTGGTCTCTCTGTACGTCGCTCCAGCCAACACATCTCTAAATTAGATTGTCGCGCCATGAGAAACTCTAACTCATGTTGTCTTGATCTCATATACTCAATTTCTTGTCGTACTGCATCTAAAAGGTAAAATTATTAATTTGTGAAGCGAGGTCGTGGAGGATGAACCGAGATACTTGAAAGAATATCCAAAACCTCTTACCATACCAAACTTAGTTCCAATCACTTGAGTGAATATATCAATGTCAATAGTTGGATAGAATTCCCCAGAAGCTCAATGCATTTCTATGATTTTTTATTTTTTTAGCAATTAGAAAGAAAACATAATATAAGTCATATTAAAAGTAATACAAATTAATCAAAAATAAATTATAGACATGTTGCATAATTTATTTAAAAAAATTAACATCATTACATAATTATTTGTAGATAAAGGATCCATCCACTTAATGTGCTTATTAGTGTAGGCATCAGCATAAACATGAATGAGGAAAAAAAAAATTATGATCATCAATTTTCTAACAAAGCAACATTAGCAATTTTAAAAAATAATGTTAGTACTTAAATAAAATAATATGAGAAAAATAAGTGAATTTTTATAAGTTATTAATACCATTTTATTAGTAAAACGCTTGAATGACCTTAAATTAGTACAATGGTGGACAATCAAAGCAATTCTATTCTGTATATTTATAGAACTTAAGTGCTGTAAAATTAATTAAAAAATTTAATTGTAATATAAATAATATAATATAGAACGAATATAAATGTAAATAATTATAGGATATAAATTTAGAATACCTAATAATCTAGACTCATGAAAACATCACAACACTTACTCCAATCTTCTAGCTTCATCTTCTAGAAATGGGACTACGCAGCCTCATCCAACATCTCAAATTTTTTGAAGTGGTCATGATATCGTCCCTTGTGATGCCAAAATAGTGTAGCCATCAATTCATTAACAATTCACATATCTTCGCTATAATTAAAATTGAGAACAAATTCATCTTAAGAAGTGAATTACGTCAAAAATATGAAATCAAACTTAGGTGAAAAAATGTACTTTCAAAGTAAACTCACCAGCACACGTGTAACGCCCTAGTCTCGTAGGGGGCGGAGAGTTACTTCCTATCACATACACTCACATTTTAACAGTATAATTAAGACTCCAAATTCTCAAATAGAACATAAAACTTGGTCTCAAACCCATTTCCTCAATATCATCAATTCCAAAGATGCTAAGTCACTAGAATACAATAATCTTTCCTTCCTAAATCTTATCAATATTCATATAAACTCTTTATGCTTAATCAATCATTATTAAGTCATCTCACCCAATGCTTTATAATCTGATCCTTGGTTGAAATATCCAAAATCATCTGAAAAATATTTAGAGATAAAGGGTGAGCTATCAACTCAATAAGCGTTGAATATATGTTAGTATGTAAATATGAGCATTTGTAACTTCATTATGCAGAACCACACATTTACTTTCAGAGTTCAGAAAACCAAACTTTTACTTCTGAAAATACAGGAACAAACTTTTTACAAAATATCAGAGCGAAACTTTCAGAAATCATTGTTATTCAAAAATCATTTGGTGTGTAAAGTCTAAAAGATCTTTTAAAACAATATACTATGTTTAACTCTCGTAGTAGGGTTGTGCTACATTTATAACTCGTGGTCAGGCCACATAATACCATGTTTAACCCCCGCTGTAGGGTTGTACCACATTTATAACCCGTGGTCAGACCATATCCACTATTCTTACCCGTGGTTGGGCCATACCCACTATTCTTATTCGTGGTAGTGCCACATATCCACTATTCTTATCCATAGTAGGGCCTTACTTACTATTCTTACTCGTGGTAGGGTCGTATAAAAAACAAAATAGAACATCAAGAATCATCTTTTTTTTCAAAAAATACATATTCAGAATCTCATGCCAAAGTTTTCAAATGCCAAATCGTATTAAAGACGAAGTATTGAACAACTTCATACCATTTCACATGTTCAAAATTGGAATCAAACTTCTTCTTTTATTCATAGCAAAACTTTTAGATATCATAAATCAGAACACTTCTATTTCACCAAAACAACACATTTTTCCAACAGACTCATGTTCTTTCTTTTTCAATTAAGAAACAATGCACAAAATTAAGTTCATGTCTACACTAGTTATGTAAGAAAATATTCTACTTTTATACCTTTTTGTGCACATGCAGAATAAACATCTGAAGTTGTTTTGATCTTTCTTTAAAAAAAAAACAGAATGCATATTTTTTTTAAGTCAACCTCGTTTCATTTCTTTTTTTATGCAAAGCTAGTATAAGAACCCCGCTTATCTGGATTTCTTAATTTTTCAAAAAATTTCTCTGCACAGTACTAGACAACATCAATCGTCACCTATAAAATAATCAGGCACTTTCATAAATTTTTTAATTGATCACAAACTTCGTAAATGTAACCTCAGATATAAAATCCAATGTCTTATCTTAACATTAAAACATCCTCAAATCTTGAATATCAACTCTCAATAATTTGAATTTACCAAAACCTCCAAAACCTTAAAATTCTCCAATACCTCAAATTTCATTTAAATCAAACTCCTTAATAACCCAAAAATCTTTAGCTAAAACATTAAAAGTCCCACTTATTAGCACTTGAAATCTTTAGCTATAACATAATTATTTCAAATCTATTAAAAAATAAGAAAGCAATATTTGGTTTAATAGAAGAAAAGTAAACTTAACTAGTTTCTTTTAAAGGGTTCGAAAACAAAAAAAAAATATTGCATTTATTAATCACCTTCAACATTCATACTCAAAAAAAAAAACAATATATTATTACTAAAAGAGTACATCAAATCTCTCTTTATTTTCTTTATAGGATATACATAAATAAATAAAACCCCCACCAAAATAAAACTAATTTAACAAAGACCCACGTAGAGGGTGTTTGATATTTTAAGAAAAAACAATATAAAATGCATGGCTTTTTGGGAAGTTGCAGTTTACAAAAACAAGGTTTCTCATTTAGAAAGCTATGTCTGACTTTGTCAGAGGCTAAATTCACTGTGACTGGAAACTGTGGCAGATTCTAGCTAGGTGGAACTAGGTGGCTGCCGTGGAAGCGTTGGTGAGTTGGTGACTGAGTAACACTGAGAGAGAGTGATGAGACACACGGTGAGAGGTAGAGAGATTATAAAGTTGCGAGGGAGGGCATCAAATGCCGTGGGCTCACTGCGAGGAAAACCACCGGGCGATGGGAGTTGGTCGGCGGTACCTCTTGAGCAGGCGAAGGCGACGTGGAGGCTACTGACGTCGCTAGGTTTCATCGTCGTGGTTGGTAGCACCAAAAAAAACCGAGAATAGAGGGCAAATAGATGCTCTATTTTCGGTGTGGTAAAACAGGGGGTGACTCGGCGTAAGGGTGACTAGCTTTCGTTTGGTCTTTTGGTGGCTGGGTACGGCGGTGCGAGGGAGGAGGTACGGCGCTAGGTTGAGTTGGCTGGACAACCTGCGGAGGGAAGAGCCATGCTCTGTTTTCGTGAGTACAAAACAGAGTAATGCTTGTAGTGCTTCTCGGTGGCTGGGCACGGTGGCTTCGAGCGGCTATGGGTGTTTTCCATCGTGTAGAGGGCGGGTCGTTTTGTGGGGTTGTGACTTGGAAGCTTGGCAGTGTAGCTTCCCTTCGATGGTGCTTTTTGTTTTACACGTTTCCATGTCTCTGGTTGTATCCTGGAAAGGGTGATGCAATGGTTTAATTTAGTTTGGGGGAAAACGATGAGCACGATTTCTTGAAGAGGCAGCAGCGGAGGTGGAGTGCTCTGAACTATGGGTAGTTTCAAACATGCTGTCAAGAAGAATTAAACATATGTATATATATGTAGGTGATTGGAAACCCTAAGGAGAAAATGAGAGGGAGCATCCAAGTGTTTGAATTTGTTGAGAGATAGAATCTTATGTGAGAAATTGAAGGGAAAGCCGCAGGAATCGTGGAGAGTTAGATTCAAATGAGAGAAAAATCCGGTTAAAAGATATATGGTTATTTGATTAAAGTAGTGGTAGATATAGCCGTTGTTGAAAAACTCTAATGGCAAAAAAAAAAAAAAAAAAAAACTGCTTACACGTGAAGGTAGCGAACGAATGAGGTTGTGGCCGTAAATTATGGAAGAAGTAACATGCATGCAGGATGTGGAAAACATGCTTATTTATAGGAACAAATATCTTAGAGATAGATGAAATAATAGAAGAAAACTTACAACTTATAAAAAAAAGAAAATAGAATGAAAACATGTGTAGTATGTGACTCGAAATAAAATCTTTAAATTCACATATATATACATACAAATAATAATAATAATAAATAAATAAATAAACAAAAAGGATTTTATAAATTTTAATGAAAACGAGACTCTAGAATCTGTTTGAAAATAGATAACAAACATTTGAGATAAATAAAATTGTATCCTTAAAAAAAACATTTGGCCCATAATCAAATACTCAAAAATCTCAAATGGACTTTTTGCACATTGAAAACCAAAAAATTTTAGAAGGAAGTTTGGCATCGAAGCGGGATGTTACAACACGCCTCACAACCTATTTATGTGAAAAAATATGGAACAACTGAAAATATCTTTGATATCAATGTTAGAAAACACAATAGAATACCTCAAGCACAACTTATTGAATTGTTCCACAAATTAGTCTGAACAATGATCCAACAAACCTTAACAATCTTCTCTTGGTGGTAAAGTGTACTACATAGAATAAAGTGGCACTCAATACATTCACAATCTAAATATTTTTTCAAAAGAGAACAAAAAGAAAGATTCTTTCTTCCATAGAATATTTCAAAGAATCATTTAAAGGGGGCCTTATATAGTCCTCCCTATGCATCTCGTGTGGCTTGCCTTAAGAGCCAGGCTTACTCGTTGAAATAAAGTTGTTGTTGCCATATAACTGGTTGACTTTTTCACTCTAATCTATCCCACATATAAATTCCTAATTGCAATTTGGAAAGAGAATATGAGATAGACATCATGAATCATGTGGACTATATATATTTATATATATATATTTGCAACATTTAGGCCCCGCTTGGATTCAGAGGTGAGCTCAGCTCATCTCAACTCATCTCAACTCATCCTCATTTCATTATTATATTTTTATAATTTTTTATATAAAACACAAATTCCTATACACATTTTTCAATTCCCAATACACCTTTTTCAATTTCCAATACACATTTTTCAATTCCCAATATACCTTTTTCAAATCCCAAAATAATAATAATATTAAAAATAAACTAAACTCATCTAAACTCATCTCAACTCATCTCATCTCTGAATCCAAGCGGGGCCTTAATGGTATTTGTGGATAATGTGGATCTCAGTATTGAATATCGTGAATGCCCGTCTAAATTAGACTAAAGATATCAATACATGCATAGTGGTCTTCGAAATGTATACAATTATACTTTGATCTCTAGTATAAGTTTTGTTATATATGATCTTAAGGAGCTCCTTCCTAATCAAGTCTGCGGCTTTGATTGCGCGGTTGAATGGTGTCCCTGGCAAGTTAATCGGTATTGATATGACCCCCGACGCCAACACCTTGAATGGTTCTGAAAATTTTGCCATATGGTTCGGATCCTCAACACTCATAAGCACGCGGGAAGCCACCCAAAATGTATAGCTGTTGATCAAGACAAGAATAAAAGTATCTCACAAACTGATGTAGTATATTGATTATGTTCATTTATGTAAGTCTATTGGGAAGAACATAGAAATTTCTTTGATTAGTCTTTATAGATCTTAACTCCCAAAATATATTATGCCTCACCATATCTTTTATCTCAACATTGAAGGATAATCACTCTTAATTTGTAGTGACTATCAACCATGATTGTCATTTTTAGCTAGCAGTATATCGTCAACATAGTGAAATTCTTCATAGACCTTTTGACATAAACACAATGGCTTTCCTTAATCATCATAAACCCATTCGAGAGAATGGCTCGATAAAACATGAACCATTGTCTAGATAATTGCTTTAGGCTATATATAGATCATTTAAGCTTATACACTTTGCACTCTTGACCTTTTCCACAAAGCCCATGGGTCGATCTATATAGATCTCTTCGTCTAGTTCTCCACAAAGCCCTTATATACTTGCTAGTATTAACCATTTTGTAACAAAATTACTTGTGGAGATGTTCTATTTTTGGCATTTTACTGTTTTCATAATTTTTATTTGCGTCGCCCAATTATAGTGTTTTTTCTTAGAAGAATTATCTTTCTATAATAAAATAATTTGTATCGCTTAATTTATTTTAGTTAGTTAGAAGTAGACTTGTCAACATGTTAAATATTCTTTTGAAGTACCAACTTCCAACACCAAGTTTATTCTAATTGTTGCGCCAACTTTCTTAACCTAGAACGAGGTAAACTCTTGTCTTATATATATATATATATATATATATATATATATATATATATATATTTATATATATCCTGCTAATTAATCATTTGATTCATTCTTTGTATAATCTGGGCTAAAAAGTGCATTCTTTGTATATATATATATATATCCTGCTAATTAATCATTTGATTCATTCTTTGTATAATCTGGGCTAAAAAGTGCATTTTGGGATACTTATCATTCACCAAAAGGTAAAGGTTTTGAACCGACTGAGGGATCTCAGGCCCTCGACAATTCTAACTAAGAGTACTCATAATGCTTGATGGGGTTGAGCATCAGCCACAGTTGCGAAGAGGACATCCTCTCCAAAACCCTACTCATCAACGCCAGAACTCTTCTTATCTCGCCTCCTTCATCAAGTTCATCAATTAAAGAAAGAGGTTGAAATCTCTTTAAGCCAGTCAGAGAAAGAGAAGACGACTAATCTGATTCCCCATAAGCTCGAGCTTTACGCTTCCAAGATCCTCCCTTCCCTTCCGATATAATTGCAAAGAGAAATTCTATCCAAACACTGGTTTACCCCTCCCACACAACACCCCGTGACATGGCAAATCAAGTCTTGCCACCATGCCATGATTTGGGGATAAAATTCTGAGCTGGCTACATTAAACCTAAGACCCCAGGCATTCTTTTCCTCCCCTCGTGCTTCTCTTCAATGAAATCCCATATCCCATCTTCAAAATTGTGTAACCTAAATCCCCTCGTTAGCTTCTCCTCGTTGAAATCCCATCGGCATGAATCGTTTCTTCTCCTCCCATAAACCTAAATCCCACTCCTCTTCTCCTGCTACGTCGGCCTCTTTCGAAAAGGATTCTATCTTCTCCTGCATCGGCCTCTTCGAACATGGACTCAGGCGAAAATGGACTCAGGTAACTCAAATCCTTCCATATTGCATTTTGTTTCGAAATCCAAGAGCCCATGTTTGTCTGAAACCCCTGATCTCGACTCGTGCATTGTCAAATTTGTGGGCTTCTTTTTGCTTAGGACACATAGAAACAAACCGGAGTCTTCGATTTCCATTTGATGTACTATGATGTTTCGAAACCCCTCATCGAAGTCTTCACTGGAAACCCTAAAGTCCTTAATCTCCCCACTCCATCGTCTTTGCAGGAACCCATTTTGAGCTGTGATATACGGTCATTCAAACCCATTTTGAATATGCTTGAGTTTATTTGCATTTATATGCTTGAGTTTTATTTATATGCTTGGACGATTTGTGCTGAGATTCTTGGATGATTTGTATTGAGATGCTTGGATGATGTGATATGCTGTGTATTCAGCTAATTTTTTCTATGCAAATCATAGTTGCAATCTTGGAAATATTCCTAAGGTAGAACATTTCATTAAGGGAATTGGATTGCTTTGAACTATTTCATTGCACAAAAATCTCAAATTTTGAACTGCTAATTGGCCGTTCATTCGCCTCTGCCATCTGAAAAGGGAAAAAAAATGATATCTGTACTTATTTGATTTCATGTCTTATCACTGCTCTAAGCTTGCTTGTTTATTACTAGGACTAGGATTAGAAGTTTAGTTCTTTTAGTGCTTGCATACCAAATAATGGTATTTTTTTTACAAAAAGAGGTAGTAAATTCTGAAATTGGAGATTTAAGAGCTACATAGCCAATAACACCATCTGTCTTGATACAACACAAACTACTGGCAAGTATGTAGTAGAGCTAAACATCTGTTCAAGGTGCTTGATGATCATCAAGCAAGCAAAGAAGAAACAAAAAATAGCATGCAACTCCATTGCTGTTCATACTGAAAATTTGTATTGTTTAAACCAATGAATCACGGAACAAAATTGCTTTTGAAATTGTCTATATGCAAAACAAATTGGAACCAATGATGTATAAATTGGTTACAATTAATATGGTCATGGGTTCATTTAGATCATCTATGGCATCGAGTCAATCATCTTGTGTAATTGATGCATTGCAAACAAGATCACTAACTTGTTAATATGGCTTGAAAGCCCTATTAAAGACCTCCAACACTAACAAAGATCCCGAAAGAAAATTTTACATTTACCCAAAGTACAACACGGTAAGACATTTTTTTTCTTGTTATTGTATTTAATGTTTAACTTGTCAAATTTAGCACTTGACGAGTTGAGAATTTGCACACAGGGAGAAGCAAAGTGCCAATTCTTCATATTAGCAGATATACTCGTGCTGGTAGAAGAGAAAATTCACACAAGAGAGAATGCAGTCGAAAAAGGGAGGATGATGTATTATTGTGCGAGTATGAAGTTCAAAAAGAAAAAGTTAAACTACTTGAGTGATATCAATTGTAATAATTTTTAGTTGGGTTGAACATCTATAAATGTTTGAGATGCAAGTTATGGCTCTTTTGTTATTGGTCTGTGTAGAACTACCCTTTGTATAATTGTAACCAGATGGCCTGTAATTGTATAAAGGAGTTTTATTGTAGTTTGCTGTGACATTGAAGAATGAAGATAGTAAGAGAGAACACCTAGAGAAAAATTAAGTGGATTTGTACTTATTTGACAAACTACATTAAGAGAAAAATTATTGCACAACTATCATTTCTCTAATAAGGAAAGTCGAGAAAATCATGAAATTTTCTTGGAGCATGTTCTGTTCTGGACAATAAGATGCACTTCTCAGCTGCTTGTCATACAACAGAAACATTTCAGGAAATATGCTTAGATTGAAAAAAAAAATCGCCAATGGAAATATGCACTCATCAGTTATGTTCCAAGTGATTCATTGCTGGAATTTGGTGCTTTTAAGCTAGGTAACACCAATGTAAACATCACACTTACATGAGCAATCAGCATGAACAGATTTCTCTATTTGGTACCTAAAATGAACCTACTCGTAAAAGGAAATTACCATATGAAGTGTGAGATCTCAGATTTACGTGTATTTTTACACGTTATTTTATTCTCGGTATTAATTATTTTAATTTATTTTAATACTATTATCGGTTGTGTTTTATTTGTTTAAAATAATTGTTTGAGTTATTAATTTGTTAATATTAGTTTTACGTTGCTTTTCTTATTAATTTTAATGTGAGATAATTATTTTAATGATTGAGATTAAATTCCTTTATTTTATTATGTGATCTTATTTGATGTGCTTTCTTAATATTAATTAGTGTTTTATATTTAAATTATTCTTTAAATTAAATTAGTTTATTGTTGGATTTTAAATATCTTATTTTATTGGTATTGAATTGTAGTATTTTCAACTGGCTTTTATTTAATTTATTGTGTTTTTCTTCTAGTTGGATTCTATTTCTTTTCCCTTTCTATTTTTCTTTTTCCTTTTTTCTTTTCCTTCTTTTTCTTTTCTTTTCTTTTTCTCTTTTCTTCCCCTACTTTCCCCCCCTGACCCGCGTGACCAACGCCCCTTCCCCTTTGTTTCCGTCGGCTATGAAGCCCAGCCACCACCCCCAGAGCCGGTCAGCCTCTCTCACCGCCCCCACCACTAGGATCGCCACCTGCCGACCAACCTACCCCAGTGATCCCAGCCCTGGACCTCCTCCCACCTCCCTCACACGGCCACATACCCGAAAATGGGTTTAATGGGTTTTTACCTATTTTCCGACACCGTCGCTGGTCTCCTTGGCCTCCGACCACCTCCACCAGGTTCCCTATCCACCAGTGAACCTCCAGCTAGCTCCAACGCCCTCTAACTCCACATTTTCATCTCAAACCCGAAATGGGTCTTAAATGGGTTTCCCTTCGCCGCGCCGCCGTCCGGCCACCGTAGGTCTCACCACTACCACGACCAAAAGACTCTCCTTGCTCAGCCGGTCATCCCCCTAGTTCAGTTTCCCCAACCGCTACCCCACCTTCCCGGTACAACCCCAAACCCGAAAATGGGTTTCCACCCATTTTGAGCCCGATTCGCTACCTTCTGGTGGTTGTGCCGCCACACCACCACCTCCATGAGATTTCCCACCTTCCAAAGAGTATCTCCCTAAAATTTGGAGTCAAACCGAGCACTTTAGTTTAACGTACAAGTGACCGCTACGAGCGCTACGAAATGACGTCTGCTCAAGGATTTACGTTTTTACTCGCTGTAAGTATTTTCCAAATAAATTTTAAAAATTAAATATATTTTTGGCATAAAAAAATATTGTGTTTGGTCATTGTTAAAAATGATCAGTTGTTGGCTATTTGATACATGGTCGTATGCATTGTGTATTTTACGCGCATGTTCATGAATATATTTGGAAATTGAATTTTTGCATGATTTTGGATATTCATGTGTTAGAAATGGAAACTGGGTTTTCATTGTATTTATGGTTTTCGGGTGCATGTGTATCACGACCCCAAGCCGAGATGGGGCATTATCCCGGTATAGCTCCTCTGGTCACTCGGGAGGGGAATATACTGAGTGACGTCCCTTGGGTCCTCGCTAGGCGACGATGAGATCGGACGGAATGGTAACGCTATCGTGCTAACTCCGTGACTCCTCTGCTGGTGTGTGCTAGGGGATGCCTAGTCATGGTACGTGCTGGGCGCGGTTAGTTAGGCATCGCCCGTTCCAAAGTCACATGCGTGGTCATTACCTTCGGTGTGATGATGAAAGCCAAGGTGTGCGGATGGTTCCTAGGGGAGATCATGGTGCATACGGTTAATAAAATGGATGTTTAGGCCATTTTCTAGAAAATTGGCGGGTTGTATTTATTGGTTTTACGTGGACCATTTTTCGAGAAAATGGTTGTGGTTTTAATGGATTTACAAACATCATTTTTTGGAAAAATGATGGATGATTTTATTGGAGTTTTAATTTGGGCCAAATTGGGGTTTTGGCGTGTGTGGTTATTGTATTTGTTTTGAGAAAGATGATTTTAAACTTCATGCATACGATGTCCTGTTCATGCGTAGTGTTGTTGTATGAATATATTTCTGTCTTTTGGTTTGTTTGGGTTATACTTACCTACATTGCCATTTCTGGCGTCGTAGTTTTTGGATGCAGATTTTGAAGAGCCTGAGCCTGAGGAGACGGCTCCGCCGTTGATGTACTGTTATTATAAATTATTATCTTGGAAAATTATTTTTCCTTTTTTATAAATATGTATTTGTTAAGTTTGTATTTCGGATGACTGTATTAAATCTCCTGTTAGAGAATTTATGTTATATTAGTTCGTAAAATATTTCTAAAAATTCAGGTACTTAGTTATCGACTTAATTTATCCACTGTTTTTATTTATGCATGTCACGTGTTCACACACTTAGCACTTGACGTTAGGGGTACGTGACTCATGTTGTCAGCATCTCGACGCCTCGATTCCCTTGTTTATTTTAAGGAAAATTTGGGGGTGTCACATGAAGACTATTTTGACTTGTTTTCATATTTCACAAGAGTTCCCAGTTTTCACCAATAAAGTTCTAAATCTTATATTTGAACAAAAAAAGTAGAAAACATCCAAACTACGTCAACATCCTCCAAAACGAATAAAAATACATCCAACACCCCAATCACTAAAAAATCATAAAAATACATCAGTGCCCCAAAACTCATAAAAAAGCATCACAACACCCAAACTACATCAACATCCTCCAAAAATTCATAAAAATACATCACATGTATTCCAACCACAATAATCATCGAATCAATTGCCCGGTGGCGTTGGTTGTGTGACGTTTGTGCACTGCATTAGAACAACAAAATCATCTTGTCCAACATTGGTTATCTAGATAGAAATCAAATAAAAATAGATTGAATACATATAAGATGTTATTACCTGAACACTTACTGGTTGTTTCGATCCACCATCATCCTGTAATGAATCATCAAATATTTTTCTGCTAGTCTAATGCAATGGCAAAATAAAAATATTTCAGCTTAATCCAGAAAAAATATGCAATGAGATGTTTCTATGGTGTGGAGTTGAGACAAATAAAGGAATTTATTACTTGCTTCTTTTTTTGTTTGTTTGTAACATTTCTACAGGTGGAACCTTTTGTTTTGTTGGCGGCCTCCCTTTCCCTCAGACAGGTTTTGGGCTTAATATTTTCTTACCCCTGTCCATGGCCACAATCTCTTTTACCTTGGTGGAACTAGACTCAAGTGTTAATCCTTTAAATTGATTTTCAAACTCATCCAAGTGGAGCATAAATGCAGTAACATGGGCATCACTCGACGACACATGGGTTGCTAATTTTACACATCGTTTAATGACAAACTCATACCTCCTTGAGTCCGCATTTTGTCGCAATTCATCATAGCTACTTTTTACCAGTGTATAACTTCTCTTCTGGTCCTTTCTCCATCGATCCAATACATACTTATCTAGCAATACATGAATCTTATTCATCTGACAAACGTTCAATGCATGTGGACAGACAATCCCCCTCATCTCAAATAATGCACATGTGCATTTCATCTCAATCTCCTCCTCATTAAAGTAATTGTGTACTTGACACTCTTGACACGGTCATCAGTAGTTGTAATTTCGTCAAGAACATCGTAGGTGGAAATGCAACCCTTTTTGCTGGTAAGAATGGAACTACATACAATCATTCCCCACACTTCCTGCTGGAACTCTCTAACTTTTGAATTCGCATACACTACTTGAAACTGCTTCTTAACATGGAATGTGGATGAACATGGGATGGTTTAGGTGGCGGAACTGAAATCCGCTGTACCAAAATTTACAAACTCATCGAAGAAAGCGTTCATGCTTTCAGAGTGCTGTGTTGTGCTCATGCCAACCCAAGATACTCCCTTTAGGTATGCCGGTACCCAAAACGACCTTTGATCGTACAACCCTTGCAGCCATGCATTATCACCAAGTTCATACTTCTGAAGAAGTTGGCCGAACTTTTCCTCAAATTTTGTCCATGATTGCAAATCATATAGGGCACTATGGATGGAAGTATTTAACCTTGCATTGAAGTCCTTGTGAGATCCCAATTTCTCAGGCAGTTTTCGCATTATGTGCCATAGACAATATCTATGGCAAGTGTTTGGGAATACGATAGAAATAGCACTCTTCATTGCCCGGTCTTGGTCTATAATGATTCCTTTTGAAGCCCAACCATCCATGCACTCCAACCATGCTCGAAACAACCAAACAAAAATAGCTGTGTCCTCACTTGAAATCAGGCCAGTCCCGAGCAGTATAGACTGCCCATGACAATTTACACCAACAAAGGGAGCAAATGACATACCGTATTTATTTGTAAGATATGTCGTATCGAAGGTAATAACATCACTGAAATACTCATACGCTGCTCCGCTGCGTGCGTCAGCCCAGTACACATTCCTCAATCTCAACTCGTCATCAATATCAATCACATAAATAAACCTATCATTCTGCAACCGTTTTTAGGCATCCTCATAAAGTATTGAGTAAGCGCTTTGCCATCGCCTGGTCCCAACCTTAGCTGTCTCGCTTTCGCAATAAAATTTCAACTGCCCTTTTCTTGAAATGGCAGTTTCTCGTACCCCCCTTGTGCTAGTTACAAGTGCGTCAAAACCCTTGTTTGCTCCAATACCCACTCTTTCATTCAAATCAAGCATCCTCAGACTGTGTTCGTCTAAACACTTGTATGATCTAAAAAATCTAGATTTATATGGGCAGATAGTTTTAGGATTATGGGCAATCTCGACAGTGGTCACCACACCCGAACACCATTCGCCAAGTGAGCATTTATCCTTGCTTTACAGTCTGTTTTGGTTATTGGTCGTGGCCTGGAGACATTACTACCGCTAGAATGGTACTTGCCGCCTCGCACACACCCAAGAGTGATATACTTCACACTCTCATCTGCCCCTATCTTTGTCCTTTGTGTTATAAAATCGAAGCCTTGTTACTTGCCATATCGCTTGTAATAGGCAATAAGCTCATGGTTAGTGGCAAACTCCATGCCAAATTTTGGTTCCTCCTCAACTCGATCATTACCAGAATCCTCTTCGTCGTTCTCCTTATCCTCTGTCTCTATGTCTAATGACGATCCTAATTGCATCTTAGAATAAACATTGTTTTCACTTTCAAATGTAAATGGAGTTGTCACCGCATTACTTGCAATATTTCCAAAGGTTTTTCTCAACTCTGTTGAAGTAGTTGATGGAGGATATGACGTTAATGGGGGTTGTAATCAGCCATGGTGTTAGAACGGATAGCAATTCACTAAAGGAAAGGAAAGAAATTATAAATTTAAAACTGAATTTCCCTAAGCCGTCTGTTCAACCTGTGTCGCTTCCGACACATTACTCGATGGAGGGTAGATGAATGTTGTTGGAAACAGTGGCATTAATGGGGGGCTATAATCAGACACGGTGTTGGAACAGATAGCAATTCACTAAAGGCGAGGAAAGAAAAGGAAAAAGATTATAAATTCACAACTGAATTTACCTGAGCCGTTTGTTGAACCCGTGTCGCCTCCGACGCATTACTCGACGGAGGGTAGATGAATGTTGTTGGAAATGGTGGCAATGATGGGGGTTGTAATCAGACACGATGTTAGAACATATAGCAATTCACTAAAGGAAAGGAAAGGAAAGGAAAGAGATTATAAATTAACAACTGAAGTTACCTGAGCCATCTGTTGAACCCGTGTCGCCTTTGACGCATTACTTGACGGAAGGTATATGAACATTGTTTGAAATAGTGGCATTGTGGAGGTTGTAATCAGACATGATGTTAGAACATATAGCAATGCACTAAAGGAAAAATATTACCTCCATTTTGAAAGAATATACTTGGATCATTTGTTAAACACGACCACCCTTTGCATTACTTGACGGTGGAGATATGAACATTATTGGAAAATGTGGCATTGATGAGGGCTATAATCAAGCAGGGTATTATTACGGGGCACAATGCACATAAGGAAAAAAGTATCACAATTGAAACGAACTTACCTGAGCCATCTGTTGAATTTGTGTCAACTTCAATGCATTACTCTATGTAGGGTATATAAACATTGTTGGAAAATATGGCATCGGTGGGATATACAATCAGACACGGTGTTAGGGCAGGTCACAATGCACTTAATTTTATAAAAATTAATCTTTGAAAGGATTCTACTTGTCATTTGGCAAACATGACTCGATTCATCCGCATCACTTGACAAAGGATACATGAATGTTGTTGGAAGATGTGGCACTGATGGGAGCTGTAATTTGACACGATATTAGTAATAGTCACAATGCAAGTAAGTAAAATAATTAAAAAGTTTGAGATGCCTTTACTTGGCTATCATGTGCATATGTATATGAATTGTTGATGCATTTGGAATCTTGGATGCATCATAAATGGCGGATAATAGTATCCCTACAATGTACAAATAAAACAATATTAACTACTTGCTGATTTGAAGATAATAACCTTTTAGGATTAACCAACGTATCATACCTGAATTGTTGGTGGATTTGGGGTTGAAGGTCTGGGTGACCTTTTATCTAGCTTTTTGACCATCCGGCTATTTCAACTGAGTTAATAGAATGACAATCCAAGAATAAAAAAAATCCACAACTTTTTAAAATAAAGGCCATGTAAAATGAAAAAAAGTGCCAATAGAACAACCAAAATTAATGGCTAAATAAGCAATATGAAATTTCTATTGTTTTTTGTCTGTTTTCATTTACTTCTAATTCAAGATCCTGGTTTATTTTGAATTTATTTTGAAAGGATTTATTTTAAATTAGCAAAGACAAGATCAATAACGAAAATAAAGCAGGAAACTAACGAAAATAAATAAGTAACAAAAACTGGTTTGGAAAATATATCTCTTCAAAAATATATAACAAAAATAAATCTATTGTAAGAATCCAAAATAAATCAGGAAAATAAACCAGGAACGTCAAGAACCTCATAGAAATTTCAGGCAAAAATAAAGCAAGAAAATAAAGCAGCAGGCAAAAATAAATTACAAAAATAAATACGTGACAAAAAACCAGGAAAATAAATCAGAAATGTAAGGGTTCCGTGGGTTTGAATGTGATGGAAGTAGCAGATGAACACTAAAATGTATAAACGAAAGAATAAACGTAAAATGGATATGAATTTGTGTATGAACTTGTGGAAATATAGATGAACAATAATTAAAGATAAAATAGATGAATGGATAATCATGCTTTGGAGTATTCGAGGTCTCCAATTCCTCCTATCAAAATAACAAACAGTTTTCTCAATATTTTCTAGATACCCAACACCATCCCTCATTCCTCCCATTTTGTTTAGACAAGTTGGGAAAATTATTTGTAGTTAAGAAGTATACTGTTAGGGAAGTAGTATTTATGCAAACTTACCCATTGTTATATTCTTATTCAAACGATTAAGTTATATTCTTATTCATGGGTTATATATATATATATATGCCTTTGTTCACACGAATAAGAGTCTTGAAATTACCAAAGTCATCATTTGTTTAAGTTTGAGCACAATTATTGTTACAAAAAACAATATGGCCATGACTTTTTCGCGGTTAGTGGTGCCGTGGAACTTTAATTCATGTAGTAGGTGTAAACAATGACATGAGTTTAGGTTATTTTAATAAGTTATACTATTTTGAATTAAGCGTGCAAATATTCACAATATTTAAATCGACATCCAAAATGCATGCAATCTCTCTTCACTATATATAAATATATTCATACATATAAGTTAAAATTTTGCATAAAAATAGAAGCACCTGATGATCATAACTGAGTATATATATATATATATATATATATATATTATATTATATTATGTAAATCAACAGTTAAATCAAGATAGCAATCAAAATGAATAGGTCCTTCGTAAGGGAGGTCTGTACAACCTAGCTTACTATCTGCAATATTGTTGAATCTACCATCACGTAAACATAAAAGAACATATGCATTGATGCATTTCCTTACATGAGGTTTAACAGTAACCTGAACTGAGGCTTGAATCATTATAACCTTTTTCAACAGAGGCTTGAATCATTTTCTTTTGAAATAAACAAAGCTTTTATTGGATTTCTGAAATAGTAAAAGTCTATTCAACTGTTTTTACATCGAATTCACTCTTGAAAACTTTTTCTGAAATAGGGAGTATTATAGAGTGAAGCAACATTTTATTGTGAATATATATAATATATATACACATACAATTACCCAAATTAGCAAAATTAAAAAAAAAAAAGAATGAACAAAAAAATGATTACAAAACGTGATCAATTCTCATCCATTTAGAACTTTTCAAAACTAGTAATTACTGAACTTGCTTTCGTGGTATTAAGTATATAAAATAAATATTTAAATTTATTTATTTTCATTAGCTAATTAAGTAATTGAGATAAGCGGTGATTTCTTATGATATTAAAATAGAAACCTCTAACTCTACAACCTATCTTATTTAATTAAATATTAATCTACGTGTTGCATCCACTTAACCTTTAAAACAAGTAGTACTAGTCACTACAAGAAATTTTGTCTCTTAAGATGAAATTATTTTGAGACGAAATGAAAATCATTCCAAAATATGATTTTTTTGGAATAAAAATTACTTCTCATATCTAAAACTTCACGGATATCGTTATCCATTCACCAATTATGTACAATTTGAACGAATGATATTGGGACGAAAAAATGGTCCCTAATATAGAAAACCATTCAAACAAGACGATAACTGTTTGAGTTGTATTATATGTGTCATTTGAATAATAATTTCAAATATTCGAACATTAAATGCGCAAATTAGGAAAAAAATTATACAGGAATTCGAGTAACCATTTGAATAGTTACTTTAGGTGTTTGACATTACCATTTAAACGGTTACTTTAGGGTTATTAAACTTTGGCAAGAATAGAAATAACGTTTAAAGGCTTAAATATCCGTTCGAACGATTAATTACGTTTTTCCAAAAAACGTAAAAAGATGCTGAATATTTAAATTAATTATACTAAACACAACTAGTCATGACTACTGTCAATACCAAAAAACATAAATATACAAATAAAATGCCAAAAAACATAAATGTATAAATAAAGGCACATATTACAGGCCGAGAGTCCATAATTCCATCTTGGCTCCACCTATGTGCTTCTCAATATATGCCTCAGCCGATACGCTCTGTGCACCTTCGTGAGTCTTGTCGGCCTCTATAGTAGATGCACAAATATAAAGTTCAGAGTGTCCTATGCTATGAGACAAGGTCATGAAGTTGATCGGTCCAATTGGGTCCCTCTCACACTTCAAGGAATTCTCTAGACTTCCGTCAATGAAAGAAATAGTGGCCTCTAATCGAATCCTTGCGAAGATATATCTCGCTAGGTCGATAGGCACCCCATGAGCTACCCGTAGCATAAATTGCACTCAGTTCATGCTAACTTCAGTCTTGTGTAGCCTTGGATCAATGTTGTGCGCAATTTATTGTTCATGATCTTGAGAAAATGGGGCAAGTCGAACCCACAACCAACTAACGAACCTCAAGATCTGCAAGGCCATCAATCTCATCGGGTACAAAAACGTCCTCCTCCTTAGTAGTCTCTCCATTGCCTAGAGGTGCACACTCCCTATGCACCGCTTTAGGATATGCAGTGTGTAGTCAAGGGATGCCAAGAAAATCGGTGAGTGCATCAACTAAGAATTGTACCGAGAGGCCCTGGACGGAGAATGTATATGTGTCATCATCCTCGTGGCCACCTCCAAGTTCTTTATAAACTCGGTCACAAAATCGATGTAGGTAATAAGCTTAGTTATCCATTCGCTCTTCTGGTCGAGGATCGATCCCCAACCACAATCCAAAAAGATGGTGTCTCCCACTGATTGTGTCTTCCATTGAAGATCTTTGAAGTCATTGATCTGAACTTGTCGTTCAAATAAAACGGTCCTCTCTTGGGGTTCTTTAGTAGAAGACTACCCTGTCCTGGCCTACTTGGCCTACTTCCTTTCCCTTGACTCCAATGGAATGAACTGCAAAAAAAAAAAAAAATCAATATCTGAAGAAATGGCCACGAAACCAGATAAAAAACCTCAACTTTATTATTTCATCTATAAGTTAAATTTATTATTACTATTAATATGATATATTAAGATAAGCATAAGTATAATATATTATAAGCATTATATTATTGTATAAGTTAGCTTATAATATATTATACGTATTATATTATACTATGAGTTAATACTTATTATATTATAAGTATATTATAATATTTATTATAGTATAATGATAAAGTGAAGTTGGTCATCATCGGAGGCAAGCATTATATGAGAAAACATCCTGCAAGTAGAATCCAATTGATAAAGATACTGATTACATAAGTAACTACAAGGCTCGCCCAAAATGGTTAATTGCATAAGCTTATATCAATAATGAGTGGCATACATTCTGTTCAAAATACTTCAACGAGATTGACACAAGATTTGATCGACCAAAACGAAACTTTGATGTCGACCAAGCAAAACAAAAAAATGTGTTTTCTGTATTTTCCCAACATGTACATCCATGTGGTGTAGAGTGTGGTTATAATTTGTTTGGAGGAGAGTTTCATAAAGCTCAATGGTATGTGCTGAACAAGGTCAGTGGTTATGATTTGTTTGGAGGAGAGTTTCAGAAAACCACTTGAAGTAAATTTTCTTTATATTAATAATTGATATTGTAATAAACTTGGAAAAATCTAAGTTTCTTATTAATTATACACTCTATTTATATTTATGTAAATTTTCCTTATATTAATAATTGACGAACTTATGCGTAATGCATTCTGGAAGTATAAGGTCAAATGTTATGAGCATTACAATAAATTTGAAAACAAAGGCGATGCACGCTAAAATCTTTTTCAAGATATTCAACTTGCAGATTAGGAGAAGCTATGTGATATGTTTGAGGATCTACATTTAAGGGAAATACCTAATTTGTTTTATAATTTATGAATTTATTTTGCTAATGTTTACAACTTTTATGCAAGAGTGAAGTTTTATAAACAAAACAAATTGATCAAATTTAAAGATTTATCAACGTCCAAACTCAAGTTTATTTATTTATTTTTTTTACAATGGTTTATTGGTTTTTGTATTCTAAAGAATTTATATATATATATATATATAAAATATTTATCTTGTATCAAGACTCAGATGACAACTACAATCTGACAAAATTATATGTTGTATCACATACTGATCGTAGTGGAAAGTAGACTCATCCCGATACCTATAAAAATTAAGTTAGTTTTATTTTAAGTTTTGATTTAACTTAATTATTTCTCTTATACAGTCCTTGCAACCTAGGTTTCAAGGAAAAATAACGCAATACTTTAATCGGCACGTTCTTCTTAGATTTCCACCTCGACTCTCCGCATACAAGATACACGCTTGTTTCTCCTCATTCTACTTTCAGAACAAAACACAATCATTCTTACATGTGTGCATGAACTTGTACTCAAATTCTAATCCATTTTCTCAATTATTTTGCTTCATAAAAGTTTTTCGGGAATGCGGACCCTTCTAAAAGTACCTGTTAAATAAGCTCAATATCATGTTTATTGTTTTTTTCGACATTCCACACAATGACTTAATGTGAAGAAAACGCACAATAAATAACATTTTGCAACTAGGATAAATCTTGCACTTCGCATCTTCCCATATTGAAGCAAATTATTTGAAACGTTCCCTCAACCGCTTGGGGCATCGCTGTCAGCCTCATCCATAAACATCCCAACAACAATGTCACCCAACATTTTTTCCAACTCATCTCTTTCATAATCATCATCCATGTCTCGCATATAATTTGTATGCTCGAAAAAAACATCCGATATCGGTTCATATGACTCACCATGGAGTACCCATTGTGTATAACTCAGATCCATTCCATTCACAAAAATATGACTCTCAGCTTCATCCAATCCTATAGCACACAAATTTTTACACTCTCGGCATGGACACTTATATAACCACGACTATTAGTAGAGGCCCGAGCAAATTTAATGAAGGTTCTAATTCCACATACATAGGGCACATAGTCATTTCCAAGTCTATTACCAAGACACATCCAACTTTTGTCCATTTCTAGAAAGACCTAACTATTAGTAAAACAATGTAAAATCACATGCACATGATGCCCCAAAGTAATTCACTAAATCTTTGATATGTTAAAAATGTTGTGCTAAGAAGTTTTAAGCGAATAATATATGACTTGATCACGGTTTGATGACGTGTTCAATCAATAATTAATGTCATTGATATTTATTAGATGCCCAATAGATGTCAGTAATACTAGGATTTAATATATAGTTGCTCTGACAATTTACATAATTAAATACTTTGTTAATCCCAACATGGACGTCTACATAAACGTAAACTTATTAAAATCAGTAATGCTATAGATAAACGTCTGTAGCAAATAGGAGACAAATGTCTGATGTGGCACAGTGCCATGTTAGATGCTTTTTAAACAAAAAAAGAACACGAAAGAAAAAGTAGAGGCGTTTTTTATTTCTTTCACTGCTTCTCATTTTCCTTTCTGGAGAGCTCTTCCTCCTCTGTGTCGTTCATCGTCACCATCATTGGCTCCTCATCGTCACACCATCGTCGGCTCCTCATCGTCACACCATCGTCACCATCGGCCGCTCTTGTTCTTTAGTTTTTGCATTTCTTTTGAAGGTAAGATTTCCTTGATTTCCTTAGTGCTAACATCCAGTCCTGGTTTTCACTGCATATTCATCATGTTTTTCTTTTTATTTTGTTGGATCTCCGTACTTTATTAATGTTTTTCTCCATCTCCTAGTCTTTGTCTATGTTAGAAAATATGGAAACATAAGTTGTGTTGGACAATACAAAAATGTAAGTTGGGTTAAAAAATGAGACTTTGATTTCCTAGTCCCTTTCGTTTCAGGTATGTCTTTACTTTGCCTGGGTTTGTGACAAAAGCATGGGTCGGATCTATGTATTTTACTTTATTAATGAAATAGATTAAACTCATTATCAATTTATTGAGTTGAGCTACTTTTCACAATCAATTGATTAATTTAAAAAAATTTTGTAATCTGTCTAGAAATGTTGTAAAAACAGTATCAAATACCCTTACATCTTGCATGATAATGTATTAATTTGACTACGAGTAAATGTGTTGTCTTAAATAGGGAATGTTAATGATAGCAAGAGTTCAAGCACTCAGCTGTTGTTGATTCAGCAAGGCATATCTTGGCTATTCTTCTATTTACAAAGGAGTTTAAAATCAAGACAGTTTAGATGATTATTTTGGTGCTTTCCATGATTCAAGTTGGCATTTTTTCAGCCCCGTCCTTGAGATAGAGCTATAGTTTATCAAAATTTGATGAAGAATATCCTAGTGGTTTCAATGATTGGTTGATGATTCAAGCGTAAACATCTATATATATATATATATAAATTTTATCTTCGAATGAATATTATCATAATTATTTTTATTACTAGAATGCATGTAGAATGAGTTATTTGTTGTAGTTGCTTGGTTTGGGGGACCTACACAACCCAAGATTTAAGTCTGGATAGCGGAAACTACCTCCCTTAAAAACACCTATTACCCTTACGTAATATTATTGTTTCCATCTTTACTCACAAGGAAAGTGCATATTTTTCACCCCCTTTGCTTACATTTCACATGATATTATTGATGACCATTCTTATTGTCTGATTGATGTTTTATGGCTAAAAATCTAGAATTTACATTCTGAAAGACTTGCTTTTGTTGTGTGAGTGGGATAAGATGAGAATGTTAATGATAGCAAGAGTCCTAGATCATTAAAAACAAGATGCTTTGATCCACAAATTAGTCAAATTTTGGATAACAACTAAATGGCCAAGATCCAACAAGATTCTGACTTTTTGTTCTATTAGGATCTTTATGTACATTTTAACAGGTATATACTCAAGACATGGAAAAAAGGAAAGAATATTCATCTCCGCTAACACTATCAACCTCAACTCCCCCAACCTCAGTATGTTATTTTTTTTTATTATTATTTTTTGCTAAAATTTATTGGAATGGGTGTGTTGGATGTTTAAATTCAATGTCACGCTAATTATCATAAAAAACTGGCTGTCAGGACATCCTTCAAACTGGTCTACTAAACTTACCAAATTACATGCACGGCTACTATGGACCAATCCCTACATGGTCACCAGCTTTTTGGGACCCATTTCAATATGGGATGGGACTTTTGACTCCTCTGATCACTGCAAGTTCCACAACTAGTGCAAGAGTTGGTAAAGAGGATACATTCGTCTCTAGAAAAATGGAAGCACCATGTACCTCCTCTAGAATTGAAGAAGAAAGTAAAGAGGATAGACTAGATTCATTGAAAACCAATGATGGCACTATCGCATAGCCACACCAAATGGATGATATTGATCAGATTGAGGAGCCAAAGTCAATGATGAAATTTAACTCTGTTGAAGAGTTGCTGAGTTATTATAAGAAATATGATAAAAGATGCGGATTTGGGATAAGCACACAAAGAAGTGAAAAGGGATAGAATCAAAGTATCAGACATGTCACCTTTCGGTTGTGTCCATGGTGGAAAGTTTCGCAACAAGGGTTCGAATGTCGTTGCTCCACATCCAGCAAGAAAGAGAGACTGTAAGATAATGATTAATGCCTTAAAACAAGATGGAAAGATGCGGATTACAACAGTTCATAATGAGCATAATCACGACATCAATCTCCAGAAATCTTGCTTTTTTCAATGTAACAAAGAAGTGAGTGAGACCATAGAAAGAGTTCTAGACGCAAAAGACGAAGTTGACATTACACCAGGTAAGAGTTATGGATCTTTTGCCATCGGCGCACGCGGCTTCGAGAACTTCTCATTTAAAGAAAAAGATTGTCACAATTACCTAGACAATGCAAGAAAGCTATGGCTTAGGTAAGGTGGTGCTGGAGCACTTCGAGATTATTTTTTGAGGATGCAGTAAAAGAGTATCGAATTTTTTTCATTGATGAATATGGACGATAACTTACGACTAAAGAATGTTTTCTGGGCAAATGCACGCAGTAGGGTAGCTTACCAATTTTTTGGTGATGTGGTTGATCACATTCGACACCACATACCTGACCAATAGATATGGGATACCCTTTGCACCCTTTGTTGGTATAAATCACCACGGGCAGTCGATACTTTTGGGAGCTAGGTTGATTTCAAGTCAGGACACAAAGACCTTTACATGATTATTCCAGGCGTGGTTGCAGTGTATAAATGATGTAACTCCAAAAGTTATTATTACTGATCAAGATAGAGTAATGAAAAATGCAACTTCTATTGTCTTTCCACAAGCTCGACATAGATATTGCATGTGGCATATATTGAAGAAAGTGCTCGAGAAACTTGGGTCATATGCTACCTATAATAAAGGACTAAGAAATCATCTGATGAAATGCATGTACAACACTCAGTCTGTTGAAGAGTTCGAGACATGTTAAGGCGAGTTACTTAACACATATGATGTATAGGACAATGCTTGGCTGAAAAGTTTATATGCTGAGCATGACCATTGAGTACCGGTATTCCTTAAAGAGTACTTATGAAGACAAACTTAAAGGAGTTTGTCGACTCTTTTGATAGAGCGTTGAGAATGAAAGTTGAGAATGAAAATAGTGTCGACTTCCTTTCATCCAGCGTCAGCATTCCCTGTATATCTAGATCTCCAATTGAAGAAAGTTTAGCAGCAAGTACTTGGGAAGCTCGATCTCGCGACATCACTACGTACATCTAATGGTGGACTGAAAACCTAATGGGTAGAAGATGAAGTTGTACTGGTTGAAGAGTTCACTAAGAAAGTGACATATTCAATGGACTTTAACAACAAAGACAACAATGCAAAGTGTTCATTTGACTTATTTTAGACGATGGAGATACTGTGTTGGCATATTTTGGCCATATGGCATGGTAATAGTATAAAATCATTTCATGACTAGTATAATTTAGATCGATGGACGAAGGACATCAAGAGGCGCTACTCTTTTATCCGCAATAGCTGCTATGACAATGGGGATTACAGGGCTGATGGTAATAAATGTAATATTCTATTGAATATGGGTAATCAGATGATACAATGGGTCTAATGAGCATTTTAAAGATGCAAAGAAGAGGATACATGAGATGACTGGCTTTTATCGTAAGCATCGACAACTACCATCTTTGACCCAAATAGGATTGATATAGTAGTGTCAAATATGTATTGTATTATATTTATTTTGATGTGAAAATGCATTTTTATTTTGGTATCCATCTCCACTAAGAGGTTCGAATGTTGGTATTACGACATGGGACCCAACTGTTGCTGGCATCTCACAACAAGTGCATAGTCCGAATGTTGTCATAGGGAAAGGAAGACCACCATTGCTGAGGAGAGCATTGAGGATGGAGATAGACATGCGGAAGATTAAAGGCAAGCAGAAAAAAACCACCTACTAGAGGGAAACATAAACAAGTGCACGTTTTAACATTAACGGTATTAAAATTTCAGTCATGTTCTTACAACATTCGAGTTTTTGAATGAGTGTGACTTTTTTGTTTTTTTACAGCGAGCTGAGGAAGATACACCAGACTCAGACACATGCAAGAATTTATTTTAGCCATTAAAAGTAGATATCACCATTTTGACATGCTGGGCGCGGTTAGCTAGGCATCGCCTGTTCTGAAGTCACATTTATGGTCGTTACCTATGGTGTGGTGAAAAGAGCCAGGGTGTGTAGATGGTTCCTGGGGGAGACCATGGTGCATATGGTTAATAAAATGAATTTTGGGTCATTTTCTAAGAAAATGACGGGTTTTAATATATTGATTTGAGTACCATTTTCGGGGAAAATGGTAGTTGTTTAATGGATTTATGTATATCATTTTCTGGAAAAATGATTGGTGTTTTTATTGGAGTTTTATTTGAGCCAAATGGGATTTTGGAGTGAGCAGAAATTATTTATTTTAGAGAAATATGATTTTTGAGTCTCATGCATATGGTATCATGTTCATGCATTTTGTTGTTGCATGAATGCATATTTTTTTTTATCTTATGGTTTGTTTGAGATTTTATTTACCTACGGTACCATTTTTGGTATCATAGATTTTGATGCAGATGACGAGGAGGCTGAGCCCGATGAGGCGGCTCCATCATTGGAGTAACTTGAAGTAATTTTCATCTTGGGAAATGAATTCCCACTTTTGGATAAATATGTATTTTATGTATTGACTTTGGGATGACTGTATTAAATCTCCTGTTGGAGAATTCGTGTTAAACTGATTTGTATTATTTTAAGAAAATTTTGGTACTTATTTATCGACCTGACTCATCCGCTGCGTCTTTTATTTTATGTATATTACAAGTTCACACACACATAGCACTTGATGTTGCAGTGCGCGACCCGTATTGTCATCATCCCGACGCCTCAATTCTCGGGTTTCTTTAAGCAGGAGCTAGGGCTGTCACAATAGAGATGCGAAATTAGATATTAAAAGTCCTAAATAAACATAACATTGCTAAAAGGTATTTTTTTTCTTCTTTCCTCGCCCACTGCAATCCTACTGTAGTGATATAACAGTTTCATCTAGATCACTATCTCACTATGTCGCTCCCACCAACACGTCTCAAAATTAGACTGTCACCCCAAGAGAGACTCCAACTCCTATTGTCTTGATCTCAATTATTCAATTTCTTGTAGTGCTGCATCTTAAAGGTAAAATTATTCACTTGTGAAGTTGAGGTAGTGAAGGATGAACCGAGATGCTTAAAAAAATGTCCCAAACCTCTTACCATACCAGACATTGTTCCGATCACCGGCCTTCACTGCAACCAGCAACTCTTCTCCTTCTATTCATGTTGGTGAGCGTGCTTCTGTTGGTCAATGGCACCGAAGGTTGGGTCACCCCTCTCTCATTCACGTTTCCAGAATCCTGCACACAAGATGCTTGCCTGTCTTCCCCAGCGATGCTATCTTTCAATGTCCTGAATGTCCCTGCCAACTTCCTTTTAATTCTAGTCGGGTTTCCTCTAACGGACCCTTGGAATTAGTTTGTTCAGATTTATGGGGCCATGCTCCTTATATTTCTAGAATGGGCTTCAAATATTACATATCTTTTGTTGATCGCTTTACAAGATTCACATAGATTTTTCCTCTCAAACTCAAATCGGATGTCATTAATATTTTTTCTACTTTTGTACCTTTCGTTGAATGCATGTTTAAAACCAAATTACTCACATTACAAACCGATGGAGGTGGTGAGTTCAAACCGTCACCTCAATGTGCCAAAAACTTGGAATTAAACACCGTTTTTCTTGCCCATATACCCATCAACAAAATGGGCTTGTTGAACGAAAGCATCGCCATATAGTGGAAACTGGGCTTGCTCTCTTGGCTCAAGCATCCTTACCACTTACATTCTGGGCCAAAGCCTTTGAAATGACAATGTACCTTATCAACCTTTTATCTTCTCCCGCTCTTAATAATCAATGTCCTTATTTTATTGTTCATAAAAAGAAACCTGACTATAAATTCTTACGCTTATTTGGCTGTGAATGCTGGCCAAATTTACGCCCATATTTGCCAAATAAACTCAACTTTCGTTCAATCTCGTGCTTATTCCTCGGCTACATCAATTCCCACAAAGGGCATAAGTGCCTTGATCTAACTACAAACAAACTTTACATCTCTCGGGACATTCGCTTCAATGAAAATTCTTTTCCCTACAAATCTCTCAAACAGCCCACTTCCTCACCTCTCATCCCTTCTAGCCATATTCCCTTACCTCTTTTCCCAAATTCTATCTTAGGCCCATTCCCTGGTTCCCAACCTTCTGGGTCCCCTACATCCGAATTCGGCCTTGGCCCATTGTAGCCCACGAACTCTTCTCACACTCTTATACCAATCATATCCTCATCCTCAACCTTCGACACCCCTGTTTCCCCCAATCTTGATTCTTCTTCTACATCTCAAAATCCCACTTCTACTTCTACTGTCTCCATTCCTCCACGTTCTCCTATTATCATCCGCTCTACCACCAACTCTCTCTGAACTCGTATTGCTACTGACGGCACCCTTCCATATCCTTCCCGTAATTGCTTTATCACCATTTCTACTGTGCCTAATGACCCTTCAAGTTACTCTATGCTTCCAAGTTCTTGGAGTGGCGTGAAGCCGTGGCTCAAGAATATGCTGCACTCATGCTGAATAACACCTGGAGTCTTGTACCCCCTGTCAATATTTCTAACATTCTTGGTTGTAGATGGGTCTACAGAACCAAAACCAACGCTGATGGCTCTTTTGAACAGCGAAAGGTGCGGTTAGTTGCAAAATGATTTCACCAGCAATCTGGGATTGACTACCATGAGACCTTCAGTCCAGTGGTCAAGCCAACCACCATTCGACTCATCTTGTCCCTTGCTGTCACCTGGAAATGGCCACTGCGCCAATTGGACATTCAAAACGCCTTCCTACATGGCACACTCACTGATGAAGTTTATGTGCAACAACCGCAAGGTTTTAATCCCAACTATGTTTGCAAGCTCCATAAGGCACTGTATGGTCTCAAACTAGCCTCGAGATCCTGGTTTGCTGAACTTAGCTCTTGGCTGATCAATTATGGTTTCATTGCATCCAAAGCTGATCCATCATTGTTTATACTTTCATCATGGTCATGCTACAATTTTTTTGTTAGTCTATGTTGATGATATTATTATCACGACTTCTCATTCATCAAGTATAATTGCTTTAATTCATGCTCTTGGGAATGCCTTCCCTGTAAAGGATCTTGGCAATTTATCCTTCTTTCTTGGCATAGAGGTTGATTACACCAAGCAAGGACTCCTCTTGACCCAGCGAAAGTATATTAAGAGTCTCTTATCTCGCAGCAAAATGCTTTACGCCAAGCCAATGGTGACACTCATGGCTGCTTCACTCAAGTTATCAAAATTTGATGCTCCTGATTTTGAGGATATTACTTTATATAGGAGTTTGGTTGGTGGTTTACAATATTTATCATTAACAAGACCTGACATATCCTTCTCTGTAAATAAGGTATGTCAGTTTCTTCATGCCCCGAAAGCTACACATTGGAGTGCTGTCAAGAGAATCCTTCGATATCTCAAAGCTACCATCAACCATGGATTAGTTTTTCAACCTCAGTCCACTCTAACTCTTCAAGCATATTCTGATGCTGATTGGGGTGGATGTCCAGATGATCGAAGATCAACAGGGGGCTATTATATCTATCTCGGCAAACATCTACTTTCATGGAGCTCCTAGAAGCAAAAGACAGTAGCTGGATCCTCAACAGAGGCTGAATATAAAGCTATAGCTGCATCAGCTGCCAAACTTATCTGGATACAAACACTTATCAAAGAGCTAGGTATTTCTATTTCTCAATCTCCAATTCTTTGGTGTGATATCCTTGGGGCCACATATCTTTCAGTTAATCTTGTTTATCATTCAAAAACTAAACATATGGACATAGATTATCATTTTGTCCGAGATCGTGTTGCTACAAAATTGCTTCGTGTATCATTCATCGGTTCTAAGGATCAGATTGCAGACGTTCTAACAAAACCTCTGAGTGCTGATAAATTTCTACAATTTAAGTCGAATCTCAATGTAGTTGATTCTCCCTTGGACTCGAGAGGGCATATTAGCCTTGATGAGATCACAAACTCCAGATCAGGCTCACAACAGATCATGGAGTTACATAGCACTAGATTTATTTCCTTTTCTTCTAGAATGTATTGTAGGTACAATTGTTTGTTATTCTCTGTAGTAGTTTGTTATTGCCTACTGTGAGTTGTTAGGCAAATATTCCTTTTATTCGTTGTAAAGGTCTATATATAGACACTGTAAATGAGCATTAATCGATCATCGAGGAAATCTTTTCTCTCGTGCATTCCATCAAACAAATATATTTCGGCCGGCTTAAGGAATGAAAAAACAAATCGATCGTATTAGTTAGGCGGCCCATCAAATTAATCATGTCCAATTTATATATATATATATATATCCATGTTGTCCACGTGCACTTATAAAGACATAAAAATTATGCAAGTGCACAGCGCATTTGTTGCTTAAATTTAAAGTAAGAGAGATTGCATATTATATATGAGAAGTTCCAAAACTGGAGAGTTTGACTTTAGAGCATTCTTGCGGTTGATCCAGTCAAGAAATGCCAATCTGAGGCAAACCACTACAATCCTTGCACAATAAGCCTTTAAGCAGATGAGGCACCAATTCGCGAGCATTCCATTTACTAGTACAGCCATTACTTCCCATTCTAGCAAGGAAATTTGCTGACTTATTACCTTCCCTGTAAACATGTTTCTCTGAGAAGGCCATATTCCTTAACAAGTTCTGAATGTCATCCGAATAGTTTTTCGGGTACCAGATATTACACTTTCCTTTCTACAACCAAGACACCACCTAAGAAAAATCCATCTCAATAATAATATTGTTTAAGCTTCTACTCTTGCATTTTTGGAGACCAATCTGGACTCTCAGATTCGCTTGATTATTGGATCCTCTTCCAATAGAAGTTGAAAATGCACAGATCAGTTTTCCAGAATCATCTCTTACCAAACCACCAGCACCCAAATCACCTGGATTGTGAATACTGTTACCATCAACATTTAATTTAAACAACCCAATTCTTGGTTTCTCCCATGTAAGAGCCACAATTTTCTCCATTTTTGGGTTTCTAATAGGCAGATTCAACATTTTCAAAATATGAACATCACGATATGTTGGCACGATGTGGATTCAATTTTAATTCCAACCCGATACCATAGATTCCATATAAGAATTATAAGAATTAAACCAATAAGAGTATCAACCTATGAATTATAGGAATTGTTGTCTTATTACGATAAAATACTTGACGTCCGAAATGATTTTGGCCGCAAAATTACTTTTCCTCATAAGTGTACGTTATCGCCGATTGACACTCGCGATTCGCGAAACAATAAAAATCGTCTCCAAATTAACAATTATCGTATGCATTTAGCTTTTTGCTTAAAAATAAAATTAATAATGTTGTGCTTTTAAGAAGGTTCAAGCGAATAATATATTACTTGATCAGGGTTTGGGGACATGTTCAATCAATAATTAATGCCATTGATGTTTACAAGATGCCCAATAGATGTGATCAGAAATATTTTGATACATATTAATATATAGTTTAAATTAAATAGTTTGTCAATCCCAACATGGACGTCTATAAACTTAATCATAAAGAGCAATGTTATTTTGCCTACATATTTTGACTATTTATTTTGATGACTCATATATTTATTTATTTTTTAAATATTTTTATTTACTTATTGGTTAAAGAAATAATGATTAATATAGAATAATACAGTCGTAGAGTTGTAGGTAGCGTACAGTCGATTTGAAAAAAAGTGGGGTCCACTGTTAAAAAAATTAACTTTTTCTTGTGAATCTTATATATATTCATTTTTGTTTAAAGCGACTATATGTCGTTTATAAGTTCACGACTGTATTTATTATTTCTCATCATAAAATGTTGTTTTAATTGCCGTGGTCCATGGACGTTACATGACCTCATGTAGCTGAACGGTTGCTTTTCTTACATTAATTATGAATATTGAGAAAACAAAAATCAGATTTTTCATTTTTTTGGACCCGTTAAACTTCTATATATTACCTCGAATCAAGAAAAAACAAAATACCTTTTGAAGACTTTGTACCAAAACCAGAAAAACCTTAACCATTATTTCTTTTTGCGAATAATAAGCTAGCTTGTCTAAGTTATTTATTTGGACAAGTTTTTTTTCTCTTCCAATATTTTTTATATGGGGTTATGTGGATAATACAAATATATAGACATCTAAACAACATTTTTCAAGATATATACTGCAATTACAATTTGACATGATCATAAATCAAACATAAAGGTGCATGAACTGTGGTGCCCAATATTGTTGGTGAGGGTCACCATTTTAGCATACAACTCAATTAAATGGTGTCAGAAAACAATTTAATTATTGTATATGCTAGGACGTTCTTTGACTTCTAAAAATAAAGTACAGACATGTTGCATAATTTATTTAAAAATATTAATATCGCTTATATAGTTATCTATAGCGAGAGGATCTATCCACTCCCTGTGCTCATTAGTGTAAGCATTAGTATAGACATGATCAATGAGAACAAAATATTCAAGGTCATCAATTTTCTAACAAAGCCACACTATCAATTTTAAAAAATAATATTAGTACTTAAATAAAAGAATATGAAAAAAATAAGTGAATTTTTATAAGTTATTAATTACTATTTTATTAGTAAAACGCTGGAATGAGTTTAAACCAGTACAATGGTGGATAGTCAAAGTAATTCTATTCTGTGTATTTATAAAACTTAGGTACTACAAAATTAATCAAGAATGTTAATTGTAATATAAATGATATAATATAATATAGAACAAATATAATTGTAAATAATTATGGGATATAAATTTAAAATACCTAATATAATATGAACTTATAAAAAGATCACAACATTTACTCCAATCACCTAACTTTATCTTTTAGAAAGGAGACTGCACAACCTTTTCTAACATCTTAAAATTTTTGAAGTAGTCATGACATTGTCCTTTGTGATGCCAAAATAGTGTAGCCATCAACTTATTCACAATTCGCACATCTTTGCTATAATCAAAATTAAGGTCAATTCATCGTAATAAGTGAATTACATCAAAAATATGAAATCAAGCTTATTGATAAAAGGTACTGTTGATCCTCGATTCAAGAAACTATTAAGCAAAATTTGATGAACCACATAGATCTATAATATATTATGACTGATTAAACAAAGCAAGCAAGAAAAGCAAGAAGTAAATCAAGAACACGAAAGTTCACGTTGTTCGGCCCTAATGGCCTACATCCACGGCAAGAACAGCACCATAAGCTCTTTCATTAATCACAGTGGAGATTTATAGACCTTGACCGCGAAATTACAAGGAAGAACCAAGCCGATTCCTCTTTGGAGAAACCCTAACCCTAGCCCTCTTCAATTGCCTCTCTGCCTCTCTCTCAAATCTATTTCACTTAAGGATAATCGAATGCCGGAATAGAACTGTGCACTTAACTATCTTAACTATATATATATATATATAGAGAGAGAGAGAGAAAGAGACATATTAAAAGACTAAACTGCCCTTACATAAGTCTTCATGCATTTGCCGAATCCTTTAATCTGAACCATTGATTCCCAATGCTTGGACATATCAAATGGTTGACACCTCTAACAATCTCCACCTTGGCAAGCATTTGATCCTTGCACAAGTCTTCAAAACTCAGGTACTACTCCTGCAATGTTCCCCCTAACGGGCACTTAATAATTGTTCATATTTATCAAATTTAGACAATGTCTAAACTTGAGTACAGGTAAGGACTTAGTCATCATATCTGATGGATTATTTTCTGTAGATACTTTCTCAACTAAAACCTCTCTTTCAGTTATCACATCTCTAATAAAATGTAACCAAATGTCTATGTGTTTGGATCTCTCATGGAAAACCTGATTCTTAGCTAAGAAAATTGTGCTTTGATTATAACAAAACACAATTACATCCCCTGTGTACATGGCCAACTCCCGAGTAATTCCCTTCAGCCATATTGCTTCTTTTACAGCTTCAGTCATTGCTATATATTCGGCTTCTGTCGTTGATAATGCCACCACAGGTTGTAAATTTGCTTTCCAGCTTATCGATCCTCCAAACACAGTAAACACAAAAACAGTTAGAGATTTTTTAGTATCAAGATTACCAGCATAGTCTGAGTCAACAAAACCTTAAAGATTGGCTCTAATCATTACATTTTCACCAAAAACTAGTCCCAGATTCTTTGTTCCAGACAAATATTGAAAAATAGATTTAAGTGCATGCCAATGTGGTTTACCTGGATTACTCATGAATCTACTAACCATGCTTACAGCATAGGTTAAATCTGGTCTGGTACAGACCATTGCAAACATGAGACTTCCTACTATACTAGCATATGGAATTTTGTCCACAAATTATTTTTCTTCATCTATTTTTGGTTTCTGGTCTATGGACAGCTTAGAGTGTTGTCCAATAGGTGTTGTTACAGATTTCAGTTTACTCATATTAAATCTGTCCAGTACCTTAGAAATATATGACCATTGAGATAAGAAGAGTAGCCTTTTAATCCTATCTCTTGTTATCTCCATCCCTAGAATTCTTTTAGCAGCCCCTAGGTCTCTCATCTCAAATTCAAACTTAAGCATTTCTTTAACAGAATTAAGTTGGGATTTATCTTTGCATGCCACTAGCATATCATCCACATATAACAGTAAAAAAATTGGATCTTTTTCAAGTTATTTATAGTACACACAACTATCATAATTGCTTCTGTCAAAACCTATATTAATCATGTGATTATCAAACCTTTTATACCACTGTCTTGGGGACTGTTTAAGTCCATACAGTGATTTCTTTAATAAATACACTTTATTACTAGCCTCTTTATCAAGGCAGCCTTCAAGTGGTTGTATATACAGAGTTTCTTCTAACTTTCCATGCAAGAAAGCAGTTTTGACATCCAATTATTCTAAGAACATATCTTGATTTCCTACAAAGGATAGTAAGAGTATTTTGGAGGTATATTTGACCACAGGTGAGAAGCTTTCAGTGAAGTCCCTCCTTCTCTCTATGTAAACCCTTTAGCCACTAACCTAGCCTTGTACCTAGGTAGTTGTACCCCTGGGATTCCCTCTTTCCTCTTATAAATCCATTTGGATCCAATCAATTTCCATTTTTTAGGTTTATCAACTAATTCCCAAGTTTTATTCTTTATTAAAGATTCCATTTCCTCCTGCATGGCTAACAACCATTTATCAGCCTCTCTGCTGGACATTACCTCCTTAAAAGACCTAGGTTATAATTCTATAATTTCTTCAGCTATAGAGAATGCAAATGCAATCATATCAGCATGCCTATATCTGAGAGGTGGTCTTATGGTCCTTCTCTCTCTATCTCTAGCAACCTGGTATGTATCTATGTTTGTTTGAGTTTTTGACATAATGTCTTCATTATTATCCAGTTGGTTACCGACCATAGAGGGACTGTGAGGCTGCTCCACCTCAAGCTGTGTGTGGTTAGGGGTATCATGACTACTCAGTGATTGTGTTTCTGAGTGTCCAGACATGTTACTTTCATTGAAAGTAACATCTCTATTGACTATGAATCTTTGTCTTCCTGGTTCATTAACCCACAGTTTGTACCCTTTCACTCCTTCAGGATATCTCACAAAAATACATTTTAAAGCCCTAGGATTGAGTTTATCAGTTTTGGTGTGTACATAAGCAACACAGTCAAAAACCTTTAAATGTTCATATCTAGGAGGTTTTCCTGTCCATACTTTTTATGGAATTTTAAAACTTAAAACAGAGGATGGGCTCCTGTTAATTAAATAGGCTGCTGTTGCAGCAGCTTCAACCCAGAAAGTTTTTGGGAGTCCAGATGTTGCTAACATGCACCTAACCCTTTCCAGAATTGTTCTATTCATTCTCTCAGCAATTCCATTTTGCTGAGGTGTCTTCCTCACAGTCTTGTGCCTACCTATACCTTCTCCTTTATAGAATTCATTGAATTCACCAGAGAGATATTCTAGGCCATTGTCAGTTCTAAGTCTTTTAATTTTTCTGCCTATTTGATTTTCAACCAGTAGTTTCCATTCTTTAAATTTGTTAAAGGTGTCACTTTTATTTTTCAGAAAATAAAACCAAACTTTTCTAGAATAGTTATCAATAATAGATAGAAAATACCTTGCTCCCTCATAGGAGTTTACCTTTGCAGGCCCCCACAGATTTGAGTGTACATAATCAAGTGGCTGTTTAGTATAATGTTCAGCTTTACCAAATTTTACCCTAGTTGATTTTCCAAACACGCACTCCTCACAAAAAGGGTAAAACACCAAGGTTCCATTCTCCCAACAGTCATTGTTTTTCTAATTCTATTAGACCTTGTTGGCCTATATGGCCTAGTCTCCTATGCCAAGTAAGGATCTTGTTCTCAGGTCTATGTTGTACAGCAGATGCCTCTGCTTGCACAGTTTTACCAAGAATGGTGTATAGGTCATTCTTGATAGTTCCCTTTATGACTACTAGTGCCCCCTTATAGACATTAAGAACCCCTCCCTCAGATCTGAATATATAGCCCAACTGGTCTAACATTTCAAGAGAAATTAAATTCTTCTTTAACTTAGGTATGTACCTTACATCATTGAGTAATCTTTCAATCCCATCATGCAGCTTTAACCTTATAGTACCAATCCCTTAGATCCTACATGACTTGTTATTACCCAATACTAAATATCTACCATCTAAGTCTTTAAAGGTCTCAAAGTGAGATCTCTGGGGACACATATGAAATGAGCACCTTGAGTTTAGGATCCATTCAATTTCTAGATCCATCTCTAAAATGTTTAGGGCTTCTGCACTATCATAGCCATCCGAGACTATTGCTGCCTTACCTTCTTCACTGTCCTTGTTGCCCTGAGACTGTTTCCTTTCAGGACAGTCCCTCTTAAAGTGACCCTCCTTATGGCAATTGAAACATTTCAATTGCTTTCCTCTAGATGTAGATCTTGACTTATTATTCATTTTCTTGTGACTCTGTTTTTCAGACCTTTCCCTCACATTTAACCATTCCCCAGTTTCAGTCTTAGCTTCAGTCTTATTCTAGAGCTCTCTTGCAATAAGTATAGACTGTACTTCCTCTAGGGTTAAACTCTCCCTCCCAAACATAATAGTTTCTTTAATATTTAAGTAGGAAGAATCTAACGAGTTTAACAACAATATAGCTTGATCTTCATTATCTATACTTATGTCTATATTTGCAAGATCTAAGATGATTTTATTAAAACCATCAAGATGTTCATGAATAGATGTTCCTGGGATCATCTTGAATGCATACAGACTTGTCTTTTTATACAGTCTATTAGTCAAAGACTTGGTCATATACAGTGACTCAAGTTTAAGCCACACACCTGCAGCCGTATCCTCTTTGGCCACCTCCCTTAATACCTTGTCACCAAAATACAATATTATTATACTGTGTGCTTTCTGTTGAAGAGATGATACCTGCTTTTCTGAGGAGGGAGAAGAAGATTTCTTCTCCTCCTTAGTTGAGGAGATGGCATCCTGGAGCCCTTGTTGCACAATAATAGCTCTCATCTTCATCCTCCACAGGTCAAAATCGTTTTGGCCCATGAATTTCTCAATATCAAGTTTAGTGGCCCTCATCGGAACTTAGGCTCTTGATACCACTTGTTGATCCTCGATTCAAGAAACTATTAAGCTAAACTTGATGAACCACATAGATCTATAATATATTATGACTGATTAAATAAAGCAAGCAAGAAAAGCAAGAAGTAAATCAAGAACATGAAAGTTTACATGGTTCGGCCCTAATGGCCTACGTCTACGGTAGGAACAACACCATAAGCTCTTTCATTAATAACAGTGGAGATTTACAGACCTTGACCGCGAAATTACAAGGAAGAATCAAGCCGATTCCTCTTTGAAGAAACCCTAACCCTAGCCCTCTTCAATCGCCTCTCTCTCAAATCTATTTCACTTAAGGATAATCGAATGCCGGAATGGAACTGTGCACTTAACAATATATATATATATATATATAGAGAGAGAGAGAGAGACATATTAAAAGACTAAATTGCCCCTAAATGAGTCTTCACGCATTTGCCGAATTCTTTAATTTGAACCATTGATTCCCAATGCTTGGACATATCAAATGCTTGACACCTCTAGCAGGTACTCTCAGAGTAAACTCACAAGCACACGACTCACAACCTATTTAGGTGAAAAAATATGAAAAAACTGAAAAAAAAAAAAAAAAAGAATCTTTCATACCAATGTTAGAAATCACAATAGAATACCTCATGCACAACTTGTTAAATGCTCCACAAGTTTATCCAGTCTGAACAAATGATCTAGCAAACTTTAAGCATCTTCTCTTAGTGGCAAATTATATTATGTAGAATAAAGTAGCACTGAACACATCCACAGATATATATATATATTTATTTATTTGTAACATTTAATGATATTTGTGGACAATGTGGATCTCAATGTTGAATATCGTGAATCCCCGTATTCATGTATTTATTTCGCTTGACTTTAAGAAATTTTTTATCAAAGTTATATGATGATCCTCGATCGTGTAAAGACTAAGGATATCAATACATGCAAAGTGGTCTTGGAAACATATATAATTATTCTTCGATCTCTAGTGTACATTTTGTTATATATCTTTGAAACATCAAACGGAATAAGCTGTTACAGATGCAATAACAAAGATTTTGATGTTCGAGTTCTTGATCACCCCAACTGATTGACTGCAGACCGCGTACTCTCAAGCTTTGTGAGGGAAAAGGCGAACAGGCAAACCCTTTGCAGGCATGGGCATGGGGTCAACTATAATTTCGTGCATATTCTTTGCCCGGGCACATTCTTGGTCCTCCACCAAATGGAACAAATGTGTATGGAGCAGGTCCATTTCCTTCAAATCTACTCGGGTCAAATTTCTGAGGTTCAGGGAAGTATTCTGCGCTTTTATGTGTTGAGTTTGCACTCCAGTACAGCTGCACAAGATCATGCACAATAATTTATATATATTATTAATTAATATTGTAGATTTTTTATTAGTTATTTTTATAAGTTTTTAATTAAGAAAAATACTTTAGTCTACAAAGTGATTCCACAAAAACAGTCCTACAAATTGACGCGTTTTGATGTCATGATCTATCAATATTAGATTATAATAATATTATTTTTATTATATAATAGATCTAACGGATTAGATAAAGTAAAGTTAATTTGTAATATTTTTTTTGTGTAATTTCTTTCTGTATATATATATATATATATATATATAACAATCTCTTTAATTAATATACCTTCCAGCCCTTTGGAATGGAGAAACCATTGAAGACGAAGTCAGTAAGGGCTTCACGGAAAGCTCCTTGTAGAGGTGGAGCAAGTCTCATTACTTCACAAGCCACGTTCCATGAGTATTTCATCTTTTGAATATTATCCCAATTCAATAACTCCCCTGGCGCCTTTGACTTGGCAATTTCCATTTGCTCTAAACAATTGATCGATGAATAATTAATATAAAACTCAATATATTATATATAATTGCAGTAAATATATTTCGGCCGGCTTAAGGAATGAAAAAACAAATCGATCGTATTAGTTAGGCGGCCCATCAAATTAATCATGTCCAATTAGTGTGTGTATATATATATATTTATATATATATCCATGTTGTCCATGTATATATCCATGTTGTCCAAAACTGGAGAGTTTGAGTTTAGAGCAGGCGGCCTGCGGTTGATCCAGGCAAGATATATGCAAGGTAATAATTCGAATATTCTCGTTTGTTTCCATGTTGTCCAAAACAGGAGAGTTTGACTTTAGAGCAGGCGGCCTGCGGTTGATCCAGGCAAGATATATGCAAGTTAATAATTCGAATATTCTCGTTTAACAAAAAATTATATATATATATATATATATATATATATATATTCGTTTCAGTTAATAATTCCATATCATATGAGAAATGACACTTGCAATTTTAGGACATAGAAGCTCTACTTTTTTTAAATATATTTTCAAATAAAAAATAAATTTTTTAATGTAAACTCTACTTTTTTTTTTTAAAGAAATACCGAAAGTCTTGCAAAAATTATAGAAATTAAATTCCCTATATGTATAATCAATCAATCCTAGTGAAATATATATATATATATATATAAGAGAAAAAAAAATGATTCCCCAATTTATAATGAATAATTCTTCTTGCAGACCATATTCATAGACTGCATTACAAGCCTAATTGAAATGCACGCTCTTCTTTAATGGGTAATTAAATAAAATGAATATTTTATATTTTTAGAATTTTTTATTTGTAAATAAGGATATTTTAATTGATTTTTATTTTTATTTTAAAATTGAGATTTTTCTATTTATCTATTACTTGAATTATAAAAGAGTCTATAAAACTGGACTGTATGTAACATTTCATATCTAGACTTACAATTTTTAGGCATTAAACATGCAAAATTAAAGTTACGGAAATTAAGAAGACTATATTTAAACAAACCGGAAATGAAAAATATATATTAATTTACCTTTGTAAACTCCATCATAAATATGAGGAAGCACCGAAAGATACTTGACAATAAAAGTGCAGGCAGCGCTGGCTGTGTCGTGTCCACCCATAAGCAAAGAGAGAATTTTGTCGGCAATGCTGTGCTCACCCATATATTCTCCTTTTTCATCGCAGGTCAAAAGCATGTGAGACAGTATATCTTGTGTTGGAGTTGCTTTCCCCTCAGCCAAATCAATTTTTCTCTGTTTTATGATCTTAAGGAGCTCCTTCCTAATTAAGCCTGCGGCTTTGATTGCGCGGTTCAATGGTGTCCCTGGCAAGTCAATCGGTATTGATATGACCCCCGACGACAACACCTTGAATGGTTCTGAAAATTTTGCTATATGGCTCGGATCCTCAACACTCATAAGCACACGGGAAGCCACCCAGAATGTATAGCTGTTGATCATGACATGAATAAAAGTATTCACAAACTAATGTAGTATATTGATCATATGATTCGTCAAATTATAAAGTTAAATTTATTATAAAGTAAATATAACAGACTACGTAAAGTAATATTAGTTTGTAATATTATTTTTATATAATTTGATTGTTACTGTAGCAACAATCAATTTTTCAATCACAAATTTGAAGTGTGAATTTTGCAAATTTACGAATAAATGAAAAGATGATCACAAATTTGAAGAAATGGTATAAAATGGATAATACTAGGAAATTGGAATCATACAAATTTTTGTGACTATTGGAAAAAAATTGGAGATCAGACACTTATATATGGGGAATATCAATTTTTTGCGGGGGAAGTTTTCATTTACATAGAATTATGAAAAAAAAAAAAGTTGAGGGATACTTTGAGTTTTTTTAAAAAAGAAAATAATGTTATTTTACTATATGAGAAAATATAGGGAATAAGATTTAGAAAGTTTTTTAAAGATGAGTAAAATTTAGAAATTTATAGGGAGTAAGGTTTTTAGTTAAAACTTGAGAAAAAATTTTGGGGAATGGAATGTGAATGCTCTTACAGTAGATTCAAACAGATCGTTTTCATGATTTTTTTTATTACAACTCATTCCAAACTTGGTCAGATTCATTATTTTTTTTTTTAATAAAAAAAAATCAAACTTATCTCAACTAATTCTATAAATTTACACACATATTTTAATTTAATTACGTTAATACATTTCAATAGAATTCATAAAACATTATTATTTTCAAATCAACTTAAATCATTTGAAACTATTGAAGATTGTTGAAGATTTAATAAACAGGAAGATCTCTATTATTAAATCGATGTGTAGAGCACCTATAGTAAATTTTTATATGCATGACATAATTTGATGGTTATAAGATAAATTTAATCACTTAAATCGTACTTGTAGCAAAAAATAAATAAAAAATTTAAACCCTACAAATCATATTTTACAATTTAAGTTATGTGGCCGGTAATGTGATGATCTACCCACTGACTTGAGAATTAATAGAATAACTCATTTATATATATATATATATATATATATATATATATATATATATATATATATAAAGGGGGCTGCAAAGCTCATGTGGTTAGTTGGTGGCCGCTTCTATAAATTTGTTTGGAACACACCGCTTATCTTACAACACATGCAATTACCCTAGATGGCCATGATCAAGAATGACATCCAGCAGCACTACTTCCTCCACTTTCTTCTCTTGTTTCTCTCGGCCATATTTTTGTTCAAATTCTTTTTCAAGCGAAAAGCATCCAATCTCAAGCTCCCTCCGAGCCCCCCATTAACGATACCCTTCATAGGTCACCTCCACCTCCTTGGGCCATTCTTTCATAAATCATTGCAAAACCTCTCCACCAAATATGGACCTATTTTCAATCTCCGTCTTGGTGTTTCTCGATGGTGCATGGTTGTCCATTCAGCCTCTGCGGCAAAAGAGATATTCAAAACCCATGATCTCTCTTTTGCTCAACACCCAGAATTAGCTTTCGCGGATGCAACCCCTTATGGAGAATCAGGATTTTTCACTGCCCCGTATGGTGATTATTGGAAGTTCATCAAGAAAGTATGTGTGAATGAACTGTTCTCAACCCGACAACTTGAACGGGCACGGGCTCTTAGGAAGGAAGAACTTGACCGGTTTTTGCATAGAGTGCTCGAGAGTGCTAAGAATAAAGATGTTGTTGATGTGGGTGTTGAGCTTATGAAGCTTACAAACAACATTGTATGTAGGATGGCCATGAGTACAAGGTGTTCAGAGAGAAATGAAGAAGCTGAGAGGATTAGGGAGTTGGTGAAAGAGAACTTTGAGGTCGGGTCAAAGCTTTTTATTGGGGATGTGTTAGGGCCCCTAAAAAGATTGGCTTTCTTGCTTTATGGAAGTCAGGTCGTAGACGTGATTCAGAGATTTGATGAGCTCTTGGAGAAGATATTAACGAAGCATGAAGATCAAAGTCGGAAGGTAGAGAATGAGGATTTGATGGATGTGTTGTTGAAGGTGTACAATGACGATAAGGCAGAGGTGAAGATGACCCGAACTCATCTCAAGGCTTTATTACTTGTAAGTATTGTACTTAATTCATTAAGGGTTAAGGGTAGTGCGACATGTATATATAATTTTTATGCATAATATTATACGTCTTGAGAACCAGCCTCATTCTATCAGTATTTTTTTTAAAAGTTAAAATAACTTCAATTTTCAAATTTTTTAATCACTTTTCAGTGGTTAAATCAAGCGTTATTTAAATATAAATATAGCACTTTCCATTCATTAATCCTCCCTTTTCCTTTTGCATCATGGATAAATTAAGTCAAAACCTTAATTAGGGTTCTAATTAAAGGCCTAAAGAAAGATGAAATCACATATAAAGTTCTAATAAGTTCAAACATTTTTCAAGTGAAAATCCAGTTAAGTAAATCTCAATTATACATGCAGTATTGATTTAAAAGTTGCAATATTGAAATTCATGATGAATTCAAAGTCCACCCTATTGCCAGGATATTTTCGTGGGAAGCACAGGAACCACATCGGAGGCCATTGTATGGACATTAGCTGAGCTCATCAATCATCCCAACGTATTTAGAAAGCTGAGAGAAGAAATCAAATCAGTTGTGGGCAGTTCTAGATTAGTTGAGGAATCAGACGTGGTAAATCTTCCTTACTTACAAGCAATTGTGAAAGAAACACTAAGACTATATCCACCATTACCTGTGACAACAAGAGAATGCCGCCAAGCTTGTAAAATAGAAGGCTTTGACGTGCCCCAGAATACTATGGTGGCAATCAATCTGTATGCTATAATGAGAGATCCAGATCTATGGGACAATCCAAACGAGTTCTGGCCAGAAAGGTTCTTGGTTTCCTCTAAAGAACATGAAGATGGGACTGTTGGAGAAAACCCTAATTTTCTTACTTTTGGAGCAGGAAGGAGAGCTTGTCCTGGCTGGAAGTTGGGATTGATCATGATGCATACTGCAGTGGCAGCCATGGTTCAATGCTTTGATTGGAAGGTTGGTGGAGATAATGAAAACGAGGTGAAGGCAAATATGGAAGTTGGAAAAGGAGTTTTTATCCACTTGGCTCATCCACTCAAATGCCTTCCTGTAGTTTGCTTCAACCCATTTGCTTCTCCGATCAATATAAATACTTCCTGCACTTAGAGTATAGATCTGGAAGATCATGTCTATGCTTTCTCACCATCTACAGATCACTAGGCCAAATTAATGGTGAAGTTAAATAAGGCTTGTAGTTACTGTATTGATGATCAGATTTGAGTGATATCTCATATGTAGTGATGATTTATATGCTAATAGATCTGATTCGAGTATAATTAAATACGTACTGTTGTAAAAGACACTAGGCGTACGAATTATTTTTTTTCCTTTGAACTCAATTGCGGTGATCTTGTTTTCGCTACAAAAACTTTTAAGGCGACAAATTCCCACTCATTGCAAATAAAATGATGGAAACGAGAAAAATGACTTTTTGCGATCAATTTGTCTGTGCGGCAAAATATGTTAGTGAATAAACAAAATAAAAGTAGTCGTAGTTTATATATATACATGGGTCGACACAGATTACCAAGCCGGTATAACAAATTTAAATCACTTCCATGTAAATGGATTCAAATTTAAAACATTGATGGATCTCTTATATATTCACATATCTCATCATAATTGTTATAAGCAGGTATAGAATTTCTAATATTTTTGCTATTTTATTGTGGCCTTTTACTATTTTCTATTTTCGAGGAAGATAGTAAAAGGCCACCCAACTCATTTTGTTGATACTTCAAACAGATCGTTGGGTTGATTTTTGTTATACAACTCATTTAAAATTTGGTGAGATTCAGTACTATTTTGTAAATTTTTAATAAAGCAATTAAATTTATGTCAACTAATTTTTTACATTTGTACAGATATTTTAATTTCAAACACCTCCATATAACCTACAAAATATTACTATTCTCAAATCATTTCAAATTATCTCAATATCTAAATGTAGCTCTATTAATGACATTTTTTTAGGGCGTATCACATGATTCATTTTTTCATACCCATAGTTGACCTTTTGGGAATGCATTCAAAGTATAAGAACTTATTATATAGTACTTAAGTACCCCATGTGAGCTAGCTTGCGTGATATTAATGTTTCATGTAGCTTGAAATTCATTTGCTTGAGATCCCAAGCATGTCATTTTATATATTATGGTTAAAGACTCAAATAAATCAATTTTCCTTCTTTGTAAGCCTTGGGTATTGTGGTTAATGATTATACGTACACAAAATATATTGTACATGTAAAAGATACCAATATATAGTATGGCTTAGTGATGATCATCACCTCCCTAAAAAACTAATTGGTTGCCTTCATTTATATATCCTAATCAGGATGTGTTACTGTACAAAAATGATAAGTTAAAAAGCTTGTGCCCGGCCATACTCAAAGTCGAAGATTTAAACGAGACAAATCTCTATTTTTAAATCGATGTGTAGAGCACCTAAAGTAAAGTTTTTATATGCATGAAATAATTTGATGATTTATAAGATAAATTTTATAATTTGAATCTTACAAATCAAATTTTACCATTTAAGTTATGTGAATAATGTGATGATCTACACACGAAATTGAAAACTAATAGAATATAACTCTTCAAAACGGGGTGCAATTCATGTGCTTGGTTGGTGGTTAAAACATTACACTACAAGAAAACTGTCTATTTGTAGTCAATTAATTTTCAAGAAATAACTATTGAAACTCCCGTGTTACTCCTAAAAATGCACGTTTATACCTAACGGAAACACCTAGCATTGATTAGTAAGCAACATAAAATATTAAATAAAATAAATACTATAATTGGTTACGAAGGGAAATTCTTTGAAGAACTCATCAAAAGTAAAACCCTACGGGGTAACCATATCCAAGAAAGTCAATTTTATTAATTGATATATTACAAGTAAAGTTCTATGTTTACAAAACGTTTGTAACTAGCTAGACATGTTTACCCAACAAGACACACGATCCACTTGTCTTTTTTACTAGAATTTTCAGTGGTTATTCACAAATACAAGAACTCTTCATTGGAGTATACTCTCACTCAATTCCACTGAATAAGTTTCTCAGAAAATTTTTCACTCAAGAATTTTCTCTCACACAGTCACTTGAAATTTTATCTAGATCTTCAAGCTCTCAATAATGTATATGAATATGTGTCTTTCGATGATCTCAAGTATTCACCTGAACCTCAATTGAGTCCCCCTATAAATAGACAATTCAGTATTTGAGTTGGATTAGGACTCTACTGATGGTTTATTATATATGTGTACTATATACATATATATATATATATATCCAATATTAATTAATGTTATTTGTGGATAATGTGGTGCTCAATATCGAATGTCATGAATCCCCGTATTCATGTATTTATTTCTCTTGACTTGAAGAAGTATATATATATTTTACCAAAGCTGGTATATATATGATGATCTTCGATCGTGTAAAGACTAATATCAATACATGCAAAGTGGTCTTTGATACATCAAGTGGAATGAGCTGTTATACATATGCATTAAAAAACAACGCATGAGGAACCCTCGACACGATAAGAAGGTTAAAAAAAAAAGGGACCTAGATTCTCACACATGATCATCATGAGGAGTTTAGGAAGAAAACAACCTAATAAATTTACAAAGATTTTGATGATCGATCGAGTTCTTGATCATCACCCGACTGACTATCAAGCCTTGTGAGGGAAAAGGCGAACAGGCAGACCCTTTGCAGGCATGGGTGTGGGATCAACTATAATTTTTTCGTCGGGAATCATTTTCTCCCACTTGAACCTTTTCACTAAGTGGTGCATGAAAACAAGTATTTCCAAACGTACATATTCTTTTCCAGGACACATTCTTGGTCCTCCACCAAAAGGAACAAATGTGTAAGGAGCAGGTCCATTTCCCTCAAATCTACTCGGGTCAAATTTCTGAGGTTCAGGGAAATATTCTGCACTTTTATGTGTTGAGTTTGCACTCCAGTACAGCTGCACATCAAAATCATTACCCAATTATTAACTAATATTAATGTAAATTCATTTATTTATTATTTGTTTTTATATATTTTTAATTAAAAAAAATACTCTAACTATAAAATGATTATACAAAAATAATTTCATAAACTGATTTTAGCTTGATCATGTGATCTATCAGTATTAGATTATATTATTATTTTTATTATAAAATAAATCTAATGGATTACTAGATAAAGTCAAGTCAGTTTGTATGAATGTTTTTGTATAATTTTTTCTGTGTATGTAACAGTCCTCATTAATTAATATACCTTCCAGCCCTTTGGAATGGAGAAACCATTAAAGACGAAGTCAGTAAGGGCTTCCCGGAAACCTCCTTGTAGGGGTGGAGCAAGTCTCATTACTTCACAAGCCACGTTCCATGAGTATTTCATCTTTTGAATATCATCCCAATTCAATAACTCCCCTGGCGCCTTTGACTTGGCTATTTCCATTTGCTCTAAACAATTGATCGATGAATAATTAATATAAAACTCAATATATTATATATAATTGCAGTAAATATATTTTGGCCCTATTAGTTAGGTGGCCCATCAAATTGATCATGTCCAATTAGTATATACATCCATGTTTTCCATGTACTGCTAAAGACACAAAAATCATGCATGTCATGAACAGCGCATAATTTATTGCTTAAATTCAAAGTACGTAAGAGAGATTCTATATATATAGTTCCAAAAATTAAGCATGTGGCCAGTCAAGATATATGCAAGTTAATTCGAATATTCTCGTTTAACAAAAAATAATAATAATTTTTTCGTTTCAGTTAATAATTCTATCTATATCGTAAGAAATGACACTTGCAATTTTAGGGTATGAAAGCACCATGCACTTTCTTTTCAAAAATGGATAAATATATTTTCAAATAAAAAAAAATTATTTTTTAATGTAAACCCTACTTTTTTTTAAAAGAAGTATCCAAAGACTTACAAAATTAAATTCCATCTTAGCTAGTGAAAAAAAGAATTACAAAAGAGAAAAAAAATGATCCCACAATTTATAATATGATCTAGACTTACAATTTTTATATAATTAAGAAAACAATAAAGAAACCAGAAATAAAAAATATATAATTTACCTTTGTAAACTCCATCATAAATATGAGGAAGCTCCGAAAGATACTTGACAATGAAAGTGCAGGCAGCACTGGCTGTGTCGTGTCCACCCATAAGCAAAGAGAGAATTTTGTCGGCAATGCTGCGTTCACTCATATACTGTCCATTGTCATCGCAGGTCAAAAGCATGTGAGACAGTATATCTTGTGTTGGAGTTGCTTTCCCCTCAGCCAAATCAATTTTTCTCTGTTTTATGATCTTAAGGAACTCCTTCCTAATCAAGGCTGCGGATTTGATTGCGCGGTTCAATGGTGTCCCTGGGAAGTTAATCGGTATTGATATGACCCCCGACGCCAACACCTTGAATGGTTCTAAAAATTTTGCTATATGGTTCGGATCCTCAACACTCATAAGCACGCGGGAAGCCACCCAGAATGTATAGCTGTTGATCATGACAGGGATAATTACCAGTACATGATATATCAAGCCACAACCAACACACACGTATTTTAGTCATAAATAGATTACATAAAAATATCTTACAAACTGATATGGTATCATGTAATTCATCAAATTTGAAAAAATTTATGACTAAATGCAAAGATCACAAATTTGAAAAAATGGTATAAAATAGCTAATACTAGGAATCATACACGATTTTGGGACTATTGGAAAAAAATCAATTAATTTCATAATGCAAATAATTAAAAAAATAATTATTAATTAATTTTTATTATGTATTTTTATAAATGAATAATTCAATATAGAGATTTAATGTGAATAATCAAAAATAAAAATTAGTTATATTATTCTTTTATTATAATTTGAAAAAATAATCATTTGAATATGAGACTTATGTAAATGAAATGATTAAAAGTTAAAATTTAATTCAGATTGGTTAAAATTGTACAATAGCAATAACCAATCCAATGAAAGTGCGCTAAAATAAACGTAGAACCACCATTGATGGTAGTTGGTACCTTTTTGTGAGAGGGAATACAACAACTTCCTTCTGGTTTTCCCAACCATTAGCAAAGTGTTTTGCAGCAATTGTGTCCATGATACCGATGTAACGTTGTAAAGCTTCGGGCTTGAGGAAACTTGTAAGCAGGTTTCTCATCTTCTTCGCGGCCTCTTCTATGGTGCTGGTTTCTTGTGTGGAACTAGGGAATATTTTGTTGACTGCGTCAGGCCACCAAGAAATAACAAGCTTGTTCTCGTTGGAGAACAAGAACTTGTTACATGCTGCACCGGCGAATACTGCAGTCGGCTGGCTAAGAATGGAGGTTTTGAAGACTTCGGAGGAGAATTTGGTGATCCGGTCAAAGATGAACTTCTCCGGTTGTCCTTTCCATCCGGTGGACAAAAACTCGAGGCTCTCACCGATCACCGGATATCCAGCCTTGCCCGGGGGAAGGTTCGGGCCGGTGAATTGGGATCTGTGCCTGTAGAAGAGGACGAAGAAAGATAGGAAGACGAGAGAAACGAAGAGGAGGAGAAGGGAGAGATAGATATGCTCCATGTTGTTTGTTGAGATTAGTGTTGCTGTGTGTTGGGTGTGAAGAGGATAGTGTATGCATGAGGGATTTGTGACTACGTAATTTGTTGGCATTTTATAGCCAAATCGCTTTTGGTTTCGGGAAAGAAAGAAAAGAAAAAAAAAAAAAAAAAAAAAAGATTTTTCATGACATGGGTGAGACTCGAGAGTGGCAATATCAACGTCAACCAAAAGATGGCAAGAGGGGATGAAGTTTGGATTAATATTTTATGCAAGTCCAGAGCCCCATCCCATCCAATAACAATTACAACCAATTTTTTTTATCAAGTTTGTTTCATTTGTTTATTTTGCATTTCGTTTAATTTTGTGTGACATTCAAATCAGAAGTATATATTTATTTAACAAGCCACACAACGCTCTACAATCTCATGATCATCTTAATACGTACAGAACTAGCTAGCACATTGTTTATTTTCTCTTTAATCTCATTATCTCTTCTCCAATGAAATGTGTGAGATCCTAGATTTACGTATATTTTTACACGTTATTTTATTCTCGGTGTTAATTATTTTAATTTATTTTAATAATATTATTAGTCGTGTTTTATTTATTTAAGATATTTATTTGATCTATTGATTATTTAATATTAGTTTTATGTTGTTCTTATAATTAAATATTGAGTTACGTTGCTTTTCGTATTATTTTTAATGTGAGGTAATTATTTTAATAATTGGAATTAAATTCCTTTATTTTATTATGTGATTTTATTTGATGTACTTTCTTAATAATAATTAATGTTCTATAATTAAATTGTTCTTTAAATTAAATTGGTTTATTGCTGGGTTTTAAATATTTTATTTTATTTATATTAAATTGTAGCATTATCAGTCGGCTTTTATTTAATTTACTGTGTTTTTCTGATTGGACTCATTTTTTCTTTCTTTTTCATTTTTCTATTTTTTCTTTTCTTTTTCTCTTTTCTTCTCCTGCGTTCCCCCCTTACCCGTGCGACCAACGCCCCCCCTGTTTCGGTTCGGCTGTCAAGCCCAGTCACCACCCCCGGCGCCGGTCAGCCTCTCTCACCGCCCCCACCACTAGGACCGCCACCTGCCGGCCGGCCTATCCCAATGATCTCAGCCCCGGACCTCCTCCCACCTCCCCTCCATGGACTGAAACCCGAAATGGGTGTTTTAGCTTCTCCTGCATTTTCCGGCCACTGCTGGCCACCCCTTGATACTGGCGACCTACCAGTAACCTCCCCACCCTCCGACGAGCATAGCCCAACTTCTGGCACCACCCATGGCAGCCCAAATGCCCCAACCCGAAATGGGTATTTCAAATACCCATACATGGGTTTGCCACCCTAGCGCCGCCGTCCGGCCACCGTAGGCCTCACCTCTGCCACCAAAAGACTCCCCTTACCCAGCCGGTCATCCCTCTAGCTCAGCTTCCCCATACACGGCCCCACCTTCCCGGTACAACCCCAAACTCGAAAATGAGTTTTCACTCATTTTGAGCCCGATCCGCCATCTTCCGGTGGTTGTGCCGTCACACCACCACTTTCATGAGATTCCCCACCCTTCAATGAGTATCTCCCTAAATTTTGGTGTCAAACCGAGTACTTTAGCCTAACGTACAAGTGACCGCTACGAGCGCTACAGAGTGACGTTTGTTCAAGGATTTACACTTTTATCTGCTGTAAGTATTTTCCAAATAAATTTTAAATTTTAAATATATTTTGGTATCAACAAATATTGTAGTTGGTTATTGTTGGAATTTATTAGTTGTTGGTTATTTGGTGCATGGTCATCTGCATTGTGTATTTACACGTATATTCATGTGTTGGAAATGGAAACTGGGTTTTTATTATGTTAACGGCTTCTAGGTGCGTGTGTATCATGACCTCAAGCCGGGATGAAGCATTATCCCGATGGAGCTCCTCTGGTCACTCGGGAGCGAAATATACTGAGTGATGTCCCCTAGGTCGTCAACGGGCGACGACGGAATCGGACGGGATGGTAACGCTCTCGTGCCAACTCCGTGGCTCCTCTACTGGCGGGAGTTAGGGAATGCCTGATCATGGTACGTGCTGGACGCGGTTAGCTAGGCATCGCCCGTTCCGAAGTCACATGCGTGGTCGTTACCTTCGGTGTGATGATGAAAGCCAGGGTGTGCGGATGGTCCCTAGGGGAGATCATGGTGCATACGGTTAATAAAATTGATGTTTAGGCCATTTTCTGGGAAAGTGGCAGGTTTTAATTATTGGTTTTACGTGGATCATTTTCTGGGAAAATGGTTGTGGTTTTAATGGATTTATGGTCCTCATTTTATGGGAAAATGATGGGTGATTTTACTGGAGTTTTATTTGGGCCAAAATGAGATTTTGGCATGTGTGGTTATTTTATTAATTTTGAGAATGATGATTTTAAGTCACATGCATACGGTGTCCTGTTCATGCATAATGTTGTTGCATGAATATATTTATTATCTTGAGTTTGTTTGGGCTGTACTTACCTGCGATGCCATTTTTTGGCATCGTAGTTTTTGTATGCAGATTTTGAAGAGGCTGAGCCTGAGGAGACTGCTCCGCCATTGATGTGCTGTTGTTATAAATTGTTATCTCGGGAAATTATTTTCCCCTTTAAAATATATATATATGTATTCGTTAAATTATATTTCGGATGACTGTATTAAATCTCCTGTTGGAGAATTTATATTAAACTGTTTTGTAAAATATTTCTAAAATTCTGGTACTTAGATATTGACTTTAATTATTCTGCTGTGACTTTTATTTATGCATGTCACGTGTTCACACACTTAGCACTTCCCATTGGGGGTGCGTGACCCGTGTTGTCAGCATCTCGATGCCTCGATTCCCGTATTTATTTAAGGGGAATTTGGGGGCGTCACAAAATATTTCCTTCTGGCGAAACACTCAATAATTTGCGTCAATTGGAACTTTTGACAGATAGATCAGCTGATATAACACGACAATAGAAGGCCCAGGTCACATGCATAGCCTATAGTACTCCAAAAATACTAGTAAATAATATAATTGATGGCCTATTGAAATATTATAAATACATAGTAAGAACTTCTTGAATCTAAAGGAATTTTTTAGAGAATTTCTTGTAGTGAGAGAGGCATCGAGAACAAGGTAAACTCTTGTCTCATATATATCATACTAATTAATCATTTGATTCATTCGTTGCATGAGCTAACCGGCTAAGAAATGCATTTAGATCAAGGGAAATATTTGACTTCATATCATCCAAATTAAGTTTTGCAAACTGTCATAGTACTAAAAAAAAAAGGCTTCGTGGTTCATATATACATGATTCCTACAAAAACTATGTTACCTACTTACAAAAATTGTCATCCAGACTTCTTGATCATACTTAGTAATCAAAGATATATATGATCATATATCTTTGATTAATACTATATACTACTACAACAACAAAAAAAACCCAAAAGTATGTTTGTCGGAAATAAATTAATGGAAATGTTAAATTTGAGTTTTTGCGGTAAAATGAGATCGCAATAAATAAAGCTAGTCGTAAAAATGACTTTTTTTAGTGTTTTATTTGCGGTGAGAAATTTTCATCCGAAAAGTATGTTTTCTGCAGCAATTCAACTACTCGCCGGAAATGAAGTCTTACAACGTACAATAATTATTGATTTTTTTTTTTTTTTATCGAAGAGCCAGTAGCCACATGTGCAATAGTGACCCCGTCCCAAATTTATTAATGAACCCTTACTTTTGACAGAGGAATACCGTGACTACAAATTACTCACCTGGTGGTTTACAATCAAAACCAAAACCTAGGCGTAAAAACCAACATTCAACTGAAAACAAAAACCAATAAACCAATAAATAAACATCTAAACAAGCCTATATTATATTTTTTTTAATTAAAAAACATCTAAACATGCTTATGACAAAATCACAAATAAAGCAGCCAAAGCATAAAAACAACAACCAACACAAAAAAAATCAAAAGAACTAGACCAAAAATATCAAGAAATGCGAATCTGAGGCAAATTAACCACTACAATCCGTGTGCAATAAGCCTTTAGGCAGATGAGGCACCAATTTGCGAGCATTCCATTCACTAGAACAGCCAATATTGCTTCCCATTCTAGAAAGAAAATTTGTTGACTTATTACCTTCCCTATAGACATGTTTAACTGAGAAGACCATATTCCTTAACAAGTTATGAATATCACCCCAATAGTTTTCCAGGTACCAAAAATTACACTTTCCTTTCTTGTAACCAAGAAACCACCAAAACAGAATTCATCTCAACAATATATAATATTGTTTAAGCTTCTACTCTTGCATTTTTTAAGACCAATATGTAGGGCTCTCAGCTCCGCCTGATTATTGGATCCTCTTCGATCCAATAGAAGCTGAAAATGCAAAGTTTAATTTTCCAGAATCATCTCTTACCAAACCACTAGCACCCAAATCACCCGGATTGTGAATACTGCTACTATCAACATTTTATTTAAACCACCTAATTATTGGTTCCTCCTGCATAACAACCACAATTTTCTTCATTTTTTGGTTTCTAATATGCAGGGTTCAACATTTTTAAAATATGAACATCACAATATGCTGGCACAGTGTGGAATGAATTTTAATTTCAACCCAATACAATTTGAATTTAACCGAATTCCACAAGTCTCTCACCCGACCGTTTCAACCTTCCATGCAAGCTTTGCATCTCCAATTCCATAGATTTCATATAAGAAATATAAGAATTAAACCAATAAAGGACAGTTAATTGAATTCAGAGGTGAATTGAATTCATATTAACTCATTTCAAATTCATCATTAAATTTTTTCAAATCTTCATACAAGATAAAATAAATAATTCAATTTTTTCAAATTTCAATTCAATTTTTTAAATTCTAAACACTACAGGAAATTAGCCTATTTCCGGCGATCAAAAATAGCCGCAAATAGTATAAAATCGCCGGAAATAATTATTTCCGGCGACATCATTTGGCCACCATTTAGCCGCTATTAGAGAGCCAAGAAATGGCTTTTCCGGCTACTATTTATATTGCCAGAAAAAAAAACTTTTTGCGGCGACAAATTTTCGCCGCTAAAGCTCTTATTAATTTAGCTGATTACTTTTTAAAATAACATCACAAGTTATCAATTTTTTAATTGGTAGCGATAGAATATTTGCAAAATATCCTTTATTATAACAAAAATCAAACATTACAATTATTTATCAGATCAAATGATCTGTGAAATACAGTCTGAAAAAGAATTCTGACAAAACAACATATATCATCAACATATCAAGTATGTCTAACTAGTCGATAGCAGCTTCATTGTCCAGCCTTTCAACATGCTGCACAGTACAAATCTGGAGTCTCTTCGTCAAATCTTTGTAAAAAATAAGATCAGTCAGCTGTAAAAAATAAAAAATGTTAATTGGTAAACAAAACCAAACCCAATCAGCATGCTAAATTAATATAACTTCCTAATTAAATACTTTTTGCCATATTTGTATCTACAGCTTTATTTCTGTGATTTCCTACATGGGGCTTGTGTATCTTGCTGCCATTTTCATCTCTAGGACCCTCATATGCAGGTAAATCAGTCAAACACTTGCCAATTAACAGGGAAAGATACTACCAATTTGGTCTCTTTCTAATCATATTCCTTTCTATTTTCTGAGTGAACAAACAGGGGAGTTGTATATATAGATGATGCAAGATATGTGCTGGGGGAACAAGAAGCAATATGGTTACTGAGATTGGTTCTTCCCTACATAAATGAGTTACTGTTGAAACTTAGAGCCCTTTTTTCTGGAGATCCTGCAACTACAATGAAGGTAACTTTTTCCTCATTATTTTTCTTGGGAAGTTTAATGAAGCTGGAAAAAAGCACAATAGCTATAACGAATGACTTTAAGAAGAATAGTTTTGTTGAAGGCACACAGGTAATGAATTGCAGCTACTGAGCTAAAATATGAATCATGCGACGCTGCTCTCCAAACTGACCATATATATGTATATGTGTGCGCCCTTCTTAAGGTCTAAAATCAAATACAGTTTGCGGGGCCCAAATGCATTTCGGTGCTGAAGTCTTCTCTAGTCCAGCAAAAGTGGGGCTCTTTTGAAGTATAAAGCCGAGTGATTTGTGACTTTTTGCTCCTCTTTTCTTTGTGAAACTTTTTTTTTCCTTTTCTTCTCATTCATTCAACACAATAAAAATACAGAAACATAAATAAAAATCAAATCAAATCAAAAGAAATAAAAAAAAAAAATTTAATAAGTAAAAAGATAATAAAAATCATATAAAAATTATACTTATTAGTGTGTGTACCTTTACGCTAGCAGATATATATACATTTGCTGGCATATGCAAAAATGTCAAAAAAAACAAGAATTGTTCCTGCATTAATCGGCAATAATAATAATAATAGTAACTATTTTATAAACATTTAATCACCAAAAAGATAGAGAGTAACAAGAAACTGACCATTTATTCAGAAATATCAGCTGAAAAGTTGGACAAAATCCAACTAACGTTCTTCAAGTCATCTTTATCAAGTTTTGCATCTACAAAATTTAAAGACAAAATAGGCAATATTAATAGCCACAATAGTAGGAAAATGCGATAAGAACAATATATTACTTTAACCTTAATCTCCTTACCAAAATGAGTAACTAACTATGTAGGTCTATGGGTCTCTAACTCATATCTCTTCATAAACTCGTCGTATTTGGCTTGTCTCTCCAATAGTAGCATGACATTTTCTTGTAAGTCATCAAGTTGACCCTTATAATCTGAAGCAGCTTTTTCAAACCTTTTCGCACGTTCAGTTAATTCTGTTATTTGGATATCAGCTGCTTGTCTAGATGATTGGGGAATAACCATCTCGCTGAGTCCCTTTTCATATCCTGATCTGTGGCCCAAAACTTCCTTAAAGATTGCTGCTGCTGCCTCTTTTGTCCGCTTCTCAGGCTCTAGCTTTGCCATCTTTGTAGCCATCTCTAGCTATCAACCATTGAAAAATCACACGTTAGTAAGGGATATGTACTATGAACCATACAAAATTATTTGGAGATTTGACTTTCACACTCACGTATTTCTCTTCTACAATAGGAGTCACAAATTTGGCTTTCTTTTTTGACCACCTCACTTCTTTAAAAAAATCGACCAAGGTTTCCTCATTCCCAGCCTGTAAATACAAGTAAATTACATCCAACTTAGACTTAACTATATCATCTTAAGCTATCATTGATGTACATCTTGAAAACAAAATTATTGACTTACCCTCATCTCCATTAGTCTCACAAATGACCTTCTTCCAGCCGTGTGATTGTTTTGTTGCTTCTCCCTATTACTTTTATTTTGTTCAGACATCCGCTGCACTCACAAGGGACATAATATACATGAGTCAAGCTTAACATATTTTTAATATCATAATAATGACAACAAACTATTCATCCTAACTAATATTTAATACATGTCAATTAAATATTTGACTTCCAACTTACCTTATAATCCTCACTTGAATATCGAGCGCATAACTTTACCCAAGTGGCTGGTGGCACATACGATGGCACATTCGCAAGTGCTTCTTCATTACTCTCATATTTCTTGTAAGTTCTATGCAAATCATAACGAATATGATTAAACCGCTTGCGAAGTGCCTTCGTAATTGTATCACGATGATTCTGCTTGGTCCAGTCAAGGATGAAGTCATTCTAGGGACAAACAACAAACATTAGCAATGTTAGGATTTCAAATACTCAATTTCATCATGTATGAATTTCTTGTATTTTTACCTGAATACGTGAAATCAATTCTTCCTTCTCATTAGCTGGTATGGCATGCCAGCTAGCATGACTCAAATCTACATGGTGCTTGACCAACCATGTAATCCTTGTAGTAAAAATGGTCGAATTTTCACAACATGGTGCAGTCTCACCATCTTTTATCTTCAAAGGTATCATTCCATACTTCCGTATCTTTTCAAACGCTGTATTTTTTGCTGCTCCTCGTCCACGCTTTTGGGTAGGTGGTACTAATGTTTTCAATTGACATGTTAGCATCAAATTAATCAACATGAAAAATGAAATGTACAATGTAAAACAATACCAATTGAATCCACTGCTGGCATATCAACTTCTGTGCTGGGGACAACATCAGGTAGCTCAATTGAGTCATCTGAGCTTGATAATTCATCATCTCGGGCATTAATAGCAGCAATGGGTATTCTATTCCGAACTTTATCATTTCCATGAGATCTATCTAGACCATAGCTCACACTGGATGATCGACCTCTACCTCTACCTCTTCCAATTATTGGCATATCGAAATTATCTCTACAATCACACTAAACAGATACAATTAGATAATTGTCAAGCAAATTACACAAAAAAAGGAAACATCAATACAATAAGAAACTGCACGCTGCTAACAACCTCCTAACTCCTACACTAGATAAGAAAAGATGGAAAAGACGGTGAACATAATTAGTGGTAAAATGATATTTAGGATAAGCTAAACACTTGTAGCATGAGATCGGGCCAAAGTAAGGAACTCCTTAACTCCTTTAGCATATTCCCTAGATCCAAATCTATCAGTGATTTGCATCCAACTCTTGTCCATTTAAAAAATCACCTAAGGAGTTACTGAACCAAGATTAGTGATTTGGATAACAACTCTTGCTTTACTCAAAATATTATATATTTAGTGTGCGTTAAAAATATTTCAAAGTTAGCATTAAATTAAAAAAATGTTTTAACTATAAGGAAAGCTCACAAATTAAAGAATATCTACAAAATAATTAAATTAAAGGTGTGATCCAACTCCAACTCCAGGAAAGAATTCTAGCGCAGAAACTTTTCTATATAAGGTGATTTGATGAATACTTTTTATTAGTCAAATTTGTATTTTATTATTTTAATCTCCCTCTACTTCTCCACAATTTAGATGGATTTAACTAGCTAGCCAAAGGGTTATTTAACATTAAATGACAACTGAAAATATGAATTTTTAACTAATAATCTAATCAGAATACGTTACTAATTAACATATATTATATATAATTAGGTTCCTACATGTCCATTAAATTCCTGCAATGGCAGAGCACCTATTTTAGTATACGTTACTATTTTAGTAAATCCTACTCATTCTCATCAACCTGTAACTCAAGTCCATTTGAAATATATACAAAAAATAAGCACAAAAGGATGGCCATATAAGTCAATCTCCCTAGTAGCCTTCTTTACCTGAAATGCATCACAAGCCTAGTCTAAAATAAAGATCCTAAAATGCATCACAGGCCTAGTCTAAAATAAATAGTTCAAATTCTTTCTGACTCTTGGTCTGTAAAAAAAAAAAAAAATGATAGTTCAAGTTCAAGAGGATACTAATTTGATGAAGAGAATGATAGAAAATCAACGAGTCCGGTTAGTTACCAATCAATATATAAATATGCCACTTGATGTTGGATTCATAATATTCATAAGAATTTTAAAACATAAACACTTTTTATGTTAATTGATGTTATAAATTTTCACATCAATAATGTATTTAGTATGTCAGTAAGAAGACTTGTAGATAGACTTTTTCAAACTACGAAAAAGTTGATAATTTTTTAAAGTTGAGGAAAAAAAAAGACTTGGGTGATTAAGTTTTGGTGATTAATTATATCAATAAGAGAATATGAAAACCCCAACTACTATTCTGGATTATAATGTTTCATTTCCAGAATTTCAAAAGAAAGAAATCCTCACCTACCCTTTTTTAAATATGCAGTGGGAGTCCTCATGGACTTCACTTTCGTCTTCTTAATTGATTTGTAAATCTGTTCTAGATTTCATCGACACACTAACTTCAATAATTTTTTTGGCCCCCAGTGGCATTTCTTATGAAAAGGAAAAAAAAAAGATTTTATCACTTTCCAAGGAAAATGTTATGGATTTGTTATGTATTTGGAGGCTGCTCTGTTTTTTCTATCTCATGCTGCAACAATGTCATATTGTCATGTAGAATCATTTTCACATGTTCTTTACCAGGTATCACCTTAAGCACCAGTTATGAAAAGACCCCTTTAACATTAATTTGGTTTGTTTAACTAAATAGGTTTCGTCTATTGTATACCATCTTGTGTACTTGGCTTTGCCTATTTTTATCAATAAATTGTTTACTTCAAAAAAAAAAAGTTGTATATATGTTAAATAAGGGATATCTACAACATCCAGGCACTTTGACCCTAAATATGCACTTTGTGGACCCTAAATAACACATAAGAAAACAAATGACTAACCTTTTCTTTCTCAGCACTCTGGCAGACAGCAATTTCTTCTTCTACATGTATCCTATACCGCTCCAGGATTTTTCCAATACTGTAGCACAAGGAAAACACAGCATTGCCTTATGTGTTATTTGAAAAAATAAGTGTTAGGTCAATCTTACAATTAAAAGTTTAAGCACTCTTACAGTTTAATATAATACAACAGACTTATTTTATAATAATAAAAAGATCATATTAAACCACTTGCAGACCAATCATTCTTTCAAACAAAATATGACTCATCTGAATGTTTTTTTGGCAATGAGTTTGAGCATTGAACCCAAGCTGTAGCAACAGATACAGCTTACTGCATGGTTTCAAACAAGACACTCTGTTTCAACATTACTGCATGGTTTGAGTTCATTGAAAGCGTCCCCAAAACAGATACATTACTGTAGGCCACTATGTAAATCTTGCTCTGTTTTGTCCGAGAAGGCTGAGCCTTCCTCTGTTTTTCCATGATTAGAAGCACGCTAGTTGATACCATAAATTAATACATCCAAACGAGAACTAATTATAAGAAGAACAAGAAACAAAATTAAGCATGCAAACTACAACAATCCACATTTAATACGATGCAAAAACAGAACAACACACGGCCATCCGTTTGATAATATAGATAAGTAATAACAAAACAACACACGGCCTTCCGTTTAATAGAAACTCCTAGACGGTTTAGCAACGTACATTTCATTCCGTTTAATATCGACCAGCAGAGTTAATAGAAACTCTCAAACTTGTTTCATAACAGATTTTCCTATTCGTGCCAGGAAACCAATCAAACCCTACAATGCAACCAAAATAGAATCCAATCCAACCCTACGATGCTAAAAGATTGAAAAAAAACACGAATAGAAAAGATAATAGAAGAGTTGTGGCACACGTACCAGAAATTTGAAAGCGATTAATAGTAGAACGCACGGTGCCTTGTTTAAATTTGACAGAGGAGCTTCGACGAAGCTGAAATGGAAAATCTAACGGCGGGAAGAGGGCCAGATTCAGGCGGCGCTGGCAATGGTAAACCGTGTGAAGCAAAGAGTGAAGAAAAAGGGCGGGGGGCGGGGGGGAGGGAGAGGGAGATCAGGGAGAGGGAGAGGGAGAGGGAGAGGGAGAGTGAATGTTGCGGACGCGGGGTTGGGTTGGGGAATGGAGAATGGAAAATTAGGCATGCGTTGGGATTTAATTTGGATTGCTTCCGGCGGTTTTTGTAATTGACGTGAAGGAAAATCGAAAATGACAAAAGTGACTTTTTGTCACAAAATTACGTGTCGCCGGAAATACATATCGCCCCAACTGCTATATTCTCTTGTAGTGAAAATAATAATAATATTAAAAAATAATATTCTAATAATATTTTATTTTATTTTTAAAATTTATTTCAATTCATCTCATCTTTCAATCTAAACCACCTCTAAGAGTATCAACCTATGAATTATAGGAATGGTTGACTTATTACGATAAAATACTTGACGTCCGAAATGATTTTATTGGCCGCCAAATTACTTTTCCTTATAAATGTACGTTATCGCCGATTGACATTCGCGAAACAATAAAAATCATCTCGAAATTAACCATCATCATATGCATTTGCGAAACAAAAAATATTGTGATATACATTATTATATGGTTTAGATAAAATACTTTGTCAATCCCAACATGGACGTCTCTATAATAAAAGTAAACTTAATTATAAAGAGTAATCTTATTTTGGTACATATTTTGATGATTTATTTTGATCACTCATATATTTATTTCACTACAAAAAATAGGAATATTTGTGACCAATTAATTACAACTAACATGATTATTTACGAAAAAAATGATATTATTTTCGTTGATTACAATTAATTGGTCACAAATACTCTAAAACACATCTCAAACTTATCATTACGTTTTTTCAAATTTCCATATAAAATATAATAAAAAATTAGACTTTTTCAAATTTTAAAATATCTTTTTCAAATTCCAAAATAAAATTAATATTAAAAAAATATATTACAATAATATTATTTTTTATTTTTAATTCATCTCATCTTTAAAAATAAATTTAGCTTAACAATTAGTTTCAGCGGATAGATGCAGCGGACACAGTAGCAACGCACAATCATAAAATTTTGCTCATGTAGATTGGTTGCTTTTTCTTACTCGCATTAATTATGAATATTGAGAAAACAAAAATCAGATTTTTCATTTTTTTTGGACCCGTTAAACTTCTATATATTACTTCCAAATAAGAAAAAACAAAATACCTTTTGAAGACTTTGTACCAAGACCAGAAAAACCTTAACCATTAATATTTCTTTTTGGGACTAATAAACTAGCTTGTCTAAGTTATTTATTTGCACAAGTTTTTTTTTTCTTCCAATATTTTTTATATGGGGCTATGGGAATAATATAAATATATAGACATCTAGACCGCATTTTTCAAGATGTATACTGCAATTACAATTTGACATGATCATAAATCAAACATAAAGGTGCATGGAATGTGGTGCACAATATTGTTGGTGAGGGTCACCATTTTAGTATACAACTTAATTAAATGGTGTCAGATGAAAACAATTTAATTATATATATATAAATATATATGCTAGGACGTTCGGACGTTCTTTGACTTTTATAAATTACTTAATAATATGTGTGACAGTCATAGTACTCATGATGACTTAATTTCGTAATCTATTTATTATTTGAACTAATTAGAAGATCTTTTTAGCTGATATATATAGTTTTTTGGATTCCGGGTCACATCAATATCAAAATCTGATATACAATTTTTTTTTGCTCGGCAATATTATAAATACAACTTAACTAACTTATATATTGATTCATGTATAATTAGTTTGTACGTACAGCATGTGGCTCCGCGGGCTCTTTTTTAAAGAATTAAAAATAAAAATAAATAGTTTGTGTACAAATTGTATTATAATTATTAAACCAAGGAAGGTAATTGAATAGTAGAACTGAAGATCTCATTATCATTGATCCCACTGTTTAAACCATGTGATACCCGTACGTACTGTGATCATATGGGATCGTATAATTATTATAAAAAAATAATTTATTTGTAGTCAAGTATTTTCTACCAAAATTATTATTCTTTATCAAAATAAATTTATTTTCGTAGTAGATAATTATTTACGTTACAAATAAAATAATCTGTCATGAATTCTTATTTTTCTTAAAATGAATACACAAAAATATGAGTAAGCTAATAAACTAAGTTACTAACGGTTGAAAGAATGAATAAAAGCTTTATTATCAATACAATCAATTTAGACTAATTATTGAAAAATAACTTATACAGTCATAAAATATACAAGCTTAATTCATGCACTTCTTTTAAAAAGATTGGAAAAATATATATGGGACTAGTTACATGAAAGATCTACCTTTTAATATAGTAAATATTTCATTATTTCATAACTATATGCACTCTAAAACTGCATATTATAGTATAATATTGCTCATGTTTTTTTTCAGACAAAAGTTTGGAAAATTATTTGTGGTTAAGAAGCATACTGTTGGAGAAGTAGCATTTATATATGCAAATGTACCCATTGTTATATTTGTATTAGGTTCATGATTACCTAGCTAGAAGAAATAAGAGTTTTTGGTTTTACCAGTCAAACAGGATATATACGTACATACATATATATATATATACATATACATATATATATGCCTTTGTTCACACGAAATATTAGAGTCTTGAAATTACACCATTCTTTTTTCTTTTTCTTTTTTCTCTGAACGCTTGAAATTACCAAAGTCATTTGTTTAAGTTTGAACGCAATTATTGTTTCAAAGAAAAAATGGCCGTGACTTTTTCGTAGTTAGCGGTGCCGTGGAACTTTAATCATGTAGTAGGTGTAGACAATGACATGAGTTTAGGTTATTTTAATAAGTTACAATATTTTGAATTAAGCGTGCAAGTATTCACAATATTTAAATGGACATCCAAAACGCATGCAATTTCTCTTCACTATATATGAATAGACACATACATATATATTAGCTAAAATTTTGCATAAAATAGAAGTACTTGATGATCATAACTGATTATATGTAAATATACACACACACAAGTATATATACATATAATTACCCAAATTAGCAAAATATAAAACAATGAACAAAAAATGGTTACAAAACGAGATCAATTCTCATCCATTTAGAACTTTTGAAACCTAGTTAGAATTACAGAATTTCATGAGAAAGCATCCTGCAAGTAGAATCCAATTGATAAAGATACTGATTACATAAGTAGCTACAAGGCTCGCCCAGAAAAGTCAATTGCAGAAGTCTATATCAACAATGAATGGTATATATTTTGTTCAAAATATTTTCACCAGATTGGCACAAAATTTGATTGGCCAGAACGAAATTTTGATGTCAGCCAAACAAAATAAAAGAATGCCTTTTCTATAATTTCCTAACGCGTAGGTCTACTTGGTATAGAGCGTGGTATGATTTGTCTAGAGGAGAGTTTGATCAAACTCAGTGGTACGTGCTAATTAACAACTGTCTTGAAATAGAAAGTCACTTAAAGTAAGTTCTCCTTATTTAATAATTGATATTATAATGATCTTGGAAACATATAAGTTTCTTATTAATTATATACTATATTTCAATTTCAGTGATCATATTAACTTACTCAAAGAACAAGAAACAATTAATATAGACAAGAAACATCAAGAAAAGTTTCCTAAATAGTTTGAGCGGCAAGTAATGACTAAGTTATACATTTTTTGTTTAGTTAACTTATAGATATCTATTGAGTTATATATATGTTCATACTTTATTCATTATTATAGATTGTGTGAATGCATGGTAGAAATCCTGACGACGTCTCAGGCGAATTGTATGCATTGCCACGTGGTCGATCAAGATGTGCAGCTTGATATTCTGCGTGTATTTTTCGAAAAAGTAGATATCACACAATGGAGCGAGAGTGTTATAGAATGACTCAAAATAGTAGTGTCCTAGTAAAAGGAAGTCATGGGGAGAAAACATATATTTTTATGTGATAATTGTGGATATAATTGGTTTGAAATATTTGGCGGAGCTTATCCTATATTTGTTTAAATGTGATTGGTAGGATTTAAACAATCCAAGAAAGGGAGTGCGCGATGATCATTATTTCCTGAGTATTGATACATCAAGAAAATTGTACGAATATAATCCTTTTATTTGTTTTCCAAGCATCTCAAGTATTTTATTTAAATGATCCCGAGTTACGAAGTCAATGGAGAGTAGTGCAAAAGTTATCTCCAAGAATTATATATGATGTTAGTCCCGAGGCGAATGTACTTAATAAAGAGGAAGGTGATTCCTTTGCTCAATAAACATATCAAGAGAGTGAGTCTATCTTCAACTTGTTTGTAAATATGAGCCAGTATGAGATGACCCCTTTGCAAAAACAAGATATTGAGATTGAAATTGTTGATGTGAAAATTGAAGAAAATATGGATTCATCTAAAGTATCTAAAGATGCAGAGGGCGAGTCGTCCACTGTAACTGATACAAATGATTGATGTGTTTTGTGTTCGCATGTATTATTTGTGATGAGTCTTTTATGTGATGCATATAACTACTGATTGAAGTCATGCCATCCAAGAGAAAGGTGGTTCCCGTCCCATCTCCTCCGATGCCTAGCTCTTCGATTGATTCACTATTGGAGACAAACACCCAGATCAAACTAAAAAATTAATATTATATTGTTCTAATTAAAATTAATAACACATAAGCATATTGAATTCTAACCATAATTTATTTCATGTGTACATTGCCATATGGTATATTTAGAGCAAAATGTACGTTTTCTTCAAGGACGAGGTATTACTAAAGGCGTGACATTAAAGAAATATCATAAAGTTGGAAAGATGAAAGTTAACATTCCTGACAATCATACCGGAAGTGAAGGAGAATCAACGGTCTGGCTTGCTTCTCATGTAGGTGCTCTTACACAAAAGCATACACCTTTGACTACAATATCATGGCCTAAAGTTTCCAAGATATCAAATAGCTTATTAGGAAGCGTTCTTTGGTAATTATTTTGTTCATTTAATAATCATTTTTTAATATTTATGCAAATATAATATGTGCTAATAATTTATTACGATGTATATTTTTTCAATGGTGACTTTGAACTAAATTTTGGTTGGAAGGAGGACTGCAATACTGTTGTCGAGCTTATGTGTAATGCATTCTAGAGGTATAAGGCCATATGTCATAAGCATTACAAAAAAATTGAGAACAAAGACGATGCATGCTAAAATCCTTTTCAGGATATTTGGCTTGTAGATTGGGCAAAACTATGTGATATGTTTAAAGATCTACATTTAAAGTAAATACATAAATTGTTTTTGTAGAACCCAAGGTTTCAAGTCTCGTATCTACATATAGATTTTGATGATAACAAATAAATTCAAGACTTAAACTAAAGTTGTCTACCCATGAAGAGAGCTAAGCACATCAAGAAATCAAGCATGAGCAAAAATAAGAAACTCATAGAGTAATTTGTACATCTATTAAAATTTGAAATTGGATTAAAGCGCAAAATTAATATTTTCTCATAAAGCATCAAATTGAATTTTTTACATTTGTATAATTTTATTAAAATATTTCATTTCAAAAATTATTATTATTTTTCCACATATGCATAAAGATTTGAATTTGTAAGATGATTGATTGTCATATTTAACATGTGTATGTGTTATTTGAAAATCTTGAAGGGTGGTTGTATATTTTTTTGACAAATGTAAAAAATAAATGATTTTGTTTAAAAATTTTAAAGGGTGGTTGTATGTTTTTTTGACAAATGCAAAAGATAAATGATTTGTTGAAAATCTTGAAAGGTGGTTGTGTGTTTTTTTGACATATGCAAAAAGAAGATGATTTGGTTTGAAAAATAAATCATGCTCATTTTGTCATGTATGAAAAGTAAAAGATTAGTTTTGATTTATTTAAAAAATGAATGGAGTTGTCTTTGACAAATATAAAAATGAGATGTTTTTATTTGAATCTTTTGAAAAATGAATAGTACTCTTATTTGACATGTGAACATTTTCAAATTTGAATATGAAGACTCATTTGCCTATATATAGCTCACTTGAGTTTTGCAAAAATAACAACAAGAGTCGTTGCATCTTTCTTTCAAAACGTTCATTCTCTCTTCTCTAAATTTTGTGCCTTAATCCTTGTTCATTTTGAGAGATATATAAGTTGCGCTGTATTGTTTTTATCTCACTAATTGAATAGTGTATTCTGATAACCTACCCATTATCAACTTTTGTATTTGTAAGAGGGTGCGTATAACCCTTGTATGTGTAGAAGGTATTCTATACAGAGAATAGTTGAATCACCAAGTGTGAGGTGATTGTGAGTGTAGAGGGTGTTCTACACGGATTCTTTGTAGCGGTGTTGCTTAAAGGTATAATAAGTTTTTATCTCCATCCGAAGGAGATTGAATAGTGAATTTGGGATCCTCAAGGGATAGCTTGAGGCGAGGACGTAGGTAGTAGGGCTGAACTTCATTAAAATACTGAGTTTGCTTCTTCTTACCCATACTCTTTATATTTCCTGCTGCTTCATATATTGTTTATATTTTATATTGTATATTTAATTTATAAGTGTTAATATTTTAATATAACCCAATTCACTCCCCATCTTGTGTTAGTCATTTAGGCAATAATTGGTATCAGAACAATGGCTCTATTATAAAATTAATTATCTATTGAGTTAAGATCATATGGCTAACATTGCAGCTACATTCGCTGAAGGTCAATTCAGTAGTCGACTTCTGCTATTTTGTGGGGATAATTATACTTTCTGGAAAGGTAAAATGAGAATATTTATTTAGTCTCAAAGTCAAGAAATATGGAAATGTATTGTAAATTAATCTTATATTCCAACAAAAATTGTTAATGGAGTAAAGGTCAACAAAGAAGAAGAAGGGTTTGATCGTGAAGATGATAGATTTGTTTTGCATAATCACGACATCAATCTCCAGAAATCTTGCTTTTTTCAATGTAACAAAGAAGTGAGTGAGACCATAGAAAGAGTTCTAGACGCAAAAGACGAAGTTGACATTCCACCAGGTCAGAGTTATGGATCTTTTGCCATCGGCGCACGCGGCTTTGAGAACTTCTCATTTAAAGAAAAAGATTGTCACAATTACCTCGACAATGCAAGAAAGCTACGGCTTAGGTCAGGTGGTGCTGAAGCACTTCGAGATTATTTTTTGAGGATGCAGTAAAAGAGTATCGAATTTTTTTCATTGATGAATATGGACGATAACTTACGGCTAAAGAATGTTTTCTGGGCAAATGCACTCAGTAGGGTAGCTTACCAATTTTTTGGTGATGTGGTCGATCACATTCGACACCACATACCTGACCAATAGATATGGGATACCCTTTTCACCCTTTGTTGGTATAAATCACCACGGGCAGTCGATACTTTTGGGAGCTAGGTTGATTTCAAGTCAAGACACAAAGACCTTTACATGATTATTCCAGGCGTAGTTGCAGTGTATGAATGATGTAACTCCAAAAGTTATTATTACTGATCAAGATAGAGTAATGAAAAATGCAACTTCTATTGTTTTTCCACAAGCTCGACATAGATATTGCATGTGGCATATATTGAAGAAAGTGTTCAACAAACTTGGGTCATATGCTACCTACAATAAAGGACTAAGAAATCATCTGATGAAATGCGTGTACAACACTCAGTCTGTTGAAGAGTTTGAGACATGTTTAGGCGAGTTACTTAACACATATGATGTATAGGACAATGCTTGGTTGAAAAGTTTATATGTTGAGCATGACCATTGAGTACCGGTATTCCTTAAAGAGTACTTATGAAGACAAACTTGAAGGAGTTTGTCGACTCTTTTGATGGAGCGTTGAGAAAGAAAGTTGAGAATGAAAATAGTGTCGACTTCCTTTCATATAGCGTCAGCATTCCCTACGTATCTAGATCTCCAATTTAAGAAAGTTTAGCAGCAATTACTTGGGAAGCTCGATCTCGCGACATCACTACGTACATCCAATGGTGGACTGAAAACCTAATGGGTAGAAGATGAAGTTGTACTGGTTGAAGAGTTCACTAAGAAAGTGACATATTCAATGGACTTTAACAACAAAGACAACAATGCAAAGTGTTCATTTGACTTATTTTAGACGATGGGGATACTGTGTAGGCATATTTTGGCCATATGGCATGGTAATAGTATAAAATCATTTTATGACTAGTATAATTTAGATCGATGGACGAAGGACATCAAGAGGTGTTACTCTTTTATCTGCAATAGCTGCTATGACAATGGGATTACAAGGCTGATGGTAATAAATGTAATATTTTATTGAATATTGGTAATCAGATGATAGAGTGGGTCTAATGAGCATTTTAAAGATGCAAAGAAGAGGATACATGAGATGACTGGCTTTTATCGTAAGCATCGACAACTACCATCTTTGACCCAAATAGGATTGATATAGTAGTGTCAAATATGTATTGTATTATATTTATTTTGATGTGAAAATGCATTTTTATTTTGGTATCCATCTCCACTAAGAGGTTCGAATGCTGGTATTACGACATGGGACCCAACTGTTGCTGGCATCTCACAACAAGTGCATAGTCCAAATGTTGTCATAGGGAAAGGAAGACCACCATCATCGAGGAGAGCATTGAGGATGGAGATAGATATGCGGAAGATTAAAGGCAAGCAGAAAAAACCACCTGCTAGAGGGAAACATAAACAAGTGCATGTTTTAACATTAACGGTATTAAAATTTCAGTCGTGTTCTTACAACATTTGAGTTTTTGAATGGGTGTGACTTTTTTTTACAGCGAGCTGAGGAAGATACACCAGACTCAGACACATGCAATAATTTATTTTAGCCATTAAAAGTAGATATCACCATTTTGACATGTTGGGCGCAGTTAGCTAAGTATCGCCCGTTCCGAAGTTACATTTATGGTCGTTACCTATAGTGTGGTGAAAAGAGCCAGGGTGTGCAGATGGTTCCTGGGGGAGACCATGGTGCATATGGTTAATAAAATGAATTTTGGGTCATTTTCTAAGAAAATGACGGGTTTTAATATATTGATTTGAGTACCATTTTCGGGGAAAATGGTAGTTGTTTAATGGATTTATGTATATCATTTTCTGGAAAAATGATTGGTGTTTTTATTGGAGTTTTATTTGAGCCAAATGAGATTTTGGCATGAGTGGAAATTATTTATTTTAGAGAAAGATGATTTTTAAGTCTCATGCATATGGTATCATGTTCATGCATTTTGTTGTTGCATGAATGCATATTTTTTTTATCTTGTGGTTTGTTTGAGATTTTATCTACTTACGATGCTATTTTTGGTATCATAGATTTTGATGTAGATGACGAGGAGGCTGAGCCCGAGGAGGCGGCTCCATCATTAGAGTAACTTGAAGTAATTTTCATCTTGGGAAATGAATTCCCACTTTTGGATAAATATGTATTTTATGTATTGACTTTGGGATGACTGTATTAAATCTCCTGTTGGAGAATTCGTATTAAACTGATTTGTATTATTTTAAGAAAATTCTGGTACTTATTTATCGACCTGACTCATCCACTGCGTCTTTTATTTTATGTATATCACAAGTTCACACACACATTGCACTTGATGTTGCGGTGCGCGACCCGTTTTGTCATTATCTCAACGCCTCAATTCTCGTGTTTCTTTAAGCGGGAGCTGGAGCCGTCACAATAGAGATGCGAAATTAGATATTAAAAATCCTAAATAAACATAACATTGCTAAAAGGTATTTTTTCTTCTTTCCTCTTCCACTGCAATCCTACTGTAGTGATATAACAGTTTCATCTAGATCACTATCTCACTCTGTTGCTCCCACCAACACATCTCAAAATTAGACTATCACTCCAAGAGAGACTCCAACTCCTATTGTCTTGATCTCAAGTATTCAATTTCTTGTAGTGCTGCATCTTAAAGGAAAAATTATTCACTTGTGAAGTTGAGGTCGTGAAGGATGAATCGAGATGCTTAAAAAAATGTCCCCAACCTCTTACCATACCAGACATTGTTCCGAACACTTGTGTGAATATATCAATGTCACGAGGGGAGAATTCCCTAGAAGCTAAATGCATCTCCATCAATTTTTGTTAGCAATTAGAAAGAAAACACACATTAAGTAACATACTAAAAGAAATACAAATTAATCAAAAATAAAGTACAGACATGTTGCATAATTTATTTAAAAAAATTAATATCACTTATATAATTATCTATAGCGAGAGGATCCATCCACTCACTGTGCTCATTAGTGTAAGCATCAATATAGACATGATCAATGAGAAAAAAAACATTCAAGGTCATCAATTTTCTATCAAAGCCACACTAACAATTTTAAATAATAATGTTAGTATTTAAATAAAAGAATATGAGAAAAATAAGTGAATTTTTATAAGTTATTAATTACTTTTTTATTAGTAAAACGTTGGAATGAGCTTAAACCAGTAAGATGGTGGACAGTCAAAGTAGTTCTATTCTGTGTATTTATAAAACTTAAGCACTACAAATTAATTAAGAATGTTAATTGTAATATAAATAATATAATATAATATAGAACAAATATAAATGTAAATAATTATGGGATATAAATTTAAAATACCTAATATAATCTAAACTTATGAAAAGATCACAATACTTACTCCAATCACCTAACTTTATCTTCTAGAAAGAAGATTGCACAACCTTTTCCAACGTCTCAAAATTTTTGAAATAGTCATGACATTGTCTCTTGTGATGCCGAAATAGTGTAGTCATCAACTCATTCACAGTTCGCACATCTTTGCTATAATCAAAATTGAGGTCAACTCATCGTAAGAAGTGAATTACATAAAAAATATGAAATCAAACTTATTGATAAAAGGTACTCTCAAAGTAATGTGATGCCCCCAACTCTCCCGCTAAAACAAAATATGGGAATCGAGGCATTAGGATACTGACAACTCGGATCACACCCCAACGACAAGTGCTAAGTGTGTGTACAAAATGATAGTGTAAAATTAAAATGCACAACGAACAAGTTAAGTCAATTACTAAGTACCAGAATTTTCAAATATTACAAACCAGTTTAACACAAATTCTCCAACAAGAGATTTAATGCAGTCATCCCAAAGTTAAAACATTGAAATACATAATTATCAAAAATGGGAATAACGTTCTCAAGATAATAAATTACAACAAATCAATCCGACAATAGAGCCATCTCCTCAAACTCAGCCTCCTCGTCATCTGCATCCAAAATCTACGACGTCAAAAATAATATCACAGGTAAGTACAATTCAAACAAACCACAAGATATAAAATACATCCATGCAATAACACAACACATGAATGTGTCACCATATGAATGAAACTCAAAAACCATCATTATTCTCAAAATGCATAATTTCCACACACGTAAAAATCCCACTGTAGCCCAAGATAAAATTTCAATAAAAACTTCCATCATTTTCCTAGAAAATGATACACATAAATCTATTAAAACTACAACAAATTTTTCAACACGTAAAACTAATAATCAAAACCCATCATTTTCCCAGAAAATGGCTCACATATCCATTTTATTAATCGTATGCAGCATGGCCTCCCCTAGGGACCATCCACACACCCCGGCTCTCATCATCACACCGTAAGTAATAACCACGCATGTGACTTCGGAAAGGGCGATGCCTAGCTAACCGCGCCCAGCACATACCATGACCAGGCAACCCCTAGCCCCCACCAGCAGAGGAGCCACGGAGTCGACACGAGAGCGTTACCATTCCGTCTGATCCCATCGTCGTCCGACGACAACCCAGGGGACATCAATCAGTATATTCCGCTCTTGAGTGACCAGAGGAGCTCCACCACGATAATGCCCCATCCCGGCTTGGGGTCGTGATATACACGCACTCGAAAACCATTTACACATGAAAACCCAGTTTTCATTTCCAACACATGAACATGCATGCAATTATGCGAAAACCCAATTTTCCTTTACAAATATGAATATGCGTGCGCTATGCAATACATACGACAATATACAAAATATCCAACAACCAACCAATATCCAATATTTGTTATTATAAAATATATTTAAATCTTAAAGTTGATTTGGAAAATATTTACAGCGCTATAATATAATTTTCAAAGTATCATCGAGGTGCAAACGACGGTGGCAAAGCAACCTAACATGCAAAACGGACAACGGCCGTGGGTTTCAAAAACCCAACTTTTGAATAGGGACAAACGAAGACTTGGGATGGCTAGGGAAGGGCTTAGAGGTGCTAGTGAAGTGAATGGTGGTGGTGGTTGGCCGTAGGTGGCGGCGCGGGCGGCGGTAGGAGGCCGAATAGTATAAAATAGAGATGTAGCTCAACGGACCTCAAGGGTGGCGGATCGGGGCTGAGGAAGGGTGGGTTAGGTAGCTGAGAGGCCTGTGGTGAAATGGCGAATAGATGGTGGCCGGTGGTGGAGCAACGGCAGCGCTAGAGCACTTAAAACCCGTGGCTTGGAGGTGGGCGTGAGGGCAAATGGCGGCACAAGCGACGCTAAAATTGAAGGAGGTGGTCGCCGGCCAATGGGGAAGAGAATAGGAGGGGCGATGACGGCCATGGCAGTGCGTGGCGGCCCTGGGTGGAGAAAAGGAGAACGGGCGAAAGGAAAGGGGGAGAGGCTCACGCAGGCTGGGGAATTAAATAATAGCCAATTGAAAATGCTACAATTCAATATCAATAAAATAAAATATTTAAAACCTAACAATAAAATAAATTAAACTAAAACACAATTTAACTACAAAATAATAATTAATATAAAGAAAGCTCATCAATTAAAATCACATAATAAAATAAAGGAATTCAATTCCAATCATTAAAATAATTATCTCACATTAAAATTAATAAGAAAAGCAACATAACCCAATATTTAAATATAAAAATAACGTAAAACTAATATTAACTAACTAATAGTTTAAATAATAATTTTAAACAAATAAAACACAACCAATAATATTATTAAAATAAATTAAAACAATCAATAACAAGAATAAAGACAATACGTAAAAATACACGAAACTTGAGATCTCACAAGTAAACTCACCAGCATACGACTCACAACCTATTTAGGTGAAAAAATATGAAAAAACTGAAAAAAAAAAAAAAAAAAAAATCTTTGATACCAATGTTAGAAATCACAATAGAATACCTCAAGCACAACTTGTTGAATTGCTCCCAAGTTTACCTAGTCTGAACAAATGATCTAGCAAACTTTAAGCGTCTACTCTTGGTGGCAAAGTATCATACGTAGAACAAAGTAGCACTCAACACATCCACAACCTAGATACTTTTTCAAGAGAGAACAAAAAGAGAGATTCTTTTTTTCATAGAATATTTTAGAGAATCATTTGAAGGGGGCTTGTTGTGATCGTGCAACAATTATGATGAACAATATGGAATAATAAAAAAGAAAGTAAGAGGGAAATAACACAAAAATTTACGTAGTTCGACGATGTGTCTACATCTACAGGAATGAGCGGCAAATTTAACTATATTCCGAATTAGGGTTACAACATATGTATTTATACCAAACCCTAGGTATACAGACATACTTAAAAAAAATTACAAAAATACTCCCAAGTTTACCTGCTCGCTCCACCATCTGCCACTTGCTATTGTATTCTCATCAAATATGAGCAACGTACTCCAAAAAGGCTATATATAGTCCTCCCTGTGCATCTCATACGGCTTGCCTTAAAAGCCAAGCTTTACTCATTGCAATAAAGTAGCTGTTGCCACTTATACTCTCAAGCATGTAACGCATGGCCATTACAACGCCGTTATAGGATAGCTAGGAGGGGTTTGCCCATGTGGCCGGCGCCCCTCCATCTTACAAGTCATATAACTGGTTAAAACCTTTTCACTAGGAAGAGAATATGAGATAGACATCATGAATCATGTGGACTATATATATATATATATATATATATTGTGGAGAGTCTAGTTGACAAAATTGTTTTGTTCAATGATCTTTTTTGTTTCATTAAAAACAAATGAATTTTTTTGATCAACCTCTAAAAATTTGAAGGGTGAAGCTTTAATTTCTTCTCCTTGAACAGAAATTAGGATGGTTTCAAGAGGGGGATGGTTAGATTTTACAATAATTCTACCTTGATCCTTTGTAAAACTGGTTTTCAAAACATTTAAAGATTGATTTTTTGAAACATAGAATTTTAAAGGAAGTCAAAAAAGAGAATATGCTTGTTAGAGGCATACATCATCTCTTTCCATTTTCGTCTAACTCTCTGTTTTTCAGTAGATGTAAAATTCGTGTGATAAGCTTTTCTCTTTTCACGATTTTGTGCAGAGTTAAATTCATTAAACAAAGAAATCATATCAATCTCAAAGGCTTTTTCTAGCACTAAAAGTTGACTATGGTGATGGAAAGAAGCAACCAACTGGAGGACCAGGTAACTGGATAAGATGAAATATGAAACAAATATGAGGCGGCAGAGCCGGCCAAATGCATGAAATGTAATGCAAAAATAAAGTAATTAATATAAATAAAACTAGATAAAAGTTTGAATCCAAAGATTCTTCATTTTATTGAAACTGAATACTCACAATATTACAAGGAAAACTGGTTACAAGATAAGTTCAGAAGGAGAATGGTAGAATTCGCTTTGCCCTTCCAAATGAAATGAGGTCTCCTTTTATAGATGAAGGAGTTGCCTTTTACAATGAAAATCACATACTTTACAGTGAGTATAGTGAGTGAATTATGAGTTAAATAGTAAAACAACTGTCTTTCTGCACCGAAAGTGTTTTTGACTCTTTGTGCCGACAGTTGGTGAAACAGTAAAGCATAGTGGCTGTCTATCAACACTTAAAGTTGGTCGGAAGTAGAATCTAATAGTGAAACAGTGACTGGATCAATCATCTCCTAGTCTTGGGGGGTAATCTGGTGAATCATGTCCAAAGATATTGCTGTAGGGATCAAAATCATCTTCTGATTCTTCAGTTGAACTATTTTTGTTGGCTTCATTCTAGATAGATTTTTCCAACAGTTGAATTAATTCTTTCTTCTTTAATCCTTGAAGGGGAGATTTCTTCTTGGATTTAGAAGATGAAGAATTATTTGAATTATTTGAATCTTTCTTTTTTGAATTCTTCTTCTTTGAAGATGAAGATGAATCTTTAGTTAAATCTTTTGAGATTTCACTTTCCTGAATGTTGGGATAAGTGATTAAAGCAGTTGAAGTAGTTGAAGCAGGTGAGGGAAATTCTTCCAGGCTTTTTAAATTTGGTGCTTTCGGAAGAAAATCCCTTGAAACATGTTAAATAATATCATTTGTGTGAGGATATCTATCCCACCATTTGACAAAGAAATGACGAACCATTATGTCACCTTTATTTTCATAAGTCCATTTGCAAATCCAGGGGATCTTATATCTTTTGCAAAGATAAACTAGGAAATGAAACATTGAATTATAATGGTCCATTTTGGGGGTATTTGAAATATTGAAATGGTTGAGAGTCTGTTTAAAATTATCAGGAAATATTTCAGGAATTGAGCCATATTGATGCCACCATCTTTTGAACCAGAGAGGGAAAGTGTGTTTGCACTTTTTTATCAAAGTTGAAAAACAAAGAGTGAGAAAGATCTTAGGTTTGAAACAGAGAAAACTTATACCAAGTTTCAATATAATCATTGTAATTATATTGGGAATGGTTTTGGGGATATAAGGCTGAGTTCCCCATTCTTCTTCGATCATGACTGACAGAAGATAACAGTTATGAAATATAATTTTTGAAGCATCAATCTTGTAATGAATTGGTTTAATGGAAATGGATCCTGTATGAACCAGGATTGCAAGGTAAAACTTTAAATCTTTTACTGGATTCTTAGGAAGCTAGTGAAAACCAGGGGAAAAATAGTTTGAAGCAATTTGGAAAGGGTATGTATACATTATTCTGTTGGGTTCAATGTAAAACAGATTTTGAAAATAAGATTTTTTGAAATATTCTGCCTTAGAGGCAGGAAGGAAAATATTTGTGGGCCTGGGCCTCGCCGTTGCTAGAGGAGTAGCATACGGGTCATAAGGCATGACCAAGGTTGAAGCAAAATAACTAAGTGAAATAAGTCTAGGAATACTTCCTAGGGGAGTGAACCGGTTGGCTATTTCAAGAGAACTTGAAGCTGGTAAATGGGATAGCCTTATGAGAGCGGTTGGCCTAGGAGGAGGTGGGGGATTTGGCTTCTTATCCTTTTTTCTCCTTATTTTTCTGCAGGAATTCATGGGCAAGGAAGTTAGGAATAGAATTATCAAATCCTTTAATGTATTCTATATCAAAATCAAAAACACTTAAAATAGCTTGCCATCATGCAAAAATATGTTTGGATGCAATATTCTGAACATCTTTTTCTAATACATATTTAGTACTTTTGCAATCAATGCATAATAAAAACTTTTGATTAAGTAAATCACTTTGAAACTTTGAATACATAATATTATGGATAGTATTTCTGTTTTTATAGTACTATAATTAAGCTGTGCATGATTTCAGGTTCTAAATGGAATTGAATAATTTGTTCAGTAGAACCTGGTGAAATAATTTTGTTTCAGAATCTCACCATAACCTATGTCAGAGGCATCTGTTTCAACTATTTTAAAAAAATTTGAAGTGGGAATACCAAGGCATGGAAGAGTTTTGACATATGCCTTGATTTGTTTAATCAACTTAGTATGAACATCTGTCCATGAAGGAGGATTGAGACGAAGTCTCTCAAAGAGAGGACGGCATTGTTTTCTCATATCCTTGTAAAAGTTTGAAATGTAATTGAGTGAACCAAGAAATCTTTGAAGCTTAGTTTTGTCAAGGATAACATCAGGAAATTTGTCAGCAAATTCAATAGCCCTTTGAATTGGCTTGATTTTGCCTTCAGAAATGTCATAACCAAGGAATTTGATTTTGGTTTGAAACAGTTTAACCGAAACCACTAGGCCATTTTGTCTTATGATGTGAAGAAAAGTAGATAAACGTTTCTAGTGATCATTAATAGATTTAGAAAAGATAAGAACATCATCAATATAGACAATGGTGAAGTGAGTGAATGAATTGAAGATATCATTCATGATATTTTGAAATTAACTTGGAGCATTTTTTAGGCCGAAAGGCATTACATTCTACTCATAGCGACCAAACGGAATGGTGAAAGCAGTCTTGTAATGGTCGGCTTCCCTAATTTGGATCTGCCAAAATCCAGACTTAAGGTCAAATTTAGAAAAAATGACTGCATCGCTTAACCTATGAACCAAGTCGTTTTTGTTACGAATAGGGTATCTAATCCATTCTAAAACTTTGTTCAAGAGTTTGTAATTAATAACCAACCGGGGTGTCCCTCTCTCTATTTCAGCATTTTTTTTAACATAGAAGGCATCACACGACCATGGTGACTTACTATGCCTGATAATACCTTTAGAGAGAAGATTAAAAATTTCAGTTTTGCAAAACTTCAAAGTCTCACTATTCATTTGAATAGGTCTGGCCTTGCTTGGAAGATTTTTCTCTGAGAAATCTTTAATGTAAGGAAGATAAACCACATGTTTTTTCCTATGCCAGAAAGCATTGGGAAGTTCAGAAAAAATATCAAAAATTAATTTTTTTTTATCAAAATCACCGATTTTTGATTGAAGCAGAGGATCAGACAAATGTTCATACATTTTTTTGAATTTAACTTCTTGTTGTAAGAAGTTCAAATGTTTTGTTTTTGTTGAAATCAATGAATTTAAATCTTTTGAAGTATCAATTTGAAATTTTGAAGCAAATGTAAACTTAACTTTCTCTCCAAAGGGATCGATAGTAATCCCATCTTTTTTAGAAAGAAATATATAAATAGACGAAATGAAAGGCATTCCTAATATGACATCATAATCATGTTTTTGACAAGCACAGAAGGAATTTTGAAACAAACATTGTCCTGGCAAATATTAGCATTATTTAGCTCATAATTGATCTTCATCTTAGATTCGTTTGCAGAGAATAGCTTCTCAGATGACTTTTCATAGTATTTGGTGAGAATTAGACCTTTACGGATGCAATTAAGATCCGATCCAGAATCAATCATAGCAATTACAGAGAATCTAAAGTCATGGCAAACAATAATATCAACTTTAGAATACCATTTAGTAGGAAGAGAATGTCGAATTAAATAAATATCCTTAATCGAATTAGAAGATTCAGCATGATTTGCATTGTTTGCTTCCTCAGTATCAGAAGGACATTCCAAATCAAACTGTTTTTCAATTTTAAAAGAAAGTAAATCTTGTTTAAAAGCTAAATTTTCAGACTTGAGAACATCGATCTCCGACTTGAGTTCAACAATCTCCTTTTTTATTAAAACAATTTCATATTGTAAATAATTTGTGGAAATGTCTTTGAGTTTTTTCTTTTCAAAACGTCCCAAATTTTTTTTAAAACTAATATTTCCTGTAGAAGTTGACGGTGTTTTACGCACCATGGTCTTCTTGAACTGGATGAGGTATTTCTCTTTGAGTTCAGGATTTTCAATTTGTGAAATCAAAGTAAGTAAAATATTCTCTTGTTCTTATTTCTTAGTTAAAACATTGATTGTTTTAACTTTGTTACAACAAGAGTCACTGCAGTTGCATCCAAGTTTAATATTTGTATACAATTGAATAACTGATGATTTAACAACTAGCAATCAATGGCTATTTTTTCAAATCCTAGAAGGAAAATCAAGCATACCCAAAAAATCCAATTCCACAAATAAAAATAGTAAAAAAAATAAAAATAAAACCTTTTTCTTGTTGTGTTCTTCGACGGCAAAAGAAGTGAGATCTTCTACATTGGCAAAACAAAGACTTACAAATTGAAAAGTTGTGTTCAGACTTACAAATAAAACCTTCATTTGTTGTGTTCTTCATATTTCAAAATGAGCTTTCGCCCCAACTCGCAGACGAAAAGTTTATGCTGCAGACACACTCGGAGGGGAAAAAAATAAAAATCGAAGTCCAATCCAAACCAGATTAATAAAAGAACTAAAAACAAGGGAGAAAATGAAAGCTAATCCAAAAAAGAAGACGAAAAGGCATGCTTACCACTCTGAAGCTTCCAGATTGCAGCAAGAGAATCTAGGGAAAAAGAAAACGAAAATCGCGAGAGGGAAAGTCGCGAAAGAGAAAACAAAAGGACGTGAATGATAAAATCAATAGCGAACGAATGAACTTAACGGGTGTTTTAACCTATGGAATTGTGAATGATAAAATTTTAAGGGAGACCGTTAAACTAACACTTTTCTCTTATATAGCACATTATATATATAAATATATATAAATATATATATATATATATATATATATATAACAATCTCTTTAATTGATATACCTTCCAGCCCTTTGGAACCATTGAAGACGAAGTCAGTAAGGGCTTCCCGAAAAGCTCCTTGTAGGGGTGGAGCAAGTCTCATTACTTCACAAGCCACGTTCCATGAGTATTTCATCTTTTGAATATCATCCCAATTCAATAACTCCCCTAGCGCCTTTGACTTGGCTATTTCCATTTGCTCTAAACAATTGATTGATGAATAATTAATATAAAACTCAATATATTATATATAATTGCAGTAAATATTATTAGCCTTGATGATATCACAGACTCCAGATCAGGCTCACAACAGATACTTGGAGTTACGTAGCACTAGATTTATTTCCTTTTCTTCTAGAATGTATTGTAGGTACAATTGTTTGTTATTCTCTGTTGTAGTTTGTTATTGCCTACTGTGAGTTGTTAGGCAAATATTCCTTTTATTCGTTGTAAAGGTCTATATATAGACACTGTAAATGAGCATTAATCGATCATCGAGGAAATCTTTTATCTCTTGTGCATTCTATCAAACATGGTATCAGAGCCATTTGACTCGCTGTCCATCGTGATCCATGGCCTCGTCTTCTTCATCCAACCCTTCACCTCCTTTACCTACCTCCTCCTTCTCTCATCTTATCTCTACCAAATGAACCACTAAAAACTGCCTCCTATGGAAGGTTCAAACCTCTGCTTACGTAAGGGGTCAAGACTTATATTCCTTTGTAGACGGCACTGCTCCCTCACCTCTTAAGTTCTGCATTGAAGCTGAGTCCATTCTCCTCTCTATCTGAGTCAATTCTCAGTCATGTACTTTCATCAACTACGGCATATGAACTCTGAAACAATCTTGCCTCAATGTTTTCCTCCCACTCCCAAGCTAAGGAGTTCCAGGTGCGTTTTCAACTCACCAATCTCTCACACGATGAGCAAACAATTTCTGAATACTTTGGCAAGGTACGTCTGCTTGCTGATTCTTTAGCTGTGACTGGAAGCAATTTATCTGACAAAGAGCTTGTTACCTATATCCTAAATGGATTAGGTCCTGCCTATGAAACCTTTGTCACCTCTATCACCACAAGACCCACCCCGCTTAATTCTCATGAGTTATATCGGTTACTACTCATTCATGAAACTCGCATTTCTCACAATGCTAAAACTCACATTTCCTCTGGAGAAATGTCTGCTAATTACAGCTCTGCTCCGCTGCGTGACCAAAGGGGTCGTGGGTCTACTCGTGGTGGTCTTAATGGACGTGGCAGAGGACGTCACTACAACAATGGTCGTGGTCGATCTTCCTTCAACAATACTGCACCTCTGAACAATTCCCCTCGTCCCACCTGTCAAGTATGCAACAGAGTTGGACATGTCGCTCTTCAGTGTCGGAATCGCTTCAACAATGCCTTCCAGTATGAGGCCCCTTTGACTCCTTCGAATTTCTCCAACAATTACACAGCCAACTACACTGCTCAAAGCGGCTCTCCAGACAATCCTTTGTACCCAGACTCGGCAGCTACCCATCACATTACCAATGATATGAGCAACTTGAACTTGTCCTCAGAACAGTACATTGGTGATGAAACGATTCGTGTCAGTGACGGTAATGGTCTTCCTATCAGTGCTTACGGTGACTCTTCCTCACTTACTTCTTCTTCTTCCTTCATTCTTCGAAATTTACTACATGTTCCCTCTATCACCAAGAATCTTGTCTCTGTTCTTCAATTCTGTCACGATAATTGTTGCTTCTTTGAGTTAATTATTGCTTCTTTGAGTTTCATGCCTCTCACTTCTCTGTGAAGGATTCTCGGAGCGGGAAAATCCTCCTCACCGGGCCAACTCATAACGGGCTTTATATCTTCCCATCACCGGCCTTCACTGCAACCAGCAACTCTTCTCCTTCTGTTCATGTTGGTGAGCGTGCTTCTGTTGGTCAATGGCACCGAAGGTTGGGTCACCCCTCTCTCATTCACGTTTCCAGAATCCTGCACACAAGATGCTTGCCTGTCTTCCCCAGCGATGCTATCTTTCAATGTCCTGAATGACCCCTTGCAAAGGCCTGCCAACTTCCTTTTAATTCTAGTTGGGCTTCCTCTAACGGACCCTTAGAATTAGTTTGTTCAGATTTATGGGACCCTGCTCCTTATATTTCTAGAATGGGCTTCAAATATTACATATCTTTTGTTGATCACTTTACAAGATTCACATGGATTTTTCCTCTCAAACTCAAATCGATGTCATTAATATTTTTTCTACTTTTGTACCTTTCGTTGAATGCATGTTTAAAACCAAATTACTCACATTACAAACCGATGGAGGTGGTGAGTTCAAACCCGTCACCTCAATGTGCCAAAAACTTGGAATTAAACACCGTTTTTCTTGCCCACATACCCATAAACAAAATGGACTTGTTGAACGAAAGCATCGCCATATAGTGGAAACTGGGCTTGCTCTCTTGGCTCAAGCATCCTTACCACTTACATTCTGGGCCGAAGCCTTTGAAATGACAGTGTACCTTATCAACCTTTTACCTTCTCCCGCTCTTAATAATCAATGTCCTTATTTTATTGTTCATAAAAAGGAACCTGACTATAAATTCTTACGCGTATTTGGCTGTGAATGCTGGCCAAATTTACGCCCATATTTGCCAAATAAACTCAACTTTCGTTCAATCTCGTGCTTATTCCTCAGCTACATCAATTCCCACAAAGGGCATAAGTGCCTTGATCTAACTACAAACAAACTTTACATCTCTCAGGACATCCGCTTCAATGAAAATTCTTTTCCCTACAAATCTCTCAAACGGCCCACTTCCTCACCTCTCATCCCTTCCAGCCATATTCCCTTACCTCTTTTCCCAAATTCTATCTTAGGCCCATTCCCTGGTTCCCAACCTTCTGGGTCCCCTACATCCGAATTCGGCCTTGGCCCATTGCAGCCCACGAACTCTTCTCACACTCTTATACCAATCATATCCTCATCCTCAACCTTCGACACCCCTGTTTCCCCCAATTTTGATTCTTCTTCTACATCTCAAAATCCCACTTCTACCTCTACTGTCCCCATTCCTCCACGTTCTCCTATTATCACCCGCTCTACCACCAACTCTCTCTGAACTCGTATTGCTACTGACGGCACAATTCCGTATCCTTCCCGTAATTGCTTTATCACCATTTTTACTGTGCCTGATGACCCTTCAAGTCACTCTACTGCTTCCAAGTTCTTGGAGTGGCGTGAAGCCGTGGCTCAAGAATATGCTGCACTCATGCAGAATAACACCTGGAGTCTTGTACCCCTTGTCAATATTTCTAACATTCTTGGTTGTAGGTGGGTCTACAGAACCAAAACCAACGCTGATGGCTCTTTTGAACGGCGAAAGGTGCGGCTAGTTGCGAAAGGATTTCACCAGCAATCTGGGATCGACTACCACGAGACCTTCAGTCCAGTGGTCAAGCCGACCACCATTCGACTCATCTTGTCCCTTGCTATCACCTGGAAATGGCCACTGCGCCAATTGGACATTCAAAATGCCTTCCTACATGGCACACTCACTGATGAAGTTTATATGCAACAACCGCAAGGTTTTATCGATCCAGTTCATCCCAACTATGTTTGCAAGCTCCATAAGGCACTGTATGGTCTCAAACTGGCCTCGAGATCCTGGTTTGCTGAACTTAGCTCTTGACTGATCAATTATGGTTTCATTGCATCCAAAGCTGATCCATCATTGATTATACTTTCATCATGGTCATGCTACAATTTTTTTGTTAGTCTATGTTGATGATATTATTATCACGACTTCTTATTCATCAAGTATAATTGCTTTAATTCATGCTCTTGGGAATGCCTCCCTGTAAAGGATCTTGGCAATTTATCCTTCTTTCTTGGCATAGAGGTTGATTACACCAAGCAAGGACTCCTCTTGACCCAGCGAAAGTATATTAAGAGTCTCTTATCTCGCAGCAAAATGCTTTACGCCAAGCCAATGGTGACACCCATGGCTGCTTCACTCAAGTTATCAAAATTTGATGCTCCTGACTTTGAGGATATTACTTTATATAGGAGTTTGGTTGGTGGTTTACAATATTTATCATTAACAAGACTTGACATATCCTTCTCTGTAAATAAGGTATGTCAGTTTCTTCATGCCCCGAAAGCTACTCATTGGAGTGATGTCAAGAGAATCCTTCGATATCTCAAAGCTACCATCAACCATGGATTACTTTTTCAACCTCAGTCCACTCTAACTCTTCAAGCATATTCTGATGCTGATTGGGGTGGATGTCCAGACGATCGAAGATCAACAAGGGGCTATTATATCTATCTCGGCAAACATCTACTTTCATGGAGCTCCAAGAAGCAAAAGACAGTGGCTAGATCCTCAACAGAGGTAGAATATAAAGCTACAGCTGCATCAGCTGCCAAACTTATCTGGATACAAACACTTATCAAAGAGCTAGGTATTACTATTTCTCAATCTCCAATTCTTTGGTGTGATATCCTTGGGGCCACATATCTTTTAGTTAATCTTGTTTATCATTCAAAAACTAAACATATGGACATAGATTATCATTTTGTCCGAGATCGTGTTGCTACAAAATTGCTTCGTGTATCATTCATCGGTTCTAAGGATCGGATTGCAGACGCTCTAACAAAACCTCTGAGTGCTGATAAATTTCTACAATTTAAGTTGAATCTCAATGTAGTTGATACTCCCTTGGACTCGAGAGGGCATATTAGCCTTGATGATATCACAGACTCCGGATCAGGCTCACAATAGATACATGGAGTTACGTAGCACTAGATTTATTTCCTTTTCTTCTAGAATGTATTGTAGGTACAATTGTTTGTTATTCTCTGTTGTAGTTTGTTATTGCCTACTGTGAGTTGTTAGGCAAATATTCCTTTTATTCGTTGTAAAGGTCTATATATAGACACTGTAAATGAGCATTAATCGATCATCGAGGAAATCTTTTCTGTCTTGTGTATTCCATCAAACAAATATATTTCGGCCGGCTTGAGGAATGAAAAAACAAATCGATCGTATTAGTTAGGCAGCCCATCAAATTAATCATGTCCAATTAGTATATATATATATATATATATATATATATCCATGTTGTCCATGTGCGCTTATAAAGACATAAAAAGTATGCAAGTGCACAGCGCATTTGTTGCTTAAATTTAAAGTAAGAGAGATTGTATATTATATATGAGAAGTTCCAAAACTGGAGAGTTTGACTTTAGAGCAGGCCTGCGGTTGATCCAGTCAAGAAATGCCAATCTGAGGCAAACCACTACAATCCTTGCACAATAAGCCTTTAAGCAGATGAGGCACCAATTCGCGAGCATTCCATTTACTAGTACAGCCATTACTTCCCATTCTAGCAAGGAAATTTGCTGACTTATTACCTTCCCTGTAAACATGTTTCACTGAGAAGGCCATATTCCTTAACAAGTTCTGAATGTCATCCGAATAGTTTTTCGGGTACCAGATATTACCCTTTCCTTTCTACAACCAAGACACCACCTACGAAAAATCCATCTCAATAATAATATTGTTTAAGCTTCTACTCTTGCATTTTTGAAGACCAATCTGGACTCTCAGATTCGCTTGATTATTGGATCCTCTTCCAATAGAAGTTGAAAATGCACATATCAGTTTTCCAGAATCATCTCTTACCAAACCACCAGCACCCAAATCACCTGGATTGTGAATACTGTTACCATCAACATTTAATTTAAACAACCCAATTCTTGGTTTCTCCCATGTAAGAGCCACAATTTTCTCCATTTTTGGGTTTCTAATAGGCAGATTCAACATTTTCAAAATATGAACATCACGATATGCTGGCACGATGTGGATTCAATTTTAATTCCAACCCGATACCATAGATTCCATATAAGAATTATAAGAATTAAACCAATAAGAGTATCAACCTATGAATTATAGGAATTGTTGTCTTATTACGATAAAATACTTGACGTCCGAAATGATTTTGACCGCAAAATTACTTTTCCTCGTAAGTGTACGTTATCGCCGATTGACACTCGCGATTCGCGAAACAATAAAAATCGTCTCCAAATTAACAATTATCGTATGCATTTAGCTTTTTGCTTAAAAATAAAATTAAGAATGTTGTGCTTATAAGAAGGTTCAAGCGAATAATATATTACTTGATCAGGGTTTGGGGACATGTTCAATCAATAATTAATGCCATTGATGTTTACTAGATGCCCAATAGATGTGATCAGAAATATTTTGATATATATTAATATATAGTTTAAATAAAATAGTTTGTCAATCCCAACATGGACGTCTATAAACTTAATCATAAAGAGTAATGTTATTTTGCCTACATATTTTGACTATTTATTTTGATGACTCATATATTTATTTATTTTTTAAAAATTTTTATTTACTTATTGATTAAAGAAAAAATGATTAATATAGAATAATACAGTCGTAGAGTTGTAGGTAGCGTACAGTCGATTTCAAAAAAGTGGGGTCCACTGTTAAAAAAATTAACTTTTTCATGTGAATCCTATATATATTCATTTTTGTTTAAAGCAACTGTATGTTGTTTATAAGTTCACGACTGTATTTATTATTTCTCATCATAAAATGCTGCTTTAATTGCCATGGTCCATGGACGTTACATGAACTCATGTAGCTGAACGGTTGCTTTTCTTACATTAATTATGAATATTGAGAAAACAAAAATCAGATTTTTCATTTTTTTGGACCCGTTAAACTTCTATATGTTACCTCGAATCAAGAAAAAACAAAATACCTTTTGAAGACTTTGTACCAAAACCAGAAAAACCTTAACCATTATTTCTTTTTGCGAATAATAAGCTAGCTTGTCTAAGTTATTTATTTGGACAAGTTTTTTTTCTCTTCCAATATTTTTTATATGGGGTTATGTGGATAATATAAATATATAGACATCTAAACAGCATTTTTCAAGATATATACTGCAATTACAATTTGACATGATCATAAATCAAACATAAAGGTGCATGGAATGTGGTGCACAATATTGTTGGTGAGGGTCACCATTTTAGCATACAACTCAATTAAATGGTGTCAGAAAACAATTTAATTATTGTATATGCTAGGACGTTCTTTGACTTCTAAAAATAAAGTACAGACATGTTGCATAATTTATTTAAAAATATTAATATCACTTATATAGTTATCTATAGCGAGAGGATCTATCCACTCCCTATGCTCATTAGTGTAAGCATCAGGATAGACATGATCAATGAGAACAAAATATTCAAGGTCATCAATTTTCTAACAAAGCCACACTATCAATTTTAAAAAATAATATTAGTACTTAAATAAAAGAATATGAAAAAAATAAGTGAATTTTTATAAGTTATTAATTACCATTTTATTAGTAAAAAGCTGGAATGAGCTTAAACCAGTACAATTGTGGATAGTCAAAGTAATTATATTCTGTGTATTTATAAAACTTAGGTACTACAAAATTAATTAAGAATGTTAATTGTAATATAAATGATATAATATAATATAGAACAAATATAAATGTAAATAATTATGGGATATAAATTTAAAATACCTAATATAATCTGAACTTATAAAAAGATCACAACATTTACTCCAATCACCTAACTTTATCTTTTAGAAAGGAGACTGCACAACCTTTTCCAACATCTTAAAATTTTTGAAGTAGTCATGACATTGTCCCTTGTGATGCCAAAATAGTGTAGCCATCAACTTATTCACAATTCGCACATCTTTGCTATAATCAAAATTAAGGTCAATTCATCGTAACAAGTGAATTACATCAAAAATATGAAATCAAGCTTATTGACAAAAGGTACTGTTGATCCTCGATTCAAGAAACTATTAAGCTAAACTTGATGAACCACATAGATCTATAATATATTATGACTGATTAAACAAAGCAAGCAAGAAAAGCAAGAAGTAAATCAAGAACACGAAAGTGTACATTGTTCGGCCCTAATGGCCTATGTCCACGACAAGAACAACACCACTTTGGAGAAACCCTAACCCTAGCCTTCTTCAATCGCCTCTCTCTCAAATCTATTTCACTTAAGGATAATCGAATGCTGGAATCGAACTGTGCACTTAATTATCTTAACTCTATACAGAGACATATTAAAAGACTAAATTGCCCCTAAATGAGTCTTCATGCATTTGCCGAATCCTTTAATTTGAACCATTGATTCCCAATGCTTGGACATATCAAATGGTTGACACCTCTAACAATCTCCACCTGGGCAAACATTTGATCCTTGCACAAGTCTTCAAAACTCAGGTACTACTCCTACAATGTTCCCCCTAATGGGTTCTTAATAATTGTTCATATTTATCAAATTTAGACAATGTCTAAACTTGAGTACAGGTAAGGACTTAGTCATCATATCTGATGTATTATTTTTTGTAAATACTTTCTCAACTAAAACCTCTATTTCAGCTATCACATCTCTAATAAAATGTAACATAATGTCTATGTATTTGGATCCCTCATGGAAAACTTGATTCTTAGCTAAGAAAATTGTGCTCTGATTATCACAAAACAAAATTACATCCCCTGTGTACATGCCCAACTCCCGAGTAATTCCCTTCAGCCATATTGCTTCTTTTACAGCTTCAATCATTGCTATATATTCGGCTTCTGTCGTTGATAATGCTACCACAGGTTGTAAATTTGCTTTCCAGCTTACCGATCCTTCAAACACAGTAAACACAAAAACAGTTAGAGATTTTTTAGTATCAAGATTACCAGCATAGTCTGAGTCAACAAAACCTTGAAGATTGGCTCTAATCATTACATTTTCACCAAAAACTAGTCCCAGATTCTTTGTTCCAGACAAATATTGAAAAATAGATTTAAGTGCATGCCAATGTGGTTTACCCGGATTACTCATGAATCTACTAACCATGCTTACAGCATAGGTTAAATCTGGTCTGGTATAGACCATTGCAAATATAAAACTTCATACCATACTAGCATATGGAATTTTGTCCACAAATTGTTTTTCTTCATCTATTTTTGGTTTCTGGTCTATGGACAGCTTAGAGTGTTGTCCAATAGGTGTTGTTACAGATTTCAGTTTACTCATATTAAATCTGTCCAGTACCTTAGAAATATATGACCATTGAGATAAGAAGAGTAGCCTTTTAATCCTATCTCTTGTTATCTCCATCCCTAGAATTCTTTTAGCAGCCCCTAGGTCCCTCATCTCAAATTCAAACTTAAGCATTTCTTTAACAGAATTAAGTTGGGATTTATCCTTGCATGCCACTAGCATATCATCCACATACAACAGTAAAAAAATTGGATCTTTTCAAGTTGTTTATAGTACACACAACTATCATAATCGCTTATGTCAAAACCTATATTAATCATGTGATTATCAAACCTTTTATACCACTGTCTTGGGGACTGTTTAAGTCCATACAGTGATTTCTTTAATAAACACACTTTATTACTAGCCTCTTTATCAAGGCAGCCTTCAGGTGGTTGCATATACAGAGTTTCTTCTAACTCTCCATGCAAGAAAGCAGTTTTGACATCCAATTGTTCCAAGAACATATCTTGATTTGCTACAAAGGACAGTAAGAGTATTTTGGAGGTATGTTTGACCACAGGTGAGAAGATTTCAATGAAGTCCACTCTTTCTCTCTATGTAAACCCTTTAGCCACTAACCTAGCCTTGTACCTAGGTAGTTCTACCCCTGGGATTCCCTCTTTCCTCTTATAAATCCATTTGGATCCAATCAATTTCTGTTTTTCAGATTTATCAACTAATTCCCAAGTTTTATTCTTTGTTAAAGATTCAATTTCCTCCTGCATGGCTAACAACCATTTATCAACATCTTTGCTGGACATTACTTCCTTAAAAGACCTAGGTTCTAATTCTATAATTTCTTCAGCTATAGAGAATGCAAATGCAATCATATCAGCATGCCCATATATGAAAGGTGGTCTTATGGTCCTTCTCTCTCTATCTCTAGCAAGCTAGTATGTATCTATGTTTGTTTGAGTTTCTGGCATAATGTCTTCATTATTATCCAGTTGGTTATCGACCATAGAGGGACTGTGAGGCTACTCCACCTCAAGCTGTGTGTGGTTAGGGGTATCATGACTACTCAGTGATTGTGTTTCTGAGTGTCCAGACATGTTACTGTCATTGAAAGTAACATCCCTATTGACTATGAATCTTTGTCATCCCGGTTCATTAACCCACAGTTTGTACCCTTTCACTCTTTCAGGATATCCCACAAAAATACATTTTAAAGCTCTAGGATTGAGTTTATCAGTTTTGGTGTGTGCATAAGCAACACAGCCAAAAACCTTTAAATGTTCATATCTAGGAGGTTTTCCTGTCCATACTTCTTGTGGAATTTTAAAACTTAAAACAGAGGATGGGCTCCTGTTAATTAAATAGGCTACTGTTGCAGCAGCTACAGCCCAGAAAGTTTTTGGGAGTCCAGATGTTGCTAACATGCACCTAACCCTTTCTAGGATTGTTCTATTCATTCTCTCAGCAATTTCATTTTGCTGAGGTGTCTTCCTCACAGTCTTGTGCCTACCTATACCTTATCCTTTACAGAATTAATTGAATTCACCAGAGAGATATTCTAGGCCATTGTCAGTTCTAAGTCTTTTAATTTTTCTGCCTATTTGATTTTCAACCAGTAGTTTCCATTCTTTAAATTTGTTAAAGGTGTCACTATTATTTTTCAGAAAATAAAACCAAACTTTTCTGGAATAGTCATCAATAATAGATAGAAAATACCTTGCTCCCCCATGAGAGTTTACCTTTGCAGGCCCCCACAAATCTGAGTGTACATAATCAATTGGTTGTTTAGTATGATGTTCAGCTTTACCAAATTTTACCCTAGTTGATTTTCCAAACACGCACTCCTCACAAAAAGGTAAAACACCAAGGTTCCCTTCTCCCAACAGTCATTGTTTTTCTAATTCTATTAGACCTTGTTGGCCTATATGGCCTAGTCTCCTATGCCAAGTAAGGATCTTGTTCTCAGGTCTATGTTGTATAGCAGATGCCTATGCATGCATAGTTTTATCAAGAATGGTGTATAGGCCATTCTTGATAGTTCCCTTCATGACTACTTGTGCCCCCTTAGAGACTTTAAGAACCCCTCCCTCAGATCTGAATGTATAGCCCAACTAGTCTAACATTTCAAGAGAAATTAAATTCTTCTTTAACTCAGGTATGTACCTTACATCATTGAGTAATCTTTCAATCCCATCATGCAGCTTTAACCTTATAGTACCAATCCCTTAGATCCTACATGACTTGTTATCACCCAAGACTACATATCCACCATCTAAATATTTAAAGGTCTCAAAGTGAGATCTCTGGGGACACATATGAAAGGAGAACCCTGAGTTCAGGATCCATTCAATTTCTAGATCCATCTCTGAAATGTTTAGGGCTTCTGCACTATCATAGCCATCCGAGACTATTGCTGCCTTACCTTCTTCACTGTCCTTGTTGCCTTGAGACTATTTCCTTTCAGGACAGTCTCTCTTAAAGTGACCCTCCTTATGGCAATTGAAACATTTCAATTGCTTTCCTCTAGATGTAGATCTTGACTTATTATTCATTTTCTTGTGACTCTGTTTTTCAGACCTTCCCCTCACATTTAACCCTTCCCCAGTTTTAGTCTTAGCTTCAGTCTTATTCTAGAGCTCTCTTGCAAGGAGTATGGACTGTACTTCCTCTAGGGTTAAACTCTCTCTCCCATACATAATAGTTTCTTTAATATTTGAGTAGGAAGAATCTAACGAGTTGAACAACAGTATAGCTTGATCTTCATCATCTATACTTATGTCTATATTTGCAAGATCTAAGATGATTTTATTAAAACCATCAAGATGTTCATAAATAGATGTTCCTGGGTTCATCTTGAATGTATACATACTTGTCTTTTTATACAGTCTATTAGCCAAAGACTTGGTCATATACAGTGACTCAAGTTTAAGCCACACACCTGCAGCCGTATCCTCTTTGGCCACCTCCCTTAATACCTTGTCACCAACACACAATATTATTGTACTGTGTGCTTTCTGTTGAAGAGATGATACCTCCTTTTCTGAGGAGGGGGAAGAAGATTTCTTCTCCTCCTTAGTCGTAGAGATGGCATCCTGGAGCCCTTGTTGCACAATAATAGCTCTCATTTTCATCCTCTACAGGTCAAAATCGTTTTGGCCCATGAATTTCTCAATATCAAATTTAGTAGCCCTCATCAGAAATTAGGCTCTTGATACCACTTGTTGATCCTCAATTCAAGAAACTATTAAGCTAAACTTGATGAACCACACAGATCTATAATATATTATGACTGATTAAACAAAGCAAGCAAGAAAAGCAAGAAGTAAATCAAGAACACGAAAGTTTACGTGGTTCGGCCCTAATGGCCTACGTCCATAGTAGGAACAACACCATAAGCTCTTTCATTAATCACAGTGGAGATTTACAGACCTTGACCGCGAAATTACAAGGAAGAACCAAGCCGATTCCTCTTTGAAGAAACCCTAACCCTAGCCCTCTTCAATCGTCTCTCTCTCAAATCTATTTCACTTAAGGATAATCGAATGCCGGAATGGAACTGTGCACTTAACAATATATATATACAGAGACATATTAAAAGACTAAACTGTCCCTAAATGAGTCTTCATGCATTTGCCGAATCCTTTAATCTGAACCATTGATTCCCAATGCTTGGACATATCAAATGGTTGACACCTCTAACAGGTACTCTCAAAGTAAACTCACAAGCATACGACTCACAACCTATTTAGGTGAAAAAATATGAAAAAACTGAAAAAAAAAAAAAATCTTTCATACCAATGTTAGAAATCACAATAGAATACCTCAAGCACAACTTGTTAAATGCTCCACAAGTTTATCTAGTCTGAACAGATGATCTAGCAAACTTTAAGCGTCTCCTCTTAGTGGCAAATTATATTATGTAGAATAAAGTAGCACTGAACACATCCACAGATATATATATATATATATATATATATATATATATATTTGTAACATTTAATGATATTTGTGGACAATGTGAATCTCAATGTTGAATATCGTGAATCCCCGTATTCATGTATTTATTTCGCTTGACTTTAAGAAATTTTTTATCAAAGGTATATGATGATCCTCGATCGTGTAAAGACTAAGGATATCAATACATGCAAAGTGGTCTTCGAAACATATATAATTATTCTTCGATCTCTAGTTTACATTTTGTTATATATCTTTGAAACATCAAACGGAATAAGCTGTTACGGATGGAATAACAAAGATTTTGATGTTCGAGTTCTTGATCACCCCAACTGACTGACTGCAGACTGCTTACTCTCAAGCTTTGTGAGGGAAAAGGCGAACAGGCAAACCCTTTGCAGGCATGGGCATGGGGTCAACTATAATTTTCTCGTCAGGAATCATTTTCTCCCACTTGAACCTTTTGACTAAGTGTGCATGAAAACAAGTATTTCCAAACGTGCATATTCTTTGCCCGGGCACATTCTTGGTCCTCCACCAAATGGAACAAATGTGTATGGAGCAGGTCCATTTCCTTCAAATCTACTCGGGTCAAATTTCTGAGGTTCAGGGAAGTATTCTGCGCTTTTATGTGTTGAGTTTGCACTCCAGTACAGCTGCACAATATCATGCACAATAATTTATATATATTATTAATTAATATTTTAGATTTATTTATTAGTTATTTTTATAAGTTTATAATTAAGAAAAATACTTTAGTCCACAAAGTGATCCCACAAAAACAGTCCTACAAATTGAGGCATCTTGATGTCATGATCTATCAATATTAGATTATAATAATATTATTTTTATTATATAATAGATCTAACGGATTAGATAAAATAAAGTTAATTTGTAATATTTTTTTGTGTAATTTCTTTCTGTATATATATATAACAATCTCTTTAATTAATATACCTTCCAGCCCTTTGGAATGGAGAAACCATTGAAGCCGAAGTCAGTAAGGGCTTCCCGGAAAGCTCCTTGTAGGGGTGGAGCAAGTCTCATTACTTCACAAGCCACGTTCCATGAGTATTTCATCTTTTGAATATCATCCCAATTCAATAACTCCCCTGGCGCCTTTGACTTGGCTATTTCCATTTGCTCTAAACAATTGATCGATGAATAATTAATATAAAACTCAATATATTATATATAATTGCAGTAAATATATTTCGGCCGGCTTAAGGAATGAAAAAACAAATCGATCGTATTAGTTAGGCGGCCCATCAAATTAATCATGTCCAATTAGTATATATATATATATATATATATATATATATATATCCATGTTGTCCATGTGCGCTTATAAAGACATAAAAATTATGCAAGTGCACAGCGCATTAATTGTTGCTTAAATTTAAAGTAAGAGAGATTGTATATTATATATGAGAAGTTCCAAAACTGGAGAGTTTGACATTAGAGCAGGCGACCTGCGGTTGATCCAGGCAAGATATATGCAAGTTAATAATTCTAATATTCTCGTTTAACAAAAACTAATATATATATATATATTTTTTCGTTTCAGTTAATAATTCCATATCATATGAGAAATGACACTTGCAATTTTAGGATATAGAAGCACTGTGCACTTTAAAAAAAATGGATAAATATATTTTCAAATAAAAAATAATTTTTTTAATGTAAACTCTACTTTTTTTTAAAAGAATTAAGTACCGAAAGTCTTGCAAAAAATTATAGAAATTAAATTCCCTATATTTATAATCAATCAATCCTAGTGAAATATATATATATATATAGATATATATATATATATATATATATATACTAGATAAAAGTAACGTGCAAAGCACGTTTATTTAGTTTAATTGCTAACAAAAATTAGAAGATTATTCATAATTAAATGGATGATAAATAATTATACGTTTTCATATATTATAAAAAATAATTATTAATAAAAATAATAAGATAGTCTCATAAATAAACCTAACATATAGTTTTATCAAATTTGTTTGAGATAATTTTGATTGAAACTTTAATAAAAGATTCGTTTAAAATATTATATTTTTATAATTCTAAAACGATGATCTAATATTTGCGTCATTTTGCACATCCTCAAAAGAGAGGACATTAAAATACCTATGTTTTTAGTCTTTGAATTTTTCTAGATCTACATAAACTTGAATCATCCACAGTTTTTTTAGTTATGTGATTATTTTTAAGAAATAATATAATTATTTTTAAAAAATAAATTATGTAGTTTATAATTTATATAAAAGAATGTTATATTATAATTTATAACATGAGATTTCAATCATAAATATATAAATTTATTAGATCATATATATTTCAATTAAATATCAAACATATATAATATATTAATTATATTTATTGTCTATTATTACCAATTTAATATAATTATAGTTAATTATATATACCGTATATTTATCATCTCAAAAAATAAATAAATAATACATTCATTTTAAAATTATAAAATAATTTTTAAAGAATGAAATTATTAATCATATAATAGGAATAAATTTTCATGAATAAAATTAAACTTTTTAACATATAAATTAACATCTCTAAGTGAGGATTGCATTGTTATATTGTTATGAATGGCTTATTTATATATATTGTTATATATTCTATACTATTATTATGTCATTCTATACTATTATTATTATTCTATATTTATTTTACATAAAAAAAGTTTTAAATGAGAAATTTATTGTTATAGAAAATTAAAGTGGTGTAATTAAATTTAATGTCAAGAACATTATTTCGATGATTAATAGAATTAATAGATTGTATTTAAAATAATATTTCTCATTAAATGCAGTATTTATTTTAACAAAAATAGATAGAAAGTGTTAACTTTTACAGAAAAATAAAATTTTCCGTTAAAACAAGATTTTCCGTTAGATAGCCACTTTATATATATAAAGATATATATAGAAGAGAAAAAAAAATGATCTCCCAATTTATAATAAATAATTCTTCTTGCAGACCATATTCGTAGACTGCATTACAAGCCTTATTGAAATGCGTGCTCTTCTTTAGTGGGTAATTAAATAAAATCAATCTTTCATATTTTTAGAGTTTTAGAGTTTTTGATTTGTAAATAAGGATATTTTTATTAATTTTTATTTTTATTCTAAAATTAAAATTTTTATGTTTATCTATTGTTTGAATTATAAAAGAGTCTATAAAACTGGACTGTATGTAACATTTCATATCTAGACTTACAATTTTTAGGCATTAAACATGCAAAACTAAAGTTACGGAAATTAAGAAGACTATACTTAAACAAACCGGAAATGAAAAATATATATTAATTTACCTTTGTAAACTCCATCATAAATATGAGGAAGCTCCGAAAGATACTTGACAATTAAAGTGCAGGCAGCGCTGGCTGTGTCGTGTCCACCGATAAGCAAAGAGAGAATTTTGTCGGCAATGCTGTGCTCACCCATATATTGTCCATTTTCATCGCAGGTCAAAAGCATGTGAGACAGTATATCTTGTGTTGGAGTTGCTTTCCCCTCAGCCAAATCAAATTTTCTCTGTTTTATGATCTTAAGGAGCTCCTTCCTAATTAAGTTTGCGGCTTTGATTGCGCGGTTCAATGGTGTCCCTGGCAAGTCAATCGGTATTGATATGACCCCAGACGACAACACCTTGAATGGTTCTGAAAATTTTGCTATATGGTTCGGATCCTCAACGCTCATAAGCACACGGGAAGCCACCCAGAATGTATAGCTGTTGATCATGACAGGAATAAAAGTATTCACAAACTGATGCAGTATATTGATCATGTGATTCGTCAAATTGTAAAGTTAAATTTATTATAAAGTAAATATAACAGACTACATAGAGTAATATCAGTTTGTAATATTATTTTTATATAATTTGATTGTTACTGTAGCAACACTCAATTTTTCAATCCGACATATGATCTATTGCTGTGTGAATGTTGCAAATTTACGAATAAATGAAAAGATGATCACAAATTTGAAGAAATGGTATAAAATATATAATACTAGGAAATTGGAATCATACAAATTTTTGGGACTATTGGGAAAAAATTGGAGATCAGACACTTATATACGGGGAATATCAATTTTTTGCGGGGGAATTTTTCATTTACATAGAATAATTATGAAAAAAAAAAAAAAAACTTGAGGGATACTTTGAGTTTTTTAAAAAAAGAAAATATTCGATGGCCATCAGCCATAAAGTAAACTTAGTACCGCCCATTGATGGTAGTTGGGACCTTTTTGTGAGAGGGAACACAACAACTTCCTTCTGGTTTTCCCAACCATTAGCAAAGTGTTTTGCAGCAATTGTGTCCATGATTCCGATGTAACGTTGTAAAGCTTCGGGCTTGAGGAAATTTGGAAGCAGCTTTCTCATCTTCTTCGCCTCTTCTATGGAGCTGGTTTCTTGTGTGGAACTAGGGAATATTTTGTTGACCGAGTCAGGCCACCAAGAAATAACAAGCTTGTTCTCGTTGGAGAACAAGAACTTGTTACATGCTGCACCGGTGAATACTGCAGTCGGCTGGCTAAGAATGGAGGTTTTGAAGACTTTGGAGGAGAACTTGGTGATCCGGTCGAAGATGAACTTCTCCGGTTGTCCTTTCCTTCCGGTGGACAAGAACTCGAGGCTCTCGCCGATCACCGGATATCCAGTCTTGCCCGGGGGAAGGTTCGGGCCGGTGAATTGGGATCTGTGCCTGTAGAAGAGGGCGAAGAGGGATAGGGAGACAAGGGAAACGAACAGGAGGAGAAGGGAGAGATAGAAATGCTCCATGTTAATTGTTTGTTGAGAGTGTTGCTGTGTGTTGGGTGTGAAGAGGATAGTGTTTGAGGGATTTGTGACCATGTAATTTGTTGGCATTTTATTATTTTATAGCCAAATTGCTTTTGGTTTCGGAAAGGAAAAAAAAATAAAAAATCTTTCATGACATGGGTGAGAGTGGCAATATCAAAGTCAACCAAAAGATGGCAAGAGGGGATGAAGTTTCAGGGGATTAATATTTAAATTATGCAAGTCCACAATCCCATCCCATCCCATCCAATAACAATTACTACCAATGTTTCTATCTAGTTTGTTTCATTTGTTTATTTTGCATTTCGTTTGATTTTGTGTGACATTCAAATCAGAAGTATATATTTATTTAACAAGCCACAAAACGCTCTACAATCTCATGATCATCTTAATACGTCGTACAGTACTAGCTGGCACATTGTTTATTTTCTCTTTAATTTCATGATCTCTTCTCCAACGAAGTGTTTCCTTCTGGCAAAAAACTCACTAATTTGCGTTAATTGGAACCTGTGACAGATATATCACGGCAATAGAAGGCCCAGGTCACATGCATAGCCCATAGACTATAGTACTCCAAAAACACTAGTAAATAATATAATTGAAGGCCTATTGAAGCATTATAAAGAGTAAGAATTTCTTATTTCTAGGCAATATGACATCTTTATATGCACTACCTACATTGATTAGGGTATCACAATTTTTTCCCTTCTTATATTTCTAAATCCTTGTCGAGTCTATTCGTTTTAGGTGTGGCACGACTCAAGTTGCAGATTTTTATTAACATATATATAAGCTTTGATATTATATGTAACGCCCTAATTAAAAGTCCAAACCATACGACCTATGCTCTAAAGAGATTAGTTAATGACATAATTGAAACTCCATTAGAACATGATAAAAAGCAAAACCTTCTCATAATTCTTAGGTAATATGGGATCCCATACTCAATCTAAATTTATCATTTATCAAAAATATGAGTTATCACAATTCTTTTCCTCCTTATATTTCCAACGTCCTCATCGGTTTTATCCATCGTAGGTTATGACACAACTTAAGTCTCATATTTCTAGTTAAACCATATAGGCTATAATTCCCATTTATAATATCTCGATAGAAAATCCAAACTACATGACTTCATTCCAAAAAGACTACTCAATGATACATTTGAAGTCCAATTTGAACATTATCAAAAGTAGAAACTTCTCATTTTTAAGTAATATGAGGTCTCATGCAGTACTTACTCTTATTTTATTAAAATGCAGAATCACTTTAGATCTCAAAACTATGGCTAAATTAGAACTAACAAATTAATCCATTTTTGGCTATTACAAAATTCTTGGCTATTTCAAAAGGCAAATCAATCTAGGATATATAGATATATCTTATTCAAGTTTTCGATTACAAGTGTACAAATCTACTGTGAAGAAAATGTTTATCTTAATTTCTAGCTTGTAGTAGTAACCATTATATACTTAGGGTCTATTTTGGATTATGGTTGGAGTCTCTTTCATTATATACATGAGTCTTGTTATCTATTCTCTCTTTCAGTTTTAGAACATATCTCTTTGGACAATCTCTCGTCTCTTATAATAGAGGTGTCAATATAGATTTACATTCACACATTTGAAAGCACTTGAGAACCTCCATTATGTAAGTTTGTAGGGAAGAACATAGAAATCTGTTTTATCAATCTCTGGAGATATTAATTTCCAAAATTAAAGGATAACCACTCTTTTGTAGGGACTACCAAACATTTTTCATTTTCAGCCATTAGTATATCAGCAACATATAATGACAACACAATTAAATTCTTTATAGACCTTTTGACATAAATGCAATGGCCCTCCATAATTATCATAAACCCATTTGAAAGAATGACTCGATAAATATGAGATGTCATTGTCTAGATGATTGCTTTAGACCATATATAGATCATTTAACCTTGCACACTTTGCTCTTTTGACTTTTGTCCACAAAGCTCGTAGGTTGGTCCTTATATATCTCTTCATCTAGTTCTCCATTGGTAAATACTGTCTTAACGTCCATCTAATAGAGTTTTAAATTTATGCACACTATTATAACTAGAATCAGGTAAATATAGGCAAATCTCAACACTGGTAAAAAAGTTTCCTTATAGTCTATACACTCAATTTGGGTATATCCCTTTCACAACTAAGCAAATTTTGCACCTTTCTAAAAACTTCAGTTGTAAACACCAAGTAATTGCTACAAGCTTCTAGAGTCAGAAACATACATCTTTCCATTGTATATACCCACTAGTATTAACCCTTTTGGAACAAAATAACTCGTGGAAAAGTTCTGTTTTTGGCATTTTACTGTTTTCATAATTCTTATTTGCGTCGCCCAATTGCAGTGTTTTTTCCTAGAAGAATTATTTTTCCATATTAAAAAGATTGTACTGCTTAATTTATTTTGGTTAGTTTGAAGTACACTTGTCAACATGTTAAATATTTTTAAAGTACCAACCACCAACACTTGGTGTATTCATATTTTGCGCCAACTTTCTTAACCTAGGACAAGGTAAACTCTTTTTTCTTCATTAATAAACAAGCATTATAACTAAACTTGAAACATACAGTATAAGCTAACTAACAACGATCTATAACTCCCTATTACACTAAAAATGACTAGCATAATCTAGCCCTAACTACAAACCTCTTCAAATCACCGTCTAAGAGATAGTCCTACTCTGTCCAAGATAGAGTTAATAACAAATCAAACAAATCTCATCCTGGTCTAAGACGGGATAAGAGAAAACCCCTTCGAACAAGAATTTTGAAGGGAAACACTATGGACTAGAGATCCTAAAGACAATATTTTTTTGTTTTTATTAAACTCAAAATTACAAACAAAAAGTAAAAAACAAATGAAAAAATCAAATACAAATAAGATACCTTGGAGGAAGCCAATGACTCACAGGAAAATTATGGTTATGAGTGGTGTGTGGGGTACACACATCGCCTCTGGAAAGTAGCGGAAGGACAAGAGTTTCTTGTAGTGTATTACTACAAGAACTATGTTACCTACTAACAAAAATTTTCATCCAGACTTCTTGATCATACTTAGTAATCAAAGATATATATGATCATATATCTTTGATTAATACTATATTATACATCTACGAAAAAAAAACCAAACGTGTGCTCGTTGGAAATAAATTAATGGAAATGTTAAATTTGAGTTTTAGCCGTAAAATGAGATCGCAAAAAATAAATCTGGTCGTAAAAATGACTTTTTTCAATGTTTTATTTGTGGCGAGAAATTTTCACCGGAAAGGTATGTTTTCTGTAGCAATTCAACTACTCGCCGGAAATGAAGTCTTACAACGTAAAATATTTATTGACTTATTACTTGTTTTTTATCAGTGCAATAATGGCCCTGTCCCAAATTTATTACTGAACCTTTACTTTTGACAAAGGAATACGGTGGCTACAAAATATTCAGGTTTACAATTAAAACCAAAACCCAGTAGTGAAATCCAACAATCAACTGAAAACAAAAGCCAATAAATATCTAAACAAGTCCATATTATCTTTTTTTTTATTTTTTAATAAAAAAACATCTAAACATGCTTATGACAAAATCACAAATAAAGCAAGATCACCAGAGCGAAAAAACAACAACCAACACAAAACAAAAAAAAAAATCAAGAAATGCGAATATGAGGCAAACCACTACAATCCATGCGCAATAAGCCTTTAAGCAGATGAGGCACCAATTCGCGAGCATTCCATTTACTAGTACAGCCATTACTTCCCATTCTAGCAAGAAAATTTCCTGACTTATTACCTTCCCTATAAACATGTTTCATTGAGAAGGCCATATTCCTTAACAAGTCCTGAATATCATCCGAATAGTTTTTCGGGTACCAGATATTACACTTTCCTTTCTACAACCAAGACACCACCTAAGAAAAGTCCATCTCAATAATAATGAAGACCAATCTGGGCTCTCTGATTCGCTTGATTATTGGATCCTCTTCCAATAGAAGTTGAAAATGCAAAGATCAGTTTTCCAGAATCATCTCTTACCAAACCACCAGCACCCAAATCACCTGGATTGTGAATACTGCTATCATCAACATTTAATTTAAACCACCCAATTCTTGGTTTCTCCCATGTAAGAGCCACAATTTTCTCCATTTTTGGGTTTCTAATAGGCAGACTCAACATTTTCAAAATATGAACATCACGATCGATATGCTGGTACGATGTGGATTCAATTTTAATTCCAACCCGATACCATAGATTCCATATAAGAATTATAAGAATTAAACCAATAAGAGTATCAACCTATGAATTATAGGAATTGTTGTCCTATTACGATAAAATACTTGACGTCCGAAATGATTTTGGCCGCAAAATTACTTTTCCTCATAAATTTACGTTATCGCCGATTGACACTCGTGATTCGCGAAACAATAAAAATCGTCTCCAAATGAACAATTATCATATGCATTTAGCTTTTTGCTTGAAGATAAAATTAATAATGTTGTGCTTATAAGAAGGTTCAAGCGAATAATATATTACTTGATCAGGGTTTGGGGACATGTTCAATCAATAATTAATGCAATTGATGTTTACTAGATGCCCAACAGATGTGATCAGAAATATTGTGATAAATATTAATATATAGTTTAGATAAAATAGTTTGTCAATCCCAACATGGACGTCTATATAAAGGTAAAGTACTTAATCATAAAGAGTAATGTTATTTTGCCTACATATTTTGACTATTTATTTTAATGACTCGTATATTTATTTATTTTTTAAATATTTTTATTTACTTTCTGATTAAAGAAATAATGATTAGTATATTAATATATTTTATATTTAAAAAAAAAATAAACTAATAAAAAAATATAAATAAAGACTAATGTTACTTACAATCGTGGAGTTGTAGGTGGGAGTGCAGTCGTTTTGAAAAAAAGTGGAGTCCACTGTTAAAAAAATTAATTTTTTTTTATGTGAATCTCATATATATTCATTTTTTTTAAAACGATTGTATGTCATTTATAACTTCACGATTAAATTTATCATTTAATGCTGCTTTAATTGCCATGGTCCATGGACGTTACATGAACTCATTTAGCTGATCGGTTGCTTTTCTTACATTAATTAGTTTGTACGTACAGCATGTGGCTTCGCGGGCTCTTTTTTAAAGAAATAAAAATAAAAAATAAAAGTTTGTGTACAAATTGTATTATAATTAGCAAACCACTATGAGTAATTGAATAGTAGATCTCATTATCATTGATCCCACAATCTAAATCATGTGATACCAAAGTCATTTGTTTAAGTTTGAACGCAATTATTGTTTCAAAGAAAAAATGGCCGTGACTTTTTCGTAGTTAGTGGTGTCGTGGAACTTTAATCGTGTAGTAGGTGTAAACAATGACATCACTCGATAACGCCGTTTCCGACCCGACTCGACTTCGCCCTCTTCCGTTTGGCCACTCGCCCGATTGGCCGATTAGCCTAAACACGTTACACAGCTTGTCAGAAGTGAAAGTCCTTTCGAACAACCGAATATACGCAGTGCCGCTTCACCAGATTCCACCACGTTTACTTCCTTTCGAACAACCGAATTTCGCGTGCTCCGTACGGCAGGAATCATCGCTGCAAAACGTATATTTCGGTCGGGACCGTCTCCAGACGCATTCGCTCCCCTGCCATCTCTCCCTATCTCGGCACTCCGATCTTCGGCTCCCAGAGAATTTGTGCGTGCTTGTTAAGCTTTCTGTTGCGGACTTTATAGAACAAACAAGCGCACCGAATCAGATGTTGCAGCGCTTCGTTGACAACGTCCTCGCTGTCACCAAAGAGTCAGCACCCTTTTCTTCTCTTTCTTTCTGTTTCCCGGAATGTTATTGTTATTTGAGTATGCATTTGAGTACTTTTATTGCAATTTGAGCTATGAGATTATGTAAAAGGGGGTCTTTTTAATTAGCTTTAAGAGATTCGGGGCTAACGAAAAGTTTTCTGGCGGAAGTCCTTTCCGTTTGGCTCGCCTAATGGAAAAATAGTGCCTCTGTTTCCATTTGGCTCGCCTGAGGGTCCTTCCGTTTCCGGCGGCCTTCATACTTTCTTGAAGTTCAGAAGTGGAAGGAAGCATCGCATTTTGGGTTAAGTAAACGAGTCGGTTAACCGATAACGACCGAATCCTTAACGAGTCGGACATTTCGGGTCGAGTCTGTAAAACGGGAGGTCCGGGAACTCGGCTTTTTTGAACTGCCCTAGTCTCTAGACATGAGTTTAGGTTATTTTAATAAGTTACAATATTTTGAATTAAGCGTGCAAGTATTCACAATATTTAAATGGACATCCAAAACGCACGCAATTTCTCTTCACCATATATAAATAGACACATACATATATATTAGCTCACTACAAGAAATTTGCCCATTAGCATCGGTCATTTCATCTGCAAAAAGGCCAAAAAATGGTCGCTGGTCATTACTAGCATCCGTTCAAGCTCCATCTCACAATAAATGCCAATCTTTGGTTATTTCTACATTTATGCATGGCACTCTTAGAAGCGTTGCAACAAGCCCCACTGTTAGCATCCAATTTGAGCTATGCAAATGGCTTAACATACGCTGCAACTAACCTTCCTAGTTTATGCAACTATTGGATGCAATAAAGGATTTCCAGCCGTGACTACATGTGAAATCTGATCACTGCAGCACATTATAGGTTTTTTTGGCATCACATATATATGTAGTCCCTACAAAGAACCCATCAAAATTAAAAGCGTCGCAAACGTAATTGGTATAATTTTTTGGCATCGCATATATATATTGTCCCATTTCGTTGCACCAATTAACAACCACTTAATGTACTTCATTTTTCTCCTGCTAATAATTTTTTTGCCCAAAACAAGATTTACCTATAATATTGCTATTTCTATTAACTTATTATTAACCACTGAAAACGCCCCTGGTGTGTACTCAAAAAGTGCTCGGTGTGAGGGAAAAGGTAGTGTCTACAATTGCATGCCATCATACAATCCAACATCTCGCATAAAAATCCCCATGGCAAAGCCAACATCACATTACCATCTACAAATAGGTGACACAGGTTAAATATCTTGCAGCTTCATATTCAATCCTTCCTCCAACTCTACAATGTAGCTATTATAATCTGAATACATGCACCCACATACTTAACAACTATCAATGAACATTTAGCCACATGTAATTTTAACATGTACATATATATATATGATGTGCTATCTGCAGTTGCAATCACTCAGACAAGTGTATGGGCATTAATTACTATATTCCTTGCCATCATATGTAGACGACTCCTGTGCACTTGCCATATTTCTGAACTGAGTTGGGGTAGACTCTAGTGTCAAATTACAAATTGCTTAAATTTGACAAGCTTCTTCACTACACCATTTCCTCAATCAGTCATTGAGCTTGCTCTTCCTTAGTTCCACCAGATTCAGGGCAGCAACCTCTAGAGTGTTTATTAAACACCCACATCTACTAATAACAGTATCTTACATCAGCTCACCAGCATCAAAATTTCAGCATCCCATATTGCAACCAATGCTATATCATGTTAATTTAAGTGTGATCAGAATTTACACAATTTAATTGATTTATAAATTATGGTGCTAAATTACTCATGAATCATGCACACAATATATAGAACAAACATATAGCCACTGCAGCCACTGCAGCTAATTTTCTGAAAGATGGGTTCTGAATTTCTCAGCGTAAAAGTTTACTCAATATGTTACTTTATTACTCAGTCCATAGACTTTAATAGTGTCAACAGCAGCCACTCAGTACACTTTCAAGTCAGTATTTGTTGGGTGGACCCTATATTGATTTCTAATTAATAATATTACAACCACCCATGCCAATCCAATCTCTTTCCTACCAACATCTTATTTGTGCACAAGAAATACATTGTGTCCTGGTAAAGTTTTTATCAATGATGCAAGCTACCATATAGTTGACAAGATTAAATCCTGAAGTGGGTCTCTAAAAAATTAAAGACCTTCATCACAAACATGCCAAAATTTATAATTTTTGGAATCAGATGACATTACCAAATTCTGTGAAGCACCGCTTTCCAAATCCAAGCTGAAAAGTATGGCTGCTTTCCCCTCGTCAACAACTAACTGTAGAAGACTATCAACTTCCCCACTTTAGGATGTAGCCACTGAAGCTGCAAGCCAATCCCAACTTCTGGTCAAGTAACTTGTAACTCAACAACACTCTAGTTAATAAAAACCACCATCCCACTAGCATTACTACTTATTCCAGTTCAACTACAACTGTTACATACTTACATGAGCAACTCCAATATTACACAGCATAGGAATTGAAGCCACTCCATACCTTGTATACCAAAAGGCACATACATCACTAGTGTATGTCAAAAGCCCAGCACCTACCATACATGCCCAAAAAGGGAGTTCTCACAAAATAATGTTGTCCAACACTCCCACAAGCTGCTTAACAAGAATGGTCAAGATGTATCTCAAACAACAAAGCATAGGAAGCCTTTTAAATGCCCAAGAATGGTCTAACTTACCATTTAAACCACACTTTGTATCTCGATCAATTTTTTTTATAAGCAAAATGGTTGAAGACTTTCTAGGTGCAAAGAGAATGGCCAATTGTATCACATTCATGAATAGTTTTTATTAGTATCTTGATCCTAAATATATATATAGATTCCAAACCTTAAAATTTCACACATACGGTCTAAAAGGACATGTTCAACAAGATAATAAACGGGGCACTGAAATTTAAACTTACCATACTAGGTTCTTCGAGGAATTCCTCTCAGTTCTTCCGGTAAATGAAGGGGAAGTTAGATGAGTTAAATTCTAAAACCAAGATAGTCAATGCGAAACCTGTGACCACAAGACCATTTCTAAATAAGCATAACATAGACATGCTAAATCTTTCTTCTGATTTTCTGCACTATTATTTTTTCTTTCTTTCTTTTCGTGGTGGGCGTGAAGCATATATGATGACCTCAGCTCTGTTTAGTAAGAGAGATGCAGCCAATCATTTGTATGGAAATTTTTTCTCTATGTTTATGTAGTATACCATCAAAGACACATTCACTAAGAACTGGAGTTATTTTTTCCTTTCTTTTGTTCTAAATCAAATAATCAAACCCTAAGCATTGATTTCCAAGCAAAAGACTTAAATCCAATGCCCACCAAGAAAATATCAAGATATAACACGAGATATTGAAAATCAATTGATCACCAAGCACCAAATAGAATAAAGCACTCGAATCCTTTAGTTTTTTAACCCTACAAAACAGAATTTAGCTAAAATTTATATATTAAATCAATTTATCTTCCATTAATAATTTGTCTCCAAAGTAAAAATTTTCCAAGAAAAATATTCTTCCATATTTTTATAGAAAACCTTTCTAGGATTTGATACATTCTATTACAATGGAAAAATATATAAGTAAGTCCTTTTCATTATGCTTAGATATATTGATTCAACTCCCATCTATTTTTCTATTTAGCATTCATCGATCATAACCAACCAAATATTTTTTTTTATAAGTAAACAATTAATTGATAGTAGTAGGTAAAGCCCAAATACACAAGATGATATACAATAGACAAAACCTATCTATATCGTAGGTGGATTGTTCGATACAAGGAAATCATGCAGATTAAGACTATTAAAATCTATAACTAAAATCCATAACAATAAAGTGCGATAAAAGTGAGACAGAAACTCCTCCCTAGTCTGTTCCTTGTCTTCAAAGGTTCTACCATTTCGCTCTTGCCAAATGCACCACATAAGGCAGATCGAGACCACCTTCCATACTGATTTGATGGGAGTAGCACCTCCCAGAGATGTCCAACAAGCCAATAAACCAATCACCATGGCCGGCATAACCCAGTGCAACTCGACTCAGCTAAAGGCATCAACCCACAAATGTCTGGCTGATTCGCAGTGTAGCAAGAGGTGATCCACAGATTCTCCTGAATTCTTGCACATGCAACACCAATCTGAGATAATGATTCTGCGCTTTCTCAAGTTGTCAATGGTCAGAATCTTGTGCAGGGCAGCTATCCATATAAAGAAGAGGGCTTTTGGGGGTTGGGGTTGGGGTTGGGGGGGGGGGGGCTTATTCCTCCAAATTTTTCTCCAAGGAAAGTGGTTGTTTGCTGGGAGTGTTAACGCCTTATAGTAGGAGCGAACTGAGAAAATACCCTTGTTCGATGATGACCACCAGAGTTTATTAGCTCTCCTTCCATTTAGTTTAATGGAATAGATGTACCTGAAAAATGTCTCAAAATTGTCCACTTCCCAATCTTGGACTGCTTGACAGAAGGTGACATTCTATTGGACTTGGTCACCTGATCGACTCAAGAGATCTGCCATCGAGGCTTCTTGGTCACAAGCTAACCGGAACACCGAAGGAAATGTGTATTTAGAGCTTCATTTCCACACCAAGTGTCCCTCCCAAAAATTTAATCCTAATTCCATCACCCAATATCAGTTTGGTATGAGTGGTGAATCCCCCTCATCCTTGTCTAATATGTTTCCACAAACCCACTCCATAAGCCCCAAACACCTCTTTAGTACACCATCCCCCCATAGGCTACCATGTTTACACTCTACCACCTATTTCCATAGTGCGTTAGGTTCCAAAGGAAACCTCCATAACCATTTGCCAAGAAGAGCTCGATTGAAAGTTCTTATATTTTTAAAGCCTAGAGGCTTGCACACTTTATCCCATCTGATTAAGTGGAACTTGAATTCTTCCCCTATCCCACTCCAAAGGAAATCACGGTAGAGTTTTTCAATCCTTCTTGCTATAGTTGCAGGTATGGGGAATAAAGACAAAAAATAGGTAGGAATGTTGGAGAGGGTACTTTTGATCAAAGTCACCTGACCTCCTTTGGATGATTACAGTCTCTTCCAACTTGTCAGTCTTATTTCAATCTTCTCTATAAGTATATCCCATATTGTAGAAGACCGAGCCACTGCACCCAAGGGCAGCCCCAAATACTTCATAGGGAGAGAGGCCACTTTCCAACCAAGAATGCTAGCCAAGTGTTGTGGGCCAGTGAAGATCCCTTACAAAAGCAATCTCTGATTTCTCAAAGTTAACTCTCAAATCCAAAGCCGCCTCAAAACATAAGAGGAGGGCCTTCAACACCTTGAGTTGATTCTAATCGACTTCACAAAAAACTAAAGTGTCGTATGCAAATAAAAGGTGAGAGATAGAGGTGATGCCTCTACTGGGGTCACCAACTGAAAATCCTGACATAAAACCTTCACAAACCACAGCTGTTAGCACCTGCTCAAAGCTTCCATGATAAAGATAAAGAGAAGAGAGGGATAAAGGGTCTCCTTGTCTCAATCCATGAGAACTGAAGAAAAAAGCCTGCTGGGCTACCATTTATTAAATTGATAATTTTGCTGTGGAGATACACCATCTAATCCACATGCACCAACGCTCTCCAAAGCAACATCTCTCTAGCAAATAAATGAGGAAATTCCAATTTATATGATCATATGTTTTTTCCATGTCTAGCTTGCAAATGATCCCTTCTATCCCTATTTTTAGTCTGTTGTCCAGGCACTCGTTGGCTATAAGTACTGAATCTAGTATTTGACGACCCTTGATGAAAGCATTTTGTGGCTTTGAGATGATCTTACCAAGAACCGCCCCAAACCGGCTGGCAAGCACTTTGGAGATAATTTTATAAACACCATTTATGAGGCTAATAGGTCTAAAGTCTTGTATCTCTGTTGCACCACTTTTCTTGGGAATCATAGCGATGAAGGTGGTGTTAGGATTTTTCTCAAACTTGCCTATCGTGAATAATTCGTGAAATATCTTCATCAAATCTTCTTTCACGACATCCCAACATGCTTGGAAGAAACCCATCGAAAAACCATTGAGTCCTAGTGCTTTATCACTAGCCATTTTCCTTAAGGTCTCCAAAACCTCTGACTCCTCAAAAGGTCTCTCCAGCCAGGAAGCTAACTGTGGTTCTTTGGAATAAAAAACAAGACCATCTGGCTTTGGTCTCCATTGCTCTCGTTCTGTAAACATATGTTCAAAGAAATCTACCATATACTCCGTAATAGCGCCTTTGTGCACTCTTCACCATTGATTTTTAGCATTTAAATGGTATTATATCTTCTGTGGAAATTAGCCACCCTATGAAAAAATTTGGTACAACGATCCCCTTCCTTTAGCCATAAGGCTCTGGACTTTTGATGCCACGATATCTCCTCTAGAGAAATAACTCTCTCCAAATCTGTAGTCAACTCTGATTTACAAACAGCTTCCTCTTGAGTAAGGACTCTATTCTCGATAATCTTGTCCAAACGTTGCAACTCATCCGCCAATGACTTCTTTTGCTCCCCTATGTTTCCAAAGGTTTGAGAGTTCCAAAGCTCTAGATCATTCTTCAATGCTTTTAATTTTCTTGCAAAAATGAACGAAGGCGTACCTTGAAATTGGTAAGAAGACCACCAAATTCTTACTTTGTAAAGCCTTCACTCTTAAGCCACATGTTTTCGAACTTAAAGAGATGTTTCCCCACTTAATACCGCCGCCATCCAACATGATGGGAAAGTGATATGAGAAAAGGCGAGGCAACCTCCTTTGACACACCTTTTGGGTAAAGAGTTTCCCACTCTGGTGAGATCAAAAATCTATTTGACCTAGACCAAGTCTAATTGTTGGACCAAGTGTAAGCACCCCCTATGAGTGGAAGATCCACCAAGTTTAGTCATCAATGCAAGCTGAAAAATTCACCATTGCTGGGCGCAACCGACTGTCACCAGATCTTTCACTTGGGAATCTTACTATATTAAAATCACCCCCTATGCACCAAGGGATATCCCACCAACTAAGAAGAGCTGCAAATTCATCCCATAATAAACTACAAGTGCTATCATTGTTAGGCCCATAAACCCCTACAAAAGCTCATGAGGAGTTATCCATCATTGATTTAAAGGACACACCCACTGTATGTTCCCTTATAAAGTCCTCGATTTTTCCACCACCATTTTATCCCACATCACAAAAATACCTCCCGATGCCCCATTCGAAGCCAAATATACCCAATCTACATAAGCGCAACTCCAAATACTATGCACTAAATTTCTAGAAATCGTTTTTAACTTTGTTTCTTGTAAGCATACAATTTCCGCCTTCTATTCATGAAGTAAGAAATTAATATGCCTAAGTTTCTCAGCTTCATTCAGCCCCCGTGCATTCCAAGACACAATTTTTGGCTTCATAAGGATAAGAAAGTTCCCTTCCCTTTAAAACGCATGCGGCTGGTGCTGCCATCATTCAAGGATCATGTGAGTCTCCTAAGTTCTCTATGTTTCTTGGACTCCGATTTCTTAGACTGAGAATACCCAACATCGATGGTAGTAAGTAGCGCCATGAATTGATCTTCATAACCCTCACACTTCATGCCAATCTAGTGCTGAATCAATTTTACACTATTCAAAACCCATTCAGAAACCTCAAACTCAGCAGGAGCTTCACAATCTAAAAAGATAGGTGCTTCTCCCTGTGATGTCTGCCCAAATTCCTCTCCCCCAAAAAGATTGATGCCACCCCATTTGACCATTTGACCTGCTCTGAAAGTCACCTCGTTGGCCACGTCATCCTCTGGAATAGCCTCTAGATGGTCTTCAACAGAAGAGAGTGTCATAACCTGAGCTGGAGAGGTGCCCAAGATAAATTTCGACGTATTCTATGAGTCCCGGTAGATGTTTGGCGATTTCTGGTTGTTCCAACACGTTTCAAGCGAGTTGTGGATGATCTGGTAGGAGTCCGGAGAATTCTGGATGTCCAGGTAGGTTTCCAGCACTGGCAACAAAGGGAACACCCTTACCTCCTTGATCTGTAATGGCTTCGACACTATTTCCGGGCTCGCCAGTGAGGTTTGAACATCCGACGAGAAGCTCGTCTTCAGTCGATGTGAATCTGCCAGCAACTCTGGGCTCGATGAGAAGTTGTGTTGAAATGAGCCCACCTGGATCCGCTAGGGCATCAAATCCGATCTGACTCCCCCAACTCCTTCAAGGGTAAGCCCGGCTCCCCCAACCCCATCTCCTTAAGCCCAGTTGACCTCTTTAACCTTGGCTCATTACAGCAAGGTTGAGACGGGCCCATAAGCTTATCCCCATTTGCCTCTCCCATATTAAGACCCAAGCCCAAGCCCATAACCTTTGAGTTTAAAGCTTCAACACTGCGTTTAATCCCTTCCATACTACAGTGTAACTCTTCCACTTGCTTTTTCAGCTCAAGCAACACTCCCATCACAGTTTCCTTATTAAGGCCGGCCAAACTGTCTTCTACCATCGTCGTCTGACCACCGACAGCAAAGGACAGCTCCTGTGTTACAAATGCACCTCGAGCGCCCTCCGCCCCCCTCGACTACTGCAACGCTTCCTTGTAGGACTTGATGGACCGCGACATGTGCTCCAGTCCTTGAACAGTCATCTTCCCCGGCGCCGGAACTCTGCTTTGAACAGTCATCTTCCCCGGCGCCGAAGAGGCAATAATGTCAACTAGCGTAGTTTCAAAATTTACCCAGCCTACTCTCAATCTTCCTTCCAGTACCAGAAGCATCCCTATTCGTTTCTCAGGACTGAACTCTGAGATAACGAACAATCTTCCATTAGAGTTCCTCTTCTTCTGCAGCACCAAAACTAGTGAGCCTCTTCTTTGAGACCTGATGAAATTAGCGTTATACCCAGAGGCAATACCCTCCTTTATCATTGTAGCCAGCCATGACAATGCCTCATAATCAAGGACCAAATGCTTCACGAGACAAGGACTACTCTCTGTGATCCTCACCCTCCTGTCTCTTTCCCTCTTAAACTCGAAGCATTTATGATCTATAATAACATTACTAGTCAACCCCATAGCTATCTAACTAAATGTCATCAGAGAATTACATGAAGATCTACAATTTAAGCGAAATATAAAATCTTTCTGAGATAGCAATTTCCATTCTAAAGCATCCCTCCATCTCCAAATACGTGATGCTGATTCAGTGAACTAACCAACCAAATATACGCGAAGCTTCAACGGTTACATATGAAAAAACTACATTCCGGAGACTGTGGGAGAGGGTAGGATAGCAGAACCACCAAGAAATCGTGAGGTTTGGGGAAAAATTGCAGAAATTAACGATCGTTAGACCTGGATTGTTGGATTCTGGATTTTGAAATGGGAAGAAAAATCTTTCCCTGCAAAGGTATAGCAACGGGCTGGGGTTGATGTGGGTGAGAAACGCGTGCATTGGATTCGAGGGGCTTCGGGAAGTGTCTAATGAATATATTAGAGTTTTTGCGGCGGGTATTATATTGACGCCGTAAAAAGATGTATAAACGAGGGATTAAATCAATGTAAACATTTGTTAATTTATTACAACGATAATGTCGTCGTAATAAGTTGATATTGCACCTCAACAAATATCATACACACGAACTCGCGCTGAATGGACTAATCTACCATGCCGGTTTGCATTCATTTATAAAGAAACGCAATTACTTACTAATTGCAACGAATTCTTTTGTAGTAGACCAAATTTCTATGCTAATGGGCAAATTCCTTGTAGTGTAGCTAAAATTTTGCATAAAAATAGAAGTACTTGATGATCAAAACTGATTAATTACGTGTATATATATATATACACAAGTATATATACATATAATTACCCAAATTAGCAAAATAAAAAATAATGAACAAAAACTGATTACAAAATGAGATCAATTCTCATCTTGAAACCTAGTAATTACAGGATTACATGAGAAGGCATCCTGCACGTAGAATCCAATTGATTAAGATATTGATTACATAAGTAGCTACAAGGCTCGCCCAAAAGAGTCAACTGCAAAAGCCTATATCAATCATGAGTGGCATATATTTTGTTCAAAATACTTCCACGAGATTGACATGAGATTTGATAAACCAGATTGAAACTTTGATGTCGACTAAGCAAAATAAAAGAATGCCTTTTTCTGTATTTTTCTAACATGTACGTCCACTTGGTGCAGAGCGTGGTATGATTTGTGTAGAGGAGAGTTTGATCAAACTTAGTGGTACGTGCTAATTAACGTCTGTACCGAAATAGAAAGTCACTTAAAGTAAGTTCTCCTTATTTTATAATTGATATTATAATGATCTTGGAAACATCTAAGTTTCTTATTAATTATATACTATAATTCAATTTCAGTGATCATATTAACTTACTTAAAGAACGATGAACAATTGATATTGACAAGATCATGAAGAAAAGTCTCCTAAATGGTTTGAGCGACGGATAATGACTAAGTTATACATTTTTTGTTTAGTTAACTCATAGATATCAAGTGATTGTGTAGTTATATATGTGTTAATACTCTATTCAATATTATAGATTGTGTAAATGACTAAGTTATGGTAGAAATCTTGACGATGTCTCAGACGAATTGTATGCATTGGCACGTGGTCCATCAAGATGTGCAGCTCAATATTTTGTTTGTATTTCTCGAGAAAGTAGGTATCACACAATAGAGCGAGAGTATTATAGAAGGACTCAAAATAGTAGTGTCCTAGCAAAAGGAAGTCATGGGGAGAGAATATATATTTTTATGTGATAATTGTGGATATAATTGGTTGGAAATATTTGAAGCAGCTTATTGTATATTTGTTCAACTGTGATTGGTAGGATTTAAGCAATCCAAGAAGGGGAGTGCGCGATGATCACTATTTCCTAAGTATTGATACATCAAGAAAATGGTACGAATATAATCATTTTATTTTGATTTTCCAAGCATCTCAAGCATTCTATTTAGATGATTCTGAGTTAGGAAATCAATGGCGAGTAGTCCAAAAGTTTTCTCCAAGAAATATATATGATGTTATCCTTAAGGCGGATGTACTTAATGAGAGGAAGGCGATTCCTCTATTCAATAAGTACACCAAGAGAGTCAGTCTATCTTCAACTTGTTCATAGATTTGAGCCAATATGAGATGACCCCTTTGCATAAGGGAGATATTGAGTCTAAAACTGTTGATGCGACAATTGGAGAAAATGTGGATTCATCTAAAGTATCTAAAGATGCAGAGGGCGAGTAGTCACTGAAACTGATACAGATGATTGATGTGCTTTGTGTTTACATATGTTATTTGTGATGAGTCTTCTATGTGATGCATATAGGCATTGATTGAAGCATGCCATCCAAGAGGAAGGCAGCTCCCGTCCCATCTCCACTGATGCCTAGCTCTTCGATTGATTCACTATTGGAGAGAAACATCCAATATCAAACTAAAAATTAGTATTATATTGTTCTAATTAAAATAAATAACACATAGGCATATTGAATTCTAGCCATAATTCATTTCATGTGTACATTGGCAGATTGCCATATGGTATATTTAGAGCAATGCGTACATTTTCGTCAAGGACGAAGTAGTACTAAAGGCGTGACATTAGAGAAATATCGTAAAGTTTGTAAGATGAAAGTTAACATTCTTGACAATCATACCGGAGGTGAAGGAGAACCAATGGCCTGACTTACTTCTCATGTAGGTGCTCTGACACGAAAGTACACACCTTTGACTACAATATCGTGGCATAAAGTTTTCAAGATATCAAATAGCTTATTAGGAAGTGTTGTTTGATAATTATTTTGTTCATTTAATAATCATTTTTTAATATTTATGTAAATATAATATGTGCTAATAATTTATTTACGATGTATATTTTTTTAAAGATGACTTTCAACTAAATTTTGGTTGGAAGGAGGACCGCAAAACTGTTGTTGAGCTTCTATGTAGTGCATTCCAGAAGACTAGAAGTATAAGGCCAAATGTCATGAACATTACAAAAAATTTGAGATCAAAGACAATGCATGCTAAAATCCTTTTCAGCAGATTGGGCAAAACTATGTGATATGTTTGAGGATTCGCATTTAAGGTAAATACATAAATCACTTTACAATTCATGACTTGTAATTTCTTTTGCTAATATTTACACATTTTATGCAGGAGCGAACCTCTATAAACAAAGCAAATAGATCGAATTTGAAGATCCATCATCGTTCGACGCAAGATCCTTCCATCGCCTTTCATTGAAGTTTGGAAGTTTTTTTTTAGTACGACAGTTTAATGGTTTTGTTATTCTAATAAATTCATATCTATAAAATATTTTTTTGTATCAAGACTCAGATAGCAACTACAATCTAACAAAATGATATGCTATATCACATATTGATTGTAACAGAGAGTGAACTCATTCCAATGCCTGTGAGAATTATATTAGTATTATTATAAGTTTTAATTTAACTTAATTATATATTTATGAAAATATTAATTATTTCTCTTATGTGTAGGAAAAAATGATTTTTTTGTGGGCTTGAATCTGCCACAGATCAAAATTCTATAACAAGTGATGTGGAGTTTTTTACTAAAGTTCTGGGTCCATGTTTAAGCTATTTGAGGGGCTTGGGTCATTATGTTAAGCCTTCTAATTCGTGCTCAACGTCTACAGATGCCACAACTTCTAGAGCATTGGAAGAAGCAAGGTCGGAGATCGAGTAATTGAGAACAAACCAGCATGAGTTTGTGGCCTAACGAGCTGACTCGAAAATGAGAATGAAAGAATAAGAAGAACAACAATCGGAGTTCAAGAGAGAAATGCAACTCTAAATGTAAATACTTATGCAACAAATGAGGCCTTCAAGCAACTAATTTTATTTATATATTATATTTTCAACTATATAGTATATTATATTATCATAACAGTTAACATTCTTTTTATTTTGTTTGCATTTATGAGACTACTAGTTATATTTGATAAACATGTGTACTAATATGTGAGTTCTTTTTTCTATTAATTATTTATGAATTGAGAAAATTACTATATTGTTTGAATGGTTATAAGGCGTTTGAATGATTTATAACAATCATTCGAACGGCAAAATCAAAACATTCGAACTGTAATCTACCTGTTCGGTCAGTGATCTACACGTTCAAACAGGAACTATAGCAACCATTCGAACCGAAAATCAAAATATTTGAATAGTTGTCCACCATTGGAATAGTGGTCTACCTGTTTAAACGCTTTAAATTTCTAAAACGAAAAATTTGCTTCGAACGATTAAGCACTGCCGTTCGAACAGTAAAACTGACGACATTCGAATTGACACGAGATGGCATTCTAATGGCTCATTGTTTGAACATCAATTAGACCCGTTCTTGTTCAAACGTGGAAATGTATGGTTAGAATAAACCATTCAAACGTTATTCAAACGATCACCTCCCATTTCATCCCAAAAAATATTTTTTAGGACAAAAATTAAATTTTTGTCCAAAAAATCATCTTGGGATAGAGATATCTCTCTTTCGTAATTCGATACTAAAGTGCATATTATATGTTTAACCTTATAAGCTAATTAATTAAGAGATGCTAACGTCTTTATTTTTGCTACCTAAGAGCACTTCCAATGGAATAAGTATTTTTTTCTTCAAAATACACAGCTATTAAGTCTTTTGTTTTTTTTTAACCAACTCATTTTACAATATACCATGCTAATCTATTTTTTCTCTATATCATTTAAATATTATTTTTTTATTCATTTTAAATATTTTCTCTAACTATCAATGATATCCTTGTATAATCATTTGATATTTACAATATCTCCTCATATATAATGTCATATAATATTTATGTTCTATTTTGTATTAATCTAATTTTATAATTTAAACCAAAATATAAATTAATTCAAAAAATAAATGAGATTATAAAATAAAAATATTTTCGAAGTATATTATGAGAATATATAATTGTAAAAGAATATTTTTAAGATACTCTTTAATAAATTCCAATAATTTTCCAAAATGACAAGTTAAGAATTTGCCATAATACTACCAGGTAGAAAGAAAGGGAACCAAAACTTCTATATTTTATACACTGAAACAACGTGGTTGAATTTTATACCAAAAAAACCATGACGCGAAGCAACGGAACGATAAACAAGTGGGTGAGAAATGCAAATATATTAAAGTGAAAGAGAAGGGGATTCAGTCGAGCAAAGCATAAAAAAAATTTAAAAAAAAAAATTTGAAGGGATGAACAGGACCCGCTACATGTAGCGAGTCTACTGTAGATAAATGTATATTGTTTCTATTTTAAAGCGTCCGCTGGAGGTTGGTTTTAGTCGTTTCTCTCTTCATTTTACTTAAATTTGTATTTTACCTGATCCCCTTCTGTTTAGTCTTTGCTTTTCTTTGCTCCGTGCGTTATTGTTTTGATAGATACATCGTTAGTGGCCTAGGAGGTAGCGGCGTTGGGTTTTCCAAAGCCATCCACAGTCTAGATTAATCCCTCACGTGCCTCTCCATTAGCTTCACAGTGCGCTGTTCTCTCAACATTGATGGACCTGCTCCGATCGAAGCGGCATATGAGATACACATGAGCTCCTAACCAGTGGCCCTTTTGCCACGGGCCTTCTCAGATGGTGATTTTTCAGTGACCACGCGCTGTGGTATTGGAACAAGGACCTCCGACTGCTTCGACCATGACTACACGCCACCTTTTTTTCGATTTTCTCCAAGTTTGAAAATCAAGACTTTGTATTTTGGTTTTCCCATTTGTTTTTACTTTTTGTCATGTAGTTTATTTAATTAAAACAAAAAAGCGTTGTCTCTAGGGCCTTTGGTCTATAGAGTGTTTCCTCCATGACTTTGGTTCGTAGGAATTTTTTCTTGTTTCGTCATAGCACGGGATGGGGTTTGTTTGGTTTGGTTGTAAATTCTGACTTGGACAGAGTTGGGTTATTATCTCAGATCATCGATCTAGAAAGGGTTGCAGCCCAGGGCTAGACTATGTCAATTACTTTAATTAGTGATTGAGAAGCTACAGATCTTCGTTTAGTTGGCTTGTATTGTATATTTCAAGTCCAGTTGTAATGCTTATTTATTAATGATTGCAGTTTGTCTTCTTTTTTAAAACAAAAAAGATTCGTTTGGAATCTTGGATAGTAAAATGATGAGATAAATTGAAATGATTTATAAATGATAGTGAAATTATTAGACGTTAAATCTAAATAAGATAAGATAAGATGATTTTATCTCACTTCTATATCTAAATGGGACGTAAAACTCATCTTGAAATTAGTAATTATCATATGCATTTAGCTTTTATAGAAAGATAAGTTCATAATTTTGTGCTAAGAAGTTTTAAGCGAATAATATATGACTTGATCAGGGTTTGATGACGTGGTCAACAATAATTAATGTCATTGATATTTATCATTAATACTGTGATATTAATACATAGTTGCTCTGACAATTTACATAATTAAATACTTAGTTAATTCCAACATGGACGGCTATATAAACGTAAACTTATTGAAGCTACTTTAATTGCCATGGAAGCGCGTTACAACCCATGTAGAGTTGCTTTATTTTTCCCTCACATTATATAAGTTATGAACATTGAGAAAACAATAATCAGATTTTGCATGATTTTGGACCTGTTAAACTTCTATATATTATCTCCGAAAAGGAAAAGATCTAGCTAACACTACAAGATTTTGGGCTTTTTGCCGTGAATTTTTTTGCTGCAGCATATTGTCGTGGCAATAAGTTGTCTTTTGCCACGAAAATGATTAAAGAAAATAAATATCGACTTTTTCTCACGATTTTGTCGTGGTCAAAAATATTTCATAGAAAAAAACTTTTAACTGTGATATAACTATTTTTTGCCACCAAATTTTATCATAGAATATAAGAATGACCAGAACCTAAATTAATTGTAGAAAAAAAGTTATTGTGTTGAGTTCAATTACCTTTTACCACAGAATCATTTAACCACAAAAAGTTATACAAATGAAAAAATTTCTATTGTGACTTATACTTTTTTACAACGACTCATTTATCAATTACCAGGAATGTGTTCCGCCATAAAAAGTAAAAAAGAATTACAAAATGTAGAAAATAATTATTTCCACGAGAGCATCTCATGGCACATAATCACTTTTGCCATGACTTCACATCCCACGATTTCAAAATGGTGGTTAAAACTTACTTTTGCAGTGATATATCTTCATGATAAATAAGTATTTTGTATTACTCTACATTTTATTTTAATTTTTAAAAATAATATAATTATAAAATATACATTACAAGAAAACAGCCATTTGGGGGTGTTTTAATTTAGCCGTAATATTTATTACCACAAAAAGTTGGGCATTCTCCATTTAATTAACTTAATTGTTACTGGTTTATATTTTTTGCCGCATTTTTTTGTCTATTTGTGGCGAATTTTAAGCGCCGCAAATAGTCTTTTAAAAATTTAAATCACCCCCCGATACTATCGTCTCCCCCAATCCCTAATTCGTCTCTCTCTCTCTCTCTCTCTCTCTCTATCTCTCTCTCTCGCACTCTGTTTCTCTCGCTCACGCCGTGCCACCTCCAATCCCACGCCATGCCGCCACCCCTTCCCAAGCCGTATCACTATCATGCCATCGTGCGCTCTCTGAGCAAGATAGTGTGTCTCTCTCTCTTTCTCTCTCTTTGTTTGTCTCTGTCTCTCGAAATCGCGATTGCAACCTAGGGTTGCTTTGTCTCTCGAAATCGAAACCGCAACCTAGGGTTAGTCTCCATTCCTCGTGCCTCTCTCTCCATTCCACTATCTCTGAAAATCGCAATCTAGGGTTGCTGTCTCCATCCCTTATTTTGATGCTTAAATCTGCATCATGTGAAGAAGAAAAATTAGTTTATACACCTCTATATGTTCTTCCCTAATTTTTTCGGCATCATAATCTCTTAAGGATGATTGTAGTGTTGTTGAGTATATGCGAAATGCTTCTAATTTTTTCGGCATCATAATCTCATAATCTCCGGTATCATAATCTCATAATCATAATCTCTAGATATTCTTCCCTAATTTTTGCATGTACTCTATGTGGAATATATATGTGTGTGTGTGTGTATGTGTTGACTGTTTTAGGTAATGCAACAAGTTTAGATAATGCAAAGAAAGTTGTTTTACTGCTGGATTACAAAGATTTATGGTAGAAACTCATAATTTGAGAATTTCAGGTCATTAACCAATAATCAAGACTATCTTTCAGGTTATTAGATGGTTTCGTACTTCTTTGAAGTTGAGAGAGTCCAAGGCATTTGCTGATGAGTTTATCAAGGTTTGGCTTTTAATTGTCTTCATAAGCCCCTTATAATTATATTCTACCCTATTAGCGAGGCTGGTGAACTATACATTGGTTTTTAGGTTCACATCCCTGTATTTTCCTTTTTGTTTGGTTAATTATATGTTGGTGCTATTTGTTTGGTCAATTATATGTTGGTCAATTCTAAATAAAAATCACTGTGAGCATCCATTCTATGGAGGAAACTGTGACTAGGACAAACCATATAATGTGGACAATGTGTGATGACTTTCAGTACCAATATGATAAGTCTTGGTTCAAGCAGATGGACAAATTGATTCACTATGTTAACAAGGTAGGGAATTAATGAGACAATCAATGCATTTGCTAGCAATTTGATTCCAAAGTTAAAGCATATGAGCTTATTTCCCTTTGTTTTGAAACTTGAAAATAGATGGGTTCTAATTTAGAATGTGGGTGTTTAGTTGTGGTGTAAGAATTTACAATAGCACCCCATATGGCGAGACTTGTCCCCTTCTCCCCCATAACATCAAATCTATACTAGACGGTTAGATGACTTCTTTGAAAACTTTGCTGATGAAATACCTCTGTTTGGACAATAGCTTCCGAGAAAGGTTGACCATTTATGTGTCTTTTTCCACATATTTGTGCTTGATGTTTGGATGCTAGATATATTAATAGATTTTACCATGATTAGATTCTCATCATGAAATACAACTACTAGACGAGTCTCTACAATGTGTCTAATGAAATGTTGAGGATTTAAGTTGTGGAATTAAGTTTCTTTCTCCACAAATTTTTGTAATATTTCCCAATAGAGACTAACACAATGGATTTAGATTGTTCTTGGTTTGGTGCTGTGTCTTATGTCCTGAACTGAAACTTATTTTTTGTGTTGGTATGCCAATTAGTGGGACATTACGTTGGTGTTTTAAAGGATACCTTGATTTCCTAACATGATTCTGGAATAGGGTGTTTTTTGTTATAGTGATGCACTTTCTAAATTAAATTTTGATTATTAACTCTATTTAATACTCTCACCTAGTCATTATATTATCTACTCTTTAGGAGGTTTCTCAAATTCTTCGTATGGTTCTTTAGCTTTAGTTTTATAATTGAAATCTCACGCTTCTTTTCTTGGCCTTTGTGATTTAACTGGTTTAGATTATTAATTTTTTTTTAAATTACCATTTTTCTTTTTCAGTTGTTCAATATATTTTCTTTACTGTTCCAAATAAGTCATTTACAAGTGTCTAATTTTCTCAGGATGGTCAAGTTAATGAATTGTATTCTACACCAAAAATAGAATTATATAACTTGTCGATATTGCAGTATGTCTCATATAGTTTTTGTTCTTATCTACTTAGGATCTCTCATGCAGTAATTCAAAGTTTGAACTTTACTCTTGTGCCATTGATTGTTCGTTTTGTCCATTTTTAGGTCCTTAGGATCTCTCTTGCATGTTTTGATAGTTTCATGCAAATTTTTTCTGTATCTATGAAAAACTTGGTTAATTATTTTATTGCAGATTTATATAAAAGTTAAAGGCGATGAGAAATGTACAATGCCTTATTGAATGCAAATCATAAGAGGAAGCTATATGTTGGGTCGGTATTGAATGAGAGTTGTAACTGAAGTATAATTTTTTTTATTAGATGATTATGATATCTTGAGTTATGTGACCTATGTTATTGTTTTGATATATTTAGATCATCTTTTTATAGTTGAGCACAAATGTGGGATCTTTTGTGGTAGACTAGCCAGTCACACACTAGTCATGCTAGGAAACTTTTATATTTTTTTAGTTCTTTGTTAATTTATTTGTAATTCATTAATGTCTAACTGATAATGAGTGTGTTGCCCAGATGACTAACACAAGAGGGGGGGTGAATTGGGTTATATTAAAAAATTAATACTTATAAACTAAATATACAATATAAAATATAACCAAAATATAAAGCAGTAGGAAATATAAAGAGTAGGGTAAGAGAAAGCAAACTCAGTATTTTTACGAGGTTCAGCCCCACTGCCTACGTCCTCGCCTCAAGCTACCCCTTGAGGATTCCCAAATCCACTATTCAATCTCCTTTAGGTGGAGATAGAAACTTATTACACCTTTGAGCAGCACCGCTCCAAAGATTCCGTGTAGAACACCCTCTACACTTCCAATCACCTCACACTTGGTGATTCAACTATTCCCTGTGTAGAACACCTTCTACACACACAAGGGTTATACACACCCTCTTACTTCCAATCACCTCACACTTGGTGATTTAACTATTCCCCGTGTAGAACACCTTCTACACACACAAGGGTTATACACACCCTCTTACTGATACAAGAATTGATAGTGGGTAGGCTATCAGAAAACACTCCTCAATGAGTGAAATAAGAACAATACAGCACAAACTATATCTCTCTCAACAAGAACAAGAATTAAGGCTCAAAACTTTAGAAAAGAGAGAATGAGAGCTTTGAAAGAATGATGCAAAATTTAGCAATAGATGTGTAAGCTCTTGTTGTGAATTTTGTAAAACTCAAGTGAGCTATTTATAGGCAAATGATTTTTTAATTTCAAATTTGAAAAGATTCCCATGTCAAATAAGAGCACTATTCACTTTTCAAAAAATTCAAATAAAAACATTTCCTTTTTGCATTTGTCAAAGACAACTCCATTCATTTTTCAAAGAAATCAAACCTAATCTTTTGCTTTTCATACAAGACAAAATGAGCATGATTTATTTTTCAAACTAAATCATCTTCTTTTTGCATATGTCAAAAAAACACACAACCACCCTTTAAGATTTTCAAACAAATCATCTATCTTTTATATTTGTCAAAAAAACACACAACCACCCTTTAAGATTCTCAAACAAAATCATCTACCTTTTGCATTAGTCAAAAAAACACACCACCTCCCTTCAAGACTTTCAAACAAAATATGCACATGTCAAATATGATAATCAATCATCTTATAAAATCAAGTTTTTATAAAAAAAATATAATTTTCGAAATTATTTTGTTTGATGGTGTTATGCACATGTGAAAAACATAATTTTCAAAACTAAGACATTTAAAAATGTCTTGCATATGTGGAAAAAGTAATTTGATGTTTTATGAGAAAAAAGAGTAATTTGGAGCCTTAATCCAATTTCTAATTTTATCAAGAGATGTACAAAAATAATCTATGAGCTTCATTTGTAGACTTGATATTTTTCTTGCTCATGCTTGATTTCTTGATGTGTTTAGCTCCCTTCATGCATAGACAACTTTAGCTTGAGTTTTCAATATTATTTGTTATCATCAAAATTTATACGTAAATACGAGACTTGAAACCTTGGGTTCAACAATCTCCCCCTTTTTGATGATGACAAATACTTAGTAGAAATCTGCGACCTGCAGTAATACTTAAGCTCCCCCTGAAAATATGCGTTAGTATTTCAAGAAAAATATAAACATGATTCTAGCATATATAACAGGGTAGTATAATACTAGTATAAGACTTCTCCCCCTTTTGGCATCATTAAAAAGGAATCATAATTAAATCAATAAGATATATTCCTGCAATAACCAATAGATAAATAAAACGCTGCGTTAGTAGAGACTGTAGAGAATTCGGTGCGTAGCCACACGTGTTCGACAAAACTTGCAAAGGCTGGAGGCCTAGTTCCGGTAATTCGGTGCGGAAGGAGATTTTGTAAAGAGCTGAATAATTGAAACCACCCGTACCCGACAAAACCTGCAAAAGTTGGAGGTGTAGCTCTGGCAATTCGGTGCAAAGATTTGATCCGCTTGATGTTGCTGAAAAATGAGATATGATCATGATTTGTAAGTTTGTCTTGTTCTTATTTCCGTTTCTATAAGAGCAATCCTTAGCTTTATCTATTTCGCATCAAGCTTTCTTCTCATCTTTGCAATTTGCTTGCATTCTCATTCTACAATTTTTTTAATGGCTCGTAGAATCCCCTTCAGTGCTTCTCTTGATCAAGATTTGAGGTATCCTTCACCTCAGTCTCAATCTATTTCTGCATCTATCGTGGGTGCCATGAAGCAACAAGAGACTGATTTAGCTAATAAATCAGATCATGACGCCATTTACAAGCTTGTGGGTCTCGGAACTCGATACTCATCATCTATCGTTGCGTTTTCTGCTCGGTTGCAGTCCAAAACTCGCGAAATTGAGAAGCTTAACGAGACTGTATCTGTACTTCAACGACTTGTTTATGAGTCAAACAAAAAAATAGTAGAATTAAAGCAACAGAATAAGGATTTGAAATCCTTGCTTACCTCTTCATTTCGATTGCCTAATCCTTTAGATAAGGATGGCATGATGATTTATGATGAGCAAATGCATTTGAATGATGAGGCTAAACGTCTCAAGTTTCTATAGGTCATTTAAGATAATGAAATAAAAGTATCTAGCAGATATCCATGGTATGCATCATTCCTATTTCTCTTCTAATCATGCATAGTCTATCTTCTGGTAGGGGTTTTGTGAAAATGTCTGCCAATTGATCATGTGTACTAGTGAATTCTAATACAATATCGCCCTTTTGCACATGATCTCTAAGAAAATGATATCTAATTTCAATATGTTTGATCCGAGAATGTTGTATTGGATTTTTTGAAAGATTTATAGCACTTGTATTATCACATTTGATTGGAATGTGATTGTACATACGTTTAAAATCCTCAAGTTGTTGCTTCATGTAAAGAACTTGGGCACAACAACTACCCGCAGCAACATATTCTGCCTCAGCAGTAGATAGTGCAACAGAATTTTGTTTTTTACTAAACCAAGAAACTAGTGCACGACCTAAGAAGTGACATGCTCCACTAGTGCTTTTTCGATCTATTTTACAGCCAGCATAATCTGCATCTGTGTAGCTGATTAGATCGAAAGATGTGTGCTTAGGGTACCATAACCCTAAGTTAATTGTACCACTAAGATATCTAAGAATGCGCTTAACTGCAATTAAATGTGATTCTTTTGGAGATGATTGAAAGCGTGCACATAAGCACACACTAAACATAATATCTGGTCTACTGGCTGTCAAATATAATAAGCTACCAATCATACCTCGATATAACTTCGAGTCAACTAGTTTACCGGTTTCATCTTTATCAAGTTTAGTGGATGGACTCATTGGTGTTCCAGTTTCCTTAGCACCTTCCATCCCAAATTTCTTCAGAAATTCCTTAATATATTTCGATTGATTGATGAATGTCCCACTTTTTGCTTGCTTAATTTGCAATCCGAGAAAGAATGTAAGCTCTCCCATCATACTCATTTCAAATTCTTCCTGCATAGTCTTAGTAAAAACTTGGCACATATTTTCATTAGTAGCACCGAATATTATATCATCAACATAAATCTGAATCAAAAGAATATCATCATTTTCGTATTTAATAAAAAGAGTTGTATCAATTTTTCCTCTTGAAAAGCCTTTTTTAATCAAGAAACCACCAAGTCTCTCGTACCACGCTCTAGGAGCTTGTTTGAGTCCATATAGTGCTTTTGTGAGTTTGAAAACATGATTTGGAGAAATATGATTTTCAAAACCTGGAGGTTGCTCAACATATACCTCTTCATTTATAAAACCGTTTAAGAAAGCACTTTTAACATCCATTTGAAAAAGTTTGAACTCTTTATAACAAGCATATGCAAGTAGCATTCGAATAGCTTCTAATCTTGCGACTGGTGCATATGTCTCATCATAATCGATTCCTTCTTCTTGATTGAAACCTTGGGCTACAAGTCGAGCCTTATTTCTAGTAATGACTCCAGACTCATATTTCTTGTTTCTAAAAACCCATTTTGTTCCAATAATAGTATGATTTTTTGGTCTAGGAACAAGTGTCCAAACATCATTTCTTTCAAATTGATTAAGCTCTTCTTGCATAGCTAGAATCCAAGATTCATCAAGAAGTGCTTCGTCAATGTTTTTAGGTTCAATCTGAGATAGAAAAGCAGTATGATTGCAAATATTTCTAAGAGATGATCGAGTGCTTATACCTCGTGAAGGTTCCCCCAGAATTTGTTCCACTGGATGATCTTTCACAAATTTCCACTGTTTGGTTGCATCTTGTATTAAATTTTGATGATCTTTCCTGATATCTCCATGTTGGACTTCCTCTATTGTGTTCTCTTTGTTGAGATTGAGACTTTCCGTATTATTTATACCTACTGTTTCTTCATCAATAGATTTCTTGGAGAGTAGAGAATTAGATTCATCAAATACTACATGCATAGATTCTTGTACAGTCAAAGTCTTTTTATTGAATACTCTATAAGCTTTACTATTAGTAGAATACCCGAGAAAGATACCTTTATCAGATTTTGCATCAAACTTGCCTAAATTATCTCTGTCATTTAAAATAAAACATTTGCATCCAAATACATGAAAGTAACAAATGTTGGGTTTTTTCTCATTCCAAAGCTCATAGGGGGTTTTATCTAATTTAGACCTTAGCATAACTCTATTTATAACATAACATGCAGTACTTACCGCTTCAGCCCAAAAATAACTAGGCAAGTTGTTCTCATTGAGCATTGTTCTTGCCATCTCTTGAAGAGATCTATTTTTCCTTTCTACTACCCCATTTTGTTGAGGAGTTCGAGGAGCAGAAAAATTATGCACAAAACCATTTTCATCACAAAATGTTTCAATATTTTTATTAACAAACTCTTTTCCCCTATCACTTCGGATACTTGAAATAGTATAACCCTTTTCATTTTGAATTCTCTTGCATAACTTGGTAAAAGCATTATGTGCCTCATCTTTATGAGTAAGAAAGATGACCCAAGTATATCTAGAGAAGTCATCAACAACAACAAATGCATAATATTTTCCTCCTAAACTTGCAACTCTATTTGGTCCAAAAAGATCCATGTGTATCAGTTGCAGTGGTCTAGTAGTGGAAATATGTTTCTTGATTTTAAAAGAAGTTTTTGTTTGTTTACCAAATTGGCATGCATCACAAATTTTGTCTTTAAGAAAATTTACCTTTGGTAAACCTCTCACAAGATCATTTTTTGAAAGTTTGGAAATAAGTTCCATATTGGCATGACCTAGTCTTCTATGCCATAACCAATTAGTTTCATTTTGAACTGAAAAACAAATCGCATCTTGTGAGGTAATTTCTTCAAAATCAATTGTATAAACATTGTTACTTCTAAAAGCAATAAAACAAATATTACAATCATAATCATTCAATATAATGCACTTATCCATTTTGAAAGTAACTGTAAATCCTTTATCACATAATTGACTTATGCTTAAAAGATTATGTTTTAAACCTTCAACAAGTAGAACATCTTCAATTATAAGAGAAGACTCATTACCAATTTTACCTATTCCCACGATCTTCCCTTTCGAGTTGTCTCCAAATGTCACGTGTCCTTCTTCTTTAGATCTAAGATCAAAGAACTTAGTCTTGTCTCCCGTCATGTGTCTTGAACATCCACTATCTAAAAACCATTTATTTTTGTTCGTGGAAGACATCATGCACACCTATAAAAACAATTAAAATGATTTTTCTTGGTACCCAAGTTCTTTGGGTCCTTTATTTATTAGTATTAGAAATAAGATTTTTAGGTACCCATATGGTCCTAATAGTCATTGTATGTTTTCTTCTAATAGGACAAGCAGAATAATTATGACCATTTCTATTACAAAAATTACAAATAGCATGTGACATATATGAAGAACTTGAGTGATTATAATAGTATCCTTTTTTTAACAAAATTATTTTTATGAAAAGAATTTTGAATATTGGACTTTGATGTAGAAGGATTATCAAAAAAGTTTTTATAAGGTTTGTATTTTTGTTTTGGCATATATCCCAAGCCTGCCTTATCAAAAACACATCTTTGACTACCAAGAAGTTTTTCAAAATTTCTTTTTCCATTCGTAAAGTTTTCAATAATATTTTCTAAATCAGTTTTCTTTTTCTTCAACTCAAAATTTTCATCTTTCAAAACAATATTTTCTTTTCTTAAAATATCAATTTCGTTTGTTAAAGAAGAATTTTTCTTTTTCAAAACAGTATACTTGATACCCAATTTTTCAAATTCCTCATATACCTCTTCTAAAACATTTTGCAATTCTTCATATGAAGGATCTTCAATATTATCAAGATTTGTTACCTCAATGTCATCTTTAGCCATAAGACAAAGATTTGCTGATTCTCCATTGCTTGCTTCACTATCTGAGCTACTTGAATCATCATCCCACGTAGCTTTCATTGCCTTTTTGCCTTTGTTTCGATCTTTCTTTAGCAGAGGACAATCTGGCTTGATATGACCAGGTTTATTGCATTTATAACAAATTAAAGTGTCATTTTTACCTGAATCTTTCTTGGAAAACTTATTGAAGGATTTCCTTGGAGGAGTTTTATTTTTCTTTAAGAACCTCTGAATTCTTCTTGTTATCATCGCAACTTCTTCATCTTTGTCGTCATTTTCCTCATCTTCATCACTTTCACTTTCATGTGGAACAGCTTTAAGTGCCAAGCTCTTCTTTGACTTTCCTTCTTCTTCTCCTCTTTTCAATGTGTACTCATGGGTGATAAGTGACCCGATGAGTTCATTCACTTCGAGCTTCTTGAGGTCTCTAGCTTCAAGAATCGCTGTCACTTTTGATTCCCAACGTTTTGGTAGAGAGTTGAGAATTTTTCTTACTATCTCCACTTTGGAATAAACTTTGCCAAGAGCTGTCAAGCTATTTATGATGTTAGTAAAACGAGTGTACATACTAGAAATAGATTCATCATCATTCATCTTAAACATTTCATATTCATGAGTAAGAATATAAATTTTTGATTCCTTGACTTGAGAAGTTCCTTCATAAGTAACTTCCAAGTTATCCCAAATTTCCTTTGCTGTAGCACAAGTCATTACTCTATTAAATTCATTACCATTGAGAGCATTATATAATAAATTCATAGCAGTTAAATTCAAAGTATAAAGTCTATCGTCTTCACGATTAAACTCTTCTTCTTCCTTTTTGACCTTTACTCCATCAACTACTTTTGTTGGAATATAAGGTCCATTTACAATACATTTCCAGATTTCTCGACCTTGAGCCTGAAGGAATATTCTCATTCTAACTTTCCAGAATGAGTAATTGTCTCCACAAAAGAGTGGAGGCCGACTGCTAGATTGACCTTCACCAAATGAAGCTGCAATGTTAGCCATAAGATCTTAACTCAAAAGATAGTTAATCTTATAATAGAGCTCTAGCTCTGATACCACTTGTTGCCCAGATGACTAACACAAGAGGGGGGGTGAATTGGGTTATATTAAAAAATTAATACTTATAAACTAAATATACAATATAAAATATAACCAAAATATAAAGCAGTAGGAAATATAAAGAGTAGGGTAAGAGAAAGCAAACTCAGTATTTTTACGAGGTTCAGCCCCACTGCCTACGTCCTCGCCTCAAGCTACCCCTTGAGGATTCCCAAATCCACTATTCAATCTCCTTTAGGTGGAGATAGAAACTTATTACACCTTTGAGCAGCACCGCTCCAAAGATTCCGTGTAGAACACCCTCTACACTTCCAATCACCTCACACTTGGTGATTCAACTATTCCCTGTGTAGAACACCTTCTACACACACAAGGGTTATACACACCCTCTTACTTCCAATCACCTCACACTTGGTGATTTAACTATTCCCCGTGTAGAACACCTTCTACACACACAAGGGTTATACACACCCTCTTACTGATACAAGAATTGATAGTGGGTAGGCTATCAGAAAACACTCCTCAATGAGTGAAATAAGAACAATACAGCACAAACTATATCTCTCTCAACAAGAACAAGAATTAAGGCTCAAAACTTTAGAAAAGAGAGAATGAGAGCTTTGAAAGAATGATGCAAAATTTAGCAATAGATGTGTAAGCTCTTGTTGTGAATTTTGTAAAACTCAAGTGAGCTATTTATAGGCAAATGATTTTTTAATTTCAAATTTGAAAAGATTCCCATGTCAAATAAGAGCACTATTCACTTTTCAAAAAATTCAAATAAAAACATTTCCTTTTTGCATTTGTCAAAGACAACTCCATTCATTTTTCAAAGAAATCAAACCTAATCTTTTGCTTTTCATACAAGACAAAATGAGCATGATTTATTTTTCAAACTAAATCATCTTCTTTTTGCATATGTCAAAAAAACACACAACCACCCTTTAAGATTTTCAAACAAATCATCTATCTTTTATATTTGTCAAAAAAACACACAACCACCCTTTAAGATTCTCAAACAAAATCATCTACCTTTTGCATTAGTCAAAAAAACACACCACCTCCCTTCAAGACTTTCAAACAAAATATGCACATGTCAAATATGATAATCAATCATCTTATAAAATCAAGTTTTTATAAAAAAAATATAATTTTCGAAATTATTTTGTTTGATGGTGTTATGCACATGTGAAAAACATAATTTTCAAAACTAAGACATTTAAAAATGTCTTGCATATGTGGAAAAAGTAATTTGATGTTTTATGAAAAAAAAGAGTAATTTGGAGCCTTAATCCAATTTCTAATTTTATCAAGAGATGTACAAAAATAATCTATGAGCTTCATTTGTAGACTTGATATTTTTCTTGCTCATGCTTGATTTCTTGATGTGTTTAGCTCCCTTCATGCATAGACAACTTTAGCTTGAGTTTTCAATATTATTTGTTATCATCAAAATTTATACGTAAATACGAGACTTGAAACCTTGGGTTCAACAGAGTGTGTGTATGAGTAACTCTTTACTATATATGTAGCTTTTTTTCTTGTCAATTTGTATATGAGTTACTCTTTAATATCCTCTTACGGATTCAACATCTTATTTCGACAGGTATAGGCTATTATATTGCTGGAGTGATGGTCCTTCATATCTTCCAGAAATCGAAATCTGCTACTGCGTTTATTTGTGCCTTTTTAGTTGGGTTAGTCATGCATTTTTATTTTTTTAAGTTTTGATTGATGTGGTTTAATTTTTGTGTCTTATTATCTGAGTACAGGAAAAGAAAGTAGAAGACATGTCTATATAGCTGAACTTAGTTTAGTTCATAATGTCTTATCTCGTTATATATATTAAGCCTATATAGCTAAACTTAGTTTGGTTTCTAAAACTTGTATGTATTGGGTATAGATTAAGTTTGTAAAAATAAATGTATATTTTAACCTATATTAGAGTATTTGTTATGATTATTTTTTGCTTAAGTCGCATTTTTTTAGTTTCTAATTTTTTTTTTCTAAATTCTCTTAGCATTTGCCATGAACATAACTTGTGACAAATACTTTTTCTCCATAATATTAGTAGTGGAAACAAGTTATATGCCATCAATGTATTCGTGGGTAAAAGTTTTTTTCGGTCTATTGTCTTCGTGGATATTATCATCTTTGACACTACAATTGAGTGGATGGAAATGTTATTTGCCACGAATTTTGCATGTTATATCCACAATGTCAGGTGGTGGGAAAAAGTTCGTATTTGCCATGAAATAAAACTTTGGTGGAAAATTATTTTTGTTTATGGATTATATGCCACCAACGTCCCACCAACAAATTTAGTGGGAAAAAAACATTTTTCACTTAACATATGTTTTTTTCTACCATATAACTTTGTGGTAAAAAGCCCAAAATCTTGTAGTGTAATACCGTTTGAAGACTAGTTTGTACCAAAACCAGAAAAACTTTAACCATTTCAATTTGCTTTCTGAGAGATAATATGCAGGTTTATATAATAATTAGCTTGTTTAAGTTATTTATTTGCACGAGTATTTTATTTTTCTTCCAATACCTTTTATAAGGAGTTGGGGATATATATACACTATATACAATACATTTTGCCTTTTGTGACAGCCAAAATAGTCCATCAAAATAACTAAACCACGAATATCACCTAAAAGGTGTCACAGAAATAATTAGTGATGGTTTACTATTCAATCATCACAAAAAAAAAAGAAAAAAATTGATACTTGGAAGTCTTTCGTGTGATGCAACGTTCAAATGTGCAATTTTTTCCAGTTGAAATCTGGCACAAAAAATAACGATCAAACGTCTAACTGAACGTTCGAACGTAAACCCGACCGATTGACATCCAAAGTACTACAGAAGTTGACGTTCGTCGATTATGTTTCGAACGTTTCATATTGACATTCGAACATTAACTGCCTTATAACGTTCCAATGTTGCATTCAAATGTTAATGGAGAAGTATTCGAACGTAACGTGTATAACGTTCGGATGGTCTACAAATGTTAATAGTTTAAACATTCAAACGTTTTGTGCGTTTGAGAGTGAATACGTTCGAACGTTGAGGTATTACAGTCGAATGCTTTATTATAACACTAATTTCATAAAATTATATAACATACAAATTGTACCATAAATTTAACAACTAATAATGTCTTATAAAGATGCAAAATTAGATATATGTTAAAAGTCCTAAACAAACATAACATTGATAAAAGTTATTTTTTCTTCTTTCTTCGTTCACTATGATCCTACTGTAGTGACATAACACATTTAATTTAGATCACTATATCTCCCTCTATACTTGCTCGTAGACTTCAATGCGCATTTTTTTTCTCTTGGTCTCTTTGTCGCTCCCGCCAACGTGTCTCTAAATTAGACTGTCCTGCCAAGAGAGACTCCAACTCCTGTTGTCTTGATCTCATATACTAGATTTCTTGTCGTACTGCATCTCAAAGGTAAAATTATTAACTTGTGAAGTCGAGGTCGGGGAGGATCAACCAAGATGCTTGAAAGATTGTCCCAAACCTTTTACCACACTAGACTTAGTTCCAATCACTTGCGTGAATATATCAATATCACTAGGAGAGAATTCCCGAGAAGCTGAATGCATCTCTATCATTTTTTTTCTTGCAATTAGAAAGAAAACACACAACAAGTAATATTAAAAGAAATACAAATTAATCAAAAATAAATTATAGACATGTTGACTAATTTATTTTGAAAAATTAACTTCATTTACATAATTATGATCCGCCACGAGAGGATTCATCCACTTATTGTGCTCATTAGTGTAGACATCAGCATAGACATGAATGAGGAAAAACAATTAATGTTAGTACTTAAATAAAATAATATGAGAAAAATAAGTGAATTTCTATAAGTTATTAATACCAGCTTATTAGTAAAACGCTTGAATGACCTTAAACCAGTATGATGGTAGACAGTCAAAGCAGTTCTATTCCATATATTTATAGAATTTAAGTGCTACAAAATAAATTAAAAACTTTAATTGTAATATAAATAATATAATATTATATAATATAATATAGAAAGAATATAAATGTAAATAATTATAGGATATAAATTTAGAATACCTAATAATCTAGACTTACGAAAACATGACAACACTTACTCCAATAATCTAACTTCATCTTTTGGAAAGGGGAGTGCACAGCCTCTTCCAACATTTTAAATTTTTTGAAGTACTGGTCATGACATTATCCCTTGTGATGCCAAAATAGTGTAGCTATCAACTCGTTGACGGTTCACACATCTTCACTATAATTAAAATTGAGGTCGAATTTATATTAAGAAATGAATTACGTCAAAAATATGAAATCAAACTTAGGTGAAAAAATGTACTTTTAAAGTAAACTCACTAGCATACGACTCAACCTATTTACGTGAAAAAATATGGAACAACAGGAAAAAAAAATCTTTGATACCACTATAAGAAAACACAATAGAATATCTCAAGCACAACTTATTGAATTGTTCCACAAGTTTATCCAATTTGAAGTTTTGAACAAATGATCCAACAAACCTTAAGCATCTCATCTTAGTGATAAAGTGTATTACGTAAAATAAAGTAGCATTCAACACATCCACAATCTAGATACTTTTTTAAAAGAGAATAAAAAGAAAGATTCTTTCTTCTGTAGAATATTTCAGAGAATCATTTGAAGGAGAATATATATAGTCCTCCCTAATTTATGAATCATTTGTTGCATTGCCCATATATATCAATAAATTTTTTTTGGACTGTATGTATGCATTTGGTACGGCTTGCCTTAAAAGCCAGGCTTACTCGTTGAACTAAAGTAGTTGTTGCCATTTTTACTCTCAAGCATGTAACGCATGTCCATTACAATGCCGTTCTGGGATAGCTAGGAGGGGTTTGCCCATGTGGAAGCCCCTCCATCTTACAAGTCATATAACTGGTTGACTTTTTCACTCTAATCTATCCCACATATTCCTAATTGCAATTTGGAAAGAGAATGTGAGATAGACATCATGAATCATGTGGACTATATATATATATTTGCAACATTTAATGTTATTTGTGGATAATGTGGATCTCAGTATTTAATATTGTGAATCCCCGTATTCATGTATTTATTTCACTTGACTTCAAGAAAATTTTTATCAAAGGTATATGATGATTATTTCGATCGTGTAAATTAGACTAAAGATATCAATACATGCAAAGTGGTCTTCGAAACATATATAATTATATTTTTATCGCTAGTATAAGTTTTGTTATATATCTTTGATACATCAAACGGAATAAGCTGTTACGTATGCATTAAACACAACACATGATGATGAGGATTAACGTCCCTCGACACAAGAAGGTAAAAAAAAAAAAAAAACTAATTATAAAACAACAAAGATTTTGTTGATCGAGTAGTTCTTGATCACCCGACTGACTGGCTGCAGACTACGTACTCTCAAGCTTTGTGAGGGAAAAGGCGAACGGGCAGACCTTTCGCAGGCATGGGCATGGGGTCAACTATAATTTTCTCATCAGGAATCATTTTCTCCCACTTGAACCTTTTGACCAAGTGGTGCATGAAAACAAGTATTTCCAAACGTGCATATTCTTTGCCAGGGCACATTCTTGGTCCCCCACCAAATGGAACAAATGTGTAAGGAGCTGGTCCATTTCCTTCAAATCTACTCGGGTCAAATTTCTGAGGTTCAGGGAAGTATTGTGCACTCTTATGTGTTGAGTTTGCACTCCAGTAGAGCTGCACAAGATCATGCACAATAATATATATTATTAACTAATATTGTAGATTTATTTATTTATATTTTAGTTATTCTTATATGTTTTTAATTAAGAGAAATACTCTAATCACAAAATAATTATATAAAAAAATAATTTCATAAATTGCTGTGGTTTGATCGTATGATCTATCAATATCAGATTATAATGTTACTTTTATTATAAAGTAGATTTAATAATTCAGATAAAATCAAGTCAGTTTGTGAGATTGTTTTTGTGTAATTTTTTTGTGTATGTAACAATCCTATTTAATTCATATTACCTTCCAGCCCTTTGGAATGGAGAAACCATTGAAGACGAAGTCAGTAAGGGCTTCTCGAAAAGCTCCTTGAAGGGGAGGAGCAAGTCTCAACACTTCACAAGCCACGTTCCATGAGTATTTCATCTTTTGAATATCATCCCAGTTCAATAACTCCCCTGGCGCCTTTGACTTGGCTATTTCCATTTGCTCTAAACAATTGATGATGAATAATTAATATAATTAAGTTCAAATAAAAATATATTTTGGCCGGCTTAAGGAATAAAAAACAAATCGTATTAGAACTAATTAATTATAAGATGCCCCATCCAAATGTCCTTAATTAGATCAATACATGCATCCATGTTGTCCATGTGCTAAAGACATAAAAATAATGCATCATGTGAACATGCATATTGATATTGCTTAAATTCAAAGGAAGCAGAGATCAGATTGTATATATAGTTCCAAAACTGGAGAGTTGACTTTAATAGAGCTGGCATGCGGTTGATCCGGTCAATTAAATATATGTAAGTTTATTTGACTATTCTCATTTAACAAGAAATAATAAAAAAATAATTTTCGTTTCCTAGTTAATTATATGTAATTTTATAATATAATATGAGAAATGATACAGCTTGTAATTATAACTAGAGTGGGGAAGCATGCATTCCTTTTAAAAAATTAAGTGGATTATAAATCTAGACCCACATAAGAAATTACTTTTTAATATAAATCCTGTTTTTTGTAAAAGGAGTAGGTGGAAATTGCATACCTTAAGATTAAATCTAGCATTACTTTTTTTATTATTTCTTTTTAAATTTTGTGTATATTATGATTATGAGTCTACTCTGTTAGTTTTGCGGCCAAAAAATTAAGGTCCCTATATTTATAATCAATCTATGCATCTGAGTGAGATTTTGTTTTTTCCTTTTCTGAAGACCACCATCAATCACAAATTATAGAAAAGAAATTATAAATGAGAAATAAAAAACGATCCCATAATTTATGATATGATCCAGGGGTACAATTTTTATAGGCATTAAACATTCAAAATTAAAGTAATGCAAATAGAGAACACGATAAACAAACCGGAAATGAAAAAAATATTTACCGTTGTAAACTCCTTCATAAATCTCAGGAAGCTCCGAAAGATACTTAACAATGAAAGTGCAGGCAGCACTGGCTGTGTCGTGTCCACCGATGAGCAAACCGAGAATTTTGTCGGCAATGTCGAGTTCACCCATGTACTGTCCACTCTCATCGCAGGTCAAAAGCATGTGAGACAATATGTCTTGTGTTGGAGTTGCTTTCCCCTCAGCCAAATCAATCTTTCTCTGCTTTATGATCTTAACGAGCTCCTTCCTAATGAAGTCTGAAGCTTTTATTGCGCGGTTGAATGGTGTTCCCGGCAAGTCAATCGGAACTGATATGAGCCCCGACGCCAACACCTGGAATGGTTCTGAAAATTTTGCTATATGGTTGGGATCTTCAACACTGATGAACACCTTGGAAGCCACCCAGAATGTATAGCTGTTGATGACAGTGATAACCAGTACATATATAAATACATATATCTGAGATGAAAGATCTTTCCCTTTTGAAAAATACATTAGACATAAAAGTATTACATAAAAATAAATTCATAAATGAATATGATTTATTTTAATTATAAAATAGATGTAACGAATTCCTTGAAATCTTAATATCAATTTATAAATTAATTTTTATATAATCTTTTTTGTATATATATCAATTCTTATATCATTTACCAGAATTTTACTTCTAATGCAGTGTGAATGGTGTAAACTTACGAATGAAGGCATGAAAAGAACATTTATGTTCTGAAGAAATGGTAGTTTTGGTACCTTTTTGCGAGAGGGAATACAACAACTTCTTTCTTGTTTTCCCAACCAGCAGCAAAGTGCCTTGCAGCAATTGTGTCCATGATACCGACGTAACGTTGTAAAGCTTCGGGCTTGAGGAAACTTGGCAGCAGCTTTCTCATCTTCTTCGCCTCTTCTTTGGAGCTGGTTTGTTGAGAACTAGGGAAAACTTTGTTGACTGAGTCAGGCCACCAAGAAATGACAAGCTTGTTCTCGTTGGAGAACAAGAACTTGTTACATGCTGCACCGGCAAAGACTGCTGCCGGCTGCCCGAGAAGGGAGGTTTTGAATACTTCGGAGGAGAACTTGGTCATCCTATCAAAGATGAACTTCTCAGGGTGTCCTTTCCATCCGGTGGACAAGAACTCGAGGCTCTCACCAATGAACGGATAGCCGGTCTTGCCCGGGGGAAGATTCGGGCCGGTGAATTGGGATCGATGCTTGTAGAAGAGGACAAAGAGGGAGAGGGAGACGAGAGAAACGAAGAGGAGGAGAAGGGAGAGATAGAAATGCTCCATGTAATTTGTTGACAGTGGTGCTGTGTTGGGTGTGAAGAGGCTAGGATTTGAGTGATTTGTTACAATATTTGCTGGCTTATATAGCCAAATTGCTTTTGGTAATTTCGGAAAAATAGGATCTTAATTTGAGTCGGTGAGAGTGTCAATATCAAAGTCAAACAAAGATGGCTGATTACTCAATTTAATACTAGGTTGGCAAGATACAACGGGATTAGTATTTTATGCAAGGCAAGAACCCCATCCGGCCAAAAGCAATTATATCCAATTTTTTTAGCAAGCTGTTCGACCATATATTAATAATTTATAAGCTCAATTAAATTAAATTACAGAATTATCATCACTAGCTTAAATGAAAGGTAATATCGACGGCCAAATATTATCACGCGCCAGCTATTTCTTTCCACAAAAATTTATCAATCAAAACCTATAAAACTTATAATGACTAGTTTTACTGTATAAAGTCTACCTGATTTTTTTACACGACAAATGGTGCTTAATTTTTTCCGTGTATATATGGAGCACTAGTTTAATTTTTAGATGCTTTTGTATTATGAGGCGGGAAATGACTATAAAAGAAACTACTTGGAAATGACTAGTGAAAAAGCGGTAGCTAATTACCTTACACACCTAGAGGGGGGGTGAATAGGTGTTTAACAAAAACAATAGCAGTTTTAAAAAATTAATCAACATAAACAAGCAATCAATGGAAAAATCAACACAAGGATTTTGGTTACGAAGTGGAAACTCATTTGAAGAACCTCTTCAAAATCTAAAACCACTCCGGGTGTAAGACACCACCTCTAATCCACTATAGAAATTTTAGTTTGTTACAACAAATTTAGAAACACTCACAGACCCACTGTAGCAACTAAACTTGGCTTGCAACACCACGAGTGACCCACTCGATCTCTACACGCATGTAGTGCCGGAACTCCGACCTTTCTATAGCTTCTCACACGAACAACTTGATTTCTTCATCCAAGCTCCTTGAAGAACTCTTCCAGCTTGATGACCACGTCCACTCCAATGGACTCACTAAAAGTTTGAATGTGTGTTGTGAGGGAGTAATATAATCCAAGAGAGAATGATCTTTGAAACAATGGAGAAGTTTCTCTCAAGGGATGAAATGTGGCTCCTTGGTTTTTCCTCTGTATCTTTTTCCCCCTTTGCAGCAGAAGACTTAAGGATATATTTATATCCCACCTCCTGAAACGGCGCTTAAACCCTAGAGAAATTCGTGAAACCTTAACTTCGCTCGAGCGAGGTGTCGAGCGAGGGTCGAGCGAAGTCTCTGCCTGGACTTCGCTCGAGCGCCATGTCGAGCGAGGGTCGAGCGAAGTCTCTGCCTGGACTTCGCTCGAGCGCCATGTCGAGCGAGGGTCGAGCGAGATCACTGTGTTCGGTATTTCTCGAGCCAATTTGATCCTCTTCAAGTGTACTCTGTCCACCATTAGTTACAACTCAATTATATTAGGTTTTTCACTAGAAAATTGCCAACTACTAAATTTTACATCAACAATCTCCCCCTTTGGCATTTCTGTGACAAAACCTCTAACCTATACATTGGACCTAATCCTATCACACACAAACAACAGGACTTCCACATGTAGGTTTTAGTCTTGGCAAGTGAAGTATCTGCACACTTAACAAACATGTAAACGTACCAAAAGAAAACACTTGCAAGGAATTTAACAGATGAACTCAGAAGTAAAGAAATTTTGCCATAAAAATTTAACACTAAAACTTCAATAGCAATCAGTCCAACACAGAATACATCAAGAGAATAATCACATAGTAAAACTAAGAACAACAAGCTACTAGTTACTCCCCCTAAATCTAGCTACTCCTCCCCCGATCACTCCCCCTTTTTGTCAGAAATGGCAAGGGCTCTCAATCTTCATCAGTCTCGTCCTCATCAGCAAGAAGATGCTGAACTTGATTTCCAAGCTCAATCACTTGAGTGTCAAGTGTGTCAAACCGAGCATTGATGTGAGTATCCAATTGAGTAACCCGAGTCTCAAGACTGTTAAGTCGGTTATCAATGCGAGTATCCATGCTGGTCACAGACTGCTGAATGCTAATCAGAAAGTCCAATAGGGTCTGTCGGGATGGTTCTGTAGCTGGTGGCATCAAACCCGAGCTGGAAGGACCCGAGCTGGTCTCAGGAGCGTGAGGAATAGGTCTGGTCTGAGTAGAATGTGCAGGAGCGGGTTCAATATTAGGAAGATGCGCCTGACTTAGCTGCATTGTCTTCCGGCCAATCGGTGTCTTCAGGCTCACTCTAAGCTCCTGGGGCGGGAAGGCCACAGACTGAGACACTGCTATCCTCGTAATGAGACAGGCAAGAGGAAGACCAGTTCGAAAATTGGACGACATATGGGCCTCAATCATGACCCGACAGAGAAGACCGCCCAAATCTATAGGGACATCAGTGAGCAATGCATGTAGGAGAAGAGCACGATCCGGACCAATGTCACTATAATGACCAGTGGGGTATATGTTGGTCAGAACAATCCGACTCACAATTTGGTATGCATGGGGAAATGACTTGGTCGCTAGAGGAGGAATCCCAGTCCAAGTCATAGGAGTCCTAGTGAGAAAACGACCCAAATCAGGTCTACTAGGGGCTGGGGTATGGAGATAGGGGTAAATAGGATTGTTTACTCGAGGTACCCCCAACAAATTTGCCAAGAGATCGGGAGTCACCCGGAAAGTGATATTCCGGATATCAACTTGAAAAGTTCCCTCTGAAATGTCATGTATATTTGAGTAAAACTCCCTGACCAACTCCACCGAGGGAGCGGGATGACCAGTGGTTAAAGCAAGCCACTGGCGCGACTCAAAAATCTGAGGGACAATGGGATAGGTATCCCGAAACTCACCTAGAAGAACTTCACGTTCCACAAGAATGGAGCGATGGGAAAAGTTCTGCGTGTAGAGTTCCTCAGCTTGAGGACTGTGGAAATAAGTCCGAGATGCGGATGGGGCAGTGCGAGGACGAACACGCCGAGATGCCATGGCAGCTGTAGATGGACCAAGTACAGACAGTGAGACATATATGATATGATGTGGAGATGGATGTCCATTATGCCTAAAATGCCTAAAAATGCCTTATATGCCTAACAATGCCTTATATGCCTAACATGCCTAAAAAGTGACCCACAATGTTCTAAACAAGGTGTGCAGACTATGAATGATACCTACAATTTGTCTAAAGAGCAATGCACCAAAGGAGAGACAAAATGGAAAACAAAATTTCATTGAGGCATTTCATCGAACAGGTAGTGTGCATGCTGTGCAATCATGGGTTTAACACCCAATCAATTATCCCATTCTTCCCTACATACAACACTATGCTAATAGGTTCATCCATACCAAAGATGAACCACCAAGTTTATAAATATAAATCGGAAAGAAGAAAAGAAAAAAAAAAAATAACCCAAACACAACCCATGAATGTAATGCAACGGGAAAGAAAAGAAAAGAAAAAAATGAAGAAGAAGTGGATAGAGATAGGCTTACCGGTGATTGAGGGTTTGAGAGGAAATGTTGGATTGAGTGATTGTGAGAAGATGAGTGAAGTTTGAGAAAGGAGGGAAGAGTTTCGGCAATCTGGGCTTATCGCGCGATGCAGAGCTCAATATAAGGGTTTTTCGCTCGAGCGAGATTTTATGGTCGAGCGAGATATCGAGCGAAATTGCAGCCCCTTTTTTTTTTTTTTTTTTTTTTTTTTTTTTTTTTTTTTTTTTTTTTTTTTTTTTTTTTTTTTTTTTAAAAAAAATCATAGCAGAGCAAATGTAAAATAATATCATACTCTAAATGCCACGCAAGTATAAAGACTGTATGTCACAATTAATATGACTCTGCGTGTTTAGCCAGTGCTCTTGCTCAATCAAGAAATTTTAACAGAGAGGTGTGAGTGGGGTTGGGCTAAACAAGAAACCATAAGAGCTTGGGAGACCCGTGAAGGCGCAGAAAGTCAAACCCAATGCTGCTAGGACCTAATTTCTTGTGTCTAATAGAACCAGAGTCAGGATTTCTATTTTGGCCCTTTTTCTTTCTTTCTTCCCCTTTTTTTTTTTTTTTTTTTTTTTTTTTTTTTTTTTTTTTTTTTTTTTTTCGTTTATTTAATACAATAATAGAGCCTCTTCATTTTCTTTCCTTGTTGGATACAAAGGATCTCACACAGGTCATCTAGCCAGAGGTCAATTCTGATCACTCGTAAGGCTCCCCCTTACACTTTTGATTGCCTCCCCAAAGTCTCACATAATGTCAAATGTCAAGAGATTGAGCTAGGCGTGCAGTGTGTGTGGCAAAACGCATATTTAAGGTGACACACATCTTCCACCTTTGCAACATAAGCCTATGATACAATTTTCACAAGACACATGCTTGAAGGTGTGCTGTCTAGTAGTAAGGTCATGCATCACATTGAAGAAAAATGCGCATGAATCAGGGAAAGACAAAGAAGAGAATGAAGACAAGAAAAATAACAATTAAAAAAAATGATATGCATGCAATGTATGAAATGCATGTTACATCTCTTGTGTTAAGGCACAAATACCAATAGCCTTTCTAAGACACTCAAAACGAAGACCATCTAATGGTTTGGTAAAAAGATCGGCTAATTGATGTTCGGTGGGAATGTACTCAAGAGTAATTACATGTGTTTCCACAAGTTCCCGAATGAGATGATGCCTAATGTCAATATGCTTGGTCCTAGAATGTTGGACAGGATTTTTAGAGATGTTGATGGCACTGGTATTATCACAATAGATGCTCATCACACCTTGAGTAATACCATAGTCACGAATCATTTGTTTCATCCACAGCAATTGAGTACAACAACTCCCAGCAGCAATGTATTCAGCCTCAGCTGTAGACAAAGAAATGGAGTTTTGTTTCTTACTCATCCAAGCAACAAGATTTGTTCCCATATAAAAACATCCACCTGAAGTGCTCTTTCTATCATCTGCATTTCCAGCCCAATCAGCATCAGAGTAGCCTGCAAGCTCAGTGTTAGACTCTCTGGAGTACCAAATTCCATAATTCACTGTAGCATTCACATAGCGAAGTATGCGTTTGACAGCCACAAGATGAGATTCTTTGGGGTTTGCTTGGAATCTAGCACAAACGCCAACACTGAAAGCAATGTCAGGTCTACTAGCAGTGAGATACAGTAGACTCCCAATCATGCTTCTGTACAGAGATTGCTCAACTCCCTTTCCTGACACATCAGCACTAAGTTTTACACTTGTGCTCATGGGAGTTCTAGCATGGCTACTCCCATCTAATCCAAATTTTTTCAGCAGGTCCTTTGCATATTTAGACTGGGATATGAACAATCCTTCATCTAGCTGTTTTACTTGGAGTCCCAAGAAAAAAGTTAGCTCACCCACCATACTCATCTCAAATTCATTCTTCATTTCTTCTGCAAACTCGAGAGCTAGGTCATCAATGGATGATCCAAACACAATATCATCCACATAGATTTGAGCTACAGTTATCTCCTCACCCACTTTCCGGATAAAAAGTGTTCTATCCACACTTCCTCGCAGAAACTTGTGTTCCAAAAGATACGAAGTTAGCCTCTCATACCAGGCTCTGGGAGCTTGTTTCAAACCATACAGGGCTTTCTTCAACCTGTAGACATGATTAGGATATTTTGGATCCTCAAAACCTTTTGGTTGCTCTACATACACTTCTTCTTGAAGGATCCCATTTAGGAAGGCACTCTTTACATCCATTTGATAGAGTTTGAAACACATATGGCAAGCAACACTTAATAGTATTCGGATTGACTCAAGCCTTGCCACCGGTGCAAATGTCTCATCAAAGTCTATTCCTTCCATTTGGGCATAACCTTGTGCCACCAATCTTGCCTTATTCCGTACAATCATTCCATTTTCATCAGATTTGTTCTTGAAAATCCATTTGGTACCTACAACATTGTGCTTTTCAGGCCTTGGGACTAAGTACCACACATCATTTCTCACAAATTGATTAATTTCTTCATGCATGGCATTTGTCCAATTCTCATCCTTTAAGGCTTCTTCCACCCTTTTTGGTTCAATCTGAGAGATGTAACATGAGTGAGCTAGTTGACTTATCACTTTCTTCCTCAACCTCATTCCTTCATTTACATTCCCGATTATATTATCTTGAGGATGGTTTAGCTTCACTCTCGAAGATGGCTCCTTGTGAGTATGAACTTTCTCAGTTGATGAGGTCTCTTGATTTTCATCAAGTTCACTAGAGTTCTCTTCAGTTCCACTTGGTGTATCAATTAGATTTTGATTCAACTTCTCTTTAGGAGAATCATCTATAACCACATTGATGGATTCCATGACAGTTTGAGTGCGTAGATTGTAACATCTGTAAGCACGACTGTTTCTAGAATAACCAAGGAATATTCCCTCATCACTCTTTGGGTCAAACTTACCCAGATTTTCCCTATCTCTCAAAATGTAACACTTACTCCCGAACACCCTGAAGTACTTCACATTTGGCTTCTTTCCTTTCCACAGCTCATATGGTGTCTGAGAAGTGTTGGGTCGAGGATAGACTCTATTCACAATGTGACATGCTGTGTTCACAGCTTCACCCCAAAAATGAGCAGAAACATTTTTGGTATGCATCATAACTCGAGCCATTTCTTGAATAACTCGATTTTTTCTTTCAACAACTCCATTTTGCTGTGGAGTAATGGGAGCAGAGAATTCTTGACGAATGCCTTCTTCATCACAAAATTTCTCTAAACTTGAGTTATCAAATTCTCGTCCATGGTCGCTCCTGATTCTGACAATAGGGTTCCCTTGTTCATTTTGAAGCTTCTTACATACGTTCCTTATCACATTTGAAGCCTCACCCTTTTCCCTCAAAAATTCTACCCAAGAGTATCTGGTGAAATCATCTACCATCACCAGTATGTATTTCTTACCCCCCAGACTTTCAGTCCTAGAGGGTCCCATAAGATCAATGTGTAACAACTCTAAGGGTCTTTTGGTCAGGATATCTGTTGTGTTCTTGTGGGCTGCTCGAACTTGTTTTCCCACTTGACATGATCCACAAACAGATGTCTCCACTTTCCCAAGTTCGGGCAGTCCAATCACCATTTCTTTCTTAGCAATCTTTGACAAATTTTTGTGATTCACATGCCCAAGTCTTTGATGCCAGAGAGTAGTGGCCTCACTTTTAGTACTATTGCAGCTGTACTGTGAAGTGGGAGAGATGCCATAGCAATTGTCAGAGGTCCTGATTCCTTGCATCAAGCATTGTCCATTGTTATCAGAAACAATGCACATATCTTTTGAAAACCGAACTTCAGCACCATAATCACACATTTGGCTTATGCTAAGAAGATTTGCTTTTAATCCGTCAACATACAGAACTTCTCTCAATGCCGGTAGTCCAGTAATGTTGATTTCACCTTTCCCAATTATGTTCGCTTTACCTCCATCTCCAAATGTCACTGTCCCACATTTGTACTCTTCAATTGTCTCAAAAAGAGTTTTATCACCGGACATGTGTCGAGAACACCCACTGTCAAGATACCACAATGAATTGTTCTGGGTCTTCAAGGCAATGTGAGCTATGTGACATGTGGCTCTTTTCTCCTTCTTGATCCACACTCTTTTGATTTTTGGAGAGTTGACTCGCACAGTCTTCTGGGTACTTGTCAGATTGTCTACCTTGACATTTAGAAAGTCATTTTGTCTAGTGAGGGCCATGACTTGATCCCACAAATTGAAGTGACCTCTTCTTGAGTCTCTCTTTTCATTTCTCATAGGAAACTTATTAAGCACATAACAGTTTGGTCGGATGTGTCCATACTTGCCACAATTATGACATGTCCGATTTTCTCTGTAGGTTTGTTGTCCCCTGAAAGACAAGTCATCCTTAGGAGATTTTCTGGTGAGTCTTTTAAGTCTCAAGCAATTTGTTTTCACATGACCCAACTTCCCACAATGATGACACACGGGTCTCGTGTTGTGAGCTATTTGTTTCTCTTGAGATGAAACAAACTTTTGTGCATGTATAACTTTCTTTCCCTTTGCTAGTGAGTGATTTTTCACCATGCTGTTTTGAGGATTTTTCGAGCTTGTACCCACTTCAAACTTTCCTCCAACATATCCTATTCCACTCTTGTCTCCTGAGGGCTTTCCAAGAGTTAGAATTTTGTCCAGATTTTGTTTTCCAGTGGAAAAGGCTTGCAATCTTCCCTTTAGCTGGGTTAATTCATTTTCCTTAGTTTCCATAGCATCTTCCAAAACCTCACTTTTCTTTCGTAATTGGTCAGTCAAGATATAAGCTTCATTCAGTTTGCCTTGGAGCTCATCATTTTCTTGTTTGCACTGATTTATCTTTTCAGTCTGTGCTTTGTTGGCTTTTCTCAGTTTCATGCACTCATTGTAAAGTTTTTCATAGATTTCTTGCAGTTGATCTTCACACTCGGACTCATCTTCCGGTATGTTACAATCATCAGAGGCTTGTTCACTGCACTGATCTATGTCTCCAACGGAGGATGTAAACGCCATGTAGTTGAGATTCCTTTTTGGAGTGGAGTTGCCAGATGAGTCACTCGATTCAGACTCACTTTCACTTAGAGAAGCAATCTTTGCCTTTTCTTTGCTCTTCTTATAATTTGCACACTCCAAGCGAATGTGACCAAATCCATGACATTCATGACACTGTACTCGTGTCTTGTCCTTGTTAGGCCTAATGTAATTGTTGGAGTCTCTTTCCTTATTCTCTGAGCTTGACCCCTCAATATATCTTCCAAACTTCTTCTTCTCTGGTCTTTGGCTCCTGTGCCTTTTTGCTACAAACATTTTTCTGAACTTCTTAGCATAAAATGCTATTTCTCTGTCACTCATTGCTAATTCATCGAATGACTCATCTGAGTCCTCTTGAATTGTATTAAGAGCAATGGACTTGCTCTTCCTATCCAATGGCAGAGTATGTTCATAAGTTTGCAGGGAACCCACCAGCTCTTCTATTTTCATGACATCCAAGTCTTTACTTTCCTCAATTGCAGTAACCTTGGGACGAAATCTCTCAGGAAGAGATCTGAGGACTTTTCTTACAACTCTATTTTCTGGGATTTTGTCTCCCAAGTTGAACCGAGAGTTCACAATGTCATTTAATCTTGCATAAAAGACATCAAATGTTTCATCCTCTTTCATTCTAATTTCCTCAAAGCTGGTGGTAAGCATTTGGAGTTTAGAATTTTTTACAGCCCTAGTTCCCTCGTGAGTGATCTCAAGAATGTCCCATGCCTCTTTACTTGTATTACACATGGAGATTCGTTTGAACTCCTCCTGAGACACGGCCATAAAAATTGCATTTAGGCCTTTACTATTCCAGTTAATTTCACTCAACTCATCCTTTGAGTAGTTGTCCACGTCTGTGGGAACTTCTACTCCATTAACAATGGTGACGGGCTCTTTCCATCCTCTTATCAAGGACACCCACACACGTTCATCTATAGACTTAAGAAACGCTCTCATTCGAACTTTCCAATAAGCATAGTTGCTACCATCAAAATATGGTGGTGATGAGAGGGATTGAGACCTATCCATTTTGACCACCAAAGCAGAATCACACTCAGGAAATTAATCCTAACGAAGTGTACCCGCTCTGATACCAATTGAAAAAGCGGTAGCTAATTACCTTACACACCTAGAGGGGGGGTGAATAGGTGTTTAACAAAAACAATAGCAGTTTTAAAAAATTAATCAACATAAACAAGCAATCAATGGAAAAATCAACACAAGGATTTTGGTTACGAAGTGGAAACTCATTTGAAGAACCTCTTCAAAATCTAAAACCACTCCGGGTGTAAGACACCACCTCTAATCCACTATAGAAATTTTAGTTTGTTACAACAAATTTAGAAACACTCACAGACCCACTGTAGCAACTAAACTTGGCTTGCAACACCACGAGTGACCCACTCGATCTCTACACGCATGTAGTGCCGGAACTCCGACCTTTCTATAGCTTCTCACACGAACAACTTGATTTCTTCATCCAAGCTCCTTGAAGAACTCTTCCAGCTTGATGACCACGTCCACTCCAATGGACTCACTAAAAGTTTGAATGTGTGTTGTGAGGGAGTAATATAATCCAAGAGAGAATGATCTTTGAAACAATGGAGAAGTTTCTCTCAAGGGATGAAATGTGGCTCCTTGGTTTTTCCTCTGTATCTTTTTCCCCCTTTGCAGCAGAAGACTTAAGGATATATTTATATCCCACCTCCTGAAACGGCGCTTAAACCCTAGAGAAATTCGTGAAACCTTAACTTCGCTCGAGCGAGGTGTCGAGCGAGGGTCGAGCGAAGTCTCTGCCTGGACTTCGCTCGAGCGCCATGTCGAGCGAGGGTCGAGCGAAGTCTCTGCCTGGACTTCGCTCGAGCGCCATGTCGAGCGAGGGTCGAGCGAGATCACTGTGTTCGGTATTTCTCGAGCCAATTTGATCCTCTTCAAGTGTACTCTGTCCACCATTAGTTACAACTCAATTATATTAGGTTTTTCACTAGAAAATTGCCAACTACTAAATTTTACATCAACAACTAGAGATGGAGCTTGTGCACCTCATGTTGCATAGTCAAATAACGCAACATTTTGTAAGCCAACCATTCGACAATAGTACCACTCCATCTCATGTACACACCATGCGTGGACTGTACACCCAAAAGTTGACCATAATTAATAATTTATAAGCTCAATTAAATTAAATTACAGAATTATCATCACTAGCTAAATTATAATAATTGTCCTATTATAAATTACATAAAATTAATACAACTAATAAATTTCAAAATATGTCCTAATATTTGGTGTAATGCATAGTGATCAACCTTAAATTTTTTTATACGTATAAATTAGTTAGATAAAACCAATTAAGTACTTGCAACGATAATATATTCATTATATTAATGTTGCCTTCATTAATTGTCGATGCGTGGTTGGTGAAAGATTAAAAACTGATCTTTCTGGGTTAACGTACTCTAATTAAATTAATTACTTAAAGATATAAAATTCCTTTTATATTTCAAAATAAAAAATGATAGACGTCTTACTAATTTACAATTTGTTTACAACAATGAATTAAAATATATTTTTTTTAAATTTAAGTTTGACTTTTAGCTTGATTTGATGTTTTTAAGGATTTAAAAAATATTATTTTATTAAGAATTGTAATGTAATTGAGCCATACGTGTATCACTCCTCTTCCAAAATCTGTCTGTTTAAAATTGAGCCACTTCCGATCATTATATGCTGGCTCTAGGCCTGGTTATAGGCAACGCATTATAAATAGGAAAATGCTATTTACTCTTATAATTGGGACCCCGATTGGGTCCCGATTTCAATTTTTTTTTAGTTTTTTTTTATATAATTTTTAAGTAAATAGTTTTAAATAATGTTGTAATTTTTTTATATTTTTAAAAAATATTTTAATATGTTAAAAAATCATGTAAAATAAATATATTTTTTATATGATTTTTTTAACATCTTAAAAGTACATTTTTTAAAAATATAAAAAAAAAATCATAATATTATTTAAAAATACTTCCTTAAAAACTATATAAAAAAATTAAAAACAAAATTATTAAAATCGAAATCCAATCTCCCTTATCGGATCGCTAGTGGCGCTCTTATAAATATATCCACCGGCCACATACTCGGGAAGGAAATTGATTAATTTGCATCAATATCGATGGGTTTGTTTGGTAGGAAAAAGCCATGGAACGGATCCTGTGGAATGGGTCAGAGCTGCTAGATTATAAACCCTAGCTTCCCTCAATCATTTTCAGACTAATTAAATTCAAATGGATATTTCATATCAGTTAATCATAAGTACTATATGTTGACCATGTCGAGTGTTATCAAATAAGTTGAAGAGTAATACTGGATATATATCATCCTAATTAGGGTGTGCAAGTCTTTCACATTTTCTTTAAAAAAAATAATTAGATCAATTATTAAAAATATATTTTTTCACGTGAATCATAAATTTACTACTTTAAAAAAAATAAAATGAGTGAGCAAAAATTACAATATATCTAAGACTGTAAATATCATTGCTTTAAATTAATCAAATGATTTACTCAATGTAATTGATCAGATAAACATGACAATATTAAATATTGTAATTAATTAATGATTGTTTTCATCACAAATAATCTATTTAATTATTATCAAAATGTCTCAAATGCATGTTTTTGTTATAGTAGTTTACCAGATATTAATTGATCCTAGAAAATAACTCTACCAGATAGTACTAATTAATGGATCCTTTTTTTTTTTTTTTGAGAAGCTAATTAATTGATCCTAGAAGATTAGATGTTGGTGAAGAAACGTATGCATCTTCGGCCACACAATGATCATGATCATGAAAATTAGCTACACATAACTAAAGTCAAAAGGCCGCCCTGTGCGAACAAGCTGTTCAAGTACTCGATCGGCACGTAGACGTACGTACACGTCCCTTTCTACTGTCAATATTAATCGGAGAATCCATGTATGAACATTATCACTTTTTTCAATGGTCTATAATGTTGTGATAGTTCAATAATTATCATGAATAATACAGAACAGTTAAAAAGAGAATAAGAGATAAATAATATAGAGATTTACGTGGTTTGGCGATGTGCCTACATCCACAAGAGCGAGTAATAAATTTCACTATCATCAAAATTAAAGTTATCACATATGTATTTATATAAATCCTAGATGTACAAACATATAACTTTTTACAAAAATACTTTCATACTATACCACTTATCACTGTATCGTTATCAAATATGAGCCATATACTCCAACATATAACTTTTTTATCTCAAATTTTCAATTCATGTTGTACTACGACAAAAATTTTGAGGTCTAAACTCCATAAATCTTTGGAGTTTTTTAAATTTTTTAGTCAAGTTTTCTACAATCAGGGGCAGACCCAAGTAATGCATTGGGGGGCTACCACCCCCCAAAGTTTTTGAAAAAATTTAAATACTATATAGGCATATAATTTTTTTTATATATATAATGAAAATTTCTCTCTTATATTAAAAAAAATAATAATTTCCCCCCTTTCCAAAACTTTTATTGAAATTATCCTCTAAATTTTAATATTTATCTAATTTCATTTTAATTTTTAATTTCATTGACATCCAAATCTTCAATTCATCTAGTTTCATAGTTACTATAAAAGCACTCCCAAATGATTATTTTAGATTTATCCTTTAAAATACATCATCAAAATCTAGTTTTTTTTTTTTATTTTACCTACTGAGTTTTATAATTTATCATACATTAATTTATCTATTTTTCCTTCATATCATTTGAATATTATATTTTTTTAATATTTTTTATTCATTTCAAATATTTTCTATAACTATCAATAACATCTTCATATCTTTTAATATTTGCAATATCTTTTCAAATACAATATCATATATTTATGCTCTATTTAAACTTAATCCAAATTTATAAGCTAAATCAAAATATAAATTAATTCAAAACATAAAAGAAGACATTATAAAATGAAAATATTCTCACAGTAATTAATTTACTATGTTTAGCCTAATTCTCTCTCAATTATTGCTTCAATATTAATTACTTTAAATTATTAACTGTGTTATTCTTATTTATTGAATTCAATTTATGCTCTTCTTAAAATCTTATGTCGATGTTTTCGGATGTTTTCTTTTCTTGAAATTTTTTTATTTAAATTTTTTATGTTGATATTAAATTTAGTGAATTGTTAGATATGTATTTTTTGTATACAATTTTATGACATATGATTGTTGTTTTAATATATAATCGCGTATAAAAAATACATATTACTTATATTTATACGTATAATATATTTTATCGATCGCCTCCCAAATATCAAATCCTGATTCCACCCGTCTACAATTCGAAAAAAAACGAAAATAATAGCTAGCTAGCTAGAACTAATTAATGTAGTTTATTCACTATAGCATTTATTATTGCGATCGAGGTCTATCGCGCGATTATATATATTCAATATGTCTTTAAATTGTAAAAATTATTTAGATTAAAAAAGAATTCATGTAAGAAATTATCTGAATCCCATGAAAAGCGTTCGGCTATCTCGCTTCTTTGGAATAATTTGAGTGTGACTTTTTAAAGCAATTAGTTAATAACGTGTCCAGAACGTATCTAATTAACTATAATATATATTCATATACATATATATATATATTATCTAGGAAACTAGCTAGATTTTTGTTTTTGGCCAAACAAAACTAGCTAGAGAGACTCTAGTTACAAGTAATCCAATGTAGTGTGGTCTTCAGAGAAAAAAAAATAAATCCAATGTAGTGTGGTCTTCAGAGAAAAAAAAATTCAATGTAGTGTGCCGGCCGTGAAAAGTTAGAAATCCCATCCTGGACACAAAATGTCAAGTAATATTCAAGTAATCCGATATAGTGTGCTAAACGAGGGTATATATTTTCCATGACAAGCAATCGAACCTCCAAATCAACAAAAATATTTTCCGTGACAAGAAATCCCGTCCTCGTTTTTCTCTTTTTGCACATGAGATAAGATGAGATGGTGAGTTGAAATAGAAGTTGAAAGTTGAATAAAAATATTATTTTTATTTTATAATTTTAAATAATTTAATTATTTATTTTATTTTGTATAAGATAATCAGTTTGAAAATATTGTAATGATTACATTAAATGATATGAGATGATATTGGGTTGAAACCAAACGAGGCCTAATTTATCTATACATCGATTCTTCAGCTTCGATCGGACCGCTTAAGCACATGATTTACTGCACCCATTAACTTGTCCCGGCTTGTATTTATCAAACCCGCAAATAATATAATAAGAGTAAGATTTCTTATTATCTTAAGTTCTTCAGCGCCAATCTGATATATACATTTCATCTCGACATGTCATGTGATCAAAATTAATTCATGAATATATAATTAGTTGAAGAACACACATCTTATATGTAGTTATAATTATTAGTATATGCATGTGATGGTCAGTTCGGGTAAACGGCCAAGAAAATAAATCCCGATGTGATCACATGGAACTAGAATGTAAAGTATCTAGAATTAACCATATGTTATTCTTATTGTACGATAATTATGATGAATAATACGGAATAATTGAAAAAAAAAATGAGAGAGAAATAACACAGAAATTTACGTGATTCGGTGATATCCCTACATCCATAGGAGCGAGCAACTAAATTTTATTATCATTTAAATTATGATTACAACATATGTATTTATACTATCCCTGGACATACTTAGAGGAAATTACATAAATATCCTTGTAATATCGCTCGCTTCGCCATCTACCACTTACAACTATATTCTCATTAAATATGAGTCACATATTTCAACATATATATTATTATATTAATTATTGGGTAAATCAAGAAAATTTCCATTTTCGAGAAATTCATTCAACTAATTTAAATATCAAAGCATGTTTTAAATCTAGCTTTGAACTATTTTTTTATATATTAGTAGCCAATAATTGGTTGTCATGAAAATATTGACACTACAAGAAAAATGGATAGAAATAACTAATATGTTGTATCCAAAAGAAGCAGAAATAACAAAAACAGTTTGTTTTGGTTATTTCTGCTTCTTTTAGATGTAACAGATTGTTTATTTTTACCATTTTTTCTTGTAGTGCGATCAGTTATTTCTACTAATTAATAAGTCAATGTAGAGAATCCATACTTGTTTGATTTTTACACTCTCCCCTTACAATTAAATTGTAGCCACTATAAAAAAAATATATTTATAATATTTTAATTGCATTAGAATGACTATTACGATAAAAATATTATATTTTCGTTACAAATAGTCTTTCTAATTATAATTAAAATGTTAAAAATATCTATTTTTCTTATGGTGAGTACTCTTAATGTATGATACATTAGAAAAAGAAATTGTGGCCGGGACTATTATGAGATCAATTCGTTTTCTTAGCTGTTAAATAAAACAATGACGTCAATTATGAGAAAACCTTGTCTGAAATTTTAGCAATCAAAATTTCGTCCAACTTATAACAATTATCTAAGACCTTCGGAAGTGTTGGTTGCACAAAAAAATCTCCCAGAAATACTAAAGCTCACATGCTGATATGAGTAATTATGTTACAGTATGATTATTTTTTTTTTTTTTGGATCAAAAAGGAGGGTGGCACTTTTGATACTTTATTAATAAATCTACACTTTTGGCAAAAGAATATCTTATACATCAACCAAATCAATTTTAAAAAACCAACAACGATACAACCAACCAACCAACGAATTAATCTGAGAACGAAAAAAGGAAAAAAACCACCCGAATAAAACAATTAAGGACAACATGAAAAGAAACGACCCTAGCGCCGTCGCAGTGCAGGAAGGCCCGTTTTATCAACCTTGAAGATCCCTTTAAGCATATATAAGCAGCAACTGGTAAAATTCTAGCCACGTTTCAGACACTAATTTCGAAGCCATGTGCGAAAAAATCTACCCAAGTTACCTTGCCTGTAAATCTGTTTGAGACCAACTTGCATACAAAAATAATTTCTTGAACTTCCTCCCAATAGCCTTCAAGGTATAATACCACACTTCCTTTTCTCTAACCAGCTTACAATTAAAAGAGAATCTAATTCCACATCAATCTATTGACATTATTAGAAAACTATTTATTTGTAACTAGTTATTTCCTATCAAAATAATTATTTTCTATCAAAATGAGTCTGTTTTTGTAGCAAATAGTCATCTTCACCATAAATAATTCGTCACGGATACTTTTTCTTGTAGTACATGAAGATGAAAATTTTTACAGTCCCAAAGACCTTGTAGAACAGCTATGAATTCGGCCACAGTATTTATACCACTCTCTAAGCACTTTGCAAATGCTAACTTCAACCTCCCTTCTATCATCCCTTACAATTCCACCTGCACCCATAAGTCCAGGATTTTCTAAGAAACTTCCATCTACATTTATTTTACAGTATCATTGTAAAGTCCTTTCCATTGTAAAGTAAATATAATATGTCATGGCAAGTCACCAAACCAACCCTTAATAATTTTCCATCCTAGTTTAAATTGTATCCACCGACCATCTAAACAATTTCGAGCAATCAACGGCATTGCCCAAAAGAGAAGATCGTCATGATAATTTGTGAGCATCAATATATAAGATATATATAATATAGTGAAAGCTTGGTCATGTTAAAGATATATGGATAATACACTTATTTACTTATTTTTTATTTGTATTTCAGTCCTCTTTATATATTTTTAAACATCTTTAAAAAATAAAATAAAAATTAATTCATTATTAATTATTAATTCCTTAGTTAATAAAATTAAATAATATAAAATCACAATCGATCAATTTTATCGAATCTAAGTATCATTTTCCAATTAGTGGAATATATCATGTGGTGCAATTATAATTTGACATCATGATCACATGAAATCAAACTTACATGTGGAATATATATGTGGTGCGCGCACAATATTGACGGTCAGGCCGGTCACCATTTTAGCATAAAATTAATAACTAATTATATGGTGTCAGAAAACATGTAATTAATTTGGTATATATGTGCTAGGTTCTTTGACTTTTATCAATTGCGTAATAATATATGTGACAGTCATGTACTCACGACTCAATTTCGTAATCTGTTTTATTATTTTAACTAAGATCTTGTAGCTGAGTTTTAATTGTTGCACATCAATATCAATATTTTTATATACAACTTGCCTAACTTATATATTGAACATAATCATTTTATTATACAAATTGTATTATAATTAGTGAAACACAATATAAGTAATTGAATAGTACTAAAAGATCTCATTATCATGGATCCCACAACCTAAATAGATATAGAATAACAGATTGAGGTGTTTCACAAGCATTGGGGATCATATAATACACAAGATATGAGTAAGATAAACAAAGTACAGTTGAAACAATGTGTGAGGGGAGGCCCACCCAAGAAAGATCGGGCCTAGCACAAGTCCAAGGAAGGCCCAAATCTCGAGGAGGCCCTGTCTCGCCCTTTCGGCTGAGGCAGACAACACGAGACTCGGGATGGGAGGCGTGTCCATAGTAAACCGAGCGAGAGGTTACCAGAATGGCAGATCGTGCGATGATTAGGATTGAGTCAGACGCGTCCACAGCACATTGAATGTGAAAGCCTGCTAAGGCACACCATATTTAATGTGGGTGCCAACCACGGTCATATCACATTAAATGTGGAACCAGCTAGAGACGCCTAAGGCCTGTCAAGGCATACCGCATTAAATACGGGTGTCGGCCACTCATTCATTCTCTACAATCTATTGACTTAGGCATCGAAGTGATTTCAAGGCACCCTAGCCCCACTCATTCATTCTTTGTCCAACACTTATTTGTTTAGGCATCGTCGAGTAGCCCAGGTCACAAAACACGACCTCAATAGTGGCGGCGTCTGTAGGATCCCATTAACATGTATTCTGTATGCCCACCGTGAAGCGATCTTAAACAACCTGTCAAGAAGGAATCAATGACAAGGCGCTGGAAGCCAGACTTGCAGTAATGGAGGAGACCATTAGGAATATAACGGAAGAAAATGAAGTGTTGTGAAAGAGTAATGTCGAACGCAACACCCACCCCGAGTCATCCGCCAATGAGCACACGAGCTCCCGGCAACAAAAGGAACTGGATCGAGCAAAAAAAAAAGAGATGCAAGTTGCACTTGGAGCTCAGGGAGCTCGGAGACAAGTACATGGAGATGGCCAAGTTGATCAAGGCGCCTTCTATAACTGGCCAGCCATGCAACATCTTAAGAACACCCTACAACGCCAATGTAATAGCTATACCTCTCCTACCAAAATTCAAAGTGCCCCAGATAGAGCTCTATGACGGAGGCAAGGACCCGTTTGAACACCTAGAGGCATTTAGGATGCACATGAGCCTACACAACTACCCGGGCTAAGTGGTATGCCAAGCCTTCCCACTCACCCTTAGAGGAGCAGCCCAAGGCTGGTTTGGGACTATCCCCATAGGGACGATAAACAACTTCGACTACCTGGCCCTCTTCTTCCTGACCTAACTCCTGGGGAGCCATAAAAGGAGGGGCCCAGCTGCCTACCTCCTAACGATCAAACAACACGACCGAGAGAGCTTGAGAAATTACCTCTCTCGATTCAACAGAGAACGCATGACCACATATGACCAAGATAAGAAGATCACCTTGGTTTCCTTCTTGGGTGAGATATGGCCCAGGAGCCTATTCATGGCAGAAACCACACGAAAAATCTCGGCCACCCTGGCAAAAATTCATGGACAGGGCCAACGGATACATAAATGTTGAAGACATTCTCCAGGCTCTAACCACGCCCCGGGACGAAGAAATGGAACAAGCAGATAGGAGGACTGCTAATCAACAAAAAGGCTCTTCCGGGGACAATAAGAGGAAAGGTGGTCTCATGGCCAGGGAAAGGCAAGAACAAAGCAACTAGTGGCCCCTCCCGACAAACGTGACGACTGCCCACGAGGGTAAATTATGAGTACCATCAATCTGGCAAACACAACACTTAAGACTATTATGCTCTCAAAAGGATAATAAGGAAGGAAGAGCGGCATGGTATCCCAAGAAAGGGGACACTCACCAACCCAACACAGTGCAAACCCGCGTAGACGCCAACCAAAGCATGAAGATCGCCAAAGCCTGCATAGGGGAAGAGAACCTTTGGAAGAAATCCGAAAAATCGCAGGGGGGTCCCGAGAGGTGGGGTAACCTCCTTATCAAGAAAGCCGTATGCCCGAGAGGCACTCTATAGCAAAGTGTTTACTGCGCGAAGCGTCCGCACAAGGGCCCAACCCCCACGAAGCCCCCCAATCACCTTTGACAAGCAAGACGAAAGAGGGATCCTCTACCCTCACAATGATGCCTTGGTGGTGACCCTACAGGTTGCAAACTTCCAACCAGAATAATCTTGATTGATAACGGCAGCTTCGCAGACATCCTATACTAGGAGGCTTTCGCCAGAATGGGCATTGGGCACAACAGATTGCGATCGACCCTGACCCCCCTCACAGGCTTCACCTGCGATGTGATCCAACCGGTAGGACTAGTCACCCTTCCGGTCTTGGCCGTGACAACCCTGAAGATGGTAATGGCCACGACCGACTTCTTGGTAGTTAAGACCCCGTCCTCGTACAATGCAATACTGGGATGCCGCACACTAAACCGCCTAAGAGCAGTCATTTTGACGTTCCACTTGAAGATGAAGTTCCCAACTAGCGAGGGGATAGGCAAAGTTAACGGTGAGCAAGTTCGGGCGCGTGAATGCTATGCCCGGGAACTAAGGCACGAGTGCTAGGTGGTGGCAACTGCTGAAGTTAGCAGTGGGGCAACAAAGCTACCTGCTCCCCCACCCCTGACAAAATGGGACAAGAAGGTGTGAGACGAGCATGCCCTTAGACAGGCCGAGCCCAACGAACCATTGGAGTTGGTCGCCCTCAACTTGACGAGACTTGAGCGAAAAGTGCAGGTAGGCACCAAATTATCCCCTAAGCTGAAGCTAAGCCTAAAACAACTTTTGGTCGAGCACCAAGACGTCTTCGCCTGGACCCACGAGAACATGCCCAGCATAAAAAGCTCCGTGGCAGAGCACCGGCTGAGCATCGACCCTGGTGCTCAAAAAGTCAAGCAGAATAGGCGAAGCTTCTACGCCGAGAAGTACGTGGCGATAGCAGAAGAAGTTGACCGCCTCTTTGCGGTTGTGTTTATCAGGGAAGTCCACTATCCGGAGTGACTATCCAATCTGGTACTCATAAGAAAGGCGAGCAGCAAGTAGCAGATGTGCATCAACTTCATCGACCTCAACAAGGCGTGCCCGATAGACAACTTCCCATTTCCCCACATTGACTTGATTGTCAACTCGACGAAAAGCCATCCCCTCATTAGCCTCATGGACGCCTACTTAGGGTATAACCAAATAAAGATGAGCTCGGACTACGGAGAGAAGACGGCCCTTGTCCCCAACCGAGGGCTTTACGGTTATTAAGTGATGCCCTTCGGGCTTGACCGCAGGGGCAACCTACCAGCGGTTGGCGAACCGTATGTTCAAGCACCAAATCAAGCAGAACATGGAAGTCTACGTAGACAACCTCCTGGTCAAAAGCAGGTCCGCCAATACAAGATGAAGTTCAATCTGGCGAAGTGCGCCTTCAGGGTGAAGTCGGGCAAATTCCTATGATACATGGTTTTCGAGAGGGGAATCGAGATAAATGGTGACGACGTGGAACTACCACGAGGTGCAATAATTAGCCAGAAAGATGGCCGCCCTAAACTGTTTCCTAGCTCGATCAGCCGAACGATGCCTGTCCTTCTTCAAGGTTCTAAGGAAGGCCCAAGAATGGAATGCAGCCGGTGACAAGGTGTTTGGTGGGTTGAAGAGGTGCCTCGAGAAGGTTGGCCAAATGGGCAATAGAACTCAATAAGTTTGATCTACAGTACGTTCCTAGGACAGCGATCAAGGGGCAAGTGCTGGCAGACTTCGTCGCAAAATTCACAGGCTTCTCAGAGGAAGTCCCTCGTGCACCTTAGGGTAAGCCTTGGACGGTTTATGTTGATAGATCAGCGTGCAAGGTCGGAGGAGGCGTGGGGATGCACATCCTAACCAATAAATGAGAATAACATAACTACGCGATTAAACTCACTTTTAAAGTCACTAATAACGAGGTTGAGTATGAAACCCTTTTGGCCAGGCTGACCGTGGCCCATCTCCTAGGTGCCAAGGAAGTTGAAGCACGTGCAGACTCTCAGGTCATGATCAACTAAGTTTTAGGGGTCTTTGCCACCAAGGGGAAACCACTGAAGAAATATCTCCAATTGGTATGCGAGGCCCGCAAACACTACTGATATTTCGACATCCAGCAGATCCCGAGGGTAGATAACCAGAAGGCCAAACATTTGGCAAGAGCCGCCTCAAGACAGGAAGATCTCCTCCTCTCAGAGCATGCCAAGGCATAGGTGGTCAACACCCCATCTATCGAGAAAGAAGTATCACACATGAAAACCTCCCACTACCACCCTCCACCCCCACCCCCCACGAGTGGGCCCGAGGCATCATGGGGTTTCTGCAAAATGGCAAGCTACTATCCGCCAACCAGAATGAGGCACAAAAAATCATAAATAAGGCCGCAAGGTTCACACTACTCGATAAGGTGTTATGCAAAATGGGCTTCTTCGAGTCCCTCCTTAAATGCCTATCTGTAGAAGAATCTCATTATGTGTTGGCCGAGATACACAAAGGCATCTGTGGAAGCCACTTAGAGGGGCGAGCATTGGCCGCAAAAATGATCCGGGTGGGCTAGTATTTGCCGAGCACCCTCAGTGATGCAGAAGAATTCGCTAGAAAGTGTCCTCAATGCCAAGAGCACACCCCCATGCCCCCCTACCCTCCAGAGGAACTAACATCCATCACAGCACCCTGGCCCTTCACCTAATGGGGGCTAGACCTCATAGGCCCCTTTCTGACTGCCCAAGGAGAGGCCAAGTTTGTCATGATTTCCGTCGACTACTTCAGTAAGTGGGTTGAAGCCAACATCCTGGCAAGCATCACCGCCCAACAATCACCAAGTTCCTATGGAAGTCGATCGTGTGTCAGTTCAGGATACCCCAAAGTTTCATATTCGACAATGGAAAGCAGTTTGATTGCTCCCACTATTTATAGTGGTGCGTGAAGCTAAGTATCAAGGTGAAGTACTCGTCGTCGGGCCACCCCCATGCCACTGGCCAGACGAAAGTAACAAACAAAACCCTCATGTCCATACTCAAAAAGAGGCTAGAGGCGCACAAAGGGGTGTGGGCAGAAGAACTCCCCAGCATCCTATGGGCGTATAGTACGACAGTCCAAACCCCAACCAAGGAGACACTATTCGCCCTTACCTACAAAAGCAAGGTGGTGTGCCCACGGAGGTAGGGGTGCCTACCCTCTAGATCCAACACTTTGAGCAGGTGACCAAAGATGAGAGGCTAACTAAGTAGCTGACCTGCTAGACGATAGAAGAGTAGACACAGCACTATAGGCGGTATATGACATGCGGAAAGCTGAGCAATATTTCAATAGGCGAGTCAGACCACGGGCGTTCAAACTAGGAGACTTAGTCCTGAAGCAAACGGGGGTGACTACGGCCGAAGAACGAAAACTGTGACCGCGATGGGTAGACCCTTACGTCATGACAACTAGCAATTGGCCAGACTCATACTGACTCAAAGACAAACAAGGGAACGAGCTCCCCCACTCGTGGAACGCAGAGCACCAAAAGAGGTACTATGTGCAATAAAGTTGTTTCTCGTTATATGTAACCTTTTGCTCTATCAATGAAATCAGAATGAGAAATTTTGCAAATCTCAAACTCTTTAGTTTTCAAGCACAACAGGACATCAGCGAATCACGGGGTCGAGTCCCGGGCTCTTGCCTACTCGTAAACCCTCACACGCCGATTCACTCATCTCCATCGCCATCTCATAAATCCTTACAAGACACAGAGCCGAGGCAGCACGCGAGACCAGGTCTCGGGCCCCAGCCCACCCATAACACTCTAGGTCACAAAGTAAAATAAAAATAAAAAAAAAAGGTACCAGTCACCAGTTGGCAAAACCCAGACCTTTGATAAAATTCCCATCAAACTGATTTCGATATAGATTTGCAAGTTACTAAGGGAACACTACAAGAACAAGGGAAACGAGCAAAAAGGAAAGACATGGCACAGATAGAGAAGCGAATGTTTCATTAATAAGGCAAACCATTACAAGTTACAAATATATATATGTACAACAGTCACTCGAGAGGCGGAGGCTCGCGAGGATCATGGTACGTGAAGGGAGGATAGCTCGGTGTCCCGATTCTCTTGACAAAGGGCTTGACAACAGGGTCGGGAGCAAGGTTGTGAGAATCCATACCCTCCAAATCAAGGGAAGAGTCAGCTAAAAGCTCCTCCCTTAACACTCGCATACACTCCATGTAATTGTAACCCCAAGCCGAGATGTTGATGGCGCAGGACTAGACCACTTGAGGGCCTCAAGTTGAGTATTGGCCTTGCTCAAAGTAGCCTGAACTTCACCTAGCTCGACGTCACGAGCATCATGTGCTCCTTCAGCAGCCTCCAGGTCAATTTGGTAGGTCTCGAGCTCGGTCTCTCGGGTGACCTGCATTCATCAACTCTAGGTCGGCCTTGCCCTTCTATAGGACATTGTTCTCCATCACCAACTCCTTGGCGACCTCGCCCAGCACCTAGTTCCTCTGTTTGCTTCAGCTTGAAAAGGCCGAATCAGCATACCGACCCAACCTCCTGATTGTGCTCAATGAGATCCACCATCTCAGAACTAACCACCTCACAACTTGGTTGGTGACCTGCACACTGTAAAGAGTTAAACAAAAAGAGAGAAGAAAGACAAAAAGCACGAGGCGAGCAACATGAAAGAAAGGAAGCAAAGAAACTTGCCTAGACCAGGAGAGGCTGAAGTAGGCGCGCCGCATTCTCAGTCTCCTCGGCCTGAGCCCGTTCATAGCTCGGTTGCCCGCTGCTACCCCCCTCCTCTTCACCAAAAAGCGGACCGAGGGCAGGTACTCTGCTGCGAAACTGAAAAGGTGCAGAAGAGCAGGGGGAGTACGGGCACGTGGAGGGGTAGGAGAGTGCGGAGAAGTGGGAGTCCGAGGCAGTGCATGTTTAGGAGTGCGAGGTGGGGTCTCATGGAGGACCCCCCAGCCAGAACCCACCTCGAAACTCGGCTAGGGGGACAGGGACTCATCGTCACTGATTTCCACATGGGCCACTTGGCGTGCATCTCCCCCGAAGAGTCTCAACATGCATCACCACTCGAAGACTCACCTTTTGTGCCCTCAAGACCATGCCCTTCGGCCCCTCCTTTGGCCATGACCCTAAGTCTAGCGTCACCAGCACGAGGGGCCTCAGCCGAATCCCCTAGGGCTTTGCCATTGGGCCTTACTACTTGCCTACTCCTAGCCTAAGTGTCCATTGCCATGAACTTTGGGTGACCCAAACCCTTCTCGAGAACTAGAGCGAGCCCCCAAGTCATGAGTAGAAAAAGAGTCCTCGGGGGTTCACAGGAGCTGGTTAATAGCGGCATCGCGGTCTTGGGCGAAGTCCCGAGGGCAAAAGGTGGGGAATGCACCAAGGCTACATGGAATGCCAGCTCCACTTCGTCAATTTCATCGTCCCCCACCTACATCGGCTCGAAAGACGTGGGTTCAACAGCCTTGGGAATGTTGGGAGGCAGATATGACAAGACCTTGTTAAGAACCGCCTCCATTACATCGTCCTCTCTCACCTTCTCCCCTCTAGATGAGCTGGACGAAGGCAAATGAGGCTCCAGCCCCACCCTCCGACGAGCAGCAGACCGGGCTTCAATGACCAGCCTCCTCGTTTCCTCGCTGATCACTGGCCCGGTGTCACCCGCCTTGTTGAGTCTGGGAAGGTGGGGCCTAGATCGGAGTCTGGAAAGGCGGGGGCTGGATCAAAGCTTGTGAAGGCGAGGGCCGCACTAAGATAAAGGAATACGAGTCTCCGACAGAAGTAGAAACGGCTCAGGTCATGTCGAGCCTTGGATGGCCTCTCAAGCGATGAGCTGCGAGAGATAGCCCACTTGCGAGGGCAAATCGAAGGGTCTAGCAGTATGTCTGTGGGAACCCCTAGGATATTTTGGCACTCCGCATAGGCTCAACCAGGAATGTCAAGATATTCTTCTCGGTCAACAACATGTCTGATTCCAACCTATGAGAGTGGCAGCTTTCAAGGGTGCACAGCTTCTCATCGCCATCCCTCGCCTAGAAGCCGATTAGGTTCCCCCCTCCCATGACGAAGGATGTGGTATAGCGATAGGAATTCCTGAACGGTTAATTCATGATAGATGTCGCTCGACTCCAAGACAGCAATATGGAAGACAACGCAGGTATCCAGAAGTAGACGCTAGGCATTCGGGAGCAGCTACACGAGCATCAATCCAAGGTAGTGGAGGACCTCCTACACCAGGCGAATAAATGGGAGGCAGAGGCCATCGTCAAACATGATCTATAATGAAAGGACATGTTTAGACCTCCCCTCAACGTCACAGGGAAGGTCCTGAACTAGCTCCAGCACGATTGAAGCATGAATTTGGTGGCGGTCGCGAAGTGCCTAGATGGCACTCACGAGGAAGCCTAGGACCTAAGTGTGTCTAGAAAAGGAAGACGGCCTCCTGTTCCGACAGAAGTAGAAGCAGCACCACCACCAACAGCCATGATTGACAAAGGAAGAAAGATGGAATGTGCAGGCAAGAGCGCTAGGAAGAAGAAGGGCAGAGCTAAAGCCAAGCAACGAGGCAAAAGGAATCAAGAAGTGAGGATTCGGAAGAAGCCCCTCCCCTTTTATACTCGAAGGGGGAGTTAATGCACTCGGGAAACGAAGCGACGTGACAACCCACAATGTGATTGGTAACCACCGAGAAGACAAGGCGATAGGCGTGTGGATGACACAGACCAATGGGAACTGAGGAGCATGGGCAAGGATTCTGGCAAGAGTAATCATGACCTAGAGCGTCGAGACCACAGGCCAATCAAAACCTAGAGATGTAGAATGCGCAGTCGGGAAGCTCAAGGAATGTGCATGCACATACTACGCAATTATGCCCAGCTGTCCAAGCGCTGGCAAGGAGACCAAGCTCTGCGATCCTGTTAGATACGGCAGCTTCAAATCCCAGAAGACTAATAAATATGCCAGGCGCCCAGGTCAAAACTTGCAGATGACCAAGTCGATCACCCAACTTGCAAGATGGCGACCCCCCCCCCCCCCCCCCAAGTCCGGCAACCCGGACCCAAGAGGAGGGGCCTTAAGAGAATTCTCAATACAGTTCCTTCGGTAAGAATTTGCGCGGAACTATGAAGGGAGGTTTACCCAAGTAAGACTGGGCCTCGAGCCCAGCACTGTGTGGGGAGGCTCATCAGGGAAGGTTGTGCCTCGGGCCTAGCACAGGTCCAGGGAAGGCCCAAATCTCAAGGAGGCCCTGTCTCGCCCTTCAGTCAAGGTAGGCGGCACGAAACTCGGGGAGGGGAGGCGAGTTCGCAATAGACTAGGCAAGAGGTTACCAAAACGGTGGGTCATGCAATGATCAAGATAGAGTCAGAAGAAGTTAAACGCGCCCACGGCATATTGAGTGCGAAGGCCTGCTAAGGCACACCACATTAAATGCGGGTGTCGGCCACAGTCACACTGCATTAAATGCAGAACTAGGAAGAGACCTTGAGGCCTATTAAGGCATGTCGCATTAAATGCAGAATCAAGCAGAACTGGGGACTCTGGCACATTAAATGCGCAACCAGAGTCTCCCTCACTGCATTAAAGTAGGATCTGACACGATACAGAAAAAGGGACAGCTCGCCGAATCAGACCAGGGGGGCAGGGAGATCCGCTCAGACACGTCAAAAGAAAGTGATGATTAACAGGATAGGGAGCATGCCCACCAGGGGGTGCGCCCAAGACATGCCAACCCCTATAAATAGTCAGAGACTCCACAGCTCACAGGTTAATCAATTCACCGCTACTTGCATATTCACCTTCCATACTTTCTCCACATTGTACGGACTTAGTCATCGGAGTGATTTCAGGACATCCCAACCCTACTCATTCATTCTTTGTGCAGCACTAGTTTGTGTGGACATTGTCGAGTAACCCCAGCTGCGGAACACAACTTTAAAAGTGGTGCCGTCTATGGACGTTACAACTCATAATGTAGAGATGCTAAAACTCATGATGCAGAGATGCTTTTTATTACTTGCATTAATTATGAATATTGAGAAAACAAAATTCAGATTTTGCATGTTTTCGGACCTGTTAAACTTCTATACAGAGGCGGACCTACAACCATGGTTGGGGGGGCTACGGCCCCCCCAAAATTTAAAAAATAATAATTTATTATATAAATATATAATCTTTTTATATATAATTAAAATTACTCCCTCAAATATTAAAAATAAATAAAAAAATGTCTCTCAATACTTAAAAAATTATCATTTATTATTTTTTTGAAAAAAAGTTATCAAGAATTCTATTTCAGAAATAATAATAGATAAATTTTATTTCATGAAAGATTATCGTTAAGTATGTAAAAAAAAAGCTTAAGTTTATTTATTTATTTATTATTATTATTATTATTATTTTGTAATGGTCTCTATCTAGTAATTTTTTTTTCTTTATTTCTTAATTCAAAGAAAAAAAGAAAACGAACGAAGAAAAAAAAATTTTAATTATTATTTTTTATATAATTACATGCAAAAAATTTATATTATTTATATTTACACATATTATATATTTTATCAATCGCCCCCCCAAACATCAAACCCTAATTCCGCCCCTGCTTCTATATAATATCACCTCCAAACAGGGAAAAAAATCATATATTCCGTTTGAAGACTTTGTACAAAAACCAGAAAAGTCTTAACCATTTTCTTTTTGGGAGATAATAACTTAATATAATAATCTAGCTTGTGTAAGTTATTTATCTGCACAATTTTTTTTTCTTCCAGTATTTTTTTTATACGAGGTTGGGGATCATATACATAGAGAGAGAGAGAGAGAGAGAGAGAGAGAGAGCTGAGAGGAAGAGAGAAGAGGGGGAAGGAGGGCGGGGGAGGGGGGAGAGGTGTTCTCAATTGTCAACCAACTTTTAAAATGGAGGAGAAAATGCCATCGGATCATATCAATGCAAGTCAAATATCTGACATTTTCTTTACCAGTTGATCAGTCCACAAAACGGAGCTAAATTACCTGAAAAATCCGTAATCTCAAGGCCAGAAAGTCGATCGAGATGTGACTCTTTAGTGATATTGTAGTGGGAAATAATATTTATAATTGTGAAATATATAAATATTATAGTCGTTTTGAAAAAGGTATATAAATACGAAATTCGCGTGAAAAGTTTGAAAATCATGTGTTGCATGCGGTCATTACAATACAAAATCATGATTAGATTTATATTGAGAATATTTGAAAGTTTGAAAAGAAAACTCTGTACCCACTTATATATATATATATATATATTTTAAAATGTGTAAATTTTGTATATTTAAAAAAATAGATAAATCTGATAATCATATAAATTAAAAGTAAAATTTTTATATTAATTTTTTTAAAAATCTATATAAAATTTATATATACTAAAAATTATATTTAACATTACTGATTAGCTATACAAGTACCATAGCTAATAGTCGTATAGTTTTTTTTTTTTTTTGAGAAATAAGCTTCTTTCATTGGAACAATTGACTTGAAGATTACAAGTGTAACCAGTAAACTAAGAAAAATTAGTGTACAAATTAACTAACTCCCGACGGCAAAGGATCCTCCAACGACAAGGGCACGTCAAACGCGCATATAACTATAGCCCACGCATTCAGTACACACGCCGCTTCCTTCGATGAAAGATCCAGTTGATATCAAGATCGGCAAATTGGGATGACAAAAGCAAGGCGAGTGGTAAGCTGAGGGCTACAGACAGCTTAAAACCTGGAACAAGCCCACTTAAAAGCGGAAAATCCAAAAACCACCATAAAAAATTGTACAACAATGGTGGTTGGAAAGGAGAAAAAAGAAAGTAAAAAAAAAAGAAATGAGAGGAGGGTGAAAGACAAAGTTGAAAGCTCCGTCCCCCTCTCCCCATGCAAGAATTGGAAAAGTGGGAGTTTTCTCTAGGGTTTTATCACGCAAGAGAGAATGCATTTGTGAGCATCATTATTGAATTGTCCAAAGCTAATATTTAAAAAGTATAATTTTGCATACATATCAAAAAATTTTGATCATATTTGATCAAAAATAAGAAAAAATTTGTAAAAAAATGGAATAAAATTATTTTTTATCTTCAAAAATAAATAAGAAATCTAAAAATTTTATCAAATTGTAAAATTGTAATTTTTAAAATTTAATTTTGAACAATCTAATAAAGATCTGAGAGAGGGATCACTACTTGTCCAGTTCTGCTCGTGTTCCGAATATCCTCAGCTAATAGTCATATAGTTGATACAAACGAACCCGACCCGCTTCTAGCTGTACTTGTACTCTCTTTTTTTTTTGGTTAATTTTGTATTTTCAGATATTTTTCATAAAAAAATTAATATGCTCCTTGCGTAAGTGAAAAAAAATTAAACTCCTCAAACTGTCCATCACTGTATATAAGTCAGTCAGACTAGCTAGAATGATTATTATCTATAACGAGTTATTTGTAATATAATTTACTCAATTTAAAAGTCTTGTCGATCTTTCATAATTTGATATATATTATATACATATAAATTAAACGCACTTATCCTAGCTAATATTAATGCATTAACAGATATAATATGATCATCTATTAATTATCATGATACTTAATTATACTACATAGATCTAATCAATACTACTTCTATGAGAGATACCAATGACGCAATGGAGAATCTAAAAGCATGCCCCACTTTTTTTTTTTTTTTGTCAGTACTTTATAATTAAATATTGAGGTGCCGTCTTAAGAAAATAATAGGAATGGTTGGCGATTGACTGAATAAGAAGTACTACTATGTCAGCTGTATTGTGCAGGGTATGAAACCGTGTGCTGCCACTACTACTCGATCGGACATACATAAGTAGACATGCACTTACTGCTGCATGCATATGATAATGGTAATATATAAATATATATATATATATATATATATATATATGTGTGTGTGTGTGTGTGTGTGTGTCAAGTGTGCTGATAAGAAGGAGAAATAATATAGGTAAATGTAGGGCTGTTCTCCGACCCGACCCGAACCGAACCCCAAGACCATGTTCCGACCCGTCCCGAAACAATAACCTTCCGATTAGCCGTTTGCCCGTTTATCCCGATTACCCGATTTCAATTTCTTCTTCTTCTTCTACTTCTTCTTCTTCTTCTTCTTCTTCAACAACAAATCCTATTTACAGAATCTAACACAAAAATCCCAAACGAAATCCAACACAAAAATCTTAAATCAATCCAAAAAATCTAAGAAATTTAGAACAAAAACCCAAGCAATTTCTCGAGATGTCTTCTTCTTCTTCTTCTTCAACAAATCTTATTTTCAGAATCGCAAATCAATCCAAAAAATCATATTTTTAGAATCCCAAATCTCTTCGAAAAATCTAAGAAATCTAAAAAAACTAAAAAATCAGAAAATAGCGAAGAAGAAGGAGATGCGAAGAATCGGAGAAGATGTGAACCAGTCACAAGGAGGATGAAGCAGACGAGAATAAGCAACTCACGGTGCTTCTAGACCTTTGTAATCTCGCCGGCGATGGGATTGAGAACCAGTTGGAGTCGTGGTTGATGCTCACGGTGAATGGTAGTTTGCGATTGGAAGCTTGATTCGGCAGGATCTGGGATTCTGGAGGTCGACATCGGCATGGAGAGAGAGAGACTAGAGAGAGAGAGAGAGAGAGGGTGGAACAAATTATCGGGTAACGGAAGAATTCCGTTTCCGTTTTTAACCCAATCAAGTCGGGTTTTCGGGTCGAAAGGTTTCGGTGAAACGGTCGGGTCGGGTCGGACGGTTATTTTGTTCAGCCCTAGGTAAATGTTGTACAATTATTTAAAAAAATAAATAAAATTAAAATTAAAATTAAAAAAAATTTAGTATTTTAATAATAAATTCTATTTTTTCTTTATAATGACATTAATACTTACACTCTTCATAATTATATGTAATATTTTTCGATATGTATCATGATTAATGTATAGTACTACTACGGACGTGTTTTTCTTCATATATATAGTCGATCTGCCGCAACTAAATTATCACCGGATGTCCGATATTGATACTTATGCCCGTCGAATTATGCTGATCAAGACGTTGTAGTTATTAAAAAAAAGGGGATATTTATGATTAATTAATTACAACTAATAAGATTATTTGTCGATGTTAAAAATAATAATCACGGACGAAAACATCATGCATAGTTTATGCCCGTCGGATCATGCTCATGAAGTTGTAGTACTCTACATCATGCATAGTTTTTTTTTATCCAAAAAATAAGGTAAAGATAAAAAAGAGAGAAAAATTAAAAAAAAGTCCACGGGCATTAATTATGCGACATTTACAAGATTGAAAAATATGTTCCTGCGAGTACCTACGTAACGTGCTCTTCATGTGCATTGACAAATGATCATGATGTCGATTGCGCCGTGATCTAGTTTCATGCATTTGCTGAAATCATTGATTATGATCATGACATTAAAACTAAAGTTTCTGAAAAATCATTTAACTAACACAAAATTAAAAGATAAATTATCAGTAATCAACTTTGACTGCCTATCGGATCACAATTTTATTATGTTTTAATTATATTTAATTTTGTTTTGAATACTCTTTTGTTTGGTGAAGCAAGGCGGCTTTTTCTTCAAATAAGTTAGGCAAGTGTCTAAGTTTCCTTAGTTACAAAAGGTCATTCCAAAAAAAGTCAGAAATAGAATTTTTTAAAAATAAAAATCAAATGAAAAGAGATTAATTAATTCAAGAAAAAAACAAAAATATTAAATAGATAGTTTTACTTAAAAGCTAGTTTTAATTAACTATTAACTCACCGTGAACAGCAAGTTGTACTTGAAAGCTAGTTTTTGACTTTTTTTAGCAAATAATTGAAAAAATATTTGAAAAAAAAGTTAAGTAAAAGGAGGAATATTATTATTATGGACCAGTATTAGTGGAACGTTGGCCAATTAAACGCTTGAAGTATTCAGCTGTCTATATATTTTTAATAATTTCTATATATACTAATAATTTTTCATGAAATTCAAGCTGCATGAAAGTCATTGTCTTGACTTGTCGACGTTCCTGGAATAAAACTGCTAGGTTTTTTGTCCTGAACTGCTAGCTTTTTTATTTTCTCGATAAAACTGTTAGCTTTAAACATTGATGGAAATGGTGCATGGACTCATTCATTAGTCAAAATCGTCCAGCACCGCAAACATATACTTCCACATTAACGTTGAAAACTTTCATCAGGACCCACCCCAGACGTACGTCATTTCCAATAGCCAATAGTCATACGAAACTCTTTTTTTTTTTTTATAAAACCTGAATTTCATGCAAATAAAAAAAAAATTTATATATATATATATAATTTTTGTGCAAGCAATATATATTTTTATAAAAAAAATTTCACACAAAAAATTATATATATATAGTCATACGAAACTATATATATATATATATATATATATATATGATTTGTGCAAGCACAAGTCGCAGCGCAGTCGGCCCTCAACTTAAAAAGAATAAAACAAATATATATTTTTTTAATGGAATTCACATCTATACAATTACAGAGGGATATTTACAGAATTTATTTATATAAAATTTGTACTTAGTATTATTCTTTTGTGTGTGTATATATATATATATATGTATATGTATGAAAAATGTTATATATGTATTATAAAGAATATCATTTAATAATAATAAATGTGATACAACTAGCTATCATAACAATCATGTAGGGTATAAAATTCTCCTAACTATATGTATATATAATATGCCTGATCGTTAATTTTCAGATAGTCCAAATCAAAAGAAAATTAATGAAGAAATTAAGTTGTACTACAACAAATAGGAGTTTTTGCCAGAAATTCTTTTTCCGTCCTATATGATTGTGAGAATTGCTTGTTAATTTGTTTTAATATTTCATTGTCCGGTTTCAATGGCCTATGATCAATTGATACGCAAGGCCAGAAATATTTCTTTTTATTAGTTCAGTCTGCATAAATATGTAGAACTGAAAATTTAGGTTTGGTCCTTAAAAAAACTTTCGTCAACTTACATGTAATTACTTCTGCTAGCTATGACCCAAGTTTATAACCTTTTAAGATTGTACTGATGACTACATATAGTACACACACACACACACGCATATATATATATATATATATATAGAAGTCTCATATGTATATTTTTGTATATTTTTGTTATTTTAAAAATCTAACATATCATATCTAGTCACATTAATTTGTAAAAATTATTTTTATGTGATTTCTTTATTAACTAATTTATTAGGATTTCTCTAAAAAATATACAAGAAGTATGAAAAAAGAAGAAAAACCAATATTTCAACTATAAAACCCACAGAGGTCTATCCACCGACAACCTGGGATAATTGACGTTATTTCCGAACAACCAACGATTAATAATGAATTATGTCCTAATATGAGACCACTCACAGCTTTCTTTCTCAAATTAAATTTAGCCTTTCTTCTTTAGAAAATGCTTCTTTGGATGGTAATTAGTTTGTAATGTGGGTGTAAACCCAGCGCACACCCTTAATTAATTAATGATCAGCAAATTGATAAGAAAAAATATAGTTGTAAAAATATATTAATTATGTAAAACGTCTTAATTAATTAAACATTCTAAAATTCTTTCAATGAAAGAAAATTCCTCACTAGTACTATATAACCTAAAACCATATTGGATCCATTAATTAATGGGGCATCAAAAAGAGTGGTTCATGTTTAAATGGTGCAGTAAAAGGTTAAATGGCCCATCCATACAATTTGTGGTGGTTGCAATATGATGATCTATGCATTTATATGAAAATAACACGTGGTATTGGCCCATATTGCATCAATACTTCAATTTTCTTCTTATTCCAACGAATTATTGGCTATCACAATCGAGAGATAGATCAAGAGATGAAATCGATTTTGATCAAATATGAATTTTAAATGAACACCCCTCAACCACTCTCCTAATTATTAATTTGCTACTATATGCCATTAACTAGTGTTTCAAAACATATGTTCTTTTATTTGCAATTATCAAATCAAGATCAACTGTCATTTTCATTTTGTCTATTATTTTTCTTCATCATATGTTGGTAAGCTGGAACCGAATCTGAAATTCCTTTACTTGAGATTCGAAGGAAAACATTGAAGGAAGTGAGTTTCATAGGTCATGTAATGTAGTAGAAGATAAGACATGAGCTAAAACAGATTCAAGGAGGGAGGAGAAAAGGATTCTCAAGAGAAGTTGCAGGAAGAAATTAGGGGGAGGAGGAGATGTGCCATCAACGAAGGAGCATAGATCTTGACCTTGCAAATATGCAGAGGTCTGGACTTTCCAGATAAGGTAATTTTTGGTTGAGAGTTTTCTGGTGACTATGTGAGAGAACGAGAAGGTAATGTTGGTATGAGAGGGAGAAGAAGTAGGAGGTGTGAGAAGAGGCAAAGGACGAGTATCAGCCAAGGATCTGGGATGGCTAGTCGATAGCTCTAGATACCATGTTTTAGTTGCAGAAAGGATAACATAAATGAAAACAGAGAACGTGCATAAGCTTGTGAACTTTTCCTCATATCTTTCATTGTGATGTATCGCTACATAATATATACACTACGAAAATGAATTAAAGAAGAACACTATAACAAATTTGGGTTTTAGTGATTGACAAAAGCGTCACAAAAATGATCAAAACGTCACGAAAGATTTTTTGTGACAATTAGAAACCGTCACAGTAAGTGCATCACAGATAAGTATTCATGACACTTTACTGTTCAACCGTCACAAAAAATAGTTTTTGTGATGTTTGGTTCCTTACGGTTCAATATAACGTTCAAACATTAGAACAGTTAGTGACGATTCAAATGTGTCACAAAAAATCATGTTCGAACGTACAACATCACGTTCGAACGTAAACCCAACTGATTGACATTCGACCGGCATATTACTTCGTTCGTTTCTCCAACGTTCGAACGTTAGTCCTGTCATTCGAATATTGGTCACATCTAAAAATAATTTTGACGCTCGAACGTTCTTAATCCAACGTTTAAACGTTTTGACGGACATTCGAATGTTAGTTTCATAAATATTCAAACGTTTTGGTCAGTTTATTCTAACGTTGTGTGGTATATTTGAATGCAGTTGGAATTAAGGTTCGTTTCCTGTGTACATTCAAGCGTACTTGTCAAAAATGGTAAATTTTAATAAAATTAAAAAGCATACAAATTGTATCATATTATATAATCAATCTAGCAACTTACAATATCTTAACATATCAAAGTTAAATACTAAAAATTACAAATAAAAAAAAAATTATCTCTTTTTTTTTCCCCGTCCACCACGATCCTACTACAGTAACATAACACGCTCAATTTGGGCCACCATCTCCTTCTGCACTTGTTCTTGGACTGTAGTTTGCATTCTTTTCTCCTACTCTCTTTACTGCTCCTGCACACGCGTCTCTAGATCAGAATGTCGCTCCAAGAGAGACTCTAACTCTTACTATCTCAACCTTATAATCTCGTTTTCTCATCGTGTTATTTCTAAATCTTTGGTAAGATTATTAATCTTTGAGGTCAAAAAGCTCATGGAGAATAATGAACCAGCTGAATGCTTGACTAAGCATCCCAATCCTCTAACCATTCTAGACTTAACCCCGAGCACTTTCATGAATATGTATGTATCAATAGGAGAGGATTCTCCAGAAGCTGAATGCATCTCTAACATTATGTCCTGCAATTTGAAAGAAAACACACATGAAGCAACAAAATTAATTGAAATATGAACAAAAATAAATTATTCAAATTGTAAAATTAATTTAACAAAATTAATATCGCTACATAATTTCTGCAACAGCAGGATCTATCCATTCACTACGTTCATTGGTGTGACTAACAACATAGACATGAATGAAGAAAACCTTTTCAGGATCATAACGTTTCTAACAAAAACACATTAGCAATTGAGAAATTTAATGTTAGTAATTAAATAACATTAAACATAAAAAATAAATAAATGAATTTCTATCAGTTATTAATTACCATTTTCCCAGCAAGACGGTTGAAAGACCTTGAACCGGCACGATGGTAGACAGTAAGAGCGAATCTATTATGTGCATTCATCGAACTTCAACTCTACAAAATTAATTAATAATGTTATTGTTAATTTAGAACAGATACAAATGTAAACATTAAGGTTTGGGAGTGTAGTACTTGGTGCTTAGTGGATTTGATTTTCGAATTGCAAGATGTGCTTTGAGGCTTTAGTCATGACGTAGTAGTTGAAGAAGTTAAGTAATTGGGAGTCCAAATTCTAGGATGATTTTGAGAAGATTAGTGGGATGACTTGATATTGGGAGGCTATATTTTCTTTGGGGATTGATCTTAGTTTTGCAAAGTTCTATTTTGATGGTTAACCTGGAAAGTAATAGGATTTTTATGTGATATACGTTGGAGTTTGGGTATCAACCATAGTGGTATAATCAAAATTATGAGATATTAAAATTTTAGGATTTGGAAGAGTGGTATAGGATTTTTTATCGATAGGCGTTGAGCCAATTTTTACTCAATGGTGATAATTTACGATGACTTAATTTTACGCATTTGGTGAGTTTTTAGAGTGCATGCGGAAGCGTGATGTTTTGCAATGTAGTTGGAGGTTCAATTCTTGTGTAAATTTTTAGAAATTAGTGATGACTTGAAAATTGAGATAATACTTGTAAGTGGAGATTTATCTTTTGGTTAGGTAAATTATGTTTATTGATGGTTAAGTTGGGAAGATAAACTTGAGAGTTATTTGAAGGTGGTACAAGGTATTGTATGAAGTTAATGAACATTAAAATTTTGAGAGGTCGTGCTAAGGTTCAAGTACATATGGAGTTCAGATTAATTGGCTACTTCAGGAGTCTTAGAGATGAAATATTATTTGGAGACTATACGATTATGATGGAATAGCATTCATTTCTGTGTGAGGAAAATAGATGATTGTGCTAATACTTGGAGTAAGTATTAAGTGATGTGGTAAGCGAACTATTGGAGTTTCTATTAGTCGCCTATTAGTTACAGCCGAGTGAATTTCGATGACGAAATTCTTTTTAAGGGGAGGAGAATGTGAGATCTCAAATTTACGTGTATTTTTATGCATTATTTTATTCTCGGTATTAATTATTTTAATTTATTTTAATAATATTATTAGTCATGTTTTATTTGTTTAAGATATTTATTTGATATATTTGATTAGTTAATATTAGTTTTATATTGTTCTTATAATTAAATATTGAGTTACGTTGTTTTTCTTATTAATTTTAATGTGAGATAATTATTTTAATAATTGGAATTAAATTCCTTTATTTTATTATGTGATTTTATTTGATGTGTTTTCTTAATAATAATTAGTGTTCTATAATTAGATTGTTCTTTAAATTAAATTGGTCTATTGTTGGGTTTTAAATATTTTATTTTATTGATATTAAATTGTAATATTTTCAGTTAACTTTTATTTGATTTATTGTGCTTTTTCTAGTAGTCCTTTTTTCTGCTTTTCTTTCTTTTTTTCTTTTTCTCTTTTTCTTTTCTTTTTCTTCTTTCTTCCCTTGCCTTCCCCCCCCTCCCCAACCCGCGAGCCCTTCCCCTATTTTCCCTCTCTTCCGCCATTCTTCCTCTCTTGGTCCAGGGCCGCCGTGCGCTGCCGGTAACCATCACTGCCCCTCCCATTTTCTTCCCCACCGGCCGGCGACCAACCCCCTCCATTTCCAGCCCAATTCATGCCATATTTTACCCCCATGCCGACCTCAAAGCCTCGGCCTCTATGTGCTCCAGCGCCACCGTCACTCCACCATCGGCCACTATCTCTTCACCACTTCACCACCGACCCTTCAGATACCTAACTCACACTTCCTCAGCCCCGATCTGCCACCCTTGTAGTCCATTGATCAACATCTCTATTTTAACCTTTTCGGCCTCCAACCGCCACCCACACCACCACCCACGCCGCCACCCACGGCCAACCACCACTGCTAATCACTTCACCAACACCTCTAAGTCCTCCCCTAGCAATCTCAAGTTTTCTTTTGTTCCCGTTCAAAAATTGGGTTTTTGAGACCCACGGCCATAATCGGTTTTATATTGTTACATTGCTTTGCCGCCGTCGGTTACACCTCGAAGATGCTTCGAAAGTTATATTATAGCGCTGTAAGTACTTTCCAAACAAACTTTTATGATTTAAATATATTTTTGTATTAACATCTATGTGTTGGTTGATCTTGGTATTTGTTGGTTGATTGAATTTATTAAATGTTGAATATTCGGTGCATGGTTGTCTGCATTGTGTATTTACGTGCATGCTCATGAAAATATTTGGAAATTAGATTTATGCATAATTTCAGATATTCATGTGTTGAAAATGGAAACTGGGTTTTTTTATTGAGTTTATGAATTTTAATGGTTTTTGGCTGAGTCATAACGAGGACGGCGATATGTAACGCCCGTTGTAATCAGCGTGTGTGTGTGGATGACATAATAGGGATGTCGATACGTAATGCCCATTATGGTCATTGTGTGTGTAAGTCATAATGGGGACGGCGATACGTAACGCCTATTATAATTGGCAATGTGTGGATGACATAATGGGGACGACGATACGTAACGCCCGTTATAGTCATTAGGTGTACATTTCATATCGGGGACGGCAATATGTAACGCCCGGTATGAAATGAATTTGGGAATCATAATGGGGATGGCGATACGTAACGCCCATTATGATTGGTGATGCGTGTATATCATATCAGAGACGGCGATACGTAACGCCCGGTATGATTGGATTTGCGGATATTATTTTCTGGGAAATGATGAATAGTTTTTATTGGAGTTTTATTGTGATTAAAATGAGATTTTGGCGTGTGTTAATTTATTTATTTTGAGAAAGATGATTTTTAAGATTCATGCATAAGGTATTTTGTTCTTGTGTGAGATTGTTGTTGTTGCATGAGTATATTTTATATCTTATGGTTTGGTTGGGTTGTACTTATTTGCAATGCCATTTTGGCGTCTTAGATTTCTAGATGCAGATTTTTGTGGAAGCTGAGCCTGAGGAGGCGGCTTCGTTGTTGGAGTATTTATTTATAATTTGTTATATTGGGAAGTGTTTTCCTATTTTTACAAATATTTATCTTTATGATTTAACTTTCGGATGACTGTATTAAATCTCCTATTGGAGAATTTATGTTAAATTAATTTGTAAAATATTCTAAAAAATTTTGGTACTTAGATAATGATTTTATTATCAGCTGCGACTTATATTTTATGTATGTCACGTATGCACACACGCTTGGCACTTGTCGTTGGGATGTATGACTCATGTTGTCATCATCCTGACGTCTCGATTCCCGTATTATTTTAAGAAAAATTTGGGGGCGTCACAGTAAGTTTGACTAAGTAAGATTTGAAGATATGATAGTGTATCTTGTTCTTATTTCCGTCTCTATAAAAACAATTCTTAGTTTTATTGAATTTGCATCAAATCTTCTTCTCATCTTTGCAATTCGCCTGCATTCTCATTCTACAAATTTTTAATGGCTCATCAATTTTCTTTTAGTACTTCTCGTGATCAATTTATTTTTGCTTCTATCGTAAGTGTTATGAAGTAATAAAAGACTGATTTAGTGAATAAATCAGATCATGACGCCATTTATGAGCTTGTGGGTCTCGGGACTCGATACTCATCATCCATTGTTGCTTTTTCTACTCGGTTGCAGTCCGAAACTTGCAAATTTGAGAAGCTTAGCGAGACTGTTTCTGTTTTTCAACGACTTGTTTATGAGTCAAATAAAAAAATAATAGAGTTAAAGCAACAGAATAAAGATTTAAAATCATTGTTTGCATCTTCATTTCGAATGCCTAATCCTTTAGATGAGAATAATATGTTGATCTATGAAGAGCAAATGCAGTTGAAAGATGAGATTAGAAGTCTCAAATTTTTGTAAGTCATTTGAGATAATGGAATAAAAATATTTAACAGATATTCATGAGATGCATCATTCCTATTTATCTTCTAATCATGCATAATCTATCTTCTGGTAGGGGTTTTGTAAAAATGTCCACTAATTGATCATATGTGCTTGTGAATTATAGTACAATATCACATTTCTGTACATGATCTCTAAGAAAATGATATCTAATTTCAATATACTTAGTCTTAGAATGTTGTATTAGGTTATTTGAAAGATTTATACCACTTGTATTATCACATTTGATTGGAATGTGATTGTACATAAGTTTAAAATCCTCAAACTGTTGTTTCATAAAAAGAACTTGAACACAACAACTACCTGCAGCAACATACTTTGCCTCAGCAGTAGATAATGCAACAGAATTTTGTTTTTATACTAAACCATGAAACGAGTGCATGACATAAAAAATGACATGTTCCACTAGTACTTTTTCGATCAACTTTGCAACCAGCATAATCGCATCTGAATAACTGATAAGATCGAAAGAAGTATGCGTAGGATACCATAACCCTAGGTCAATGATACCAATAAGATATCTAAAAATATGTTTAACAGCAATTAAATGAGATTGTTTTAGAAATGATTGAAAACGTGCACATAAATATACATTGAACATAATATCAGATCTACTAGCTGTCAAATATAATAAACTACAAATCATACCTCGATATACTTTTGAGTCAACTGGTTTACCACTTTCATCTTTATCAAGTTTGGAGGTTGGACTCATTGGTGTTCCAATTACCTTCGCACCTTCCATCTCAAACTTTTTGAGTTTTTTTAGTAACTCTTTGATATATTTTGACTGATTAATGAATGTTCCACTTTTTGCTTGCTTGATTTGCAATCCGATAAAGAAATTAAGTTCTTCCATCATGCTCATTTCAAATTCTTCCTGCATACTCTTAGCAAAATCTTGACACATATTCTCATTAGTAGCACCAAATATTATATCATTTACATAAATTTGAATTAGAATAATATCATCTTGTTCATATTTGATGAAAAGAGTTGTATCGATCTTTCCTCTTGAAAAATCTTTTTTAATAAAAAAACCACTAAGCCTCTCATACTAAGCTCTAGGAGCTTGTTTGAATCCATATAATACTTTTGTGAGCTTAAAAACATGATTAGGAGAAATATGATTTTCGAGTCTAGGAACAAGTGTCCAAACATCATTTCTTTTAAACTAATTTAGCTCTTCTTGCATAGCTAAGATCCATGATTCATCAAGCAGTGCTTCATTAATATTTTTGGATTCAATTTGAGATAGAAAAGCAGTGTGATTGCTAATATTTCTAAAAGATGATCGAATACCTACACCTCGTGAAGGTTCTCCTAGAATTTGTTCCACTAGATGATCTTTCACATATTTCTACTATTTGATTGCATTTTGTACTAAGTTTTGATGATCTTTCCTGATATCTCCAAGTTAGACTTCTTCCATTATATTTTTTTTGTTGAGATTGAGACTATTTGTATTATTTGTACCTTCTATTCTCATTATCTTCTCTTTTGAATTGTCTACAAATGTCACGCGTTCTTCTTCTTTAGAAGTAAGGTCAATGAATTTAGTTTTGTCTCCTGTCATGTGTCTTGAGCATCCGTTGTATAAAAATCATTTACTTTTATCTATAGAAGACTTCATGCATACCTACAAAAACAATTTAAAAAATTCTTGGTACCCAAATTCTGTGGGTCCTTTATTTATTAGTATTAGAATAAACAAAATTTTTTGGTACCCATATGGCCTTAATAGTCATTATATGTTTTCTTCTAATAAGACAAGCATGATAATTATGACCATTTCTATTGCAAAAATTACAAATAACATATGACATATTTGAAAACATTGAGTAATTGTAATAATTTTTTTTTTTTTTGAAAATCTATTTTTATGAAAAAAATTTTGAAAATCTGATTTTGATTTAGTCGGTTTATCAAAGAAATTTTTATAGGGTTTGAGTTTTTCTTTTGGCATGTATCCCAAATCTACCTTATCAAAAATACATATTTGACTACCAAGAAGTTTTTCAAAGTTTCTTTTTTCCATTTGTAAAGTTTTCAACAATATTTTCTAAATCAGTCACTTTCATTTTCAGCTCATCATTTTCATCTTTTGGAACTATACTATCTTTTTTTAAAATATCAATTTCATTTGTTAAAAAAGAATTTTTCTTTTTGAAAATGGTATACTTGATACCCAATTTTTCAAGTTCCTCATATACTTCTTCTAAAACATTTTACAGTTCTTCATAAGAAGGATTTTCAATATTTTCAAAATTTGTTACCTCAAGATCATATTTAGTCATAAGACAACGATTTGTAGATTTTTCATTGCTTGCGCCGCAGTCTGAGCTACTTGAATCATCATCCCATGTAATTTTCATTGATTTCTTGCCCTTGTATCAATTTTAATTCAGTAAGGGACAATCTGTCTTGATATGTTCTAGTTTTTTGCATTTATAACAAGTTAAGGAGTCCTTTTATTAGTATCTTTGTTAGAAAACTTTTTGAAAGATTTTATTGGATGAGCTTTATTTTTCTTTAAGAATCTCTGAAATCTTCTTGTAATCATTACAATTTCTTCATCTTTGTCATCGCTTTCCTCATCTTCATCACTTTCACTTTCATGGGGAACAACTTTTAGTACCAAGCTCTTCTTTTGCTTTCCTTCTTCTTCTCCTCTTTTCAATGTGTACTCATGAGTAATAAGTGACCCAATGAGTTCATTTACTTCGAGAATCGCCGTCATTTTGATTCCCAACGTTTTGGCAAAGAATTGAGAATTTTCCTTACTATCTTCAAGCTGGAATAAATTTTTCTAAAAGCTGTCAAGTTATTTATAATATTAGTAAAACGAGTATACATAGAGAAACTAGATTCATCATCATTCATTTTGAACATTTCATATTCATGCATAAGAATATAAATTTTTAATTTTTTGACTTGCGAAGTTCCTTCATAAGTTAGTTCCAAGTTGTCCCAAATTTTGTTTGTCATCCTGTAAGTCATTATTCTGTTAAATTCATTGCCATTGAGAGTATTATACAGAAAATTCATAGTCATTACATTCACTGTATAACGTCTATCATCTTCACGATCAAACTCTTCTTCTTCCTTGTTGACATTTACTCCATCAACAATTTTTGTTAGAATATAAGGCTCATTTACAAAACATTTCCAGATTTCACGACCTTGAGCTGAAGGAATATTCTTATTTTAGCTTTCCAGAAAGTATAATTGTCTCCATAAAATAGCGGAGGCCGACTACTAGATTGACTTTCAGCGAATGTAGCTGCAATATTAACCATATGATTTTAACTCAACAGATAATTAATCTTATAATAGAGCTCTTGCTCTGATACCAATTGTTGCACAGATGACTAACACAAGAGGGGGAATGAATTGGGTTATAAAAAAAATTAACACTTATAAATCAAATACACAATATAACATATAAATAAAATACGAAGCAGAAAGAAATATAAAGAGTAAGGGTAAGAAAAAGCAAACTCAGTATTTTAACGAGATTCGACCCCACTGCCTAGGTGCTCACCTCAAGCTATCCCTTGAGAATCCCAAATTCACTATTCAATCTCCTTCAGGTGGAAATAGAAACCTATTACACTTTTGAGCAATACCGCTATAAAGAATTCGTGTAGAACACCTTATACACTTATAATCACCTCACACTTGGTGATTCAACTATTCCCTGTGTAGAACACCTTCTACACACACAAGGGTTATACATACCCTCTTACAAATACAAAAGTTGATAATAGGTAAGTTATCAAAATACACTCCTCAATGAGTGAGATAAAAATAATACAGTACAACTTAATATCTCTTTCAAAATGAACAAGGATTAAGGCACAAAATTTAGAGAAGAGAAAATGATGGCTTTGAAAGAATAATGCAAAACTTAACAATTGATCTGTAAGTTCTTGTTATTATTTTTGCAAAACTCAAATAAGCTATTTATAGGCAAATGAGTTTTCATATTCAAATTTGAAAAGGTTCACATGTCAAATAAGAGCACTATTCACTTTTCAAAATATTCAAATAAAAACATCTCCTTTTTATATTTGTCAAAGACAACTCTATTCATTTTTCAAAGAAATCAAACCTAATCTTTTACTTTTCATACGTAACAAAATGAGCATGATTTATTTTTCAAACCAAATTATTTTCTTTTTGTCATGTATGAAAAGTAAAAAATTAGGTTTGATTTTTTTGAAAAATGAATGGAGTTGTCTTTGACAAATATAAAAATGAGATGTTTTTATTTGAATATTTTGAAAAGTAAATAGTGCTCTTATTTGACATGTAAACATTTTCAAATTTGAATATAAAGACTCATTTACCTATAAATAGATCACTTGAGTTTTGCAAAAATAATAACAAGAGTTTACACATCAATTGCTAAATTTTGCATCATTCTTTCAAAGCCATCATTCTCTATTCTCTAAGTTTTGTACCTTAATGTTTGTTCATTTTGAGAGAGATATAAGTTGCACTGTATTGTTTTTATCTCACTCATTGAAGAGTGTATTAAGATAACCTACCCATTATCAGCTTTTATATTTGTAAGAGAGTGCGTATAACCCTTGTGTGTGTAGAAGGTATTCTACACAGGAAATAATTGAATCACCAAATGTGAGGTGATTGCAAGTGTAGAGGGTGTTCTACACGGATTCTTTGTAGCGGTGTTGCTCAAAGGTGTAATAGGTTTATATCTCTACCTGAAGGAGATTGAATAGTAAATTTGAAATCCTCAAGGGGTAGCTTGAGGCGGGACGTAGGTAGTGGAGCTGAACATCGTTAAAATACTAAGTTTGTTTCTTCTTACCCTTACTCTTTATATTTCTTACTGCTTCATATTTTATTTATATGTTATATTATGTATTTGGTTTATAAGTATTAATTTTTTTTTTATAACCCAATTCACCCCCTCTTGTGTTAGTCATCTAGGCAACATTTAGTTTCATAAAAGTTTTTCGGCAATGTAAACCCTTCAGGAAGCACCTCATTAAATAAGTCTAATATTATGTTTATTGCTTTCGTTGACATTACACACAATGATTTAATGTGAAGCAACCGCACAATAAAGGATATTTTTATGTGTTTTGTGTAACTAGGATAAAACTCGCGTTTTACATCTTCCTACATTGCGGCAAAATTATTTGAATCACTCCCTCGACTACTTGGGTCACCGTTCTCAGGTTCATCCATGAATATCTCACCACCAATCTCACCCAATATCTCATTCATCTCATCTCATTCATCAACATCATCGCGTACGTTCTCATCACCAATATCTCGCATATAATCTAAATGATCGAAAGATACATTTAATATTAGTTCATACAGCTCACCATGGAGTACCCATCATGTATAACCTAGATTTATCCCATTGACAAAGATATGATGTTTGATTTCATCTAATCCTATAGCACACAAATTCATATAACCTCAACATTAACACTTGATGTAACCACGACTATTAGCAGAAGCCCGAGCAAATTCAATGAAAGTCCTGACTCCATGTGTATAGAAAACGTAGTCATTCCCAAGTCTATCACTCAGGCACATCCAACGTTTATCTATTTCTAAAAAACCTATTTATTAGTTTATGGCATTAAAATCCATATGCAAATCACGGTCCAAAGTAATTCATTTCATCTTTAATAAGGCAGTTGCTCCTATCCCGTTTAAGATTATCCATATTGTACATCTTTTGTTACTTCTACTTCTCACATCAGTAGAAATTTTGGCAGCACCTTCCCATAGTTCTCTAAGTATACATGTTTGTAAAGAGAAATTGTGATCCTACAAACAGTATACCCAAAAAACAAATGAGGAAGACATCGAAATTTCAAATGCAACGTAGAAATTAGTAGAAGTAACAAAAACATGCAATACAAATAATATAATCTCAAACTGTCAACACTGGACAATTCAAGAATCAATGAATACTTGAGTGTACACTGATTTCCAAACAAGTCTAAGTTTATTCATATATATAATGTCACGCAATAGACTATTTATTATTCATTTGCTAATTTCTAACTATTATATAAACTATAGAATAAGGGTTGGAGTTAGGGGTTTAGGGTTTAAGGTTTACGGTTTGGGATTTGGATTTAGGGTTTAGGGTTTATTAGGATTTTGGGTTTGGAGTTTAGGTTTTGGGTTTGGGATTTAGGATTTTGGGTTTGGAATTTTATGCATAATCACTCAAAATTTTTACAAACTCATATTACTAAAATAATACAAAAAATCCAAAATGCTTAAATACCAATATAGTATAAACAAGAAAAAATACTTAACACATTCAACAAATAAAAAAAGTCTATAGGCACTAATTATGCGACATTTACAAGATTGCAAAATGAGAAATGCTAAACATACTCACAAAAAACGTAGTCTTTTTTATGTATTGACATGGCGAATGGTACAAATGTAAATTTATTCTTAAAATGACTTATCTCTCTCTACCGCTCTCTCTTTCTATCCACTCACATTTTGCACATTCTCCATGGAACAAACCTCTCTCTGTCTCTCTCTCATTATGCTTCTCTCTCCCAATCGAGGGTATTGTCTTTCTCGAAGGTAAGTAAAAGCTTATGCGTAGCTCTTTTTTCAGGTAGTTATTTTTTTTATCTTCTAAATTTGTTTAGGAAAAAGATTTTTTTTTATTCTGGAAGATTTTTTTTTTTTTTCCGGAGGAAACTAGAAGTGGTGGCAGCAGCTCTCATGAAAAACAAAAATTGGAACGACTTTCTTAAAGAAAATCATGCCAAGTTCTCTAATCTCTAAATTGAAAAAATAAATAAATAAATAAAAAATAAATTGAAATCACGACATTCTTAAAGAAACTCATGCCAAGTTATGAAAAGTTAGATTTTTTTTCTAAAGCATAGAAAAAATAAATATATTGGGAGGGCGAAAGTTTTCCGATTTGGATCAGAATAAAATTTCTTTGCTTTGATCATCAGAAGTAGATGGGAATGTGATCAAATCGAGTGCTTTTTCACTGGTTTCGTCTAGATTTTCTTCTAGGTTTCGTCTTCTAGGAATCTTTGTGGCATGAACAATTTCGTCTCAATTTTCTTCTAGATTTAATTGTAAAGAAAAAATCAACACATAAGCTTACACACCATATACTATAGACTTTTTTTATTTTTTGATTTTATAAAATATTTAATATATAAATAATGAGTAGAAAATTCAATTAGTTTAAAAAAATTAATTCAGAAAAAAAAAATTAAAAAAATAAAGAAATAAATAAAATTTATATAGTGTAGTGTGTCAACTTATGTGTAACATCCCTCAACTGTAAAACATTGTAAAGTTGTTGTTAAGGTCATAAAAATCGGCCAACAGGTCGGTGTGAGAGAGAGAATTATTTCCAACCCACTGGTGCGAGTTGGGCTTCATTTGAGGTCGTTTGGGGCTCCCGGTGAGGTCCCGGCGTGAATTGTACGTACGTGATAACAGATGAAATAAAGAGAGATGGACACACAATTTTACGTGGTTCGGCAAATGCCTACGTCCACGGGTGTTTGGGGATGAGAATCCACTATAATGGAAATTTTTACAGTCTCATAGCTCACTGTACAGAGAAATATAAACGAATATCTATATAAATTCGCCGTGTGATGCCTTTTGAGAAATCTAGGGAAGCCGAGGTTGAATAAGAGAAGAGAGATCCCCCAGTTCCAGCCGGCCAGAGTCCTTTTATAGCCAAGTGAAATATCTGGGCAGATCTTTATCTTGCATGTCACAGTCGACTTCCTTTTCCTTGCCGTCTTGCTTTTCTTCTCATCTACTCCCAATGTCCATCAGTTCACCTTTCAGTCCCATCATCTGTCCTTTTGTTCCCTTTGTCATAAATACACAATAAGTGCCTTTAATTTCATCCCTTTCAGTACCCCGCGAATTCTTAGCAAAAGATATTTTGATGGGAATTCTGTCTTGTTGTCTTGTATCCTGAATTTCGTGCGGTGTAGTCCATGCTATTTACTGGGCCCGAGGTGGTGGACCACTGAGCTAAGAGAGCTCGAATTGGAGGATTCCCGAGCTGGGATCCTGGACTGGAAGATCTCCGAGCCGGGGGAGCTTGGACCGAAGGTGTCCGAGTTGGGAGCCCCGAGCATGGGGTGAAGGGTCCCGAATGGGTGGAACCCGAATTGCGATGTCCGAGGAGGATGCTCGGATTTCGCCATCTGAGAAGAGTGCTCGGAATCAGCGAGCAGGGGAGCTCGGATTGACGAGTTGGGGGGGCTCGAATTTTGCCTATCTGAGAAGCATGCTCGGAATCAGCGAGCTGAGGAGCTTGGATTGACGAGCTAGTGGGGCTCGGATTTTTCCATCTGAGAAGCGTGCTCAGAATCAGCGACCTGGGGAGCTCGGATTGACGAGCTAGTGAGATGCTCGGAATCGGCGAGCTGGGGGAACTTGAATTGGCGAGCCGGTGGAGGAGCTCGAATTAGCGAGCTGGTGAGATGCTCGGAATCAGCGAGCTGGGGGAGCTCAAATTGGCGAGCTGGTGGAGGAGCTTGAATTGGTGAGCTGATGAGATGCTCGGAATTAGCGAGCTGGTGAGATGCTCGGAATCAGCGAGCTGGTGGAGGAGCTCGAATTGGCGAGCTGATGAGATGCTCGGAATTAGCGAGCTGGTGAGATGCTCGAAATCAGCGAGCTGAGGGAGCTCGAATTGGCGAGCTGGTGGAGGAGCTCGAATTGGCGAGCTGATGAGATGCTCGGAATTAGCGAGCTGGTGAGATGCTCGGAATTAGCGAGCTGGTGAGATGCTCGGAATCAGCGAGCTGGGGGAGCTCGAATTGGCGAGCTAGTGAGATGCTCGGAATCAACGAGCTGGTGAGATGCTCGGAATTAGCGAGCTGGAGGAGCTCGAATTGGCGAGCAGGGGGAGCACGGATTTAACGAGCTGGTGAGATGCTCGAAATCCGACCTTGAATGCACACCATGCCAGTGGAGTGCGCCTCGCCACCTGGTGAACTGGTCGACGGGGAAATTTCTTCGCGTGAGGCCCGGCGGGAGTACATCCCCCAGGATTCTGTTACTTCGCGTAGGTGGGCAGACCGACCCCGCGAGAGGTGATAACGTGTCGACGTCTCATGCTACAGGCAATAACTTTATCAGTACGAAGATAAATTCACATATTGTAAGAGACATACTGATGTATTTTTGTCTGTGGAAAAAATGTTCGAGTGTCGAATGTCGAGTGATGAATATCTAAACGTCGACTTCCGAGCGAGGAGCTGTGAGATCCTAAGCATTAACTCCCGAGCGTCGTGTTCCGAGTGTTGAGAGCCTATCATGGATGTAAGGACTTGACGAGTGAACTTGGGTGCGGGACCTCAAGTCTCGAGCCCTTGACGAACGAATCGTTGGGCTGGTCATGGGTGGCCGGACGACCCCGCGACTAAATCTGATCCCGTATGACGAGCGTAGAACTGGCGTTGCCGTGGAATGGGCACGTCAACTTTGAGTGTACGTAAATCAACTTTGCCGTGGAACTGGCGTCCACCGCAGGGTAATGTGAGTTGTGGGAGCAGGAAGCACAGTCCCCATGTGTTAGGTGAGCATGATTATTCCAAATGCGGTGAAATGGGAAGTCTAAGTGAGCCAGGTGAACTGAGTTGACCCGTACATGAGCTGTAGGCGTGCAAGGGGTGATCTGAGCCCATGTGGTGACCGAATGGTGGTCATGAATAAGCAAATGTGTATTGAGCGAGCGCCGTGAGGGTAGGCGAGCCTGTGCGGCGACTTGGTGAGCGGCACATGTGAGAAGTCGTGATCGAACGAGTGTTCTATATACGAGATGTATTACCGTGATACTGAACCGATGTAGTTACCGTGCACCAGCATAGTTTCTATGCATGTAAGCACTCTGTGATGTACCAGGGGCCTGTAGGTACGCTGCGTACCTTAGGGTGGTAAAGTAGTCTGAGTGGTAGGCGACCGAGCCGGTAGAACCTCGAGTTGTAGGAGCCCGAGATGGGGAAGCTTGAATTGGTGCTCCGAGCCAGTGGGAGACCAAGCTGGGGATTTCCCGAGTTGAAGGGCTCGAACTGGGGATGTCCGAGATAGATGTGTTCGAGAAATGAAGGGTCCCAAGCGGGTGATGCTAGCGAACCCGAGCTGAGGGAGATCCATTGCCCGTGTGGCGTGAGCATGCTTCCGAAAGAGTGAGTTGTGAGGGCGTGGTGGACTTGTTCTTACGAGTGTGAGAGATGAATCCCGATAGGGTAATTCCGAAGGACTTTTCCGAGTTGAAGAATCCCGAGCTGGTGTTCGAGCTGGAGGGACTTGGACCGGAGGTTTCCGAGCTGGGGTGGTGTTCGTTCATGGTTCCTGAGTAAGAGAATTTCGAGAGGGGAGCTCCGAGCTGGGATGGTGAGCTTGGTGCCTTGTTTGTGAAAAGGGTGGTCTGAGTGTTGAGAGGCGAGCTAGTGGTCCGAGGGTGGAATTCCGTGCTGAGTGAATAGGCGAGAGTGTATGGCGAGCCGTGAAGGAGATGTGGCGAGCTGGTAGGCTGGCGAGATGGCAAGTGACTTGGGTGAGCGTGGTAATCCGGATGAACTGTGGGCGAACTGATGAGGCGTGGGCTTGCGCCCAATAAGTGGCGGGAGGTTCCAGTGTTAATGAAATATGAGTCGTGTGAGATGCAATTTAGGCGAGCATGTACGGTGTTTGGTGAGCTATGGGTAGGGTGATCCATGGGCGAGCTGGGCAAACCCACGCTGCCGTGGGCGTGGAAAGGCCTTGAGTAAGCTGGTTGGCCGACCGTGCGAGTCCATTGAGTGAGTGTGGCGAGGCCCGTGTGCGAGCCAGTAAGGATGGTAAAGCCGTTGTGCGAGCTAGTGAGAAGGCAGGTTGTTTGAGGATGGTCTGGGCGAACGCCAGATAAATGGCGGGCCCCCATCTGTGCTGGGTGAGCTGTGTAATTGGCGACCCCACTTTGCCGTGAGAGATTTAGGCGAGTGGCGAGGGGAATTTTTAGAGAGGTGGCGAGCTGTGAAAAGTCTTGGGCGAGGGTGAGCCATGAGGTTGGCGAGGTGATGGAGGTGGTGAGGTCGGCGAGGTGAGGAGTCACCGGCGAGTATGGTGCATGGCCGTGACAACGACAAAGAAGAAAAGAAATAAATATAAAAATAAGAATGAGGTGGTCGAGCACACTTATCTGGAGAAAATTTTTGTTGAGTCGGTCAGTCGAATACACTTATCCAGTGGGTTAGAAAATTATTATTTTCTCACTACCGATTTAAAGATAAAATAAATTAAAATAAATTAAATCTATTTTTAAATATTATTATTATTTTAAAATTTAAAAAAATATTAAAATTTAAAAAATATATATTAAAATTTAAAAAAATATATATAAAAATTTATGTTTTATTTAAAAATTTATGAAAATATAATAATAAAATAAAGATGAATTGCTATAAATTTTAAATATAAACGAGATTAAAGCTCCGTTTGTATTCGAAGATGAGCTCAACTCATCTCAACTAATTTTCATTTCATCATTATATTTTTATAATTTTTTATATAAAATATAAATTTCTATATAAATTTTTTAAATTTCAAGATATATTTTTCAAATCTTAACACATCTTTATTAAATCTCAAAATAATATTAATATTAAAAAATAAATTAAATTCATCTTAACTCATTTTAACTCATCTCATCTCCAAATCAAAACGATACCTAAGCATTGATGCAAATGGTGCATGGACTCACACATTAGTCAAAATCGTCCAGCACCGCAATCGTATACTTCACATTAATGGTGAAAACTTTCACCATGACCACAGACGTACGCCATTTCCAATAGCCAATGGTCATACGAAACTTTAAAAACAAAAACTGAATTTCGTGTAAATGTTATATATATATATATATATATATATATATATATATATATATATATTTTAAATAGTTTTATTCATTAAAACTCAAATATTGTTTAAATTCGGAGATAAGATGAGTTTAATTTATTTTTTAATATTATTATTATTTTAGAATTTAAAAAAGTTGAATTGAGATTTGAAAAACGTGTATTGAGATTTGAAAAATATATATAAGAATTTATATTTTGTATGAAAAATTAAAAAAGCATAATGATGAAATAGAGATAAGTTGAAATAAGTTGATGAGAGTTTTAAATCCAAATCGGACCAGAGTACAAGAAGTCTACAATGTGATCAATCAATCAACTAATTACAAACTGATACTCAGCTTCTAAGTATCTCAGATAAAATTTGAGATAACTAACACTGCCTCAAAATGAGGCATATACTAAGATTCTCCTTTAAAAGAGAAGAAAATTCCAACTCTCAACAGACAAAATGTTCGAGAGACTATTTCTCACATTAAAAAAATTTTTCTATACAAATAAAATTCACAAAACCAACAAACTACAACACAAACACATAACAGAAAACTAAAAACTCCACAAAAGGCCAACTATGGTGGCGTGTCATCAGCACCACGCGCCACACTAGGATTGGACCACCGCAAGATATGACATCTCCAAACACCCCAGGTTCACTCCGAGCCACCACAGGTGAGCTAGATCCACCATAAGCGAGACCCATTGAAAAACATCATCAATGAGACCAACGCACGTGAGGGACACACACTTCACTGTTCCTCAAAAGCTTTCGGCGATGCCACGCGCGGTGGGCTTAAAGCCTCTGATTCCTTCATTCCTACAAAACAGCTCCGAAATCCCAAAAAAACCCGAAAGTCACTACCAACAAACAAGGTGACCGGGAAAAGAAAAGGGAAATAAGATAAGAGAGAAAGGGGAAGTTGGCAGAGGGACTGAGCCGGAACTCCACCCCCTTGCCGCCATCAAAACCAAATAAATTGAAGTCTAAAGAGAGTTTTCGCAAGAACAAAGAGAATGACTAGGAGAGAGAAGTTTAACTTCTGCGACTATTATATATACATATATATGTATATATGATTTGTGCGTGTATATATATGATTTGTGCAAGCACAAATCGCAGCGCAGTCGGCACTCAACTTAAAAAGAATAAAAAAATTTATATTTTTTTTAATGGAATTTACATTTATACAATTACAAAAGGATATTTACAGAATTGATCTATTTAAAATTTGTATTTAGTATTACTTTTTTAAGTGTGTATATATATGTATGAAAAATGTTATATATGTATAAAGAATATCACATCTAGCTATCATAACAATGTAGTTTATAAAATTTTCCTAACTATATGTATATATAATATGCCTGATCGTTAATTTTCAGATAGTCCAAATCAAAACAAAATTAATGAAGAAATTAAGTTGTGAGAATTGCTTTTTAATTAATTTGTTTTATTATTTCATTGTCCGGTTTCATTGGCTTATGATCAATTGATAGGCAAGGCCAGAAATATTTCTTTTTATTAATTCAGAGTGCATAAATATGTAGAACTGAGAATTTAGGTTTGGTCCCTAAAACGTTTTTCGTCAACTTACATGTAATTACTTGCAGCTAGCTATGACCCAAGTTTATAACCTTTTAAGATTGTACCGATGACTACATGTAGTACACACGCATACACACACACACACACACACACACACATATATAGGAGTCTCATATGTATATATTTGTCATTTTAAAAATCTAACATATCATATCTCTAGTCACATTAATTTGTAAAAAAATATTTTTATGTGATTTCTTTATTAATTAGTTAACTAGAATTTCTCTTAAAAATATACCAGATGAAGTATGGAAAAACAAGAAAACACCAATATTTCAACTATAAAACTCACAAAGGTCTATCCACAGACAAGGGATAATTGAGGTTTTTTTTTTTCTTTTTGAGAAATAGTTTCATATCATTGAAATTCAAATAAACAAGAAGCCTACAATGTGACCACAATCAACTAATAACTTACTAACACTCAGCTTTTAATTCTCTTAATCATAATCTGAGAGCACTAAGACTACCTCCTAAGGAGGCATATACTAAGTTTCTCTTCTAAAAGAGGAGAAAACTACAACTCCTAACGGACGTAAACGTCTATGAGACTATTTCTCAAATTTTATAATTATCTCAAATTTTACAATGTGACAAAAGAGGAGAAAACTACAACTCTGAACGGACATAAACATCCGGGATAATTGAGGTTTTTTCCGAACAACCAACGATTAATAATGAATTATGTCCTAATATGAGACCACTCATAGCTTTCTTTCTCAAATTAAATCTAGCATTTCTTCTTTAGAAAATGCTTCTAATTTGGATAGTGATTAGCTTGTAATGTGCGTGTAAAACCAGCGCACACCATTAATTAATTGATCAGCAAATTGATAAGAAAAAATATCGTCGTAAAAATATATTAATTTTGTAAAACGTCTTAACTAATTAAACATTCTAACATTTTTTCAATGAAAGAAAATTACTCAATAATACTATATACACTACAACAGATTTGGACTTTAGTGACAGACAAAAGCGTCACAAAAAATGACCAAAACGTCACGAAAGACTTTTGGTGACAGTTAGAAGCTGTCACAAAAATCGTCACAATAAATGCTTCACAAATAAGTATTTGTGATACTTTATTGATTAACAGTCATAAAAAGTATTTTTTGTGACGATTGGTGCCGTTTTGTTCGATATAACATTCGAACGTTATAACCGTTAGTGACGATTGAAATGTGTCACCAAAAGTCACGTTCGAACATATAACATGACGTTCGAACGTAAACCCATCTAACTGACATTCGAACGATAGACTAATTCGTTCATTTCTCCAACGTACAAACATTACAAATATCATTCGAACGTTGGTTACATCTTGACATTGGGATGTTCCTAAACCAATGTTCGAACATTATGTTTGAGAATTTTCAAACGTTAATTTGGTGAACATTCGAACGTTTTGTCGGACATTTGAATGTTAGTTTTATAAACATTCAAATGTTTTGTTTAGTTCATTCGAACGTTGTGTGGTACATTTAAATGCAGTTGGAATTAAGGTTCAAACGTTTAATGTGCACATTCGAATGTACTTGTTAGAAATGGTAAATTTTAATAAAATTAAAAAGCATACAAATTGTATCATATTATATAATCAATCTAGCAACTTACAATATCTTATAGCATATCAAAGTTAAATACTAAAAATTACAAATAATAAAAAAAAAAACAAAATTTATCCTTTTTTTCTCGTCTACTGCAATCCAGCTGCAGTGACATAACACGCTTCATCTGGGCCGCCATCTCCCTCTACATTTGTTTTTGGATTATAGTGCGCATTTTTTCCTCCTGCTTTCTCTGCTACTTCTGCACACGTGTCTCTAGATCAGAAAGTCGCTCCAAGAGAGACTCCAACTCTTGTTGTCTCAACTTCAGCATTTCGTTTTCTCATTGTGATACTTCTAAATTTTTGGTAAGATTATTAATCTTTAAGATCGAGGAGCTGGTGAAGGATGATCAACCAGCTGAATGCTTGAGTGAACAACTCCGAGTGAATCCGTGAAAATGTCTATATCACTAGGCGAGGATTCTCCAGAAGCTTCATGCATCTCTAACATTTTGTCTTCCAATTAAAAGAAAACATATATTAAGCAGCAAAATTAATTGAAATATGAACAACAATATATTATTCAAATATATATTAATTTATTTAACAAAATTAATATCACTTACATAATTTTCTGCATCGACAGAATTCATCCATTCACTACATTCGTTAGTATGAGCAGCAGTAAAACATGAATAAGAGAAAAAATTTCAGGATCGCCACGTTTCTAACAAAGACACATTAGCAATTGAGAAATTTAATATTAGTAACTAGATAACATTAAATATTAGAAAATAGTAGATATTCTATAAGTTATTAATTACCATCTTTTCAGCAAAACAATAGAACGACCTTGAACGAGAACGATGGTAGACAGTGAGAGCGGATCTATCATGTGCATTCATCGAAGTTAAGCTCTAAAAAATTAATTAATAATGTTATTATTAATTTAGAACGAATTCAAATATAAATAACTAACTAATTTTGAATACCTGATAATCAGGACTTGTGAAAAGATCACAACACTTCACCCAATCATCTAATTTCATCTTTTGGAAAGGGAACTTCGTATACTCTTCCAATGTCTGAAACTTCTTGAAGTGTTCATGACATCGACCCTTATTACGTCAGAATAATGTAGCCATCAGTCCATTCACAGTTCTCATAACTTCGCTACGAGTAAAATCGAGGTCGAACTCATCCTAGAAGTGAACTAAGTAAGTAATACGATATACTTAATGAGGGGGAAAAAATATAGTTGTAAAGTCATCTCACCAGCGCACGGCTCCGAATGTAATCCTTAACTTCATTAGGAACATCCCGCCATGATCGCATATAAAAGGGAGCATAAGCTCGAACTACTGTACCGATATAAGAGGAAAGTACTGTCGTGCTATCATCCAGTCCTCCAGAAGAATTTTCAGGAATTATGACTTTGATTTTTTCTTGACGTCGACTTTTTTCTAAAGAGATATCACGAGTACAACCACGACCGCGTTGAGAGGACGATGCATCAACTAATATATATATAATAATATAGTATTAGTTATATTTGTTATTGAGTACTAAAATATAATTAATTAATTATTAATGAAATTTCATTACTATTTGGCATGGACTGGCTCTTCGTCTCTTGCATGTTGATTTATTCAAGAGTGCATTCCTCAACGAGGGAGTCCGGAATGGGTTCGGGACTTGACTGCATTTCTTCATGCTCTTTTGGCGGCATCCTTGAAAATGAATGTTAAAAAAGGAAGTACTTAAAATGAAAAATTTTAATTACTTCTTTGGGGTTTGGGATTAGGGGTTTGGGGTTTGGAGTTGAGGTTTGGGGTTTGGGGATTTAGGATTTGGGGTTTGGGATTGGGATTTGGGATTTGGGGTTTGGGATTTGGGGTTTGGGGTTTGGGTTTGGGTTTTGGGTTTACATACTTAAAAAAGAGGCACAAATTGACATACCAATATCCTTAGAAAAATTCAAATAAAATAATATGCCAACATGTATTATTACCATAAGACATTCAAATGATCACTTCTCATGTTGTTTGGAAAATTCCATTACAAATTAAGTAATAATCAAAATAACCTAATATGCACAATCATTCCCATATAACCTAATATGCACAATGACCAAAATATGCACAATCACTAAATATTTTAATCACTCAATATTTATAAAAATGTACAGATATAACATACTCAACAATAATTACCATAAAAAAATTTATATGCTTGCAATTGAAAAAAGTCTCACAAAATAGTATAAAACACATTTAAATAATCACCCAGCATTTTGCAAACTTCTATTACTAAAATAATACAAAAAACCAAATATGCACAATGAAAACATAAAAAAATACACTTGATTAAATCTACAAATAAAACTCCAATAATACATGTTTCTCAAAATTCAAAATTAAAAAAAAAAAATATTCAAATATAACACACACAACTCTAAACAAATAAAAAAAATCATAATGAGAAATTGGGAAATATATGTAGCAAATCTCCACTAATATCTTCACAAGGATTCTATTCTTTTCAAGTTTTACACTACCAATCCTTCAAAAAATATACAATGAGCTATTAAAGAAGCTTAGATGCTAAAAATCACAAGAGACTACAATAAATATGCTTGTAAAAACAATAATATAAAAAAGAAACTAGAAACATCACCTTTGAAGAGCAAAAACTCAATGACGCTCTATGAGTCCTCACCCACTCTCTCTCTCTCAACCTCTCTCTCACTCTCTCTCTCACGCGAGAATAGAGAAATGAGTTTCTGCCTTCATCCCGTACCTATATTTGAATTTATCTGGATTTTATAAGTACGTTCGAACATTATAACTCTAACGTTCAAATGTACTTAAGTTTCTCGATACATTCGAATGTGCCCATGTGCTATTCGAACGTCCAAGATTTACGTTCGAATGTTATTAAAATGCTAGAAAACTACATAAATTCTAAACAAATTATCGAACGTAAAAAAGTTACATTTCAACGTTATAAAAGTGCAGGAAATTTCCCACTTTTTTTCGAACGTTGGAACGTAACTAGATTACGTTTGAACTTTTTTATTTTTATTGTTATTTTATAATAATTAAATCTACATATTGTTATATTTATTAAACCAAAAAATATTAAAAATATTTACTAAATATATATTAAATAGAAAAAATTGAACAACATTACTATATTTAACTATAATATAATAATATTATATTTTAGTGCTATTTTATATGCTATAGTAATACTATAGTCAACACCCTATAATATTATGATATTAAGTATTATATAGTGTTGCATCTTAGATTACTTAGCGTTGTAACACTATAGTTATCACTATATAATAAATAACACTATAATATTATATAGTATTAGCAAATCATATTTTAAACATCACTTTATATATTTTATCTACTATAACAACATTATACAATATTTAGTGCTATAGTATTATAGCATGTTGACTATTGTAATATTATTTACAACATTATATAATAATTAATACTATAGTATTATATAGCGTTGGCACAATATATTTTAGAGTAGTTTTAGATACTATAATATAATATATTTAACTGTGTTATAATATATTATAATATAATTTAAATTTAAATTTAAAAATACAAAATTAAGTTCGAATGTGTCTGGAAACGTTAGAACGTTTGAAAGTAGAACGTTCGAATATGTCTTAAAAACTTTAGAATGTATCACGTGTACGTTCGAATGTGGTGGACACCTGGAAAACAAAACGCTTGACTAAATGTTCGGACGTAAAACAAGATTACGTTCGAACATAAGAGCTGTCCAAACTTAACGTTCGAACGTAAGAACGATTCATATATAACATTCAAACATTTATTAATAAACATTTGAACATTTCGTGTATATAAATAGTACCTCGACTGCGTTCGGCATTTCACGCAATTTTTCTCAATCTCTCCACCTTGAGCAACGCTGTAACCGTCCCCAAAACCACCACAACCATTACCACAAGGTAGGAAACTCTAATCCTAGTATTTCTTAATTTGTTATGAACATTTTAGTTTTATAAAATTGGGGTGGCTGGAACTTCAACTTAGAGTTTCCTACCATGTGGTAATGGTAGAAAGGTTCCTTGAAGTGTGTACTTCATTTCTACGGTGACTTTTGGCTTTAAAACTCCATGAAATAGAGTTTCGAGAATGGTTTCGACTCAGCCATTCCCGAATTTACGTTCGAAAATTCCTTGCAAACATTTAAACGTAAATTTTTCAAATGAGGAAGATGAACAGTCACGTTCAAACATGACTTTTCATATGTTTGAAGGAGAAAAGTCACGTTTGAATATAAATTTGGTACGTTGGAACGTGACTTAAACAACGTTGGAAGACCAAGAGTTACGTTTCAACATATATTTATTACGTTGAAATGTAACTTTGGCAATGTTGGAACACGAATAATCATGTTCGAACGTTGTCAGAATACGTTCAAATGTGACTGGCTCCAACGTTGGAAGCCAAAGTCAGTACATTTGAACGTCCTCACAAATCCCTATTTTAATTCTTAATTTAATTCTTATTGCCTCTAATTTTTATCTTATTTGTGCAAATATAATATAGTTGAGCAACCAAGAACTACGGGAAAGAGGGGTCAAGAAGGAGCCTCACGGAAGGCCCACCAAATCGAGGCCCGCACGGTTACACCGGAGCGAGTGATATTGATTAACGAGTTTAACTCGTTATACTGGCAGAGGAGAAGCCTCAGATCAATATTCGTGGACAAGGGCTGGGCCCCGATATGCTCACTGAGGGGTACCATTTACCCAAGCATGGTCCACAAGTTCTATGCGGCCATAACTACACTACTAGTCGATGCAGTATCCCACACGATCGAGGACCGTGGGGTGCAGCTGAGGGTTTCGGCGGATGTCATCGCCAACCTGCTGCAGATCCCACGATTGTAGGCACAGTCGGTAGTGGAGCAACCGATGGAGGACACAGCTGTTGCACTGGCCTCGTCGCCTGATGCTGGCATGACGACATCCCAGATTGGCCCATATGGGTGGCAATTTGTAACATGACCCGTTAACACAAAACAAATACGACACGATAAAAGTGGGTTAGTGTTTAGTCTTAATGGGTTTCAGGTCAAATCGTGTCAACCCGTTAAGACACAATTACATAACAGATCAAACCCATTATGACCCATTAATAAATAAAATTTACATTTATATCCTTATTTTCAAAAAAAACCCAAAATCCTAATACTTTTATCCTGACCCACGCGAGCCGCCCCCTTCTTTAGATTTATTTTTCCCAATCTCCCATTCTGATTTCTTCATTTCTTCCTTTAGAGTTTAGGCTTTCCTGCTGTGAGCCTTGTGTTAAGATTGTCAGAGTTGGTACTACAGATCATTTCAGCCATTTCTCCTCCATCGGCAGCAACGCAGACCACGCAAAACTTGTCTTCAAGCAGACCACGCAAGGCTCGGAGTTGCTGTTACAGACCGTAGCAAGCCGTCAGCAGCCCACGAAACAGCGTAGCCCTCCTTGACGCCTCGTCTTCAATCCACGGCAGAGATCAAAGTCAAAGACTTGAAACATTTTCTCTTCGCGGCATCAACCACTCACGCACGGCCCCTTTCCTCTTCTCACGCCGCACCTTCTTGAGTCTTCACACAAACCCTAAAGTTAACTTCATCGTCTTCATTTGTTAATATGAAAAGGTGGGACTGGTTTTGTAACTTTGTTAAGGTTAGGGTTAGATCGAACCTTATGTTGAAAGAAGACTCAAACATGTACAAGATGATAAAGTTGGAAGAGAAATGCAATTAGATCATTGTTATTTTTTTTCCAATATCCCCACACCATCTTCTAATTATGTGTAGATTGTAATAAACTAAATAAATGGAAAATTATTTTTCGTTCAATCATTTGAAAGAATTGATAAGATGATGATGATGATTAAAAAGATGATGATTATAATATAATTTTCAAATCAAAATCTGTAACTCAGAGCAATAAAGTTCTTTGTATTGAAACAGGGGACTTGGGAATTAGGAGGCACTAAAGCATGTTCTAAACTTCTAATCATCCATTTGAATTTTGAATGCAGGAAAAGTCACGGATTGTACTATACATGCAATATATAAATATATATATATATATATATATATTATGGATGAACGTGGATGATGAAGTATGTTTTCAATTTTAATAATACACCCGTTTGGTTTGTCAAATTTATTAAGTAGATCGTTTCTGCATGTCTCTATTCTACCAAATATTATCATATAGTAATCTAGCTTGCTACATACGCCTACATATACAAAAAGTCAAGTTGCACTAAAGATAAGAAACAAAACAAAAAACCCTTTCAAGCCAATTCTGAGAATTTATAGTTGGTAATTTATAGTTGGTTATATTATAGACTAATAGAGAAATGCATGCTTGGTCTAAGATAAGTGGATAGAGATTATTTGTGGGTTTGAGTGTTTCACCCCCGGCCCACATGATATTATTGCGGTTGTTTCTGGTTTTTTGAGTGTAAGTACCCAACACTTCTACTAAATTTCCAATTCTGAGAATTCCTTTCATTTTAAGCTATGAATTAAGTATATATGTATTTATGACTTGATTATTGAGACCGTTTTCTGATTATTGTAGATTGGCTTAGTAAAGATTTCCTCCTTCGAATTACCCCAGTATTTGAAATGACATGTACATTTCAAAATAAATTTCTCTTAGATTATTACTTATTTTGTTGTACTTTTCTCTTGATGGTTCTCCTTTTCTGTTAGGAATTTGGTATTGAAACTTTATCTTTTTTATTTTCCAAGTGAGGCTAACCAATAAAATTGGAATCCGGTTGTTTCCTTTCTTTAAATTAAAAAAAAAAAAAAAGTCTTTTGGCAATCGGTCAAGCTGCGTGTCTAATTCTGAAATAGAAATCCGGTAACGATCTAGATTCAGGAGTCAGGACCACTACTTGTATTGCAACTGAATGGAATGTAGACGGCATCATTAGCAAAGCATATATCTCTATAGCATTGTACCTCTATTCTAGCATGAGTAAAGCATCATGAAATCTTGAAGATTTTATGCATTCCAGCATATGGTTGCATGACAATGATGACATGTATGAGATCATCCTCTTGCAGAGTAACATGTGAAAGTATGGGTGATAAGAAATAAGCTACCTAATTATCCTTTCTTTAAGGCCTACATGTGGTAATTATTAGGCAGAAATAAGCTACCTAATTATGTCTTTTTTAAGTTGCTTGAAGATCATGTAACTGAACTGCTTTGGTATTTAGTACCGCAAGTGGTCACTAATATCCCTGCTGCCAACTACAAAGTTAATTTGGAGTACTATTTGATATTTGTTTACTGATTTTTATAAGATCCTGAATTAGATGAGATAACTAAAGATGTAATAGAGTTGAACATCAACAATAGCAATGACGATGTTCCACCTTCTTCTACAAGTTCTAAATTTGTATTTTTATGATATTTGAGATTGTAAAATTAATATGTTTATAATGTATGTTTATTATAATTTATATTAAGGATGTAATTTTAATATTTTAAAATGTTTAGACTGTGGTGGTGTGACTGTGTCACTTGTGACTGTGGATTATATTTGTGTTGTATTTTAATATTTTATGTTTTATAGCTATCATTTACATTTTAATACTTGTATAAAATCAATTACTCAGCAAACGGGTCAAAACGTGTCAAACGTATCAATGGATTGAAATGTGTCGGATCGTGTCATGTCGTATAAATTTATTGTATTAACTAACGGATCTTAACAGGTCGTGTCGTGTCAACGCGTTATCTTTAAGGGTCGTGTTCGTGTTGAGATTTTTTACACGAAACCCTTAACGGGTTGTGTTCGTGTTGACCATTTAAGTATAATGTACATGCTTTGACACGACACTAACACGGCCCGTTAACACGTTTTGACATCCTTACTAGCCTAGTTCACTCCACAAGTAGTCACAACTTCGGCCTCGACTCAAGTTACGATGTTGAGTTAAAGCAAGAGGGTCCTCAGCGGGATGATGATTTCTACATCCTCACTAGCAGAGACCAAGAGGCACACGAGATGTCAAACATATTCTGGCAGAATAGGCTTTAGGGGTTCTTCTATATATTGCATTTGATCGTTGCAACCAACATAGATCCCCTGGCACACATGGCGAGATTCAGCCGGACACGCACCCAGTTTCTTATTTGGTTGGCGCGTGGAGACCTAACTGACCTGCCATAGGTGATATTTGAAATGATCCACTACGATGCATGTACTGTCTCGACGGACAATCTCCCATACGAAGTTATCATCACCCGGCTAATTCTGGCTGTAAGAGTATAGCCTCAAGTTTTGGAGGCAGTGCGGCAGTAGATAAACCCTATCGGCATCCACACGTATAACCGGAGTCAGGGGCAGAGAAGGCGTGTGCCTCCTCCTGTAGCAGATTTGGTTTCACCTCCCCAGTGTCAGACCGTCCAACCTGATCCCGCTAACATTGTCAGCACCAGTGTACAATATCATGCAGGACAGACTGCAGGTGGGGACGTGCCACCTGTTTGGGGTCGGACAGCTATAGGCGCACATGGAGAGGCAGCTTACTGCACATACTGCCTCGATCACTGCACACGTGGACCGGGCATTGGGACACATGTCAACTGATATAGAGACCTTGCATCTCAAGGTAGAGATGTTGTTTGACAAGGTCACGGCATTAAAAAATCTCGTCTAGTCAGTGATTTTATATTTTTTTAAAGTCTTATTGTATTTAGTTTGTTATTTATGTAATAAACAAATTGCCCATGTAATATATATATATATATATATATATATTTAAATTTCTATTCTCAATTTATTTAATATTAGTTTATCTAAATTTAATTTCAAATGTTCGCACTTCATATCTTTCAGAAATTCAATTATTTTATAATTCAATGGATTACAAAATCTGTATAATATTAACAAGGCCCACTAGAGTAGAATTTTATTTTAATTTCTTTATATATATTTTATTCATATTTTAATCATTTTAAAATATTTAAAATAAATAAATATCAATCCAGTCCAATAATCAAATCCTACACTATTAAGTAAAGAAAAAATTTTAAAATATATTAAAATACCAAAGGTGTCAAAATAAGGTGTCAAAGTATTTTTTTTTTCAAAATTTAATGTAAACGTTCGAATATTATTTCATGTAGTTCAAATGTTGGCGTCAGAAAAATTCACGTTCGAACGTCATTGATCACATAGTTCGAACGTATACTCAATGTTCAAATAAAAAATCATCATCATTCGAATGTAAAAAAATTGAGCAGTTATTTTTAGTGACGGTTACGAAAAACCGTCACAGGAAATAGGTTTTGGTGACGATTTAGAGACTATCACAAATTCTAAAGCCTCACTAAAACCCAAATGTATTGTAGTGATATAACCTAATGCCATATTGGATCCATTAATGGGGCATCAAAAAGAGTGGTTCATGTTCAAATCGTGCGGTAAAAGGTTATATGGCCCATCCATATAATATGTGGTGGTTGCAATATGATGATCTATGCATTTATATGAAAACAACACGTGGTATTGACCCATATTGCATCAATACTTCAATTTTCTTCTTATTCCAATGAATTATTGGCTATCACAATCGAAAGACAGATCAAGAGATGAAATCGATTTTGATCAAATATGAATTTTAAATGAACACCCGTCAACCACTCTCCTAATTATTAATTTGCTACCATATGCCATTAACTAATGCTACTGTCATTTTCGTTTTGTCTATTATTTTTCTTCGTCATATGTTGGTAAGTTGGAACCGAATTTGAAACTCCTTTCCTTGAGATTGGAAGGAAAACATTGAGGGAAGTAAGTTTCATAGGTCATGGGATGTAGTAGAAGATCATAAGACGAGCTAAAACAGATTCAAAGAGGAATTAGAAGAAAATGATTCTTAAGAGAAGTTGCAAGAAGAAATTTAGGGGGAGGAGGAGATGTGCCATCAACGAAGGAGTATAGATCTTGACCTCGTAGATATGTAAAGGTCTGGACTTTCCACATAAGGTAATTTTTGTTGAGAGTTTTGTGGTGACCATGTGAGAGAACGAGAAACTAATGTTGGAATGAGAGGGAGGAGGAGGTGGGAGAAGAGGCCAGAGGAGGAGTATCAGCCATGGATCTGGGATGGCTAGTCGATGGCTCTTGATACCATGTTTGAGTTGCAAAAAGGATAACATAAATGAAAACAGAGAACGTGCATAAGCTTGTGAACTTTTCCCTCATATCTTTCATTGTGATGTATGGCTATATAATATATACACTATGAAAAGGAATAAAAGAAGAATAAACACTGCAAAATAAATAAATATTGTGATCAATTATTTATAGTAAAAATAATTATTTGAAATGAAAATAGACTCATTTTAACTGTAAATAGTCATTTTATTAAAAATAACTAATAAAAAATAAACAATTTTCTTATAGTGACAATAATATAAAATTGTTACAAAAAGAATCATAGACAGCAATGTCCTCTAGGTTCCTCTACGGTATTTCACAAAATGCATATTAAGGCCTTGTTTGTTTTCTCAACTCATCTTATCTTTTATCATTATATTTTTTAAATTCTCATATAAAATAAAATAAACAATTCACTTTTTTCAAATCCTAACCCAATTTTTTCAAATCTCAAAACAAAATTAATATTAAAAAATATTTTACAATAATATTTTTTTAAATTTTTATCTCATCTCATCTTATTTTTGAAAGCAAACAAGATTAAGTGTTTATGATATTAGTCTGCTCATGTGCATCCGATATATATATTCCAATAATATGCACACGAAAAGTATCAGAAAAAAGAACTTCTACACAGAAATCTTACACCACACCTCCACCTAATCAACACAGTTACATATTTGGTTTGTTATTTTTGCCGGCATTCTATTTTAATACCTAAATATGTATGTAATTACAAATATGATAAATCATATATAGGTAATTATATAGATGTGTGTGGTATAAGATTTTCTTGTAGTATTTCTCATCAAAAGATTACGGACGTACTAATTACTTCATTACTTGTGATCTTTTGTTTGACTTGAAGTTATGTTTTTTGGAAAATATATACACGGCACCATATGGTGGTCTACGTCAATGGAGAAAAATGAATGGTATAATTGGGGTGGTATAATTTCAATGAGAGCCATTTGAAACCTACCATTCAGATAGCCCTCTTGATGTAGCATCACCACGTCCGCGTAGTGTCATATTATTTATTACAAAATATACAAAAAATTGAATATATATAAATATATATATAAATATATATATATTCAAATCAAAATGACGTCTATCTATCCTTGTGTCCGTGGTTTTAATTTTTTTTTTTTTTTTTTAATAATCACATGTGTATGTAGATCACACCATCTTTAAAAAATATTATTTTAAAAAAGAAAAAAAAAATAAAGGTTGTTCTAATTGTCGAATGGTCAGGAATCCTTACCGCTCGATAGAGTGTGAACACTTTGAATTAGCTTTGAATTAAACACCCCGTCCCAATCTCATTATATTAAAAAAAAAACACGTAAGACTAATATTTGTCACCGACGTTAATCAACATTATCAATCAAACAATATTGACGTAATGGGAAATTGACCGGACCGATTCTTCGTTGACTTTTAGGTCCTTTGCGAACGGAGATTTTGTTTTTGGCTTTTTATCCTTTCTTTCAAATGGGAACTTGGGTTGCCCAACAAAATTAACCGGAGGCCGTACTATATTCCAGGTTTGACCTAGGTTTGGATTTTTAGTTGAATTTGAGTTGAGTCATTATACAAATTAGAAGTCAAATAAAATATTATTAAAATATATATTTTTAATATTATTTTTATTTTAAAATTAAAAAATTATAATAATGAAATGAAATGATATGAACTTAGACGTGAGAGCATTCAGATTGAATTTCCTATAATTTTTGTTAAAATGTGGTTAAAAAACTTATTTTTTAAAATTTTTTATCTAAATTTTACTAATCTCAAAAAAATATTGGACATTTCATTCCACATCATTTCTCTATTCTAATAAAATACTATTTTTTTATTTTTTTTCATTTATTTTTTGTTTTTTGTTTTTTTTGTTTTTTGTCTCACTTCCATTTAGTACAAACTTAACTACTAACTCTTTTCCTTTTCCTGTTGTTTTCAACTATTACCTTCTAACTAATTTTGTAAACACAAATCCCATTTTTTCTCAAATACAATAATTAATTTTTATTATTACGAAACTAAAAAATACTTTTTAAATATGTGCATTTTCTAAAGTGATGGTATTTGTAATGGATAAATAAAAATGAAGATTATGACTTTGTCCGAGATATAATGGTAATATTTTGTATCTTTTACATTGCGCTAACATGTTGGTTAACCTATAACGATAATATTTTTTTTGTCTTTTATCCAAATGGTAACACATTTTGTCTGCATAAATACTAATATTTTTTTCGTCATTTGTCTAACGGTAATACTTTTGTCCTATATATAATGGTAATAATTATGAACTTTTTCCTAACTGCCATATTTTTTCAACTTATGAAGTTTTTGTAAATAAATAAGAGGGTTTTCGGTTCCATTCCCATCTTCAACAATCTACACCTCATTTCATCTGTGATTATTTGTGTAGTTGGTTGTGAAATTGGATAATTGTGATTATTGTGATAGTGTTTTTGCTTGTTGGCTAATATATCATATCATCCAATACCTGTTTATCATGCATATGCATAGTTCTCATTATTTGTGTTATTTACTTATATGTAATGTGATGCCATGTTGTTTATTTTGAAATTGGGTGGTAAGCACTAGTGATAACATGTAGGTGCATGCGTTACACGACCTCAAGTCGAGGTGGGACATTATCTTGATATAACTCATCTAGTCACTCGAAAACGTAACAAATTAAGTGATGTCTTTTGGGTTGTCGATGGCTATAAGATGCCTTGTCAAGGTACGCACCGGGTGCTAAATTGGGTATTGCTCGTTATGAAATTATATGTATAGTCGTTATCCGTAATATGACAAAGGGAGTCAAGATCTACAGATGATCTCAATGAGAGACCATGGTATACACGTATAAAAATGGTTTTGTTTGGGCCAATGGAGTTTCACATTTGCGCAAGAGAGAAAAACAAAGACTAACATATAGAAGCCAAACGGAGGGGCTATTGTCGATGATAGAAAACGGTGTGAGAGTGGGCCGATACGAACAATGTCATCGAGAGAGAGTTTCATATCGAAAGACTAACATATAGAAGCCAAACGGAGGGGCTATTATCGATGATAGAAAATGGTGTGGAGTGCATGATTTGTGAGATCATCATCCCGATGTCACAATGTCCACCAAATCACACGTAGGACTAGTTAATAGCACTAGATATTTGCCCTACGTTTGTTTTCCAACTCTATAACAAATCTTTTTTGGTGAAACCTTAGAAAAGCTCACAGACATATAGATGCAAGATACCAAATCCAACCATTAATCTAAGGCCAGGGTTTTTTATTTTCATCTCACAAAGATCCAATGAATACATAATTCAAAGTAGGGATTTTAAAATGGGATTTATCCCAATGAAAGCCATGGTAGAAACTAAAAGAGCTTGAAAGTGTCTGTCCCATTTGCGCAAGAGAGAAAGACAAAGACTAACATATAGAAGCCAAACGGAGGGGCTATTGTTGATGATAGAAAACAGTGTGAGAGTGGGCCGATACGAACAATGTCATCGAGAGAGAGTTTCACACAGGACCAACTACAGGAAAGATAAAACAAAGAATTAGTTGGAAAGTACAATGATTCCTAATATTTGGGAATCATTGTACCAACCCAAAATGGAATCACACAACATTTTTTCAATTCAACACTTCTTTACACGTGGAAGATACGATCTTTTTCAACTTTTCATAAATACATCTAAACTAATTTTAACATTCAAATACATATAAACTCATCTTAAGCAGATCACACAAAACTCACTTTACCATTTCAACTCATTACTATTCATATATAAAAATTTCACCTCAACTCAATATCTAAACGCAACCTTAGTTTTCCCAAAAGTATTTCTCCAATATTAATTAGAGAATTGACAGTTTAGGGAAGTGGATGAGGATGCTTTTAAAAATTTACTGAAATCATTTATTTTGAAAAATGAATGGAGAAAATTAGAAGATTGATGGAAATGTCAACTTATTTTTTTCACTTAAAGCAATTTTGTCCATTTATTTTTCCAATAAGATTTATCCAATAAACTTTTTTTTAAAGGATCCAATAAACTGTTTTGAAAGGATCCAATAAACTTTTAACACGATGTAAGTCAGCCCATAAATCTCAACCTTTCTCATAAAGTAAAATGTAATTGAAATAAAGCATAAAATATACTCTTTATTTTAGAATAAAATAGGAGAGGATTCCATCTATATTGTCTCTCGCGAAAGAGTACACACTTGCCTATCTCAGAATTCCATATTTGGTGAATTTTCTCAATGCCTTTCATTATCATTTCAAGGGTATTTATATAAAATTTTACAGAGAATGTGCAATCCGAAAAGAATCAAAGTTGTTACAATGCACAATAGAAAACAATAACAAAAAGTTTCCTACGGTTCTTTTAGAATTTTACATTGCTGTATAGCTTGCTTTTCTTCTATGCTCTCTCCCTCGAGTCCAATGGTGTGTCGATAACATTGGGACTCGATTCTAAACTTATAAAACTTTAGAAACTAATAGCTTAGTAAAAATATCCACAATTTGATCCTTAGAGCTAAGGAAGGACACTGAGAGTGACTTTGTTGCTCGATTCCATGATATGTTTGAGTCGAGAGTGATATACTGGGTTGGCTGCAAGGTAAGTTACACCAATGTTGTCACACTATAGTGTGAGAGCTTGAGCAAGTGAAATACCGTGTTCACCATGAAGTACAGTATGCAACAAGATTAGTTCGGCAACAGAGGTGGCAATAGACTTGTACTCAACTTCGATACTAGATCAGTAGATCTTATGTCTTTTGCATTTTACAACTCCAAGAAATTAGATATTGACCAAGAAAAAGACCAAAGCCCCTTGTTGACCTTCTATTATCGGGACATCCCGCCCAATCGGTATCGAAATAAACTTGGAGACTTAATGAAGATTTAAAAGGGAACAACAGTCCATGATTCGTTATGCCTTTGAGATACCTCAAAATATGCTTAACAGCACTCCAATGCGACATTTTAGGTGTGTGCATAAATCGAGCCATTCTAATCACAATAAAACTGATATCGGGCTAAGTATGTGACAAGTATTGCAAAGCACCTATAGTGCTTCTAAACAATGAGAGATAATCAAATGTGGGGAAATCAAAGTTAGAAAATTTCAGAAAGGCTGGCATGGGAGATGACATGGGTTTAGCACAAAGTTTTAAATATTGTACCCATGGCTGTTTTGACAAAGTACTAGAACGAAATATTTCAATATCGATAATGTTTCGTATATCGTTTTGAAATAGTCTATACATTGATAAATTATATATATACATGTATAAAATACATTTCAATATAGTAATAAAATAAATCATAAACTTAATAATTATTCTTAATACAAGTCTTCAATTTTAACAGCACACATGCTTGTAAAATTAAGTAAGTTCTTAATCCAACCATTAAAATAAAATAATTCATCTTATCAATTAAGTATTTTTACTTAATAATATAATTACTTTTAATAAATTTATTATTTTTATTTTTTAAGGAATATTTAATAAATTTAAAATATTATTTAAATAAAACAAAAAAATTGTAAAAATAACAAAACAAGAGGAAGAAGGCTCTCGTCCTGTCTTGAGAACTGACACACTCACTTTAATTTCTCTCACAGACTGATTAGATCATTTCTTGTTTTTGGAGGATTAAATTTGGGCTTTGCATGTGGTTTTTGCTTTTGGAAGATTGAATTTGAGCTTGGCACCTCAACGTGCCTGATCGGTTCTGTAATAATAAATGCTCCTTTGGTTTTAAATAAATTACAAAAATGCCAGCAAATTCTCAGTCGTGAACAGAAGCTATTTCACCCGAAATCTAAAATATCGACCAGTACGGGTCGAAACATGCCAGTATGGCCGATATTTAATCCAGTACGAACAAGTCCATTCACTTTATCTATTACTATTTTGGTACGAGGTTTTTTGACTGTATTGACCGATAATACAGTATAAAATTCAAAACTTTGATATATTTTTCCTGAGTAAGTAAAAGACCATCCCTCAAGTAATCTATTTCTAAGCTTAGAAAATAAGAGAAAGGACCTAAGTCCTTTACTGGAAAAACATGGCTCAAAGCTGTGATAAGTGTCAATTGTCGAAGGGTGAGAGGCTGTGATGACTATGTCATACACATAAACAAGTAAGTGAACTTTCATGGTACCATTTGCAAGTATAAACAAAAAGGGATCAGCCTTTGAGGCTGTGAAACCATACCATAGCAGCCAAGAGCTCAATTGTGCAAACCATTATAAAGAGCTCTATAATGTACGAAGCTAAGACGGAGGGTGGTTTGGTACTGGTGTTGGCTCCCTTTTTTCCCTTTATAAAGAGCTCTATATATAGCCTTCTGTTTTTCATTTTATATCAAATCAAGTAATTATTAAGAATGACAAGAAAATGGTCATAAAAGGTGACACATGATGAACGCATGCAGCAAGCTTCTCTTCCCATTTAATTAGCCCCGTTAATTAACTCCTTTCATTAATATTCTTTCCCTTGCCATGCTAATCAGTTACTAGATCTGTCCACATTTTTCCACCAACTTAATATTCTTTAATGATGATTAATTTTTTGCTGCCCTTTGTTGACATAAAATAATCCTTATATATCTATCCTAGTTAGAGCAAATAGTAATACTAGATATAGTACTAATTAAGGTGTTCCAGCTGTATGTACTATATATTTACTTAAAAAGTTAAAAAAAGAATCCGAAAATCACATAAAAAAAAGTTGTTAGAGATCGTGTAGGCATTACTCTAAATTAAACCCAATTAAACCCAAGTACACGACTACTAATCCATCCATCAAAATTATGTACGTATCACTTAAACACCATTGAATTCAAGATGTATATATTTAAGATTTCATATGGTCTTATTATAAGAAAAATGAATATTTTTTTACGAATTATTTATTATAATTATAATTATTGATAGTGAAAATAGACTTATTCTAATAAAAAATAGTCATTTTGATAAAAAAAAATAATAATAATAATAATTAGTAACAAATAAGTAATTTTTTTGTAATGTTTAAAAATTGTAAGTAGATTTTCTCCCCTTGGAATTATACAAAGTCAAAAAAACATATTTTTCCATTTTAAAAAATCGAGATTTATTTAATAGAAATCAATAGATCACATGGCCTAGATCTGATCCAGTGATAACAATATTTTTCAGTTACTATATAATAAGGATAGCCTTCCATACGTACTTGCTATATACAGATTGGCTTCGTTGAATAGCGAGTTTCGCCGGCCCAGTCATGTGCCAGTGCAGCTAGCTTAAGCTAGCCACATTTGACTTCCTCCGATCTACGTGTGATGATTCATCTGCCGCGACTCATGAACTAATAACTCTTATTTCTATGCCCTTTTTTTCTCCCCTTGACTTGCAAACCTATATTATTTTTCATATTTTGTTTTTAAAGAATATATTATATTTCATTTTGGGATCAGGTGGTTTCTATTCAAAGTTTTCTTCTATTTGCAATTAAAATAGTATATTTTCATTATAAATAATCTTTTTTATTACCGTTAATTAGTTATATATATTCATTTTTTTTGTAGTATACTTAATTATAAAATACCTGCAATTAAACAATCTTTGATGCCATGGATCCAACTCATGACTTACACTTATCAAGTAAATAGATCAGGATCACGAGAAAATTAATATTAATTCCGAATCATGATCAGTTCACTCTAATTATACTTTCAAATATTTGAATCGAGATTCCAGTCAAGTGTCCTGATCATCAGTAGTCTATCCAATTAGTAGAATTGATAGGTTTTTTAACCAAGTTTGAATACTAATATAATTTTCTCATTTCTTCTAAACTTATGTTACATACTATACTCTTACATTCTCAGAATTTCACTTATTGATGTGTTATTTATATATATATATATATAATATACGATCCATTGGTACGTTATTGATATTTAATTTTATTTAAAGAAATATCTGAGTCAAGAATGATAAATGTTCCACAAACAGATCCCATAAAAATAAACCTAGAACTGAAATAATTTTTTGCGATACAATATTAAAAGTGATTTTATAATTTAACCTATCACATAAAATTACATAAGTTTGTATTTTTTATAAAATCTCTTTATCGCTATAACAAAATTTCTCTTCAAGAATTATGATCAATCGTATGTGCCAGCACATATACATCAGTACACATGAATAGAATAGAAGTAATAATTTTATTATACTAGAACACATGCAGTACTATGTATCGCATTTTCTTTTCTCGATCTTTCAAACTTTGCAGACAACTGCAAGCTGCAAATACGTACATGATTAAACAGATGATCATGATGATCTTATATATATATATATATATAATTAATGCAGGATACTTCAGCGAAAACCCTAAACGTGAATTGGACGCAGGATCTTAATGCAGAAATTAATTCACACTTCAACCTGATCAAGATTGTCAACTCTTTCTGAAACGAATATTTATGTTATTTTATTGATTTCTTCCATAGATCAGCATTCTTACAGGCCAAAAGATGATGATCTTACACTATTTCAAATTAAATTATTTGCAATCTTATCTGTCAGTCAACACGTTGGAATCGTTCTCCGCATGCAGATCACGATGATCATGATGAGGGAATAGCTAGCTAGCAATATTTGATCAAGAAAAACGCCCCGCCGGCACACCTTTAATTAGCAGTCAGCCCACATGAATAATGTTAGTGTGCGTCTTTATTTTGTTTCTCTTTTTTTTCTCATAACCAAATAAACTTCATTAATCGGAGTCACGAATTACGGACAATTATCAGACCAAATAATCTAAGAGATAAAGTCTGGAAACTCATCCCACCACAATATTTGAATAGAATCCACAAACCAAACAATTTTAACAAGGCCACGAGCAACCTGATTGCCTTCCCAATACATGACATGATGACTAAACTCATGAACATCAAAAGAGAAGATAAAAGCAACTTGATCTCATGAATTAGAGAACCCCAAGGTGAAAGCTCAGAATGCCCCTCAATTGACTGCTCCTGTATTTATTTTGTTTATTTATTTTATTTAATAATTAAGAAAAAGATTATTAGTATATTGGTATGATACAAAGTGAAATAGAATAAAGAGAGAAGTCTAGAAAAATCAAATGAACAGAGAAAGAGAACTTCATTGTATGGCTTTAGACCGTGAAAAACCCAATTTGAACAACACAGAGGTAAACTTAGAATTCCACTGTCTTGAAGTTTATTTCAAGCCATATAATGACCTCTGTAATTTACATACTCTTTTGTCCCCCTTGCTGAGATAACCTGGAGAAGGCTTCATAAAGACTTCTTCATTTATTTCCTATATAAGAATGCATTATCGACATCTAAGTGGAATATGTGCCAATGTGCCAATTTTGTATTGCAGCAAGTGATAGAACAATTCTGACAGTAACTATCTTTGTTACAGGTGAGAAAGTCTCAAAAGAATCTAGGCATTCTATTTGAGTGTACTCTTTGACAACAAGTCTTGCCTTATGTCTCTCTATTGAACCATGAGAATAGTATTTTATTTTATATACCCACTTACAACCTATAGGTTTTTTATTACATGGTAGTATTGTGAGTAACCAAGTATCATTAGATTCAAGTGCAGATAATTCTGCAAACATAATTGCACTCCAATGAGCATGCTGGATAGCTTGGTGATAAAAAGAATGCTCTAAATCAAAAGATATAGCAACTGTGAAAGCTTTATGTGATTGAGATAATTTTGAATAAGAAAAAACATTAGATATGCTATATTTATTACCTGAATTAATAGCAGAATCCTTGGTAGATGATTGACATTAAAATCAACTAAGTTGCAATGATATATTTGCAAATAACCAGGTGCTTTCTTCTGTCAAGTTGATCTTCTCAAAGGTAGAAAATGATGATCATCATCTAGGAAAGGTAAATCTAAGTTTATTTGAGCATTTGAATCGAGGAATGAGTTTGAGTCTGGAATGACTCATTTGAGTCTGAAGCTTAAGTAATTCAGAATTGATTACATTTTCATAATAATCAGGAATTTCTTTTGGAAGAACACTGGAATTATCTGACTTTGAATGAGATGAAGTTTCAAGAATAGGAGTTATATTTGAATGAGATGAAAAAGGAAATACTGATTCATGGAATATTACATCCCCGGAGACAAAAAATTGTTTTATGTTCCAAATTATATAGTTTATAACCTTTTATGCCAAATGGATATCCTACAAACACACACTTTCTTGCTCTTGAAGAAAATTTTGTTATGTTTTGAGTAATGGTTGATGCATAGCATAAACACCCAAAAATTCTCAAATGGTTATATCTTGGAACTAAGTTATGAAGAATCTCATGTGGTGATTTGTTATTCAGAATTAAGGAAGGAATTCGGTTAATAAGATATGTTGCAACAAGTATGCACACCCCCCAAAAAGATAGAGGTATGTTTGATTGAAATTTTAAAGCTCTTGCTACATTTAATAAATGATGATGTTTTCTCTTAACTATAGAGTTTTTTTAAGGTGTTTCTACAAATGAAACTTGATGCAAGATTCCTTTTGAAAAAGAAAAAATCTGTCATTTTGAACGCTAATCCATTATCAAATTTTACACATTTTATTTTTGTTTCAAACTATGTTTCAACAAGATTATAAAATGAAATGAAGATATTTTTAACTTTAGATTTTGTTTTCATCAAATATGTCCAAGTAAATCTAGAATGATCATCAACCAATGTAACAAAATATCTAGAACTATTATGAGTTGAAATAGAAAAGGGACCTCCCATATATCAGCATGAACAAGATGAAAAAGAGCACTTTTATTATATGAATGACTTTTGAAAGGAAGCCTTTTCTGTTTGACTAAAGGACAGACTATACAATGATTATCAGGTATGTCTGAGAATCTAATATCTGATACATTCTTAGAAAGAAAAGACAATCTAGATATGGAAGGATGTCCTAATCTACTATGCCAAATTTTGGAATTTGTAATAAAATTCACAATGTTTGATTTTGGTGAAAACTTTTCAACAGATGCACCTGATTATTGCAAGATGTATAGCCCAGTTGTTTTGCTAGCAGTCCTAATCATCCTCTATGAGATAAACTCCTGAATAAAACACATATCGGGTAAAAAAAAATAGAGGTGCATTTCTGTGATGAAGTAAGTTTACGAACTGAAAGCAAATTCTATGAAAAAGATGGTACACAAAGTACATCTTTAAAAAATCAAATTTTCAGACAACTGGACTGTGCCAAGATGAGTGACTGGAATAACATTTCTATTTAGAAGTTTGACTGAAGTGTTTAAGGATTTTGTTATAGATGTGAAACTGTCAATAGAATGAATATATGGTCTGTACCACCTGTGCCTACAATCCAGTTATTTTGACTTATTGAAGAGAATGCTAAGCAGTTCGAAGAAAAACTAGAGTGTATCCATATACCTTGGGTGGTTTGAAGAGGAGTTTTAGAATTGACATTAGCTGCCTGAGGATTGGTTTTATTAGATTGTGAGTGGATTAAAGCTAACAATTTTTGACAATCCTCTTGAGAGAAAGGCAATTGATTACAGGACTCAAAAGATACATCAGAAGGTTGGCCCATGACTTAATTTGCAGATATAGACTTTCCTTTCTATCAAAAGTTGGTTGAATTTTGCTTGAGTCCTAAGGATAGCTATATATTTTATAACACTTGTCAATCGTGTAGTTATTCATCCCACAATGAATACAAAACAATTTGACTTTCCCTTGATGCTATTTTTTAGGAACAATTCTTTAGCCTGATGAATTCGAGTCTTGCATTTTGCTCATAAAAGCAACTGCATCTACTACATTATTTTTGCTTATCTCTCTCTGTTTCTCCTCTTGAACCATTAAAGAAAATACTTTGTTTATTTCTAGTAGAGGTTCCATCATCAAAATCTAACATCTAACATGAGAGAAATTCTAATTTAAACCCATCAAGAACTGTATAACATGTTGCCTATCTTGATATTTCAAGAATTGTTGAATAGCGTTACAAGTACTGGTTCTTAAAACACCACTAAATTCAAGTAGAGATTTGATTATAATCAACCAATTCATCCCATAAAGACTTGAAATTCGTGTAGTAATCTCTTACCGACATATCTTCTTGAATCAATAATGACAATTCTTTCTAAAGTTGGAAAATTATTGGCCCATTTCCTTGCGTGAACCGGTTCTTGAGACCTTGCCACATATCCTTCGCAATATGCGCATAGATGATGCTGGCATCAATTTCTCTTGATACAGAACTGATGATCCAAGAAGATACCATATTATTACATCTTTTCCACAAAGCAATTGAAGCATCTGATGAAGCTGGTCGAACTATCGATCTATCACAAAACCAATTTTGTATTTTGATTTCAAGGCCATTATCATGGACCTACTTCATATATGGTAATTTTTTTCCAGTGAAAACATTGGACACCAATATAGTGCCTGGTGAATCACCACTCTGTAAGTGGTATAGATTACTCTCCATATTCGTAGAATTAGAAACGGAAGCGAAAACAGAAGTTGAATCGCTGGACATGGATCCTCTTATGCTGATACCATGATATAGAGTGAAATAGAACATAGAGAGAAGTCTAGAAAAACCAAATAAATAGAGAAAGAGAACTTCATTTATTCAACTTGACTTTACAAAGTAAAGTCCCAACTAACAGATTTAGCTAACTATTGCAATCAATGAATCAATTTATTACACGTGTATCTATAGTTCTAATACGGATTTCAAAAAAATATATATTTAAACATGAATAAAATAAAATAAAAATAAAGAAATAAATTTGAGAAGACATAAAATTAAAACACTATTATTTTATTTTTAATTTTTCAACACAAGTAACCATGGGAGTAGATTAATGTCGCAATCGATAATTCCCCGATTCACAGAATGATATATTCGCAAGTTTTCAAAGCTGTATCTATAGATATGATATACCGTATCATTTTTTGAAATTGAAAACGTACTGATCACGTTCGATTTCAATACTAATTTTAGAAAACACAACTATCTGAGTCTTTGGCCCTCTCTCTCTCTCTCATGCAGATCAATGGGGAAACTTATGGTTTATGATTCCCTTTGGGTAATAGTACTGTTGATGCACATAGAAAATAATTTTAACAAATTACATAAAATTACGTTAGTTTTCTTGTTTTTTTTTTTTATAGAAATCAAACATTTCATTTATCATAAAAGTCTACAAATGCTGAGAATCTAGCCAGACATATATGAGGAAATACAAGGAGGACATGAATCTATCCATTGCACCACATTCTGCAAATGCCAAGCGTTCCTTGCTAAATTATGTGCCACTTGATTCCCTAACCGCCCAACATGTTGGACTTGGAAAATCTGGAAATATCTCAGCGCAACTGCTTTACTTCGGCAACTAAATTCTCCAGTATCAAAAAGAAAATTTCATTGGTTTGGATAGCTTCAACCATGAGCTGACAATCACTTTCTAACACAATTCTTGAAAACCCCAATCACTTTCTAAAAGATCATGAGTTTGTTCAATCCAACCATCTCGATCAATTGGCATTAATCTAATCTTGATTAATATTTTCGTTGACTCCCATGTTCATATAACGTAAAAGTCTTCCTAAATTAAATGTATATCACTTAAAGGCTTATTTTCCAACTGTATTATTATATATAGTACGTCCAAGCGAGCGAATGAATAGTTATGTAGTTATGTTTAAGTGTGTGTGTATATATATATATATATATATGCAAGTAAGAAAGGGTCGGAAAGAATAAAAAATTATGCAAAGTGGTGGTAGCTGACTGGTAGGTGCATGTGCAGGTCGCGTGTACGAAACTAATATTAATGCTTACTTATAATTAAGTACTAGGTGTCCCTTCCAATTAAACACGATAAATTGTCGACCACTAGCTAGTCAAACATGCATGTAAGGTTAAATTTCTAATATATCATCATTTTGTAAATTTATTTTTATGGAAGTATTATATCATATTTTTTTTAATAATTGACATACATAATATTTTAAAAAAATATTTTATGTCTTTATATTGTAAACTACTTTTATTGTTAAACCTTATAAAAAAAAAAATAGGCATTTGTAATTAATTATTTGTAATAGAAAAGACTATTTATGACAAAAATAGATTTATTTTAGTTTAAAATAGTTACTTTATTGAAAATAATTGATCTCAAATGAGTAGATTTCTTGTAGTGAAAACAAATCTAATGTATTATATGAAGTCATACATGATGATCTTATTATATGATTTATTTTTGTAGAATTTATATATATATATATATATATATATATATATTTCTGTAGCATTTTTTTTTTGTAAAGTTATTTTTGTGGGATCACTTTGTATGCAAAACATTTATCTAAAAATTATATATTGGTTTGATAGAAAATGAAAGTTCGCAGGATAATTAAGCAAGCTGAGAAAGAAAGAAATTGAAGAGAGAAAAGGGAAATATATATTAATCCGGACGGTGCAAATTGATCAGGACGATGGTTTTGCCAGGTTTAAGAGGTAAACAGGGTACTTTCATGATCCGTGTACAAAATTACAAATAACCAATTATATATACGATAAAGTAAATTAAAATATTAATGATCCAATAAAAAGATTTTCAATGGTCAAAGGCTCAAAACAAAAGATTTAAGGAATAAAAAACTAAATATTTCTGATATAAATCGTTGGTTCTAGTTAGAATTCCTGCTATTATATTATATAAAATCATCATTTATTTTAAAATTAGTGCAGTTGTAGTACTGATCGATGAGATCATGAAGAAGTAAATTTAATTATTTGTATTATACTCCTTATATAAATTTTTACAAAATCTTTCATTCTAAATTAAAATATCATTTTTCAATGAGATCAAAAACAAACAATTATTAGTCGGTTGATGTGGATGGTCAAAACATAGAAGTGAAAGAGAAGAGATGGGCAGGTTGGACGGCAAAAGTCATGTTAATTCTCACATGCCTTACGAAAATGCATGGTGGCAAATTAAGAAGGTGGCCGGGAATATGGAAGATCGATGATCAGAATTCAGATCATGGACAGTGTGAACACAATTGAGTATGGGGGGAAAAAAGGGCAGAATCTGTCTTTGAATACATGGGGCTACTTGTTTTTTTCTTTATTATTATTAAGTCAAAGGTGGAAAATAATATAAAAAAAATTCCTTTTTTTATATATAAAAAAGAAAAAAGAGCTTTGCTACAGCCATAAACGCAGCCACAAACGCAGGATCCCAGTCTAAAATGTTTTTTTGATTTTTTCTCATGCATTTTTTTAACAATTTTAAAATCAATTTTTTTTATTAAAAAAAAAGTTACACATAATCATTAAGTAAAAATAATAAAAAATAAATAAAACAAACAGTTTGGATGTTTGAGTTGTGATTTTGGAGAGTAAGTTTAGCATTTTAAAAAAAAAAACAGAAGACAAAGAAATGGAAGTATAAATAGGTGGTGGAAATGGTGAAAATTAGGAGATAGTAATCGGCCTCTTCGTAATCCAAAGACAGCTGACCTGCCAATAGATCAGCCCTCAAAATTTGACTTAGATTTTTGGGAACTCAGTCAAACGTCCTTACACACTTAAAAGGATCCATTTTACATTGAAACCCTGCACAAGAAGACAACCAGAGGCCCCCGTTTGCTTGATGCAGTCATGCATTAAAAACTAATGGAAAAGTGATAAAAAATAATAATAATAAAAAATAAAGATAATTTTATTTAAATAAATAAATAAATAAAGGTACATAATTGCAGGCTGGCTGGACTTGATCAACCAACTAATTAAACAGCAGTACTAAACTTTCTCTTATATAAATACAAGGAGCCGGGAAGCTTAACCCAGTTCGACCACAACCAACGAATTCTCAGAGGGAAACAATCTCTGATCTACTCCTTTAATTTTAAGGTACCTACTCAACAACTCTCTCTCTCTCTCTCTCTCTCTCTCTCTCTCTCTCTCTCTCTCTCTCTCTCTCTCTCTCTCTCTCTCTCTGTGTATTAATTTCTTATATTCGCCGAATGTTCTCCAGAATTCAACTTGATTTTTAGCATGTAATTATCATCAATTTATAGATAGTTCTGAAATTTCTATGCGATGTTCGTTCATCATCCTCATCAGTAGCAGCAGCAGCACTGCCGGCTACTGGTTCATCATCATCTACGTACTTTGCGTAGATGATTTCTTTGTGACTCTGCAAAATTAACGACCTGATCTTTCACCTTATTCTGAGGAGTTTTAGCACAAATATCATCATGCTTTAAGCTGAAGGAAACATATTTCAGATACTATATATTTTTTTCTTGTTGAAGAAATAAATACCATCGAGTTAATAAAATTAAGATATGTATAAGTATTTGAACTTTTCTACCATTGAAATAGGCCGCCAGCCGTCTCCAAGGCATGCAGAAGCTAGCAAAATAATTCCTAGCGGCTAGCTTTATTATTCTTATTACTATTACTATTATTATTATCATTATAAATGTTTCCCACTTCCAAAAATAGCTTTTCGTAGTGCCTACCTGCATTCCATAATGGAAAATGATAAATTTACTACTTTACTATTACTTATTTACAATTTATTTTTTAATTTTGTTTTACTTAATAATTAAAAAAGTGATTATTAATAAAGTTATATATTTTTTAAATTTTTTCTTATTAATTAAGGATGTTAAAAAATTACTTAAAGAAAATTATAAAAAAAAAATTAATATATTGAGAATAATAAACAAGTGTTAATTGGGTAGTAAGCATATCACTATCATTTCGTAATATTGTGCGAACGGATCATGGCGGCCGTGTAGGAGAGACTTTCTGGCTCCAAGATAGTCTCAAGTATTTTTTATAAAAAAAAAATCACTTATTCACTTATTTTTAATAAAATAATTATTTTCAATTAAAATAAATTTGTTTTTATTGCAAAAAATCATTTTCTTTACATATAATTTATCATAAATATCTATTTTTATTAAATGAGTTTGATAGTTTAATTGCCAAGTAGGAATAATAATCTTTTCTTGGGGTCCAAACGACACTAACAGAACCGAACAAAATTTTAAGTTTATATTTTTTGAGAATAAATAAACACCCAACACCACCAATAATTACTTGATGCGTCTAAGTACTTTTGAGGTTTTAAAATCATTCGTGATCATTACTTGTGGCACCTAACGGCCAATGCATTTCGTATATGGATTTGTTTTAAGTGAAAATTATTGCTGCACGTCGATTATTTGTTGTCCTTAAGAAATTGTTGCACGTTCATGCATCCAACTACTTGATCACTTGGCCCCACGTCATTTAATCCATTTGACACACAAATATATCTATATATATATATATATATATCCACCGTCCACGTCCACGCCGAGACGACCCTATGCAAAGCCCTTAAAACAAAAGAAGTTGGCTTTTACGGTTTAACCCATATAAAGTTTGGAGAATTATTTTTTTGGGGGGTAAATATATAGTTCATTGTTTCGATTGGACATGAATTAATTGTACGTTGAAATATTTTTTCGAAAAGTAATTTTTATTGGTTTTGTATAAGTTTTGAGATTCTTTTGAATAAAAAGTTGTTAGAACATAGTTTGAAAAGTACTGATTAGTTGTGTAGATATAATATTTGAAGATTTGTTTGCATATATATAATTTTTTAATGATTATTTTTCCATTCTTAGTATTGGTAGAAGTACGTATAAGTTTATTTGGTTTATGTGTTTGTCATCTGTATACTGAAATCTAGGTAAATGATTAGATGTAAAGCTTTTGATGAGAGAAAAAAATGTTTTTTTTTCAGATTTAATTAAAATGTTTGGATCGAAATTGAAGATTTCATTTAAAAGATATTAAAAACATTTTAAGAAAAAATTCAATTCTTAAATATGCACCGAGTCAAAAAATGCTAAAACACTACCAGAAAAACATGTGATATTTTAATTATAACTAAAAAGACTATTTACGATTAAAATAGTCCATTTTTTATAGTAAATTATTCATATATACATGAATATAGGTATTAACTTTGTCTAGGTCAAAGATCAACAAGTTTGTCTAGCTAAGACATAACATCCGAGTTTCTAATGCATGAATTAACACTTATTCAGAACAAATATTTAATTCAAATTTTAACTTCAAGCTGTAGGTGCCGAATTATCTCCTCGAATTCTGTCTTTAATTAATACTTGTGTTAATACACGGCCTTTTTTGTGTTCATATACATAGCTATATATTATATATATAGTTGTTTAGGGTAACATATTTCGATAATAATAAGGTATTATTAGTCTTCTATGATATATTAATGTAGGTTAATTAATATCTGTGACGACATAAAGGATGTGGAAGTTGAAGATCTCTGAAGGAGGGCCCGATTTGGTGAGCGTTAACAATTTCATCGGAAGAGAACACTGGGAATTTGACCCTGATGCAGGTACACCGGAAGAACATGCCGAAGTTGAAAGGGCTCGCGAGGAATACAAGAAAAATAGACATAAAAAGAAACAAAGTTCTGATCTTTTGATGAGGATGCAGGTTAATTTCTCTCTCCCTCAATCTGATCTCTTGTATTTTCTCTTATATATATATATATATATATATATAGTTATTTAGTGAGTCATTAATAGTTAATTAAGTAGTACTTAGTGAGTGAACTACGGAGGATCAAAGGAGTTAATACACATTAAGTAAGTGAATGAGACTGGAGGATATTTATAATTAGAATACTAATGCTACATAGAGTACTCTTGGAATGGGTAAGTGCTATTGAATTAATCGTTTTGAAAAGAATGGAGTTCATTATCAAAAAAATTAATTTTTTTTTTATATATATTTTATTTATTATTTATTTTTTTAAAAGATTGTACAATATTTACATACTCTACAACTGAAAATATCATTTTCTTTTTATATAACAATACCAACAACTGCATAGAAATGAGTAAATTCTTAAAGAGATGTCATAAAAGTAGAACCACAAATTAGTATAGTTTAATATATCATAACACGTTATATTTACCTTATAATACAAGCAATTAGTTAGTTTTATAATGTAATGTACTACAATAAATTATATCAATTTAAAATAATGCTATTATGCTCCTCTATCTTACCCAATCGTTTTGATCGCTCATGAAATTATTTTTTTAATATTTTATTTTTTTTATTAATTAAAGAAGTAATATTAGTCTATCGATATTTTTTTAGATTTTTTAAAAATATCTTATGATAAAAAAAATTTGAAAAAAATTTGAAAAGATGAAATTGGCCTAGGCAGCACACCCATTGATCAATGTTGGGAGGCAGCTTGATACCACTCATCAATTTATTAATTTATTTTTGTGAAATTCTATTGTGACTAAATCATTTTCATTTTTATTTTGTACAAGAATATTCTCATGCCCACAGGCCTTTAATGGATTCAAGTTTTTTTCTCGGGAAAATTTAGATCATGGTTCAGATAAACCATTATTTTGGACAAGAATATTCGCATGCCCACCAGCCTTTAATAGGCGATGCCAAACAATTAATGTAGTCAACTTCAAGCCATATTCCTTGAAAATTGTATGTGGTCCGTGGCAGATGGAAATGCATGTACATATGATTACATGGCAGCATTAATTACATTTTTCATATGAAAATCTCTTTTTAATGTCACTTCCCCACGTCAAGACTTTAGACTTTTGAGGTTTAATAATATTAATATTATCATAGTCATGAAAAAAATGGTTTGTTTTAATAAATATTAATCTCATTTTAACTCATCGTATTTTATTATTATTATTTTTTTAAATTTTTATATACAATAAAATGTATAATTTAATTTTTTTAAATCTCAAAATAAAATTAATATTAAAAAATATATATTATAACAAATTACATTTATTTTTTTTTATTTTAAACTTTTATTTTATCTTATCTCATATAAGAAAAAATCACGCCTAAATATCTTTTAATATCTCATCTGCTCTCAGTATAACTTAGCTCAATTTAGATTTAGAGATGAGATGAGTTAATATGAGTTTAATTTATTTTTAATATTATTATTATTTTAAGATTTTAAAAAGTTGAATTAAGATTTTAAAAATATATATTAAAATTTAAAAAAATTATATTAAAATTTATATTTTATATGAGAATTTAAAAAAATATAATAATAAATTTAAAATAAATTAAGACAAATTTATTTTATCTATAAATTCAAATTGACCCTAAATGCAGTCCCACTAAAGCCACTTGCTTCAAGATAAGATTGCTATTTTATTCCCCATTTGAAAGAGAGTTGGCAGATCGAAGACATGACTCATGAGACAGCAGACATGACAGCATTTCCCTTTCATTTGACAATTGGTTGTTTTTTGTTTTTCCGCAAACCCTTTTTCTTAATTGGAGAAATTTTGAGAGTCATCTAACATGAATCTTAAATAGAGAGATTTATCACATAGTATTTATTGATATTTATATAAATATTTCATGCTTTATTAAATGAGTACTAAATTAAAATACTGTCAGACTTATATTATATGTCTATTTTTCTCTCAGTTAATCTCTCTTTTCTCGCTTACACAACCATACTGCTTCACCACCACAATAATCACGTTTTCTGGCCAGCATCTTTCCACTGAAAGCTTGCTCTGTTTCCCTCATATAGTCATACCGGAAGTTTCTCTTGTTGGAACTGCCAATTGATTACTCTGATTTTACTCGGGATCCTTTAATATTTCTTCACAAGAAGTGCTATATTCAGAAACAAATTATAAAATAATTTAGTTTTATATGATATATTAAATTTATTTTATAATAAAAATAATTTTATAATTTAAAATATCACATCAAAATATATTAATTTATAAATTTATTTTTACGAAATCGCATGCCATACCAACTAGCCGCTGCCTCTGTGTTTCACGTGTTGGGTCTGAAAACCTGGTGCCCGTTTTAGTAGTAGTTAAACTTAAACATATATCTTTTGTTAAGGGTCAAACACGTGCGTTTAGTTTTTTTTTTTTTTTTTCATGTCGAAATTAGCTGTCTTTGATGAAGTCAGCCAATCGCCAACTGAAATTGAAGAGTTGGGCCTGTAAAGATTTGAACATAATGAACAAAAAAAAAAATAGTATGGTTTGTTTAATTGGCATAAGATTTACACCCTCCTCTCAACTAATTTCTTGCTCAAATTTAAGGATTGTGCTGTGTTGGAATTTTGAAAAGAGTGTTTCTACACCCATATACAGGGGATTTCGATAGGAATTCCATTCAGTGTGTTTTTTTCATGTATTTGTATTATTATTTTTAATTTTGAAATAGATAGTCGTGGCATTCACATTTGTCTTTAAAAATTTATAACTCTGATGTCTTTGATTTTTCCACTTGAAACTCACAGCTTAGAAAGCAGAATCCGCGTAGGCCAATGCCACCACCAGTAAAAGTGAAAGAAACAGAGGAACCAACAGAGGAAGCAGTCACAATTACAGTGAGAAGAGCACTAAACAACATTTCAACCCTTCAGGCTCATGATGGCCACTGGCCTGCTGAATTTGGTGGACCCTTGTTTTTCCTTCCACCCTTGGTACGTATGTTACTCAAATCATTGTTGAAAAGTTTTCTTTTTCTTTTTCTTTTTCTGTTTTTGCGCTTTTTTTAGTCCAAAAACTTGCACAAAGATTATTATTTTAAGTAGTTTGTTTGTAAGTAACTTAGTTGAAGTTATTACCAAATGCAGGTATTTGCATTGTACATTACTGGGGATCTCGGTACTGTTCTTTCATCACATCACCGGAAGGAAATTACTCGATATTTGTACAATACTCAGGTTTGTGTTCAATTTATATCCTATTTGGACGACCACAAAAGGCATAGGAAACTGGATTTTAGCTATATATTAAACTTGCATATAAGTGGTTTGTATGTTTGTTTGACAGAATGAAGATGGAGGATGGAGTTTCCATATAGTGGGACACAGCACAATGTTTGGCTCATCTTTGAGCTATATTGCCTTAAGGTTACTTGGAGAGGGACCTGAAGATGGTGAAGATGGGGCCATGGCTAGAGGCCGGAAATGGATGCTCGACCATGGCGGCATTGTGGCGATGCCATCATGGGGGAAGTTTTGGGTCTCGGTATGAACAATTGTTAGAGTTCCTATAAATCTGTTCACTAAATTGGATATGTTAGTAACTTAGAACTTGCTTCAATGATGTTAGGAAACTAAAACAGATTTATTTTTATTTTTTAATTAGGGAATCAGAATTAGTTTTCATGATTTTAGGAAACAAAATCAGATTTTTTATTTCTTTAAAAATAAACCATAAATAGTTTCAATCATTTTAGAAACTAAAACTATGAATCTTAGTTTATCTTGTTGAAATATTAATGGATTCTTATAAAAAATATATATATATGTAGTAGTAATGACTGAGCTTCTCCATTTTGATGAATAGAATAGTTCATGCATTTGCAAGACTATATTTTTCCTGATGGAGGCATTTCCACTTTGAATTATACAAAATATATTTACCTTATATACAGGAGTTTTGTTGTTTTATCTATCAAGTGAAAACTCCGAACTTCCCCTCTCATGTATAGGTACTAGGAGCATATGAATGGTCTGGATGTAATCCATTACCCCCAGAGTTCTGGCTTCTTCCTAATTCCGTCGCCCTTAGTCCAGGTTAGTTTTTATGATTCATCCTTTTTTGTTTTAAATTTTTACAGTTTACTACAAGAACAAATATGTCACAGCAAGTTTGGTTGTTCTAACTTCTAACTGACCCTCTTGGCCTTCAATTATGTGAAATGCAGGCAAAATGTTATGCTATTGTCGCTTAGTTTACATGCCAATGTCTTATCTGTATGGGAAGAAGTATGTTGGTCCAATCACTGAGTTGGTTAAATCAATACGACGAGAGTTATACAACGAGCCTTATGAACTAATTAATTGGAACAAAGCCAGGAATACAGTTGCAAAGGTTAGTAGAATAATTCTCTTTTGTCTTTCTTTTCATGTCTCTAATCTGCTTATGACCAATTTTCAAAATGTTTCAGAAAAGAATATGTTCAACTCAAATGATATTATTTTGGGCATAAATCTTTTAATTGCATAAGTAATTATCAAAAGTATTCTGGTGAAATTCATACATGCATGCCTAGAACTCATTTGTAGTGCTAATAAAATAGGAGGATCTCTACTATCCACATCCTCTGTTACAAGATTTGGCATGGGAATTTCTTCAACATGTAGCCGAACCTCTTCTCAAGCGTTGGCCCTTTTCATGGGTGAGAGAGAAGGCAATAAAAGCAGCCATTGGTCATATTCGTTATGAGGACGAGATTAGTAGATATCTATGCATTGGATGCGTTGAAAAGGTCAATAACTAGTACTTCAATTCTACCATAATCAAAGAGATTTAATCAAAGTATTTGATGTGTCCTCAATATACTAAATTTGAAATGGTAACTTCTTTTTTGAAGGTTTTATGTTTGATGGCTCGTTGGGTTGATGATCCAAATTCAGAGGCATACAAGCTTCACTTAGCCAGACTTCCAGACTACTATTGGATTGCTGAAGATGGATTAAAAGTTCAGGTAAAATGATCATCCATAAATGAGTAAGAATGCTCATTCAATCACATATACTTAAATAATTGTTGATTAATCAAGCCTAAAGAACCCAACATCTTGATCCATTTGAAGACTTATCTTCTCCTAGAAATATACTGAATGTGAACAATGCCTGATTTGGGTGATGTAGAGTTTGGGCTGTCAGACATGGCTTGCAGTTTTTGCTATTCAAGCTATCATGTCTTGTAATCTGAGTGAAGAGTATGGGCCAACACTGCATAAAGCACACGATTTTATAAAGGCTTCACAGGTTGGAATATTTTTCAAAGATCCATTAATTATGTTGTTTTATGGAATATAATGTTTTGAACTGAATCATGGATATTTTCCAGGTCAAAGATAACCCTCCTGGGGACTTCAAAGCTATGCACAGACACATGACTAAAGGATGTTGGACACTTTCAATGGAGGACTATGGCTGGCAAGTCTCTGATGTCACAGGAGAAGGGTTGAAGGTAATATCTTGATGCTATCTAAACATTTACAAAAATTACACATTCTGATCAAGGTTTTTATGGAAGGAAGAATTTGAGTTTTAGCAAAACCTTCTCTTCTGCAGGTTACACTTCTGTTCTCCCAAATGCCCACTGACTTAGTTGGGGAAAAAATGGAGGCTCAACGGTATTATGATGCAGTGAATGTCATTCTTTCCCTACAAGTAAGAATTCAACCCGCCTAGATATTCTGTATTTTTCTCATTTTTCATCTTTAAAATGCTTTACCTGATGAGTAATAAACTTTCGTTGAATTGCCACTACAGAGTGAAAATGGTGGTTACCCAGCATGGGAGCCTCGTAGAGCAGCCCCTTGGATGCAGGTAAGCTTTATGATAAGGCTTCCAATATCTTAAATTTCATAAAACACAAATCTGTTCACAATTATGATAAGAAATCATTCTTCTAACTCTGCACTTGCTAACATAAATTTTGTTTATATTTTTCGCAGAAGTTCAACCCCACTGAAGTCTTTGAGGATCCTCTCTTTGAGCGAGAGTAAGATGACATAACTTTATCAAAACAGCAATTGCCACAGTATTGGTCATATTTTCTTCCTAACATGAGAATTGTCACTTTATTTATATATAGGTATGTAGAGTGCACTTCATCAGCACTTCAAGGTCTTGCATTGTTTAGGAAATTCTATCCCAAACACCGAAGGACGGAGATCGACAGTAGCATTTCCAGGGCCCTTCAATTCATCCAAGATGTACAAGAACCTGATGGATCATGGTAACTCTTTTGTTTCTCAAGCATTGCATTCTTGAGAAAAGAAATGCTTTTATGCATAGTTGTAGAAAAGAAATAATATTTGCAATCGTAAAGTGTGCAAGCACCGCGTAATTGCTTAAAAAAAGTGAATAAAATATAAGACTCACATGAAAAAAATTAATTATTTAATAGTGGACCACACTCTTTTCCAAGGTGATTACATGACGCTTACACACTCTACGAATATATATAGCATTATTGGCTGTAGAATTGATTTTCTAGCTGAAGTACTGACTCTTTTAGCTATTGAATAGGTATGGAAATTGGGCGATTTGCTACACCTATGGTACATGGTTTGCTGTATCAGGATTGGCATCTTGTGGAAGAAATTACCAAAATTGTCCAGCAATACGCAAAGCTTGTGAGTTTTTGATATCAAAGCAGCTACCAAATGGTGGATGGGGAGAGAGTTACCTATCAAGCCACAATAAGGTATGAACAACTTGTTTCAGATCAAGACATTATCCAGAAAAAAGGGAGGAAAATGATTAGAGTCATGAAATCAAGTTTCTTTTTGAAACAGGAGTGGACAAATGTAAAAGGTGACAAAGAAAATGTTGTCCAAACTGCATGGGCTTTGTTAGCACTCATTGAAGGAGGACAGGTATAGGTCTTTTTACTTTTTTTCTTTCATCTTAACACCTAGAGAAACAAATACACTTACATATGTGGATTAATTATGAATGCTTTTAAATATTCAAATTCAGGCTCTGGTAGATCCAACACCAATTCATCGTGGAATAAGGTTATTGATTAACTCGCAAATGGAAGATGGTGACTTTCCTCAACAGGTATTAATTATTTCACGTTTATCTGAAATAATGTTAGATACAGTTTTTAAGATATGAATGTCCAATTCTCTACCATTGAAAAAAAGTAGGGGTCACAGTTAAATATCGAGAACTGCTACAAACACAAAGAGATTATACAAATTAAACCTACAAATTAATGTGGTTTTATAGAATCTTTTAAATCTATTTTATAATAAAAATCATTTTACAATTTGACGTACTATATCAAGCATCATTAGTTTGTTGGTTTACTTTTGTAAAATCTTTTTGTAATTAAAGTATTTTCCTTTTCTAATATCCATCCCAAGTATAAGCATTAACAAAGGTTATTATTGGAAATGTATTACTGCAGGAAATCACGGGGGTGTATTTTAGGTATTGTGGATTAAACTATGCAGCATATAGAGACATATTCCCCTTATGGGCTCTTGGGGAATACCGCAGACGAGTTCTTCTTGCATAATAAATAAATTGCTTCAATGCGCGGGATGCAAGAAGATCGATCAGTTTTAAACAAATAAATGCCCTGATCTCATGATGGCTCTAGCTATAGCCTCTCCAATATTATTATAAATACACATACAAAATTGTGTCCCTTAAGAAAGAAACGCAGATCGATATATGTGACTTCCCAAAACAAAACAAATATATATATATATATATATATATATATACAGTTTCTACTACTACTTGATCGACGTGTAAAATATGTCATAGATGTTGCTTCTTTTGTGATCATCTCTTGAAACGTTTCGCTTCTCAATAATGCGATGTAACGATATTACTTTCGTGTCTATGAAATGATTTGATCTCTCTCGAATGTGGGTGTTGATTTTCTCTTTTTATGTAAAAATATTCTATTTATCGTCGTTTTTAATACTATCCTCTCGACATTTCTTGAAGTGGTATTAAATAAAATTTGGCCCACAAATAGCACATAATATATAGTTTTCATTTATTAGATGTCATATCATAAAATCATGGTGGAAAGTACAAGTAAATCAGATAATATATGGAAAATATTACTTTTTCTTAACTTTGTGGTGGAGGCTACATGCATGTTTGCAGCTACATAGCAATTTACAACTAGACATGATGTCCAGAGCCTAGAAAAAAGAAAAAAAAAATTGTAGTTCTGTTCTGGGTTAAGCAGTCCAATAAAGCCCAGTTCAGAAGTCTAAAATATTACAATCTTAGATGTCACCTCAATTTTTATTTTTTTCATTTTATTTTTTTTTTGGAAAACAGAAATCAATTGACCTCAATTTTAAATGTTAAGACTTATCCATGATACAAATGAACTAATGTCTTAAGGCATTGAAGCATCCAACCTGGAAACCAAGGCAGCAACACCTCAACAAGGTTCATCCTAGTCATCATCAACTCGACAAAGATTCTCCAAGTTAGCAGAATCTTCTGAATTTCATAAACTTCAAGAATAACATAGACTAGGTTGTGGTATGTTGCTTGTAATCATTTGTAATGGATTTGGCAGAGCAATTGTAACAAAATCTGCAAATCTAAGCACCACCTCACTATGCACACCACCTGGTTGTAGAATTGTTTAGGACAGCTCATCACAACTGCATTCTTTCGTGTACATATACTAATTGTAAGACCTCAATGTATTAAGTGAATATAATTCTTACAAAACATCTGTGTCTCTAAAACCTTTACATGGTGCCAGAGCTTTTTCTAGACTAACATCTCCTTCAATGGCTAGCGAAAACTCACCTCACGGCAACATTTCTTCTCCCGCGCCACCCTTCCCTCTTTCCACCAATTTCTCTCATGTTGTCTTGGTGAAACTCAACTCCGTTAACTACTTATTATGTCATGCCTAAATCATTCCCCACCTCCATGGCCAGGAACTTTATCACTTCAATGATGGCTCAACTCCCCTGCCACAACCTTTTCAACAATCTACCCCACCTTCCCCCTCTACCGCTACCACCCCAAAAACTAGCTCAGAATATCTTCAATAGCATTGTATTGATCAGTTCCTCCTTAGCACTCTACTATCCTCTCTCACAGAAACCATCTTGGCATAAGTCATCTCTTCACAAGCATCTCAGGACCTCTGGGTCACCAAATTTTCCTTAAAATAAACACGAGAATCGAGGCATTGGGATGCTGACAACACGGATCACGCACCCCCAACGTCAAGTACTAAGTGTGTGAACACGTGACATGTATAAATAAAAACATCAGATATTTGAGGTCATTATCTAAATACCAGAATCTTTTACAAATATTTTACAAACCAGTTTCATGTAAATTCTCTAGTAGGAGATTTAATATAGTCATCCCAATTATTAAAACATTAAAATACGTAATTAACAAGCAAGAAAACAATTTCCCAAGATACAACCAAATCAGCTATTCCAACGGCGAAGCCGTCTCCTCAGACTCAACCTCCTCGTCCTCTGTATCAAAATCTATGATATCAAAGATGGTACCGCAGGTAAGTAAACTCCAAACAAACCATAAGATTAAAATATATTCATGCAAGAACAAAACACATGAACGTAACACCATATGCATGAATCTCAAAAGAATCTTTTTCAAAATAAATAAAATAACACATGCCAAAATTCCATTTTTAGTCCACTATAAAATTTCAATAAAATCATCCATCATTTCCCAGAAAAGATATCAGTAAATCCAATCATAGCGGGCGTTACGTATCGCCGTTCCCGATATAATATACACACAACACCAATCATAATGGGCGTTACGTATTTTCGTCCCCATTATAACTCATACGCACTCATTTCATAGCGAGCGTTACGTATCACCGTCTTCGATATGAAATACACACCCAATGACAACAACGGGCGTTACGTATCGCCGTCCCCGTTATGTCATCCACATATTATCAATCATAATAGGCGTTACATACTGTCATCCCCATTATGACTTACACACACAATGACCATAACGGGCGTTACGTATCGCCGTCCCTGATATGTCATCCACACACTATCAATCATATTGGGCATTACGTATCGTCATCCCCGATATGTCATCCACACTCACTGATCATAACGGGCGTTACGTACCGCCGTCCCCGTTATGATTCAGTCAAAAACCATTAAAAATCATTAAAATCCATAAACTCAATAATATTGTTTCTCACTTATAAAACCCTTCAAACAAATCTTTTTAATATATCATAACTCAAGTTTCACGTAAAAATTTCAAATATCATATATACACATGAACGACCGTGCAATTTCACAATGCATATCACCATGTACAAAATATACAATATTTAATAAACTCAATCAACCAACAATTACCAACATCAACCAACACATAGATGTTAATGCAAAAATATATTTACATCTTAAAAGTTAGTTTGGAAAGTACTTACAGTGGATAAAAATCGGATCATTGAGCAAACGTCAATCCACAGCGTTCACAGCGAGTCACTTTGTACGTTGGGCTAGAGTACTCGGTTTGACACCAAAATTTAGGAAAATACTCATTGGAATGTGGGAAATCTCATGGAGGTGGTGGTGTGGTGGTGCAACTACCGGAAGGTGGCGGATCGAGCTCAAAATGGGTGGAAACCTATTTTCGGGTTTAGGGTTGTACTGGGGAGGTGGGGCCGTGATTTGAGGAGTTGAGCTAGGGGGATGGTCGGCTGAGGTAGGGGAGTGTTTTGGTGGCATTGGTGAGGCCTACGATGGCCGGACGGCGGCACGGTGAAGGGAAACTCGTTTAAGACCCATTTCGGGTTTGAGGTGAAAGTGTGGAGTTGAAGGGCGCCGAAGCTAGCTAGAGATTCACCAGTGGGTGGGGAACCTGGTGGAGGTGGTCGGAGGCCAAGGTGGCCAGTGGTAGAACCGAAAAATGAAGGAAATGTCAAGATAACTCATTTCGGATTTTAGGCTCGCGTAGGGGATAGGGGGCTGCCGGAGGTGCACCACCGGTGCAAGGGAGCTTGCCGGCATGTGGGGAAGGTCGTGGGCTGGACGGTGTCGCCAGAGGGTGGCCGACGGCGATACTGGGTGGAATGAAGAGAAATGGCGGGAGAGAGAGAGAAGCGGGGGAGGGGGCTCGTGTGGGCTAGGGGGAGGCAAGGGAGAAGGAAAAAAGAAAAAGGAAGAAAAGAAAAGAACAAAAAAGAGAAAAAGAAAAAAGAGAGGAAAAAAAGAAATGAAATCAAACTAGAAAAAAAAAACACAATAAAATAAATAAAACCCAACTGAAAATGCTACAATTCAATATCAAGGAAATAAAATATTTAAAACCCTACAATAAACTAATTTAATTTAAAGAACAACTTAAATATAAAACACTAATTTATATAAAGAAAGCATATCAAATAAACTCACATAATAAATAAATAAATTTAATTCCGATCGTTAAACATTTAAATTAATAAGAAAAGTAACATAACACAATATTTCAACATAAAAACAACGTAAGACTAATATTAATTAACTAATAGCTCAAATAATAATTTTAAACAAATAAAATACAACCAATAATATCATTAAAATAAATTAAAACAGTCAACAACAATAATAAAATAAAACGTAAAAATACACGTAAATCTAAGAATCAATGTTTACCTCTCAATCTCAAGCCCAAAATCTTCCAAATCAAACATCAACTCACAAATCTGAAAAAAATGCTCTCTTTGTAACAGAGTATTACCACAAAGTACGTCTGCTCTCAGACACCATGACTGCCGTTGGAGAACCTCTCTGTAACTCCAAGGTTGTCTCCTACCTTCTCAATCGACTCAACTCTGAGTTTGAGTCGTTTGTCATTTCTGTCACCACGAGATCAACTCCAATTAGCTCTACATAGCTCTTCAACCACCTTCTTACCCTTGAAAATTGCAACTCTCTGAACTCAAGTTAGCAAGGTCTTCTACCTAATCCTTCCGCTAACTTTACCTCTCATTCTTTTCCTCGTGGTGGACGAAACAATTATCGCGGTGGTTGCATTACTGATCGCAATGGCCAAAATCGTGGGGTCGATCATCTAATTCCTCACAAAATCAAAACAACTCCACTCCAAAGGCTGCTTGCCAAGTCTACAATAAAGTAGGACATGTGGCTCTACAATGAATTCATCGATTTGATCAAGCATATCTGCATGGAGCACCGCGCTCTTTCTCAGCTCTCTACACCAACACTCAAGCCCCTCTTGATCAGAATTGGTACCCTAACTTGGCAACAACGAATCATCCCATCTCGGACCTTCAAAACCTCAACATCAGCGCTAACCACTATACTGTCAATTTTGATCTGAATGCCTTTCCTTGTATTTCCTTTCAATTATATAGAAGATCTATATATTACATTAGTCAAATATTTCCAACTCCTTAAATCAAGTTTGTTTTCGGTGCTTCGGTGCTTTTCGGTGCCTTAATTTCCCCCCTCTAAGTGCCGTAATTATCTACTTAGTTTAGTCAACTATTTACAGCTATCCTTTAATTATCATGACATTCCCCCTCAAATTCATGTTTGTGGATCAAGAAGCATCAATTTGTCAACCAAGAACTGATGCCGATGTCGAGAAAGCACTTTAATGAATATGTCTACAGTTTGATGTTCAATGGAAATTTGAGGAAGAGTAATGATGTGTTTGTCGAAGGCTTCTCGCATGGAATGACAGTCAACTTCAATATATTTCGTACGTTCATGGAAAACGGGATTAGCAGCAATTTGAATAGCACTTATATTATCTGCATGAAGAGGAGTGGAATGAAGTTCAAAAAAACCAAGTTCGCCTAATAACCCACGAAGCCACGTGATCTCTGAACAAGCGGAAGACATAGCGCGATATTCAGATTTAGTGGAAGATTTGGAAACTCTGTCTTGTTTCTTACTCTTCCAAGAAATAAGTGCATTTCCTAAGAACATGCACCAACCAGTTTTAGAACGACGAATATCTACACAACCTGCCCAATCAGCATCACTATATCCCACCAACTGTAAGGAAGATTCCTTAGGAAAGAACAATCCTCATGTAGAAGTGCCCTTGAAATATCGGATAATGCAGCGGATAGCAGCTAGATGAAGGTGTCGAGGGGTTTGCATAAATTGACTGACTTGCTATACTGCAAAAGAAATGTCAGGTCGAGTAATTATCAAGTAGTTTAAGCTTCCAACTAGTTGCCGATATAAGGATGGATCTGAAAAAAGCTCGCATTCCTCCTGACAAAGTTTGAGATTTACCTCCAAAGGAGTAAGAACAAAGTTACCTGATTGAAGACCAGCCAATGAGATCACTTCCTGTATGTATTTATGCTGATGTAACCATGTACCAGACGGAGTAAATTGAACCTCAAGACCAAGAAAATACTGCAAAGGACCAAGACCTTTCATATGAAAAGATGCCTTGAGATGCAGTTGTAATTGCTGAATTAATTCAATATCAGAGCCAGTAATCCCAATGTCATCAACATATACTAAAAGCAACACAATTCCCGTAGAAGTCTTGCGAAGGAAAAGAGAGGAATCAAACTGACTCTGAGTAAATTGGAAGGTAAGCAAATTAGAGCGAAATTTATCAAACCATGCACGTGGAGCTTGTTTCAATCCGTATAAGAATCAGCGTAACCGACAAACTTCTGAGGAAGGTGTAGTAAACATGTCGGGAGGTGGAGACATATAAATTTCTTCCTTGAGGTTTCCATGTAAAAAGGCATTCTTTACATTCATTTTCCTGAGAGGCCACCCTTGTGAGGCAGCAAGTACCAAGATAGTCCGAACAATAGTCATCTTGGAAATAGGGGCAAATGTTTCTTCATAATTAATGCCACACTCTTGACGACTCCCAAGAGCCATAAGTCGAGCCTTATATCTATCAAGTGAACCATCAGATCGAAACTTAACTGAATACACCCATTTACAACCAATTGGTTTCATATCAGATGGACAAGTCACAATATCCCAGGTGTGATTGTCTTCAAGAGCCTGAATCTCTTCTTTCATGGCCTGCTGCCAACAGGCTTGAGAAGCTGTCTGAGCATAAGAGTGAGGAATAGAAATAGTATCGAGAGTTGCAGCAAACGAGGTGTGAGAAAATCCATACCTAACAGGTATATGTCTATCCCGGATGGAACGCCAGGATAGAGGAGTCACAGAATCAGGTGGCGGATCAGTGTCTAGAAGGAGCGTTGGAGAAGTTGGATGATGTCAATGATACACTAGTCCTGGTTTAAACCTCTTAATAGAAGAAGACACAGCATCAAAAGCTGGAAGAGGAGCAATTGGAGGTTTAGAAATGATCTGAGACTGAAAGAAATATTGATTTTCAAAGAAAATCACATTTCGAGAGATCCGGATTTTGTTTGCATAAGCATCATAACAAACAAATCCTTTTTTAGTAGAACTATAGCCCATAAATGCACATGTAACAGACTGTGCGCCAAGCTTGTGACGATCAATGGAAGGGAGATGAACAAATCAAACACATCCAAAAGTATGAAGAGAGTGATACTCAGGATGTATGCCAAATAATCGAAAATAAGAAGAATCCTACTGTAGAGAAACAGTAGGCAAACGATTGATCAAATACACAGAAGTAGATACAGCTTCTACCTAAAAACGAGAAGGCATGGAGGAATCAATTAAAAGAGTATGAGCAATATCTAAGAGATGACGATTCTTACGCTCAGCGACTCCATTTTATTGAGGGGTATATGGGCAAGAACACTGGGAAATAATTCCCTTTGTTGTAGATAAAGCTGAAAAAATTGAGACATGTACTCCCCCCCTGAGTCGGAGCGTAAGATTTTGATACAAGTACTAAACTATGTCTCAAAAAGTGTAACAAATTTTTGGAAGACAGAAAATACATCAGCTTTAGAGCGAAGTAAATATATCCAGGTAAATCGACTAGAATCACCGATAAATGTCACGAAATAACGATGTTGACTATGAGAAATAACAGGACTCACACCCCAAATATCAGTATGTATAAGTTCAAAACAGGTAGTTGCACGACTACCATGTGTAGGAAAAGGTAAACTTTTACTTTTACCAAGACGACAAGTAGCACAATCAAAAGAGACATTGGAATAGGAAAACAAATTTTTATTACCCAATAAACCATTTTTAAAAAGATGAGTTAAGACAGTAGGATTAGGATGGCCTAATTTCTTATGCCATATTTCACTATTATTAGCTGTAGCCGTACAAGTAAGAGAAATAACATTAGGAAATGAAAACTGCAAAGGAAACAGATGTCCCACTTTAGGCCCCTTAGCGATCACCGTCCCTGACACCTGATCTTGCACAAGACAACCGCCACGAAAAAAGTGAACATCATAGTTATTATCAACCAATTGTCCAACAAAGATCAAATTAGTAAATAATTCAGGAGAGACAAAGACATTGTAAAAGGGACCCAAATTACCGATAGCAGTGATGGGAAGAGTACTACCATCAGCAATTTGAATATTTTGAGTGTTCTCATACTTACGAACATCATGAAAACTAGTCTCAGTAGCAGTCATATGATTAGAGGCACCCGAATCAACAATCCAAAAGGAAATTGAGCTATTACCTGTACCTTGTAGGCCTAAAGCAGTAAAAACAGACATAATCATCTGTTGAACCATTGCTGGTGTGAGAATAAAGGAATCAGAATTCACAGTGGGAGGTGTAGAAGAAGATGACTAAACATCAGCTCGGAATGCTTGGGATTGGCGATTTTGAGGCCGCATCCGAGAATCCTTGATAAAGTGACCTTCTTTCTTACAGTAGTTACATATTTTCTTGGAACAATTACGAGCAATATGGCCAAATTCTTTACAGTGGTAACACTGCAACTTATTCCGTCCTCTCCCTTGCGCAACATAAGCAACATTAACAGCTTCAGAAAGGATCCTATCAGAAGTCATACCTATTTGAGTGGATAATCATTGTTCCTCCCGTAATAATTCTCCCAAGTAAATATAAGGACTGGGTTACGGTTCAATAAACCGGCTCGAACAGCTTCAAACTCAAACCGAAGCTTCATCAAAAATTGATCGCGTTGACTCTCAATGTGAACCATTTGAAGAGCCGCAAGTGCCGTCGATGGTACTTTGGTATAAATAATAAAAGAATATTCACTCCAAAGATTAATAAAAGTGGAATAAAACTGTTCAATAGTCAAGTTACCTTGACTGAAAGTATTGATTTCCAACTCTAACTGGAACTTCCGAGTGTTGTTATCTTGATGATAAATCCGGTGCAAGTAGTCACACATAGCTTGAGCCGTAGTAAAGCAACGAAGATTTGTGACAAGATATGGTTCAAGTGTTCCCAACAACCAAGAAACCACCTTAGCATCGTTGACTTCCCATTGGGCAAATTCATTTTTGGTAGTGGGACTTTATCAGAACTATCAATATGATCTGCTAATTCTTTTCCTTTTAAGAATATTTTAAATTGAAATTCCCATGTAGGAAAATTATATCCATTAAATCGAATAATAGAATTTTCAATTGACATGACTAAACCCACCCTTTTGACTAAATCAATTAATAATTTTTTTTTTTTTTTGTGCCGACAACCCAAACACCATCGACAAAAAGCACAAAATAATTCCACCCAAATACTGGTAATTGACTACTAACCTCTTCCTTTAATTTAGAGTTTCCTGGGATAACAAAACACGAGTTGAGTTGAGAAAACCCACCGACAAAACACAAGCCGCTGGAACACACAGAGATCGTCGATGACCATAGACGAGAGCTTTGACGTTGCCGATGACCATAGACGAGAAAACCCACTGACAGAACAACCCACGTCCACAGACGATACCGATCGATACACAACCACCACAGAACACATAGAGATCGCCAATGACCACAGACGAGAACGTCGCCGATGACTACAGACAAGAAAACCCACCGACAGAACAACCCACGTCCACAGACAATACCGATCGATACACAACCACCCCAGAGTGCACCAGAAAACACCGAAACAGAGTACACAACTCTGAAACCCAGTCTAAAGAAGCTCAAACCCACACGGTTTGACACACAGAAGGCAGCGACACCCACTAATAGCAAGAAATAACTTGCTAAATACCAAAGAGAATTCTCCCAGGAATTGTGATAAAAAATAGCACGAGTGATTTAGACTTAAGCCGACGGAAATCAGAGAAGCTCTGATACCATGTCAATTTTGGTCTGAATGCCTTTCCTTGTATTTCCTTTCAATTGTATAGAAGATCTATACATTACATTAGTCAAATATTTCTAGCTCCTTAAATCAAGTTTGTTTTCGGTGCTTAGGTTCTTTTCAGTGCCTTAATTTCCTCCCTCTAAGTGCCGTAATTATCTACTTAGTTTAGTCAACTATTTACAGCTATCCTTTAATTATCATAACATATACTAGACCTGAACAAATCAAAGTTGATGACGGCTCAAATCTTCCAATCACCCACATTGGTGACTCACAACTCTCAACTTCATCCTCTAAATTTTTCTTGCGTAACTTACTTCATGTTCCTCAAATCACCAAAAAACGAATCTTTGTTAATCATTTATGTAAAGACAACTAAGTTCTCTTTAAGTTTCATGATTCTCATTTTTGTGTGAAGGACAAACAAATGGGGAGCCTTCTTCTTCAAGGTCCAACACTTAACAGGCTATATCACTTTCCTCTAGCCAATCCTAAATCGTCCTCCGTTGCTCTTGTTGGTGAAAGAACTACCAACGGTCAATAGCATCATTGCCTCGCCATCCTTCTCTTCGGCTAGTGTCATACATCTTGCACTCCAATTACTTACCATTTATTCCCAATCATCCTACTTTCTTTTGTTCTAGTTGTCCACTTGCCAAATGTAGGCAATTAGTTTTTAAGGTTTTTGTGAATCAGTACACTAGACCTTTGGAACTTGTTTATGTAGATGTTTAGGGACCTTCCCCTTGTATATCTCATGATGGTTTTCGTTTCTATATCTCCTTTGTTGATGATTATAGTAGACACGCATGTTTTTATTCACTAGCCTTAAAAGGAGATACATCATCTACATTTTTAATGTTCCAAAAATATGTTGAAAGATTACTTGATGCAAAAATAAAAACTATCCAAAGTGATTGGGGGGGTGAATTTCAACCCCTCACTCACATTCTCAACTCGCAAGGCATTTCACATTATCTCTATTGCCCTCACATTTACCAACAAAATTGTGTGGTTGAGAGAAAATATCATCACATAGTTGAAACAAGTTTAGCACTCCTAGCCACAGCATCTCTTCCCTACAGATTCTGGTCGGATGCTTTTCCACAGCATCTTACCTCATTAACCTTCTTCCCTCTCCTTCACTTAAAAACAAATCTCCCCATCAACTTTTCTTCAAAAAAGAACTAGATTACACATTCCTCAAAGTGTTTGGTACCGAATGTTGGCCAAACCTTCGCCCCTACAACAATCACAAAATACACTTCCACTCACTCTCATGCCTATTCCTTGGATACAGTCCAATTCACAAAGGCTACAAACGCCTACACGTTCCTTCAAACACATACTCTACATATACTAAATCGGCCCATAGCCAGACTCAACCCACTCATACCTCACTACCTATAATCTACCCACTCACAATGGACCGAAACATAACACCCAGGACATCCAACCCAGTTTTATCTCCAAGCCCACCAACGACAGGCCCAACATCATCATCATCCCCTCCACACGTCCCATTTTAGTCTAAACAATCACATTCCATACTCCTCCTAACCCTAACATTCACCTTCCCCTCAATCACCCACCTCCATGATCTCCCATAGTCACACGGTCCAAAACAAATAGCTCACGATCCAAAACATTCATTGACGGCCAAATACCCTACCCACCCCCTCAACAGTGTCATCTCACCACTACAAACACCCCTGAAGACCCACCTTCCTACACAATAGCCTCTCGCTACCCAGAATGGTGAGATGCCATGTGAAAATAATTTCAAACTCTTCTTCAAAGCAAAACCTGGTCTCTTGTTCCCCCTCCCCCTTTATCTAACATTGTTAGTTGCAGGTGAGTTTTTCAGACAAAACACCTGGCCGACGGGAGCATCGAAAGGCACAAGGCCAGACTTGTTACCAAAAGGTTTCCTCAGCAAGAAGGAATTGACTACTCAGAGACATTCAGCCACGTAGTCAAGCCCACAATAATCAGACTTGTGCTATCACTGGTTGTCTCTCATGGATGGCCCCTACGACATCTCGATATTCACAACGCATTTCTCCACGGAGATCAACATGACATAGTTTACATGGCTCAACCTATGGGCTTTGTTCACCCTGAATATCCAAATTACGTGCGTCGCTTGCATAAGCCCATATATGGCCTCAAGCAAGCTCCACGCGCATGGTTTGCACAATTAAGCTCCTCCCTTTGTGAGTATGGCTTCCACCCATCCAAGTAAGACCCTTCCCTTTTTATCTACTATCATCAATCTGTTGTGATTTATGTTTTAATATATGTTGATGATATTGTAGTGACCAGTTCCCACCCGAAACAAATTGATCATCTGATTAATTTTTTAGCCTCTACTTTTCCATTATAAGACTTTGGTAGTTTATCCTATTTTCTAGGTATTGAAATTATATACTTAGAAAAGTGTATTCTCCTATCCCAAAGAAAATACATCTGTGATATGCTTTCCAAGACCAATATGCTTTTGGCTAATGGTTCACCTCACCAGTGGTAGCTTCCACCACCCATGATACCCCTTCCTTTTCAAACCCCACACTCTATCGAAGCATCGCAGGAAGCCTTCAATACTATCTCTAACCTGACCAAACATAGCTTTTTCAGTCAATAAAATTTTTCAATTCATGCACAATCCCAAACACTCACATTGGCAGTCTGTAAAATGTCTTTTGTGTTACCTACAACACACCATCAACTTTGGCATCTTTTTACAAAAATCCCCCTCCCTTGATATTCAAGCTTTTTTAGATGCAGATTGGGCTAGTTGCCCTGACGATCGTCACTCAACGGGTGGTTTTTGTATCATCATTGGACCTAATCTAATCTCATGAGGTTCTCGCAAGCAACGCAACGTTACTCGCTTCAGCACCGAGGTTGAATACAAGGCCCTTGCCAATACCACATCCGAACCACTTTGGATACAATCTCTCCTCAAAGAACTCCACATTTTCCTACCCAACGCACCAATCCTATTATGTGACAATTTTGGTGCCACATATCTATCAGTCAACCCTATCCTTCACTCTCGCACAAAACATATGGATTTCCATTTTGTTCGTGATAGAGTCGCTGCCAAAAGCATCCAGGTTGCCTTTCTTCCCTCAAAAGACCAATTAGCTGACATCTTTACTAAACCTATAGTCTCCACTCGGTTTCAAACCATGAGGACGAGCCTCACTGTCATTGTCACCCTACTCAGCTCGCGGGGGCGTATTGAAGCATCTAGCCTGGAAACTAAGGCAGCAACACCTCGACAACGCTCATCCCAGTCATTAACAACTCGACAAGGATCCTCCAAGTCAGCAGAATTTTTTGAAATTCCAAAAACTTCAGGAATAACATAGACTAGGTTGTGGCATGCTGCTTGTAATCATTTGTAACGGATTTGGCAGAGCAATTGTAACAAACTCTACAAATCCAAGCACCACCTCACTATGCACACCACCTGCTTGTAGAATTGTCTAAGACAGTTCATCATAGCTACATTCTTTCATGTATATATACTACACTGTAAGACCTCATTTTATTAAATGAATACAATTCTTACAAAGCATCTCTGTCTCTAAACATTTACAGAAGGCCCCCTTCCATCCAGATTCTTTCATCCTCAACAATGAAAGCCAACTTTGTTAAAGTATGAGCTACCTTATTACATTCTCTATAAGTATGTTGTACTTTTCAATTCTGTCTATTGTATAAAATCATCTTAATATCGTCAATTATGTGCCCATGCCACTCCCAACAACAGCTTGCTCTATTTATAGACTGTATAACTGACAAATCTTCTCCTTCAAAGATGGCCATATATAAGTTCATTTCTTCACACAATTTCAAGGCCCTCCACAAAGCTTATAATTCTGCCACAACTAGGCTGCTAATCCCTGCAGTGGATTTACACAATGACAACTAGACTTCTCCCTTTTCATCCCTCACCATTACACCCACACCCATTTTTTCTTATCAGCTTCCAAACCATCCCAGTTTACCTTCACAAAACCATTGACAGGTCTCTTCCACCTTGCTACTGCCCTTACCAAGATCCTTTCCCTTCTGTTCGGTCTCCTCTCAACTTGGACTTCTTCAAAAATATTGAGGCCTAGTTTATTTTTTGAGTTGAATTGAATTGAGATAAAAATTAAAAGTTGAATAAAATATTATTAGAATATATTTTTTTAGTGTTATTTTTATTTTGGTACTTGAAAATTTTGAATTTTTTATTTTCTTTTGTGTGAAAATTTAAAAAAAAAATTGTAATGATTAGATGAGATAAGATGAATTGAGTTAAAATGAACTCAAAAAGCAAGCAAGGCCTAAGGCTTTCTTGTGCTTGTATGAATAACTCAAAAGGCCCTTTGAATTTTACCTTAAAAACAAATGCATTCCTCCTCAACTAGATATTCATTATCACTGATGCTACAAGATCCGGTTCTATGTTCTTCAGCTTCTCAACCATCAGCTTTTACAGATCCAAGAAATCACCTTCAACGATGCCATTCTAAATAGGATTAGAATTTTCAGCCCATACATCAGCTATTGCACTACAGCTCTATAAAACATGGTAAACTAATTCCTTTTCCACTTCACACACTAGACATGGAGAGTTATCCACCACTCATCTAATATGCATATCTTTTCTTGTCGCTAAACTGTTACCGACAGCTTTACACATGAACATCTTGACAAGTTCAGAGGTATTGAGCTTCCATAACCTCTTCCAAACATCCTTTCCCACTTTTGATTCTAATGGACTCTCTGCTCATCTCCTAAGGATATCCACTTTTAACACTATATATCCCATATTTTGTAAAAGCCCAAATCCTCTTATTTGGCGCATTTACTTCACTAATAGGCAGGCCACACGCTATATCAACTTCATCCTCCATTAGGGTATCCCTTACCAACTTGTGATTCCACATACCATCAATTATTAATTTCTTAACTTTTGCCTCTACATTTAGATTTTTTCTAGGAGATTGAACATATAAATGAGAAGGTTTTGGTAACCATTTATCTCCCTACATACTCATATGCTCTCCGTTCCCAACCTTCCAAATCAAACCCTCCTTAAACAACTCAAGAGAACCCCACAAGCTCTTCCAAGTTTTTGATGGCCCACCACCCAGTTTTGCCTTTAAGAGATCAATATGCCTAAATTACATGTCTTTGAGAACCTTAGCAGCAACTGAATTTGGCATAGTAATCCACCCAACGTAACCATCACTGCCTTCAAATACCTTCACTCTACTCTATCATAGACTTTTAAAATATCAAGCTTCAAAGTCATACTCCCCTTCTTACCCCTCTACCTCGATTCATAGAGTGAAGAGTCTCATAGGCTACAACAATATTGTTAGTAATGGGTCTCCTGGGTGTAAATGCACTCTGGTTCATTGAAATCACTTGATTAAGCACCCATTTCAATCTATTAGCAAGATTCTTTGTAATGATTTTATACAAAAACGGCTAATAGGATTGAAGTCCCCCACTGTCTTAGGCTCCTTAACATTAGGGATCAAAACCACGTGATTATGATTATTAGTCTTTAACATAACTTCCCCTCTGAGGAAATTAAGAACTATATCAATAATCTTAACCCCCACCACCTTCCAAAAAGCTTAATAGAAAGAAGCATCAAAGCCATCAGGACCTGGAACCCCCCCCCCCCCAACACCTTATTCTTATCCCTTAAATTAGCTAAGGAAATAACAAAGCAGCTAGAGACAAGATCTCGAAAAGACAGCGGTCTACCCACCTTTCAGATCTTCTCCATTGTAGACTGGATTACTTCCCTTCCAATACTTCATTCAGCAAAGACATTCCCAATCAAACTCCTCTTCCCCATACTTTTCAAACCTTCACTGTCACTAGAATGAATATCGATGGACAAACTCTCGTCATCATTCAATTTCAACTTCTTCCTTTCTCTTTTTCTCTGATTTCTCCATTGCCAAAAAAACTAGTCGACATTTGAGAGACAAGTCCAGCTTTTAAGTCTCCTTCGGACCATTGCTCTTGTTATCGTTAGGCACACGAGAGGCCAAGCCCCTCTACCCACTGAAGCAAGCAAATGCTTGAAGTAGCCCATCCACCAAAGTAAGAAGATTGACCTCCCTCCACCTTAGACGTTATTGCTCCTATCGCCTTTTGGAAGATGACGAGAGAAAAAATGGTTAAGAAGAGATTATATTTTTCATATCACATCAAATTATCTAAATTTGTTAATTTATTTTGTAAAATTATATCAAATTTAGATGAGATTCAAACGGTTATATTTTAAAAAGAAAACAAAAAACAAGTTAATTTTGATTAAAAGCCCAAATGAAATCTAACTAGAGAAAAGGAACAATTTGTTGATGTGCATTGATACCTGCATCCCAACTAGAGAACCTATCGGCCAACTCGTAACAATGAAATAAAAGGTGAGCTATTCTAGTTATTTTAAGAGTATCCACATCCCATCTCTCAAAAGGTTTTTTCAAATTTTAATTAAAAATGTCACTCCTAATCTGTGTTGTAAATGTCCAACAATAACTTTTGAGGCCATAAAAATCGGCCAATAGGTTAGGGTAAGAGAAAGAATCATTTCTGACTCACTGGTGCGAGTTGGGCTTCGTTCGGAGTCATTTGAGGCTTTAGACGAGGTTCTGACACAACCAACGTGCACGCGGATAACAGATGAAATAAATAAAGATGGACACAGAATCTACATGGTTCGGCAAATAACTATGTCTACGGGTGTTTAGGAATGAGAATCCACTATAATAAATATTTTACAGTCTCTTGCATCTTACTGTACAAGAAAAATTATAAATGACAGTGAAGGGAATCTGACTGTGAAAACATGCTTGCTAGAGGAGAGAACAGACCAGGAAGAAAATGTTGAAGCCCTAATTCCAAGAACCATCATTTTGTCATCTGATCAAGCCTTTTTATATCAGATTTGGTCTGTGGTATTTGGATATTTAACTTACGTGTGTCGGTCGAATTCCTTCCTTTCACTTGACCGTTTGTTTTCTACCATTGTGACGCCCCCAAATTCCCCTTAAAATAATACTGGAATCGAGGCGTCAGGATGATGACAACACGGGTCATACATCCCAATGACAAGTGTCAAATGTGTGTGCACATGTGACATACATAAAATAAAGGTCGCAGCGGATAATAAATTCATTATCTAAGTACTAGAATTTTAGAAATATTTTACAAATCAGTTTAACATAAATTCTCCCACAGGAGATTTAATACAGTTATCCGAAATACAAATTAAACAAATACGTATTTTTAAAAATGGGGAAAATAAATTTCCCGAGATAACAATTAATAATAATAACACATCAACGGCGGAACTGTCTCCTCACGCTCAGCCTCTTCAAAGTCTGCATCCAACAACTACGACGCCAAAATGACATCGCAGGTAAGTACAACCTAAACAAACTCAAGATAATAAATACATTCATGCAACAACACTATGCATGAACAGGACACTGTATGCATGTGACTTAAAATCATCCTTCTCAAAATTAATAAATAACCACACACGCCAAAATCCCATTTTGGCCCAAATAAAACTCCAATAAAATCATCCATCATTTTTCCAGAAAATGATGATCATAAATCTATTAAAACCATAACCATTTTCCCAGAAAATGGTCCACGTAAAACCAATAATTAAAACCCGCCACTTTCCCAGAAAATGGCCTAAACATCCGTTTTATTAATCATATGCACCATGATCTCCCCTAGGGACCATTCGCACACCCTAGTTTTCATCATCATACCGAAGGTAACGACCCCGCATGTGACTTCGGAACGGGCGATGCCTAGCTAATCGCACCCAGCATGTACCATGACCAGGCATCCCCTAGCTCCCACCAACAGAGGAGCCACGGAGTCGGCACGAGAGCGTCACCATCCCGTCCGATCCCGTCGTCGCCCGGCGACAACCCAGGGCACGTCACTCAGTATATTCCGCTCTCGAGTGACCAGAGGAGCTCCACCGGAATAATACCTCATCCCGGCTTGGGGTCATGATACACATGCACTCGAAACCATAAATACATGAAAACCCAGTTTTCATTTCCAACACATGAATATGCGCATAAATACACAATGCAGATGATCATGCATCAAATAGCCAACAACTGATAATTTTCAACAATGACCAAACACAATATTTTTTGATACCAAAAATATATTTAAATTTCAAAATTTATTTGGAAAATACTTACAGTGAGTAAAAGCGTAAATTCTTGAGTAGACGCCATTCTGCAGCGCTCGTAGCGGTCACTTGTACGTTAGGCAAAAGTGCTCGGTTTGACACCAAAATTTAGGGAGATACTCTTTGAAAGGTGGGGAATCTCATGGAGGTGGTGGTGTGGCAACACAACCACCGGAAGGTGGCGGATCGGGCTCAAAATAGGTGAAAACTCATTTTCAGGTTTAGGGTTGTACCGAGAAGGTGGGGCAGCGGTTGGGGAAACTAAGTTAGGGGGATGACCGGCTGGGCAAGGGGAGTCTTTTGGTGGCAGTGGTGAGGCCTATGGTGGCCGGACGGCGGCGCTAGGATGGCAAACCCGTGTATAGGTATTTGAAATACCCATTTTGGATTGGGGTATTTGGGCTGCCGTGAGTGGTGCCGGAGGTTAGGTTATGCTCGCCGGAGTGAGGGGAGGCTGCTGGTAGGTCGCCAGTGCCAAGGGGTGGCCGGCGGTGGCCAGAAAATGCAAGGGAAGCTAAAACACTTATTTCGGGTAGGGGACTCACGCGCCGGCTAGGGGCCACCGTGAGGTGCACCACTGGTGCAGGGAAGGTGGCCGGAGGGTGGGGAGTTCAGGTGGAGGGGCGGTGTCGCCGGCCGATGGCACACGGCGGCGCTGGGTGGAGGGAAGGAGAACGGCAGAGAAGAGAAGGGCAGGGGGGTCGCACGGTGTCTGGGTCGAATGCAGGGGAAAAGGGAAGAAAAAAAGAAAAAAAAAAAAAGGAAAAAGAGAAAAAAAGAAAAAAAGAAAAAGAAAAAGAAGTCCAACTAGAAAAACACAATAAGTTAAATAAAAGTTGACTTAAATACTATAATTTCAATATCAATAAAATAAGATATTTAAAGCCCATCAATAGAAATAAATTAAACCTAAGCTCAATATTAATTATAAAACAATAATTAATATAACGAAAATAGATCAAATAAACTCACATAATAAAGTAAATGAAATAACTTCCAATCATTAAAATAATTATTTCATATTAAAATTAATAAGAAAAACAACGTAACTCAATATTAACTAATTAATAGTTCAAATAAATATCTTAAATAAATAAAATATAACCAATAATATTTTTAAAATAAATTAAAATAATTAATACCGAAAATAAAATAACGTGTAAAAATAATGGTAAATTTGATATCTCACAACCATGCTCTACATTTAATTCATGCACCATTTTAATTATTGCACACCGTCCCAACGTCTACCAGCCTTCTTTTGAGTCTCATCACTTGTATTCTTATTCCCTAATGCCATTAATGCTTGGTGGGTGTAATAAATGTTAGGCTTTTCGTGCGACAACGGCATATATAATATAATATAATATAATATAATATATAATCGGCTATATATTCCCCAGTAATTTTCTTGCCTTTTGCCATGCAATAATATTCCGGCCCTCTTCTTTTTAAGAATGTATGCTAATTCCTAGTCGTTTAGGGTACGTAATTACATATTTCAGTGATGATCTTGTCTGAATTATATAGGGTACTTATGATCTGTATCTATTATTATATACAGATCATCAGGATCATCATGTGGAAGTTGAAAGTATCCCAAGGAGGGCCCGATTTGGTGAGCGTAAACAATTTCATCGGACGAGAACACTGGGAATTCGACCCGAATGCCGGTACACCGGAAGAACATGCTGAAGTTGAAAGGGTCCGTGAGGAATACAAGAAAAATCGGTTTAAGATGAAACAAAGTTGTGATCTTTTGATGAGAATGCAGGTTTTTCTCTTCTTCTTTTTTCCCCTTATAAATTAATTCCTTTTTCTGATCTGATATTCTCTTATAGCAGTAATTTCTTGAATAGTACCATGCATGCATGGTATAAGAGTACTGGAGATACTTACATATATTGAAAAAAAAAAAACAACACACACATGTACTGAAATGTGAAATCAGTACTACTTTTCTGATTAAAAGCTTAAATTATAAAAGAAATAGGTAAATTTTATTATTTATTTTAAACTTTAACATTTTTTTTTTATTTGTAGGCTAAACTTCTTTTCAATAAGTGAAATATTTAATTAAATAGAATAGAATATTTATAAAATAAGATTTCAAATTCAGAACTTCTTCTTTAATAATAATATGTGAAATCAACACTTGTATTAAAAATTTAAACTAACGAAAAAAAAGTAGATTTTATTATTTGTTTGATATTATCTTAACAAGAAGCATAACTTTATTGGTGATCTCCACAGCATTTTCCTCGTGAAAATATCATGACTAACTCCATTTAGTCCGGGGGCGATACAATTATGAGATCGGGCAAGAAATTTTGTTATATATTCAAGTGATGATGAGTGATGGAAAATGATCGTATGTTCATTCTATTTGATACTTTTATTTGATATTTCTTGTATTTTAATTTTTTTTATCTAATAATTAAGAAAGTGGTTATTAGTGTATTGATATTTTTTTCATATTTTTTAAAAATATTTTTAAATGATAAAAAAATAGAAAAATTTTGATTTTTTTGTTATTTTTCTTTTCGTATTTTTTAATATTTTTAAATATTTTTAAAAAATATAAAAAATATATTAATATATTAATAATCACTTCCTTAATTATTAAATAAAATAAAAAATATCAAATATCAAATAAAATAAACATTATAGCATTACCGATAAGTGATTAATGATTATCTAAACACAACTGTTTGAGGAAAAAGGGTTGGATCACATGCATGCGCACCCACGGAACGAAATTTAAAATTATGCCCCTAACAACCTCGCATGCAATGATCATCTCCTCCCACTCCTCCGGTCCTTCTTTTCAGGCAATTAATATTTCCTAGGATAACCATCTTTATTCCGGCCCCTCTAAGGAATCAAATAAGTGGAAAAAAAAAATTTGAAAGTATTTTATTACCTATAACTAATTCACTTCATTTTTTGTCCGATAATACAAAATAATTAAAAGAGAAATAGTTTAATTACAAAAGTATTACATAAAAATAAAATTATAAACGAATGTGACTTAATGCAATATGTCAGATTATAAAATTATTTTTATTATAAAATATATCTAACAAATCACATAAAACTATGTCAATTTGTAGATTTACTTTGGTATAATCAAATCTTTATGCATATAGCACTTATTTTTGTTTATGTTAAAACTAAATCTCAATGAATAGGTAAATTTTAAATTTGAGGTTGAATATTGAAAATTTTAGTGATTTTAAAAAATAAGAATAATTATTCTATAAATTATCCCTTTATTCATATATATATATATATATATATATATATAGGCAGTGCTACTCATCAAAGTTTTGAATACCATACTGATGAGCATACCGGTCAAGGCACTGAAACGATATATTTCAATACCGGTATCATTTCAGAATAGTCTACATAAAAAAAAAAAATTATATATATAAATACATATATAAATTATATTTCAAAATAATAGTCAATATATGAATAATTATATATATAAATATATAAATGTAATTAGTCTAGTATGAATTGAAGTAAAAAATAGAAAAAAAAATTAAAAAAATTGAAGGGCCGAAATCGAAAATCCGATACGGCGTATCAGCTTGTACCGGCCGAAATATTGACCGATACGACTGATATTTTGGCCGAAATGGTATACCTCTAAATATGTACCGGAGAATCGGCCGGTACGACATGTTTCAACCGCATCGGCTCGAAATTAAAATCTTTGCTACTCATCCCTCTCATTGGGATCCCGATGAAAGATTTTTTTTTAACTTTTTTTTTACATAACTTTTAAATAAGTGTTTTTAAATAGTATTGTGATTTTTTTATAATTTGAAAAAATATTTTAAGATGTAAAAAAAATCATGTAAAAAATAATAATTTTTCCTATAATTTTTTTAACATTTTATAATATTTTTTAAAAATACAAAAAAATTACAATAATATTTAAAAATATTTACTTAAAAATCTTTTAAAAAATACCTCTTATCAGAATCCAAATGAGAGGGACATTTAGCATTTTCATATATATATATATATATATATATATATATATATATATATACTCATAGATGGTTTTCTAACCTCTAATGATATTGCATGATTAGATTAACTTTTGTCAGTTGTGAAATTCCGATTATGAGGCTTTGAACTTGCAGATTAGAAAGGAGAATCAATTTGGGCCGATTCCACCACCAGTGAAAGTGCAGGAAACAGAGGAAATAACAGAGAAAGCAGTGACAACTACACTGAGAAGAGCACTAAGCTCCATTTCCTCCCTTCAGGCCCCTGATGGCCACTGGCCTGCTGAATTTGGTGGACCCTTGGTTTTTGTTGGACCCTTGGTATTTTTTTATTCAAATAAAATAATTGTAGGAGTATTATTTTATAATGATTATGTTTTATTATATTTAAATAAATCATCCCTGTAAGTTATTTGCTATAGGTAACTTAATTTGAAGTTATTACCATTTACAGGTGATGGCATTGTCGATTACTGGAGATCTCAATCGTATGTTCTCTTCACATCATCGGAAGGAAATCATTCGATACTTATATAATACTCAGGTTTGGATTCAATAAAAATCCTATTTAGCCAACCTAAAAGGCCTAGGAAGCTCAGATATATTTTGAGTTGACACTAAATGTGAAATGAGACATACAGTCGCAGAGTGCATAAGCACTACATAATCTTTTTGAAAAAGAATAAAATTTATATTTAAAAAATTAACTTTTTTTCACGTAGATCTCATATTTTCTCGTTTTTTACAAATTAAGGGATTACGTAACGCTTGCGTATTTCACAACTCTAAATATAATTTATCTTATAAAATATATGTATTTGTTGGACAGAATGAAGATGGAGGATGGAGCTTTCATATAGTGGGAGACAGCACAATGTTTGGCTCAGCTTTGAGCTACATTGGCTTGAGGATACTTGGAGAGGGGCCAGAAGATGGTGAAGATAGGGCCATGGCTAGAGGCAGAAAATGGATCCTCGACCATGGTGGTTTGGTGGCAATGCCATCATGGGGAAAGTTTTGGGTCTCGGTATGAACAATTGTTAAGAGTTCCTATAATTTTATGGATTAGATTTTAAAGAAGTTTTATAAATCAGATTCTCAGTTTTTTTTTTTTTTTTTTTTGGGAAATCAGAACTTGTTTATATCCATATAGGTATTAGGAGCGTATGAGTGGTCGGGATGTAATCCATTACCTCCAGAGTTCTGGCTTCTTCCTAATTTTATCCCTCTTAATCCAGGTTCATTTTCTCTATATCTTTCTCTTTTTTCTTTTTTCTTTTTTCTTTTTTCTTGTTTCTTTTTTCTTTTTTCTTTTTTGCTTTAAATTTTACACTAAGATGAACACTAATTACATGACCTTAATTATATGAATTAATGATATTATTTCAGGAACAATGTTATGCTATGCTCGCTTAGTTTACATGCCAATGTCTTATTTATATGGGAAGAGATTTGTTGGTCCAATCACTGAGTTGATCAGATCGCTAAGACAAGAGTTATACAACGAGCCTTATGAACTAGTTAACTGGAACAAAGCTAGAAATACAATTGCAAAGGTCAGTACTATGGAATCTCCGTCCTTAATTTATATCTTTCTTTTCTGTCTCAAAACTGTTTATCACGATTATATTTCACAACATTTTGGCAAAAATATGTACAACGTTGCTACAACATAAAAGTTTTTTTTTTTTAATTTCGCCCCAAAAATATCATTTTCGTCACGAAATTTTTGGGATAAAAAATTTCATTCAAAAAATGCATTTCTCTTACACCATGTTCAGCTGAGATACTATACTTTTTTATTACGTCATAAGAACTTATCGAAAATGCTAATTAATATATATATATATATATATATATATGTGTGTGTGTGTGTGTGTGTGTGTGTAGGAGGATCTCTACTTTCCACATCCTCTGGTACAAGATTTGGCATGGGATTTTCTTCAATATATAGTGGAGCCTTTCCTGTCAATTTGGCCCTTTTCAATAGTGAGAGAGAAGGCGGTGAAAATTGCCATTGATCATATACGTTATGAGGACGAGGCTAGCAGATATTTATGCATTGGAGGCGTTGAAAAGGTCTAATATATATATATAACTACTTCTAGCTGCTGCAATGACGTTTCAATATCACAATAAGAAACTGTGATTAGTTAATTCTAGTCAAAATAATTATTTCTTGTTAAAATAAGTTTATTTTCATTATAAATATTTATTTTTCTTCTGATGTAAATGAGGAAGATCGGTCCACATTAAAGACTTGACTCTTATTTATTTATTTGTATGAAAGGTTTTATGCTTGATGGCCCAGTGGGTTGAAGATCCATATTCGGAGGCATACAAGCGTCATTTAGCCAGACTTCCTGACTACTATTGGGTTGCAGAAGATGGCCTAAAACTTCAGGTGATATTATCTTCCCCAACCTTATCTTTTGTGGAACAAGAACAAAAGCATGCATATATGCATAAGTACATTATACATCTATGAATAAGTGACCCATCATGTTCATGCAACCATGACAAATACTTGAAGAATTACTCTCTAGGCATGAAGACTTTAAATTATATTTAGATATTAAGTTAAGTTGAAATGAATTGATCAGTTCTTTATAAATAGTAATGAATTTTATGGAATTCACCTAAAATGAGTTTAAATTTTAGATGTGTATGAATATTAAGATAAGTATAAATATATTTATGGAAGGTAAAAAATTGTTGCGAATCTCGCTTGTAAATAGATCATGTTAAATTAAAAAAGATTGCGAGTCCTACATATAAAAAAAATCTTGAATTAAGTGATATTTAGTAATTTGTGCATTGTGCGTTTAAACTTTGGGTAAGGCTTAAATTTGAACTCAATTTAGATTAGCTGATCAGATAGTTTATGTTCCAAACAAGGACTAAATTATAACTCGAATTTGATCCAATATTATTCCTATGGTGCAGAGTTTGGGCTGTCAAACATGGTCTGCAGTTTTCGCTATTCAAGCAATCCTACATTGTAATCTAAACGAAGAGTGCGCGCCAACTCTTCGAAAAGCATATGATTTCATGAAGGCTTCACAGGTGATGATCAGAATATCTCCTGTTGTGATTTAGCGACTGATCGAGCGCAAGATAATTAATTATTTAGCGTGGTATTAGAGTAGGAATCCTACCTTTTAAGTTCGAATTTTGACTCTACATTTTCTTCTTTTATAAATATTATTTCACGATCGAGTTGGGTTTTAATAAGAATATTGTATTAATAATATTCTTACATGTAGGTGCAAGAAAACCCACCTGGGGACTTCAAGGCTATGTATCGACACATAACTAAAGGATCATGGACACTAGCAACACAAGACTATGGCTGGCAAGTCTCTGATGTCACTGCAGAAGGATTGAAGGTATATATAATGCCTAAATACTGATCTCAAAATACGTACATATATACAAAATTCTACGCACATTATTGGAAGAATTTGACTTAATTACTTTTTGCAAAACCTCTGATCTCTTCTGCAGGTTACACTCATGTTATCACAACTACCCACCGATCTAGTTGGAGAAAAAATGGAGTCTGAACGGTTTTATGATGCAGTGAATGTCGTTCGTTCTCTACAAGTAGGACTTCAACTCACATACTTTGTTTTTGTTAAGATATAAATAAATAATACAATCTACTTTTTTCTATCAATTTAAGCTTTAGGAACAAGTAATGATTTTACATGATATAAGAACAAAAGTCCTGAGTTTAAATCTTGATTTTATACTTTACCTTATTTAATTAAATATTCCACTTATTGAGTCTACTCATTGAGGAGAAGGTTAGCCCATTAATAAGGGGGTATTAAGATATAAAATAAATAATAAAATCTATTTATTTTCATCAGCTTCAAGCTATTAGTATAAGTGGTGATTTCACATACAATTTTCAGTACTCCATTAACGTACAGAAAAATTACAAGTTATTGTGAAGAACAAACCTTCTATGCTATGACAAAAAATCAAATCATATCATATAAGTGGCATAAAGAGCAATGCTACTCACCATTCTCTTTCTCATCATCATCTTATCATTTTATGATGTTGTATTAAATAATTTAAGAGTATTTATTAGATTTTACTTATGAGCCTATCATCTAATGTCACATGATCATAAGATGATGAAAAGATAATAAGAAAGGAAATAATGAATAGATTTCTTCGTAAATACTAATTAAGTTCTCCACATCAAAATGCAAATCTACATAATTCTCTACGTATATATGGGATTGACTTCATTTTCTAATGCATGCATTGCTTGAGTAACTCAAGTTCTTTCAACTTCCACTACAGAATAGTAATGGTGGTTTCTCAGCATGGGAGCCTGTGAAAGCATCCCCCTGGATGCAGGTGGGTGGTCTATTCTTACTTAATGAGAAGAAACTTTCCATTTTTTACGCTAAATTCTGTAGATCTTTTTGCAGAAATTCAACCCAACTGAGGTCTACGAGGATTGTCTCTTTGAGAAAGAGTAAGATAATGAGATCACGTCACATGTACAACAGCATGCAATTCCCTCATTATTGGTCATATATTTGCTTCCTTATAATATATGATGATCAAAAAATTAATTATATAGGTACGTAGAGTGCACAGCGTCAGCAGTTGAAGGTCTTGTACTCTTTAGGAAATTGTATCCCAAGCACCGTCGGATGGAGATAGACAATTCCATTTCCAAGGCCATTCAATACATTCAAGACATACAAGAACCTGATGGATCATGGTAATACATCCAACACCTTAATTTTTATCTTAACTAACTTTGACTTGCTATATATATATATATATATATATTATTCGCAAGCCTATGTTGATAGTATTATAAGAAATACTTTAAGCACAAATGGTTTATACAAAAGATATGGTTTCATATGGTTCGACAGATTATAAAATTACTTTTTATTGTAGAGTAGATCTAATGGATCACAAGAAATCATGTTAGTTTATGAAATTATTTTTGTGTAATCTCTTACAGATCAAGTTTTGTCATTTCATTAGTGTAGAGAATGTTTTTAATATCGACTTGTAAATATAAGATTTCATTTTTTTTTTTTTACAGTTAAATAATAGTTGGAGTCAAATTTCTTATGTTTTTGTATTATTATTATTATAACTTTCTTCTCATCATGTTAGTATCCTTGCAACAAGGAAACATTGGTATTTATGCAAGATTAGCACTTACACAGGTATGGAAATTGGGGGATTTGCTACACCTATGGTACATGGTTTGCTGTAGGTGCACTAACTACCTCTGGAAAAAACTACCAAAATTGTGCTGCAATTCGCAAAGCTTGTGAATTTTTGCTGTCAAAGCAGTTGCCAAATGGTGGATGGGGAGAGAGTTACCTATCATGCCACAACAAGGTATATTATATACATATATATATTGGAACAACTTGTTCCATATTTTAATGTGTAAACCACAAGGAAAAGCATAGCAAGAAAAAAAGGGAAATGAAAATATATAGAGAAATAAAGTTTGATTGTTTGAACAGGTGTGGTCAAATATTGAAGGCAACCAAGAAAATGTTGTCCAAACTGCTTGGGCTGTGTTAACACTCATTAATGCTGGACAGGTCAGTTTATGATCATTTTCTAATTAGTAATGTTATTCGTCATCTTTTCGTCGCTTTAAATGATTGAAAAAGTATTTGTTATATTTCACCTGTGTACCAATCATTTGATGCCACATCAAAACATATTGAAAGAATTATAGTTAAAATGATAATATAAACATTTTTCTCAGAGAACTTTATAAATCAAGTAACTGTTATTTGAAAGAACAAAAAATCACAATTTTTTTTTTCTCAAAATCAGGCTGAGAGAGATCCAACACCAATTCATCGTGGAGTAAGGATACTGATCAACTCACAACTAGAAAATGGTGAATTCCCTCAACAGGTAATCCATGCAATTTATACAAAATCAAGCACATTTAGTTAATAGTTCATTCAAGTGTTTGTATTGAGTAGTTTTTTTTTTTTTTTTTCCTTTTGCCCTTTTCTTCCATAAAAACATGAATTTTCTAAAGTCCCAATGTTTGTTTATTGCCAACGTGCAGGAAATCACTGGGATATTTTTTAGGTTTTGTGGATTAAACTACGCAGCATTTAGAGACAGTTTCCCCTTATGGGCTCTTGGGGAATATCGAAGGCGAGTTCTACTTGCATAATAGTGCCTGAAATGCAAAACAAAAGTTCTGCTTATTGAAGTGATTAATTCAACAGATAGCAACGCTGTTCCCAATAGACATTATATGACTTGAAAGGTTTTTGGAATATATTTCATATTGCAGTTTGTTACATAATCAAGCATCTTTAAGACATTTCTCATACTGAATAATGTAAGAGAAAATTAGAGGATTCAACTTCCAATAAGGATACTGCAGTCAGTGTGGTTATAACTTATAACCTTAATATTTTGGAGAGAGATTTGTTTTTTTTTTCATAGGTTTGGGATGTTGATTGATCATGAGGAGGCGATGTCTACTCCCAACACCCACTGGTCTCCAATCCCTCCTACCTCCCTCACTAAGGCCACCCACTGCCCACCCTGCGTGTCATTTTGGGCAGCCAACGCCAACATATGACCTTTTTTTTTTTATACTTTTGCGTTTAAGATAGTAATTAAGATCAATATCTCAATTAGCAAGCAAGTGAAGCTTGTGAAAGATTAACACAATAAGGTAAGCAAATTAAATGTGTTTATCTTCCTCCCTCTAGTTTACTCTCACCAAACTTAAATGGGTGGGGGAGAAGCCCTTCCATTTACCTTCTTTTTCTTCCTTCTCCCCCCACATGGCCACTATGCCATTTCATCAAAGGCATTTACCAGTTTCTTTCGTTTGTTTCTGATTGATGCCAAAATACTATATATACTCCTTTGATTGATATCAAAGGAGTGAACCACCTCCAACCAATAAACCACACTTCTACAACAGTAGCTACAGCCTAGACACTACCACTCTTTCAAGCTACCCATAATTTCTAAGTTTGCTGGTGCAACCACCAATCAAAGTCGGTCCTCTCTTGGGCTTTGGGCCAACAAATTACTGCACGATACATTTCTTTCAATCTATTTTCAGACATTCTTCTCAATTATTAGCATTATGGAAGTTGATTTGGGAATCAATAAGAAAAATGATAAAGACAATTTTTCTATATCGAACAGCAGATGCCGACTAACTAGTTTAAAAGGTAGGAGGTCCATCACAATGAGGATATTTTCTCCAACCTCAGCAGGAGAAATCGATGGTCAAATATATGCAGTGTTTAATATTGATCAAAAGAGAAGAAAATGACATATGCAACAGCAGAGAGCCAAGTGATCTCTAGTCTATTTTCAATGAGGTCTAAAGATTCTCCGGATACAAACATGCAATACTCTCATTCTGTCATATAATGCTATGCCAATTAAAATTAATTTAATTACATAGCATGCTGTTATAGGATGAGAATTCCATGTCCTCCGTACTCCTTAAGTATCTGATAATTTTCTCTCTGGGGAAAGCTAAGAGACCATTTTATCAAGAAGTTCTCATATTGTAAAGATTACTGTAACCATTGAATCTAGATTTATGGGAAGAATCTTAGATAGGAATAATGAACAAGGTCTTGTAAGAGTAGCATATCAGTTTCATTCATCAGATCGTCTCACCGGATATGGAAAACCAGACTTCTCTGAACAACCATTACAATCTACCAATATCACATTTTTCTTTTTGTAAAAAACCACACAGCAGAAATTTTCAGAAATGTCAGATTCACATTACAGTCATAGACATTATCTGACGAGAAAGGCCTGGATCTTGCTGCAACAGCTCCCTAAAGTTGTTCTCCACTTCTGCCCTCTGCTTCTCTAAATATTCCTTTGATGTCTGTCCAGAGCCCAACAAAAAATATTTTCACCAAAAGTTTAGTAGAAAAACTTGATACTATGGCAATTAGCTACAGAACTTGAGCCAGTTTGGACAAGTAGGGGAGAGTTTCGCTTGTTCAAAAAAAAAATGTTCCATAACAATCATAATCCGGAAAACGCACCAGCCACATCAGCGCTATATATCAAAAGTAATAATTTGAAGTTCCATGTGATCGCTATAAAGCTCAGTTCCATCCCATAGACAACTACTGTGGCACTCGGCACCAACACAATGTCTTTACAATCCACCCACCCAGCCATGACCTGGGGTATTACTATAAATTCTTCTACTTGTTTTCTCATCCATAAACTTGTAAGTTTTTCTTCCAGAACCCCAGAGTGACAATTCAATACCTATTTCATTAGGCTGTTTTACATTTCACCATACTGTTACAAGATTTCTGATGATGAATAATGCAAGATTACTCAAGTACGATTAGGTGATAATGGTAGTACAAATTCTACAACCCCCTTTTTAATTATATTCATCTTTGATATCCTTTTGGCATAAATAAAACTTATGACTTTCTTTTCCAGCAGACAGAGAACTCACCTGTAATGAGGCAATTGCAGTGTCACTATCCTTCAGCTTTTGTTCCTGCTCATTCATTAAAACTGGCTTGGGCTCTAAAAAAAACCTAGCCACCATATCAAAGAGAAACTCATTAGACAATGTCACGATGTTTTAAACCAGATCCTTCAATGAACCAAAAAACTGAAAATGGAAAAGGGACTGCTGGACCAACTACCACTGAACCATGAAGTAATGGGTTTTTTATTTTTAACATTAAAAGATAAATCATACAGAAAAAATTCTAAAATGAATAATATAATGACTAAGTATAGACATTCAAAGCAATCTATAAATTAAATGCTCGACATATTCTAAATTCTGCTTCATAAAATATACACACAGTTTTACTTTGTATGGTGTATATATTCGAGAGCAATTGATTTATTGCACAAATTTTTTTATCAACATGCGTGCAAAATATGTCTCATTAATTACTTCCAATTTGAAGCCAAAGGATTCCAAATGTAATGAATATCTGGTGATAATCACTTGCACCACAACAAACAAAAACTACTTGGTGGTTTATTGGTTACCACACCAATACTACAAGTGAATGAGCATGGAATTGATTACCACACCCTAATGCTCTCTCTCTCTCTCTCTCTCGCCCCGTGTGTTTTATGGTTTGAAATGAACAATTAACTATGTTAGGTCAGTGAGTGACTGGACCCGAGAACAGGACAAACAGGTCAATGGCTGGACTGTGACTGACAACAGCCCAACCCAGTTCTTTAACCAAAATGAATTGAGGGGGATGACTGGACTTTGGAGGCCAGAGGTGGTTCAAACAGTCTGTCTAGTAGGTCCAACATGCGTTTAAAACCCTGCTATGTCATTTATAGTCTTGCAGCCCATAAATAAGAATTATGTGAATTGTGAACTTTTCACGAGCCCAAATAGATGATGCAAAACTCACGTTCTCCTGCAAAAAAAAACAACAAAAGTATATCAGATTTTGGGATGGGTCAACCAAAGTAGCAGAATCATAGAAATAATTGCCAGATATCGATGCTGTGCATGATTCAAACAAAATCCATACAGCCTCCTAAGAGACCAGATAATGATAGGGATTGATTTTCTAAAACGAACTGAAGGCAGCATTAATATTTTTGGGGATTAGGCCACCCTCTTTACCATCCCTGTTTGTGATGCCCCTAATTCCCATGTACGAAAATACGGGACTCAAGGCATCAGGATGATGACACTGTTAGTTTCCTGCACTATAATAATTCCTCCAGTAGTCTCATTATAGAGAATCTCACTGTTCTAATATAAATGAGTAGAACTAATACCCTGTACCTCATTTCCACCTCCCCCCAGCAACACATCCTGTACACCTTCCTTCAATCCCTTCATCACCAACTCATTAACCCCTTCTCGACTGCTTCTCCCTTCCCCTTCCACTTCGTCTTGAAACTTATCAAAACTTACTATTTGAGACACTTCACACTCTACATTCACTTCAGGTATGAGATCATCTTCCTCTTCTCTTCCAAAATCTTTTGTTACCTCTTCATTTCTTTTTCTACCAACCATTTTTGCCCTCAACCAAGGGCCATATTGAGCTGACCCCCCTGTTCTGCACACACCCTTGCTCTATGTGCACGTACAACACACCCACATTGTAGCCATACTCTCGATAGTTTCTCATATTGAAAGGGTATCTACATTTTTTTCTTGTAAATTAATTGTTCTCCTTTTCGCTAAGTTCTTTACATCTAATACTATACTCACTTGCAGATTTATCCCCCATTCTACATCTCTATCTTGTATCTCCACCTCTTTCACTCTCCCAATTGAATCCTCTAACGTCTCCCCATCTTACGTTCATACAATCCAACAACAAATTAGACATCTAAACCTAAAATCTCTAATGGAAGAAGTCCACAAAGTGAATTTAGCCATTTCTGATATATGGCATTAAGGCAAACATATGATTAGAATCCACCACCCCCCCCCCCCCCCAACACCTTATTCTTATCCCTCAAATTAGCTAAGGAAATAACGAAGGAAATAACAAAGCAGCTAGAGACAAGATCTCGAAAAGACAGCGGTCTACCCACCTTTCAGATCTTCTCCATTGTAGACTGGATTACTTCCCTTCCAATACTTCATTCAGCAAAGACATTCCCAATTAAACTCCTCTTCCCCAAGCTTTTCAAACATTCACTGTCGCTAGAATGAATATCGATGGACAGACTCTCGTCATCATTCAATTTCAACTTCTTCCTCTCTCTTTTTCTCTGATTTCTCCATAGCCAAAAAAACTAGTCGGCGTTTGAGAGACAAGTCCAGCTTTTAAGTCTCCTTCAGACCCTTGCTCTTTCTATAGTTAGGCACACGAGAGGCCAAGCCCTTGTGCCCGCTAAAGCAAGCAAATGCTTGAACTAGCCCATCACCAAAGTAAGAAGACTGACCTCCCTCCACCTTAGACGTCATTGCTCCTATCGCCTTTAGGAAGATGACGAGAGAAAAAATGGTTAAGAGGAGATTATATTTTTCATATCCCTTCAAATTATATTAATTCGTTAATTTATTTTTATAAAATTATTTTTTGATGGAAGCATTTCTAATTTTCTCTGATTTAGATGAGACTCAAACGGTTATATTTTAAAGCCTAACATTTATTGCGCCTGCCGAGCATTAATGGTACTGGGGGACAAGAAAATAAGTGATGGGATTAAAATGAAGGCTGGTAGACGTTGTGGTAGGGTGTAAAAATTAAAATAGTTGTAGGAATTAAATGCAGAACATGGTGGAAAGTAAAGGGTGAAATGAAAAGGAGGAATTCGACCAACATACACCAGTTAAATATCCAAATACAACAGACCAAATCTGATATAAACCAGTTAAATATCCAAATACAACAGACCAAATCTGATATAAAAAGGCTTGATCAGATGACAAAATGATGGCTCCTGGAATCGGGGCTTCAACATCTTCTTCCTGGGCTGTTCTGTCCTCCAACAAGCATGTTTTCGCAATCAAATTTACTCCACTACCATTTATACTTTTTCTTGTATTGTGAGATGCGAGAGGCTGTAAAATATTTATTATAGTAGATTCTCCTCCCCAAACACCCGTGGACGCAAGTATTTGCCGAACCACGTAGATTCTACGTCCATCTCTATTTATTTCATCTGCTATCTGCATACATATCAGCTGTGGGTCACAAATGACTCCAAACGAAGTCCAATTCGCACCAGTGGGTCAGAAATGATTCTTCCTCTCGCCCCGACCTGTTGGCCAATTTTTATAGCCTCAACGGTGATGCCATCTGTGAGATTTCTAAGTCGGATGTAGAAGAATGATGACTTTTCAGGCCACTAAATAAGTCTCTGACCAAATCAACAAAAGCTCCCTCCAGATAAGTGCGCTCAACCACCTTATTTTTATTTTTATTTTTCTTATCACTGACACGGAAAGAAAGGAGTCGGCATCATAAAAGCTCGGTCTGTCCCAAGCACTTATTCTAGGCTATTTATTTTATCCTTTCGACCTGGAGTATTCACGAGAATCACAAGTATTATATACTTCAAAAGTACGAACACATGCAAATATTGGAGCTTGGACACAGTTAGCTAAGGGCACTGTGCACTTAAATGCACAGTGCCATACACTTATCACTTCTACTGTGCATGGCACGCACGATGCCATACACAGTACGAAGGCAACTAACTCGGGGGTGCACCTATGCACCCCGAGACTTACACGGCCCTCACATGCACGTGGGGTCCCTTGATCGTACACGTGCCGTGCATGGCACAAACAGTGCCATACATGGCATTGTTTCAAGTCCCATATCCAGAGCTCGAGACCGAACTGCCATTTACGTTCACGCAAGCCAGTGCTAAAGTCCCGGCGAGGTGGGCTTGTTGGCGGTCGCCTGTCAGATCGCTGGCACTTTCTGTCTCCGATGGAGCAAACACTGACCAATTGATCATCCAGGAGTGACTCCACCACGCATGGGCCCCCAAATCGGGATAAACCCGAGTCCAGAGCTGCCATGGTGCATCTGGGCCTCCAACGACCACCAAGGTGGCCGCCGACATTTTTTGTTACAGATGGGCACAGCCCCAACCGATATTTTTCGTCAGAGGCACCTCTGCCGCCATACAGCATTTGATGCTAGGGTATGCACCGCCCAATCCATCCGCTGCTTGGAAGAGACACCAGCAATCACCACTGACTCATTGGCGAGTTCTGTCCCCTCCTCCTTGGGCCAGTCACCGCACGAAGTCACCACCCTGGAACTGGGTGAACTTTCCCCCCGGTACGCAGTGCTCGGGAAGACCAACTCGGGAGCTCACCTGCACTACACCACGCTCGGGACTTCCATGAGCTCGGGGTTTATTCCACATGGAAACCACTCCCAGACCGCACTCAGAAGTCAGGACCATCGCTCTAGATTTATTCCCAAACATCACTCAGGAGCCTCACCGATCCCTCCATTCTTACTTAGACAGTTTCCTAGTTCAGACGCTCGGGATCCTAGCTCGGGAATACACTCTCTCGTGAACACGAGGTCAGCACCTCACACTAGCTCCAACCACAACAACTCGGGAACTCGAGGACACCACATTCGGAACCTCCATAAGCTCAGAGCACACACTATTCGGGACCCACCACTTGGAGCCAATCATCCAAGAATCACTTCCTACTCGGACCCAAGCGCTCAACTCGATAAACTTGCTAGGGACATGCTACCAAGTAGAGCATCGCATCTACCATGGACTTGGGCCAATGACAAGCACCAACAAGGACTCAAAAAACAATCCTGCACTTGGGTCGGGCACCACCTTCATGGCTCAAGAAACACGTACACATGGACCCCCCAACACATGGACCCAAGCCACTCTTGTTCAAAACCTCACTAGCTCAACTACGCCATGCATGCTCTGCTCGACCTCGGACTACTCCCAATTGGGAATACACGGGCTCAGGAACATCTTTCGATCACCCCACCAAACCACAAACTCCCTCAACTTGGAATCCATAAGAGCTTAGCACGTGGACTCGAATCAGACATTATACATGCCACAAGCTCGGGACAAGCAGCTCGGGACTCACTCTCGGGATTCTCCACTCGAAGATTTTTTGCCACTTAGAAGTGCGCGGACTAAATGACACCTTACCCACTCGAGAATTAATCATGGTATGCACAGGACCCCAGCTCGAGAATTCCACACCAGGCCACACCATGCACTCGGGGGGCCTCACCGAGCTTGAGCTTGAACCCGCTCACTACTCAACACTCGAGAGTCGACACTCGGAAACTTTTTGCTGCTAGGAAGCACATGGACCACACTACCACTGAGATCGGATCAGATATAGCATTATACCACCACTCAGCTCGAAATTTCAAAATTGGACCTAGTGCCAACCCGGACGACACCTAGCCCACATAGATCTGACCATTCGCCATAGACAAAAAACACTTTGGTTTGTCTCTTTTGCAATATATGAATTTATTTATACTAACAAAGTTGTTTTCTGTGACATGGAATGTCGACCGTGCGACATTTTGCTTCAAAAAAGGCAACATGCAAAGACACCTCCTGCGATGGAACGAGCTCTGCGCTCTCGTCACACGCGGCCAAGCAAACTCCCGCCGGGTTTCACACGAAGACACCTCCCGCAACGAAACGAGCTCCGTACTCTCGTCACACGCAGTCGAGCAACCTCCCGCGAAGGAACGAGCTCTACACTCTCTTCACGTGCGATCGAGCAACCTCCCACCGACAGAACGAGCTCCGCGCTCTCGTCACACGCAGCCAAGCAAACTCCTACGGGGTCTCAAGCAATGCTACTCCCACTGAGTCTCACGCGAAGACACCTCCCGTGATGGAACGAGCTCTGCGCTCTCGTCGCACACGGCCGAGCAAACTTCCACGGGGTCCCGAACGATGCTATTCCCGTCAGGTCTCACGCGAAGACACCTTCCACAACGAAACGAGCTATGCGCTCTCGTCTCACGTGGCCAAGCCACCTCTCGTGATGGAGCGAGCTCCGTACCCTTGTCATGCACGAATCACCATGTCCACACTCGCGGGGTGATCCACGCATCCATGCAATATCACTCCCGTGGGATCTTGAGCAATGCTACTCCTGCGGGGTGACACGCAACAAACACTTGAGCTCTGCGCACCCACATTCGCAGTCGAGTCTATCTCCTGCCACACTTGAGCTCCGTGTTCCTACGTTTGCGGTCGAATCCATCTCCCACTACCTTTTGAGCCCAATGCTTCCGGGCTCATGGTCAAGCCTATCTTCCGCCTTAACCTAGCCCCACACTTGCATTCTACGCAATCAGTAGTAATCATCACATTAAAACATTCTAAGTAATCATCACCTATTCTATTCTTTAAGATTCTCAAGGTCACCTTGGGATCGGGAGACAAACCACCACCTTCTCGGAACTTGGGATGCAAGATGTCAAAGATAGAATTCCCACCAAAATATTATTGTTGAGAATTCATAGGAAGGGATGAAACGGAAAGCCTAACATTTATTGCACCTGTCAAGCATTAATGGCACTAGGAGACAAGAAGATAAGTAATGGGACTAAAAGTAAGGCTGGTAGATGCTAGGGCAGTGTACAAGAATTAAAATGGGTGCTGGAATTAAATGCAGAGCATGGTGGAAAGCAAACGGTGAAGTGAAATGGAGAAATTCGACCGACACACGCAAGTTAAATATCCAAATACCACAAATCAAATCTGATATAAAAACGCTTGATCAAATGACAAAATAACAGCTCCTAGAATCTGGGCTTCAACATCTTCTTCCTGGGCTATTCTCTCCTCTAGCAAGCATGTTTTCGTAGTCAGATTCCCTCCACTTCCATTTATATTTTTTCTTGTACAGTGAAATGTGAAAGGCTGTAAAATATTTATTATAATAGATTCTCATCCCTAAACACCCATGGACATAGGTATTTGCCGAACCACATAAATTCTGTATCCATCTCTATTTACTTCATCTACTATCCGCGTACACGTCGGTTGTGTCAGAACCTCGCCGAGAGCTCCAAATGACTCCGAACGAAGTCCAACTCACACTAGTGGGTCAGCAATGATTCTTTCTCTCCCGCCCTGACCTATTGGCTGGTTTTTATGGCCTCAACAAATTAAGACAATCATAAAAATGAAGAGAAAAGCATTTTGGGAAAACCTTACAGCTGGTCTAACCCACTTTTGTCTCTCTCTCCGTTTTGAAATTCTTTTTTTTTTTTGGTTCTTTGATAATTTGATTCAACCCAGACAGTCATCTATGGTTGGATTTTTTTTATACTTCAGTTGTCGATAGTGACGGAGCTCGATAATCTCTCGCGATTTATGTTTGGACAATTTTTTCTTTTAAGTTTTCATGAAAACAGAGTTCAAAAAGAATTTTTCTGTTAGGTTTTAAAACTTCTCTACAAACTTAAATAAGGTTCCTGGAAGAATTCAATCTACATAAATAAAAAATAAAAAAAAAATGACAAGAATTTAATGCAATTACAGTATTTCTTTTTCTTGGTTTATACTTCAACTACTAAACAGCCATCTTTTAAATTGCCTCATATACCCATACAGATTTACCCAACGCAAAACATATACCTCAGATAAATATCCAAAGACCAGAAGCTTGGTGGCGGTGCAAATAGATGGCGCCGGGCTTGGTGGCGCTGCAGAGAGACCCAAGCGTAAAACTTGAAGATGGCGATGAAATGAATAAATAAGTTTCCGTGGATTCTCTATGATGAGATCTATTAAGGCCCCGCTTGGATTCGGAGATGAGATGAGTTGAGATGAGTTTGGTTTATTTTTTAATATTATTATTATTTTGGGATTTGAAAAAGGTGTGTTGGAATTTGAAAAAGGTGTATTGGGATTTGAAAAAGGTGTATTGGAATTTGAAAAAGATGTATAGGAATTTGTGTTTTGTATAAAAAATTATAAAAATATAATGATGAAATGGAAGTGAGTTGAGATGAGCTCAACCCACCTCCCAATCCAAGCAGCCCCTAAGTGTATTGTGTTTTTTCTTATGTGTCACCATCTTAATGGAGGGCAACTCTTCTACATTATCAGCCCAACCGTTCCCCATATCTCTCTAGCCTTATTCTTTTGTTTTTCCCTTTCGCATGGAAAATGCTACAGTCTCGCTTTAAAGCGGATAAGTTGTTCTATTGAGATTAACAGACACCAATAATATATATAAACACATAAGCACTCCACATAATACACTCATGAACCGCATTATAGGAGATCAGAGAAAGAAATCCCATTACACTCGTAACCCTACTCATCCCTCACACCTTCATCCTGTCCCAACCCATAAATTCTTCGTCCCCAGCTCATCCCTCATACCTCCAATCCAGACTCATGAATTTCTATTTAGTCCCTCGAATAAAATTATTTATTTTATGAAATCTTTTTAATTCGAAGGTTTTTCATCTGATTAATAACATAATCTCCGATCTTCAAAGTGGAGATCTCGAATTAATTGAAACCCTCCTCCTCCTCAAATATATAAATAAATAATAATAACAGTATTTGTTCATATGGGACAACCATGAAACCGAAGTCTGCTATCTTATTAGTGAACTTACCGGAAATAAATTGATCAGAGGGTTTTTATTTTTGACCATTTTGATAGGAAGAGCCTCTTTTCGTACAAACATTGTGAAATCAAACCAGGTCTCTTTGAGCCTTGTTTATTTTTACATGTTATCTTATTTTATTTTATTTTATTTTATTTTATTATTATAATTATTTTTTAAAATTTTTATATAAAATAAAATAAATAATTTAACTTTTTCAAATTATAAAATTACTTTTTCAAATTTTAAAACAATATTAATATTAAAAAATATTTTATAATAATATTTTTTTAATTTTTAATTTTTAATTTTTATCTTATTTTATTTTATCTTATTTAAAAATAAAAATAAAAAAAAAACCCAAACCCGTATAATTAAGCTACGGCAGAGGTGGCACGGCAGAGGTGGCTGGACCCATCCTCTTTATTCTAGGGTCGGTAAATTCATTAATTCTATGGCATATATATACAGCCTAAATTTATCATTAATTAATTAACACTAATTTAAAATGGTTAACATCTCTCAAAATCTTTATCTAGATTTTATAGTTCCTCTACATGCGATCATTTATAATCATTTAGGTTTTTTAAAATAATATTAAATATTTAATTAATATTATAAGAGAAACTATAATACGAATGCCTTATTTTAAGTTTAAACTCCAAATAGATACAAAAGGAAAACTTCCATTAAAAAATAAATAACAGATACAAAAAGAAAACTTTGGGGAGCTTCAACAAAACTCCTGTATACATTACAAGATAAATAGATGTTTATTATAACTAATTATTTGTAATAAAAATGATTTATAATTAAAATAGATTTATTTTAATTATAAATAATTATTTTACTAGAAATAAATTATCACAAATAAATAATTTTTTTATAGTAATATAATAATAAATTATAAATACATGTAGTGTATACGCATAAAATATATAAAATAATTTGACAAATGGAGATAAAAATTGATGCGACCAATGTTTCTTATCCAAGTCTAGGGGAGACAGCCGAATGTGGTGGTCTTATTGCAGCCCTGAGGCCGTGGACTGTGGAGCTGTGTACGATCGGAAATCGTGGCTGATATTTATGGACTAAAGAGAGAGAATAAAATTACTATAATACTTAATTTATCAGATTTATTTATAATAATTTTACAATCTAACAAATCACTTTATAAACCAAATCAAATTATATAATTACTTTCATGTACTTTCTTTATAGTTAAAATATTTATTTGAAAAGATACAGTTATAAAAAGATCTCACAAAATTACTAAAGTTGTCTTGCATCAATTATGAAAGTAACTAATAATCAATTTATAAATATGACAAAAAAAGTCTCACTTCTTAAACTAGTTTTTGAAATTGATCAAAAGATATGTATAACTATCCAGCCAGTGGCGGAGCCAAAAAATTACGTTAGAGGGGCCAGATAAAATTTAAATAAAATATATAAAATATTTTTTATTTTATTTATATATAATTTTTTATGCAGTATAAAATAATTTGATAATAAGATCTATAATAAAAATAAAAAATGTATAATACAACTTATGTATAAAAAATATATATAATATGATAAGAACATATCATCATAATAAAAATATATTAAAAATACATTAGAAATAATCAAACTTTTTTTTATCTATAATAAAAATATGTCATCATGTTATTATATTATTTTATTTTATATAAGATGTATTTTATTTTTAAGTTAGATTAATTTTGTAGAGGGAGATCAAAATAATTTTTAAAGAGGGGGCCCACACAAAATAAAATTAATATTATCCTACAAAATAATAAAAAAATAAACATATTTTTCAATTTTTCAATTTTTTTATAAAAAAAAAACACGTCTTATATTTTTTTTTAAATAAGGGTGGATCCCGTGGGGAGGGGGGCCATGGCCCCCCTGCCCCAACATAGCTCCACCACTGTACCCAACATCAGTGTCAAAATCTAGATCTGCTAACATTCTACAACAAAAACGAACTATTGCTCTATAATACAATATGTAGATCTGTTAAAGCAAAGAATTTTTTTTTTTTTTAATCTTTATATGATTAAAGGATTTCTTATATATAACATGTGGCCCTAATTCTTTATTAAAAAAAAAAGATTTCTCATATATTAAAGCCAAGATGTCTACTTCTGCCTCTCTGCAAAATATCAACAAGGGATAAAATAAGGAGAGAGAGAGAGAGCGCACAAAAGTTACACTAATTCTGACCAATTTATCTTGTGATAACTTTTTTCTTGCTCTGAAGGCAGACATTTTATAGATAAAACTAAGCAATTACAGGATACAAATTTTAATAAGGGGCGAGTTCCTAACAATCATCTTAATTCAACAAATACACAATAGACATCAAAAATAAAAGATGGTTTCAAAATCACAAATATAATCTCACCAATCCCGATTGAAGGGATGCCATCTAAAACGATTTTAAAATAGTTTAATAAATGGACTATTAGATTGTGACTAAAAATCGCAACAATAGGAATTGTGCTACATTCTATTAAGCCGGTTCAATTGAATGGGATTCTTACATTCACTTTATCTTAATTCCTAATTAGGAAAATAGGAAAGTAGCAATCGGAAGAAGAACCGATGTACCGAAATAGGACCACCACCTGTTGTGGCAGCGCGTGTGGAGAACGCGCCACATTGGAGTAAAAACTGGTAGCCGGAATCGAAGGATCCTAGGCTACTATCCCAAATGGTGTCGCACATGGCGGCAACGGAATCCTCCTGGGGCGGCAGAGCGTAGGTTTCACACACACTATCCCTCACGCGCGAGGCTTATGCACCACTCGTTTGAATGTTTTGCTTCATCCCTCTCATATATCGGCAGCTAGATAACTTAACAATGAATTATACTTCTTTCCGAAAAAGGGTGAAAATGGTAAGAAAAAACTTCTAATTAAAATTTACAAAATACATGTAGATTGGATGGTATACCATACATGATCATGATGACATGCATGCTTAGTCGAATTTAGATAAATCATTTCTGTGTAATGCTAGATATAATTTTAGAGTGTATAAATCTTGCACATTCATTTTTAAAAAAAATTTGAGTACTGCATGTATAAATAAGAAATAATTTTCTATTTTTTCGTGTAATTTACAATTATCCATTTAAAAAATATGCAACTTGTACTTCTTAACCCTTTAAATATAGTTTCCTTGTTGTATATGTATAAGGCAGTGAGTGAATGACCACCGCCTGTACGTAATCAAAATGCCGACTTAATTATAATCAACCTTCAAACCAACTTGCATTTCGGCAATCAAGCCGAAATTAATACCGACTTCAAAACCCTATATATATAGGCATGTAGATTATACCATGTATGTAATAATTTTAAAAGTGTTTGAATACAAGTCCTTGAATATTTTTCTTGAAGATATTATCTTTCTTTTAATTTTATAACATTAATTTTTTGTTTTTCTTTACTTTTTCTTCTCTTTTTTGGTTGCAGTTCATATTAATTGAGTTATGGATGGAGATTGTGATCAGTACTTGTCCACGGCGTAGGACATTTCATATTGCGTCCTAGATGTTAATCAAGAAAAATATTAGGGATCTTTATTTAGAAATTCTTATTTAGAACTTTTATTTTTATTTTTTATTTTAGATAATTTTTATATAAGTGTTTTAAAATAATGTTGTGATTTTTTGATATTTTTACAAAATGTTTTAAGATATTAAAAAATTATGTAAAAAAATTAAAAATTTAAGTGTTTTAAAATATATGTTTTATTTACATGATTTTTTTAGCATCTTAAACCATTTTTTAATTAAATATAAAAAAATCACAACATTATTTTAAAATATTTATATAAAATTATGTAAAATTAAAAATTAAAAAAAAAATATTCCAAATAAAAATTTCTAATTAGAAATTAAAAAATAAAAATTCCAAAATTAGAATCCCTAACGTGGCTCGTTAATCAATATTCCTTCGTACCAGCAAATTATTTACCCACTTCTCTTCATTAATTACTTTCTTTTTTGGCGCCAAGCACGTACGTCCTTTTGCAGGCCCAGAGAGAGAGAGAGAGAGGGAGAGAGAGACTCCATGACTACTAGATCATAAGTATAGCACACAAATATTCATAACAAGCTTTAAATAGAGAGGGAGCCTCCAGCTTTAAATATCAGCTTTGACATTCCGCAAAGTCCACTACTCGATTAATTAAGTAATTGGATTGTTGCATGTTATGTAGGTTTTGTTTACATGATGTAACTATAATATTTATAGACGTCTGTATATATATATATATATATATATATGAAATGATATTTACAATCTTAAATTATGTAAATATTCTACAATTTTTTTTTAAAATTGAATAAAACGATACTAATTACATGAAAAAATTAATTTTTAAATAATGAATTATATTTTTTTAAAAGAATTATACAGTATTTACACAAGATATAACTATATGTAGCAATATTACTCATTTCCTAGCTAGTTCAGCGATTTTTGTATGATTGTAAAATTTATTGCAAAACTAATAGCACGCCACATAATTGAAACCGCGGCGCCGTGCGAAATCTTTTACCATATATATTAGTTGATGCAACACATTTTAAATACATTTATAATCTAATTATTTCGATATATAACTAATTATAATTTAAGATGCGGCACTTGCACTTGCATGGATTAGTTAGTTAGTATGGTTGTGAATAATAAAATAAGAGGAAAAACAGCATTTCTCCACGAAAAAATATGCATGCGCCGCTGGTCCCAATTATAATTAAATCTAGGAATGGATATCCATAACATAAATTAGAAAAAGGCTACACAATCACGTCTTATTATTTACACAACTTTCACGCGCCATTTTTTTTAATTTTTATTTTTTTTTATTTTATCAAATATTTGATATATATATATATATATGAATAATGAATAAAAGAATTTAATTAGTTTAAGAAGAATAAATTAAAAGATATTATAACAAATTAAAAAAAATATGATGTGTAGGGGTTGGGAAGATTGAGTAGCATGACTCTAATATAAATGCACTAGCTGATTTTCATAAAAAGAGAAGAATGAAAAGAATATATAAAGGGACTTAGGACTTCTTCTTCTTTTTTCAAGGGAGAGGGGTATCTTATTTAAATAATTAAGGCCAAGTAGTACTGCTAATTGCTAGTACTACTCTCTGCTAATATATATAATTGCATCGCATGCAAGAAGCATCTAGCTTGCGAATTTGTTCTTTCTCGATCGATCGTCCTAATCGTGATCTTATAGTTTTCCTGATCGATTTCTAAGCGGCCTGAAGATTAATTTACAGGTACTATTCATCAAATATCTTGATCTATGCTTCTTTCCATTCATTTCTCACTCAGCACTACTCGATCCATCTCCACTTAATTTTCAAAACAAATTAATCATTGTTCTCATCTTTCTTTAACGTCTCGCATTATATATATATATATATATATATATATATAATATTAATCTTTGCTGATGATACTTTCGACTGAAGAATGTGATGATGCTGATCATGATGGTTCATCAGCAAATTAGAATGTGATACCATCCAGTACCATGCATGTTTTATGCAGTAAACTTGTACCATACAGGCGATGATCATGGTTTTTATTTAAGTAAAAATACCCTTATAAGCTAGCTATCTTATAACTTATTTCATAATCAATCAATGTAAATGCGTCATCAATTCTTTAAAAATAATTTTAATTTTAAACTACTTTTCATTTGAAATAGAGTTGTAAATTAGTTATAAATTTATCATTTTCTATATTTTATTATATTTATCTAATTATATTCTTTAACATATAACCAAATGAATATCCCAATTGAGTATATCATGAAGGCCGCACGCAGCTAGCTAGCTAGTGATCGATTATGAGCTTACACAATATGGCCGCTTGCAACAGATCGAGAAGTTTTAATTTTTTATAAAATTTAAGTAACTTTAATTATGATTACTCCTTTTGAAATATAACTATCTTAAATCGCCTTTGATCTTGAAAAGAAGTCACGTAAAAGATAATTTGTAGGTTCATAAATTCATCGAAACGAAACTGTAAATGTATATTATAATTTTGAAATATATTATAATCATCTATATATGTATATATATATCATGTATATGTATATATAATATTTCTTTTTTTATATAACCAAAATCACTACAAGAAAAACGAGTATTCTCGACGAACTATTTACTACGAAGATGACTATTTACTATGAAAATAAACTCATCTTAACAGAAAATAGTTATTTTAGCAGAGAATAGTAGGCTCTAGATAATCAATTTTCTTGTAGTGACTTCATTCATAAATAATCAAGTCCTTATAAACACTTGTTTATCAAGCCATGCATACTGCTTGAGATGCAAATGAAGAATAACTTTAAGACCAAATAATCATATCTTCAACATTAGAAGCATGCCTTGCTATGAGATGCACCACTCTGTTCCCTTGCCTATTAATATGCTGAAATTGTACTACTTAAAATCTCTGCATTAATCATTACAGGAAAATAGAGTTTTTGTGATCAATTAATTGCAACAAAAAGATTATTTATGACTAATTTTAACTATAATAATTATTTTATTAAAATTAACTGACTGTAAATAAGTAATTATTTTGTAACGAACCTTCTTATATCCTCAATAATAAAAGCAAAGTCTGTACTTATATTTTACTAATCTGGGTAATTATATGTATATATACTTGTGTGTATATATATATATATATATATAGTCAGTTGTGATCATCAAGTACTTCTATATTTGTGCAAAATTTTAGCTAATTATATGTATGTACACCTATAGTGAAGAGACATTGTATGCGTTTTGGATGTCCATTTAAATATTGTGAATACTTGCACGCTTAATTCAAAATATTATAACCTATTAAAATATCCAGAACTCATGTCATTGTTTATATATACCTACTACATGAATTAAAGTTCCACGGCACCATTAACTGCGAAAAAGTCACGGCCATGCATATTTGTTTCTGAAATAATAAGTGTAGGTGCTCAAACTTAAACAAATGACTTTGGTAATTTCAAAACTCTTGTTCGTGTGAACAAAGGCATATATAATATAATATAATCTAATGTAATATAATATATAATCAGCTATATATTCCCCAGTAATTAGCCTGCCTTTAGGGTATTCGACTGCCGGCCTTCATCTTTTTATGAATGTATGCTAATTCCTAGTCGTTTAGGGTACGTAATTACATATTTCAGTGATCTTGTCTGAATTATATAGGGTACTTATGATCTGTACTTATTATTACATATTGATATAGATCATCAGGATCATCATCATGTGGAAGTTGAAAGTATCTCAAGGAGGGCCCGATTTGGTGAGCGTAAACAATTTCATCGGAAGAGAACACTGGGAATTCGACCCTAATGCCGGTACACCGGAAGAACATGCTGAAGTTGAAAGGGTCCGTGAGGAATACAAGAAAAATCGGTTTAAGATGAAACAAAGTTGTGATCTTTTGATGAGAATGCAGGTTTTTCTCTTCTTCTTTTTTTCCCTTATAAATTAATTCCTTTTTCTGATCTGATATTCTCTAATAGCAGTAATTTCTTGAATAGTACCATGCATGCATGGTATAAGAGCACTGGAGATACTTACATATATTGAAAAAAAAAAACAACACACACATGTACTGAAGTGTGAAATCAGTACTACTTTTCTGATTAAAAGCTTAAATTATAAAAGAAATAGGTAAATTTTATTATTTATTTTAAACTTCAACATTTTTTTTTATTTGTAGGCTAAACTTCTTTTCAATAAGTGAAATATTTAATTAAATAGAATAGAATATTTATAAAATCAGATTTCAAATTCAGAACTTCTTCTTTAATAATAATATGTGAAATCAACACTTGTATTAAAAATTTAAACTAACAAAAAAAAAGTAGATTTTATTATTTGTTTGATATGATCTTAACAACAAGCATAACTTTATTGGTGATCTCCACAGCATTTTCCTCGTGAAAATATCATGACTAACTCCATTTAGTCCGGGTGCGATACAATTATTAGATCGGGCAAGAAATTTTGTTATAAATTCAGGTGATGATGAGGGATGGAAAAAGACAGTTTGTTCTTTCTATTTGATATTTTTATTTGATATTTTTTTGTATTTTAATTTTTTTTTATTTTTTTATCTAATGATTAAGAAAGTGGTTATTAGTTTATTGATATTCTTTTCATATTTTTTAAAAATACTTTTAAATGATAAAAAAAATGATGATAAAAAAATAGAAAAAAAAATGATTTTTTTGTTATTTTTCTTTTCATATTTTTTTAATATATTTAAATATTTTTAAAAAATATAAAAAATATATTAATATATTAATAATCACTTCCTTAATTATTAAATAAAATAAAAAATATCAAATATCAAATAAAATAAACATTATAGCATTACCGATAAGTGATTAATGATTATCTAAACACAACTGTTTGAGGAAAAAGGGTTGGATCACATGCATGCGCACCCACGGTACGAAATCTAAAATTATGCCCCCAACAACCTCACATGCAATGAATATCTCCTCCCACTCCTCCGGTCCTTCTTTTCAGGCAATTTATATTTCCTAGGATAACCATCTTTATTCCGGCCCCTCCAAGGAATCAAATAAGTGGAAAAAAAAAATTTGAAAGTATTTTATTACCTATAACTAATTCACTTCATTTTTTGTCCATGCATGATAATACAAAATAATTAAAAGAGAAATAGTTTAGTTATAAAAGTATTACATAAAAATAAAATTATAAATGAATATAATTTGATGCGGTAAATCAAATTATAAAATTACTGTTATTATAAAATATATCTAACAAATCACATAAAACTATGTCAATTTATAGATTTGTTTTTGTATAATCAAATCTTTACGCATATAGCACTTATTTTTGTTTATGTTAAGACTAAATCTCAATGAATAGGTAAATTTTAAATTTGAGGTTGAATATTGAAAATTTTAGTGATTTTAAAAAATAATAATAATTATTCTATAAATTATCCCTTTATTCATATATATATATATATACATATATATATAGGCAATGCTACTCATCAAAGTTTTGAATACCATACTGGTGAGCGTACCGGTCAAGACACTGGAACGATATATTTCAATACCGGTATCGTTTCGGAATAGTCTACATAAAAAAAAAATTATATATATAAATACATATACAAATTATATTTCAAAATAATAGTCAATATATGAATAATTATATATATAAATATATAGATGTAATTAGTCTAGTATGAATTGAAGTAAAAAATAGCAAAATAATGAAAATAATAATAAATAAAAAAATTGAAGGGCCGAAATCGGAAATACGATACGGCTGGTACCAGCCGAAATATTGGCCGGTACGACTGATATTTTGGCCGAAACGGTATACCTCTAAATATGTACCGGAGAACCGGCCGGTACTGCATGTTTCGGCCGCACCGGCTCGAAATTAAAATCTTTGCTACTCATCCCTCTCATTGGGATCCCGTTGGATCTCGATGAGAGATTTTTTTTAACTTTTTTTTACATAACTTTTAAATAAGTGTTTTTAAATAGTATTGTGATTTTTTTGTATTTTTAAAAAATATTTTAAGATAAAAAAAATCATGTAAAAAAATAATAATTTTTCATATAATTTTTTTAACATTTTAAAACATTTTTTTTTAAATACAAAAAAATTACAAAAATATTTAAAAATATTTCCTTAAAAATCTTTAAAAAAAACCCTCAGAGGGACATTTAGCATTTTCATATTATATATATATATATATATATATATATATATATATACACACACTCATAGATGGTTTTCTAACCTCTAATGATATTGCATGATTAGATTAACTTTTGTCAGTTGTGAAATTCCGATTATGAGGCTTTTGAACTTGCAGATTAGAAAGGAGAATCAACATGGGCCGATTCCACCACCAGTGAAAGTCCAGGAAACAGAGGAAATAACAGAGGAAGCAGTGACAGCTACACTGAGAAGAGCACTAAGCTCCATTTCCTCCCTGATGGCCCCTGATGGCCACTGGCCTGCTGAATTTGGTGGACCCTTGGTTTTTGTTGGACCCTTGGTATTTTTTTATTCAAACAAAATAATTGTAGGATTATTATTTTATAATGATTATGTTTTATTATATTTAAATAAATCATCCTTGTAAGTTATTTGCTGTAGGTAACTTAATTTGAAGTTATTACCATTTGCAGGTGATGGCATTGTCGATTACTGGAGATCTCAATCGTATGTTCTCTTCACATCATCGGAAGGAAATCATTCGATACTTATATAATACTCAGGTTTGGATTCAATAAAAATCCTATTTAGCCAACCTAAAAGGCCTAGGAAGCTCAGATATATTTTGGGTTGATACTAAATGTGAAATGATACATACAGTCGCAATGTGCGTAAGCACTATATAATCTTTTTGAAAAAGAATAAAATCTATATTTAAAAAATTAATTTTTTTTTCACGTAGATCTCATATTTATTCATTTTTTACAAATTAAGGGATTACGTAATGCTTGCGTATTTCACGACTCTAAATATAATTTATCTTATAAAATATATGTATTTGTTGGACAGAATGAAGATGGAGGATGGAGCTTTCATATAGTGGGAGACAGCACAATGTTTGGCTCAGCTTTAAGCTACATTGGCTTGAGGATACTTGGAGAGGGGCCGGAAGATGGTGAAGATAGGGCCATGGCTAGAGGCAGAAAATGGATCCTCGACCATGGTGGTTTGGTGGCGATGCCATCATGGGGAAAGTTTTGGGTCTCGGTATGAACAATTGTTAAGAGTTCCTATAATTTTATGGATTAGATTTTAAAGAAGTTTTATAAATCAGGTTCTTAGTTTTCTTTTCTTTTTTCTTTTTTTTTTTGGGGAAATCAGAACTTGTTTATATCCATATAGGTATTAGGAGCGTATGAGTGGTCGGGATGTAATCCATTACCTCCAGAGTTCTGGCTTCTTCCTAATTTTATCCCTCTTAATCCAGGTTCATTTTCTCTCTATCTTTCTCTTTTTTCTTTTTTCTTTTTTTCTTTTTTTCTTTTTTGCTTTAAAAATTACACTAAGATGAACACTAATTACATGACCTTAATTATATGAATTAATGATATTATTTCAGGAACAATGTTATGCTATGCTCGCTTAGTTTACATGCCAATGTCTTATTTATATGGGAAGAGATTTGTTGGTCCAATCACTGAGTTGGTCAGATCGCTAAGACAAGAGTTATACAACGAGCCTTATGAACTAGTTAACTGGAACAAAGCTAGAAATACAATTGCAAAGGTTAGTACTATGGAATCTCCGTCCTTAATTTATGTCTTTCTTTTCTGTCTCAAAACTTTTTATCACGATTATATTTCACAACATTTTGGCAAAAATATGTACAACGTTGCTACAACATAAAAGTTTTTTTTTTTAATTTCGCCCCAAAAATATCATTTTCGTCATGAAATTTTTGGAATAAAAAATTTCATTCAAAAAATGCATTTCTCTTACACCATGTTCAGCTGAGATACTATACTTTTTTATTACGTCATAAGAACTTATCGAAAATGCTAATTAATATATATATGTGTGTGTGTGTAGGAGGATCTCTACTTTCCACATCCTCTGGTACAAGATTTGGCATGGGATTTTCTTCAATATATAGTGGAGCCTTTCTTGTCAATTTGGCCCTTTTCAATGGTGAGAGAGAAGGCGGTGAAAATTGCCATTGATCATATACGTTATGAGGACGAGGCTAGCAGATATTTATGCATTGGAGGCGTTGAAAAGGTCTAATATATATATATATATATATACTTATAGCTGCTGCAATGACGTTTCAATATCACAATAAAAAACTGTGATTAGTTAATTCTAGTCAAAATAATTATTTATTGTTAAAATAAGTTTATTTTCATTACAAATAGTCATACTCATTGTCAATAATCTATTATAAATATTTATTTTTATCTAAATGAGGAAGATCGGTCCACATTAAAGACTTGACTCTTATTTATTTATTTGTATGAAAGGTTTTATGCTTGATGGCCCAGTGGGTTGAAGATCCATATTCGGAGGCATACAAGCGTCATTTAGCCAGACTTCCTGACTATTATTGGGTTGCAGAAGATGGCTTAAAACTTCAGGTGATATTATCTTCCCCAGCGGGCCAGCCTTATCTTTTGTGGAACAAGAACAAAAGCATGCGTATATGCATAAGTACATTATACATCTATGAATAAGTGACCCATCATGTCCATGCAACCATGACAAATACTGGAAGAATTACTCTCTAGTCATAAAGACGTTAAACTATGTTTGAGATGTTAAGTTAAGTTGAGATGAATTAATCAATTATTTATAAATAGTAGTAAATTTTGTAGAGTCCACCTAAAATGAGTTTAGATATGTGAATATTAAAATAAATTTAAATATATTTATAGAAAGTTGAAAAAGATTATGAGTCTCACGTATAAAGAGAAATTGAGTTAAGTGATATTTAATAATTTGTAAATTGTGCGTTTAAATGTTGGGTAAGGCTTAAATTTGAACTCAATTAGATGAGATGATCAGATAAGTTTATGTTCCAAACAAGGACTAAATAACTCAAATTTGATCCAATATTATTCCTGTGGTGCAGAGTTTGGGTTGTCAAACATGGTCTGCAGTTTTCGCCATCCAAGCAATCCTCCATTGTAATCTAAATGAAGAGTGCGCGCCAACTCTTCGAAAAGCTTATGATTTCATGAAGGCTTCACAGGTGATGATCAGCATATCTCCTATTGTGATTTAGCGACTGATCGAGCGCAAGATAATTAATTATTTAACGTTCTAAGTTCGAATTTTAACTCTATATTTTATCTTCTTTTATTAAATATTATTTCATGAGTTGGGTTTTAATAAGTATTGTATCAATAATATTCTTACATGTAGGTGCAAGAAAACCCACCTGGGGACTTCAAGGCTATGTATCGACACATAACTAAAGGATCATGGACACTAGCAACACAGGACTATGGCTGGCAAGTCTCTGATGTCACAGCAGAAGGATTGAAGGTATATATAATGCCTGAATTTTGATCTCAAAATACGTACATATATACAAAATTCTACGCACATTATTGGAAGAATTTGACTTAATTACTTTTAGCAAAACCTCTGATCTCTTCTGCAGGTTACACTCATGTTATCACAACTGCCCACTGATCTGGTTGGAGAAAAAATGGAGTCTGAACGGTTTTATGATGCAGTGAATGTCGTTCTTTCTCTACAAGTAGGACTTCAACTCACATACTTTGTTTTTGTTAAGATATAAATAAATAATAAAATCTACTTGTTCCTATCAATTTAAGCTTTAGGAACAAATAATAATTTTACATGGTATCAAAACAAAGATCCTGAGTTTAAACCCTGACTTTATACTCTACCTCATTCAATTAAATATTTCACTTATTGAGTCTATTCATTGAGGAGAAGTCTAACCCATAAGTAAGAGAGTATTAAGATATAAAATAAATAATAAAATCTATTTATTTTCATCAGCTTCAAACTATTAGTATAAGTGGTGATTTCACATACAATTTTTAGTACTCCATTAACGTACAGGAAAATTACAAGTTAGTGTGAAGAACAAACCTTCTATGCTATGACAAAAAATCAAATCATATCATATAAGTGGCATAAAGAGTAATGCTACTCACCATTCTCTTTCTCATCATTATCTTATCATTATATGATATTGTATTAAATGATTTGAGATTATTTATTAGATTTTACTTATGAGCCTATCATCTAATGTCACATGATTATGAGATGATGAAAAGATGATAAGAAAGGAAATAATGAATAGATTTCTTCGTAAATACTAATTAAGTTCTCCACATCAAAATGTAAATCTACATAATTCTCTACGTATATATGGGATTGACTTCATTTTCTAATGCATGCATTGCTTGAGTAACAAAAATTCTTTCAACTTCCACTACAGAATAGTAATGGTGGTTTCTCAGCATGGGAGCCTGTGAAAGCTTCCCCCTGGATGCAGGTAGGTGGTCTATTCTTACCTAATGAGAAGAAACTTTCCATTTTTTCTGCTAAATTCTGTATATCTTTTTGCAGAAATTCAACCCAACTGAGGTCTACGAGGATTGTCTCTTTGAGAAAGAGTAAGATAATGAGATCATGTCACATGTACAACAGCATGCAATTCCCTCATTATTTGTCATATATTTGCTTCCTTATAATATATGATGATTAAAAAATTAATTATATAGGTACGTAGAGTGCACAGCGTCAGCAGTTGAAGGCCTTGTACTCTTTAGGAAATTGTATCCCAAGCACCGTCGGATGGAGATAGACAATTCCATTTCCAAGGCCGTTCAATACATTCAAGACATACAAGAACCTGATGGATCATGGTAATACATCCAACACCTTAATTTTTATCTTAACTAACTTTGACTTGCTCTATATATATATATATATATATATTATTCACAAGCCTATGTTGATTGTATTATAAGAAATACTTTAAGCACAAATGGTTTACACAAAAGATATGGTTTCATATGGTTCGATAGATTATAAAATTACTTTTTATTGTAGAATAGATCTAATAGATCACATAAAATCACATTAGTTTGTGAAATTATTTTTGTGTAATCTTTTACAAATTAAGGTTTGTCATGTTATTAGTGTAGAGAATGTTTTTAATATCGACTTGTAAATATAGGATTTCATTTTTTTTTTTTTTTACAGTTAAATAATAGTTGGATTCAAATTTCTTATGTTTTTTTTTTTGGTTATAACTTTCTTCTCATCATGTTAGTATCCTTGCAACAAGGAAACATTGATATTTATCAAGATTAGCACTTACACAGGTATGGAAATTGGGGGATTTGCTACACCTATGGTACATGGTTTGCCGTGGGTGCACTAACAGCCTCTGGAAAAAACTACCAAAATTGTGCTGCAATTCGCAAAGCTTGTGAATTTTTGCTGTCAAAGCAGTTGCCAAATGGTGGATGGGGAGAGAGTTACCTATCATGCCACAACAAGGTATATTATATTATATATATATATATATATTGGAACAACTTGTTCCATATTTTAATGTGTAAACCACAAGGAAAAGCATAGCAAGAAAAAAAAATGAAAATATATAGAGAAATAAAGGTTGATTGTTTGAACAGGTGTGGTCAAATATTGAAGGCAACCGAGAAAATGTTGTCCAAACTGCTTGGGCTGTGTTAACACTCATTAATGCTGGACAGGTCAGTTTATAATCATTTTCTAATTAGTAATGTTATTCGTCACTTTAAATGATTGAAAAAGTATTTGTTATATTTCACCTGTGTACCAATCATTTGATGCCACATCAAAACATATTGAAAGAATTATACTTAAAATGATAATATAAACATTTTTATCAGAGAACTTTATAAATCAAGTAACTGTTATATGAAAGAACAAAAAATCACAATTTTTTTTTCTCAAAATCAGGCTGAGAGAGATCCAACACCAATTCATCGTGGAGTAAGGATACTGATCAACTCACAACTAGAAAATGGTGAATTCCCTCAACAGGTAATTCATGCAATTTATACAAAATCAAGCACATTTAGTTAATAGTTCATTCAAGTGTTTGTATTGAGTAGTTTTTTTTTTTTTTCCTTTTGCCCTTTTCTTCCATAAAAACATGAATTTTCTAAAGTCCCAATGTTTGTTTATTGCCAACGTGCAGGAAATCACTGGGATATTTTTTAGGTTTTGTGGATTAAACTACGCAGCATTTAGAGACAGTTTCCCCTTATGGGCTCTTGGGGAATATCGAAGGCGAGTTCTACTTGCATAATAGTGCCTGAAATGCAAAACAAAAGTTCTGCTTATTGAAGTGACTAATTCAACAGATGGCAACGCTGTTCCCAAGAGACATTATATGACTTGAAAGGTTTTTGGAATATATTTCATATTGCAGTTTGTTACATAATTAAGTATCTTTAAGACATTTCTCATACTGAATAATGTAAGAGAAAATTAGAGGATTCAACTTCCAATAAGGATACTGCAGTCAGTGTGGTTATAACTTATAACCTTAATATTTTGGAGAGAGGGATTTGTTTTTTTTTTCATAGGTTTGGGATGTTGATTGATCATGAGGAGGCGATGTCTACTCCCAACACCCACTGGTCTCCAATCCCTCCTACCTCCCTCACTAAGGCCACCCACTGCCCACCCTGAGTGTCATTTTGGGCAGCCAACGCCAACATATGACCTTTTTTTTATACTTTTGCGTTTAAGATAGTAATTAAGATCAATATCTCAATTAGCAAGCAAGTGAAGCTTGTGAAAGATTAACACAATAAGGTAAGAAAATTAAATGTGTTTATCTTCCTCCCTCTAGTTTACTCTCACCAAACTTAAATGGGTGGGGGAGAAGCCCTTCCATTTACCTTCTTTTTCTTCCTTCTCCCCCCACATGGCCACTATGCCATTTCATCAAAGGCTTTTACCAGTTTCTTTCGTTTGTTTCTGATTGATGCCAAAATACCATATATACTCCTTTGATATCATGATTGATATCAAAGGAGTGAACCACCTCCAACCAATAAACCAAACTTCTACAACAGTAGCTACAGCCTAGACACTACCACTCTTTCAAGCTACCCATAATTTCTAAGTTTGCTGGTGCAACCACCAATCAAAGTCGGTCCTCTCTTGGGCTTTGGGCCAACAAATTACTGCACCATACATTTTTTTTAATCTATTTTCAGACATTCTTCTCAATTATTAGCATTATGGAAGTTGATTTGGGAATCAATAAGAAAAATGATAAAGACAATTTTTCTATATCGAACAGTAGATGCCGACTAACTAGTTTAAAAGGTAGGAGGTCCATCACAATGAGGATATTTTCTCCAACCTCAGCAGGAGAAATCGATGGTCAAATATATGCAGTGTTTAAAATTGATCAAAAAAGAAGAATATGAAGAAAATGACATATGCAACTGCAGAGAGCCAAGTGATCTCTAGTCTATTTTCAATGAGGTCTAAAGATTCTCGGGATACAAACATGCAATACTCTCATTCTATCATATAATGCTATGCCAATTAAAATTAATTTAATTACATAGCATGCTGTTATAGGATGAGAATTCCATGTCCTCCGTACTCCTTGAGTATCTGATAATCTTCTCTCCGGGGAAAGCAAAGAGACCATTTTATCAAGAAGTTGTTACGTTGTAAAGATTACTGTAACTATTGAGTCTAGATTTATGGGAAGGTTCTTAGATAGGAATAATGAATAAGGTCTTGTAAGAGTAGCATATCAGTTTCATTCATCAGATCGTCTCGCCGGATATGGAAAACCAGACTTCTCTGAACAAACATTACAATCTACCAATATCACATTTTTCTTTTTATAAAAAACCACACAGCAATAATTTTCAGAAATGTCAGATTCACATTACAGTCATAGACATTATCTGACGAGCAAGGCCTGGATCTTGCTGCAACAGCTCCCTAAAGTTGTTCTCCACTTCTGCCCTCTGCTTCTCTAAATATTCCTTTGATGTCTGTCCAGAGCCCAACAAAAAATATTTTCACCAAAAGTTTAGTAGAAAAACTTGATACTATGGCAATTAGCTACAGAACTTGAGCCAGTTTGGACAAGTAGGGGAGAGTTTCGCTTGTTCAAAAAAAAAAAAATGTTCCATAACAATCATAATCCGGAAAACGCACCAGCCACATCAGCGCTATATATCAAAAGTAATAATTTGAAGTTCCATGTGATCGCTATAAAGCTCAGTTCCACCCCATAGACAACTACTGTGGCACTCGGCACCAACACAATGTCTTTACAATCCACCCACCCAGCCATGACCTGGGGTATTACTATAAATTCTTCTACTTGTTTTCTCATCCATAAACTTGTAAATTTTTCTTCCAGAACCCCCAGAGTGACAATTCAATACCTATTTCATTAGGCTGTTTTACATTTCACCATACTGTTACAAGATTTCTGATGATGAATAATGCAAGATTACTCAAGTACGATCAGGTGATAATGGTAGTACAAATTCTACAACCCCCTTTTTAATTATATTCATCTTTGATATTCTTTTGGCATAAATAAAACTTATGACTTTCTTTTCCAGCAGACACAGAACTCACCTGTAATGAGGCAATTGCAGTGTCACTATCCTTCAGCTTTTGTTCCTGCTCATTCATTAAAACTGGCTTGGGCTCTAAAAAAAACCTAGCCACCATATCAAAGAGAAACTCATTAGACAATGTCAAAATGTTTTAAACCAGATCCTTCAATGAACCAAAAAACTGAAAATGGAAAAGGGACTGCTGGACCAACTACCACTGAACCATGAAGTAATGGGTTTTTTATTTTTAACATTAAAAGATAAATCATACAGGAAAATTCTAAAATGAATAATATACTGACTAAGTATAGACATTCAAAGCAATCTATAAATTAAATGCTCGACATATTCTAAATTCTGCTTCATAAAATATACACACATTTTTACTTTGTATGGTGTATATATTCGAGAGCAATTGATTTATTGCACAAATTTTTTTATCAACATGTGTGCAAAATATGTCTCATTAATTACTTCCAATTTGAAGCCAAAGGATTCCAAATGTAATGAATATCTGGTGGTAATCACTTGCACCACAACAAACAAAAACTACTTGGTGGTTTATTGGTTACCACACCAATACTACAAGTGAATGAGCATGGAATTGATTACCACACCCTAATGCGCTCTCTCTCTCCGTGTGTTTTATGGTTTGAAATGAACAATTAACTATGTTAGGTCAGTGAGTGACTGGACCCGAGAACAGGACAAACAGCTCAATGGCTGGACTGTGACTGACAACAGCCCAACCCAGTTCTTTAACCAAAATGAATTGAGGGGGATGACTGGACTTTTGAGGCCAGAGGTGGTTCAAACAGTCTGTCTAGTAGGTCCAACATGCGTTTAAAACCCTGCTATGTCATTTATAGTCTTGCAGCCCATAAATAAGAATTATGTGAATTGTGAACTTTTCACGAGCCCAAATAGATGATGCAAAACTCACGTTCTCCCTGCAAAAAAAAAAAACAAAAGTATATCAGATTTTGGGATGGGTCAACCAAAGTAGCAGAATCATAGAAATAATTGCCAGATATCGATGCTGTGCATGATTCAAACAAAATCCATACAGCCTCCTAAGAGACCAGATAATGATAGGGATTGATTTTCTAAAACGAACTGAAGGCGGCATTAATATTTTTGGGGATTAGGTCACTTCACCGACAATATACTCAGACAAGTAGCACGTGCACTATATAGAAATATGAGATTACTGTTCTCTATAAGTACCTATAGATTTGTAGGTATTTGCATCATCAGACAATTGTCGCAGCTCCTCCAATGTTAGGAAAGCTCGCTTCTTTTCACCCTCTTTGTTTCGCAGCTGGCTCTGCACCTGAAATGACGTGATAGCCAACTTCAGCTCAAAGTATTTACGGGATAAGTAACACGTTTCATCGAGAAAAAAGTTCAGAGGGGCGCAAGACTAGAAAAATAAGTATGCGAGAGGAACACAGAAAAAACCAAAGAGAAGATCCTATAAGGTTATACAGATTCTAAAACTCCTAGTAAGAAATTAAAGAGAAACAACTAGTTGTCTTCATCCAATCAAGGAACAATCTTGAGAACAATAACTTGAACTTAATCATTGAAAGCTTCTTACCATCAAAAAAATATATATATTACTTATCAAATACAATCAATAAAGATTCTTACTTGTCAGTGTGCACGGGCTTTGCCTAGTTGCATTCAATCAATAAAGATTATTACTCATAAAAAAAAACTATCAAATGTCCCACCATTTCTCTCCCACCAAATACACAACCAACCTCTACACAAGGGTTAACACAATAGGAAATAGATATTATGATGAGCCATGGTCCCATGCCTGCTTTGCACAAACAGTAAGTTAACCATTAGCTTCTTTCACGCTCTTACACTATCTACTGTGATGAATGTAAGACATTCTCGTAAAACTGAATTTTTAAAAAATAATTGATAAGATTTTTCTGCCAAAGTTTTCTCTAATGAAAAATTGAACTTCTTTTTTTATGAGATATTATCTAAAAATGCAAAAGACATAGTACATAAAGTTGAAACTTCAAAAAGGAAATAAAAAAATTTAAGATCCTCAAGAGTGTGAGCCTCTCTCTCCATAAACTCCTCATGATGAACAGTGGTAACATCCTCCAGAAAATACTACTCCTGTTCCAACAAGCTATAATTTCAACCAACATATATAATGCAAACATCCGCAAGGTCAAAACAAAAGCTTGGATTAACATAATTGATAAGAACATTTCCGGTCCCACGAAATTGATGAGGAAGAAACCCTTCCTACTATCCAGCAAAGGAAGAATTGGAATTTAGAACCCTACAAATAGTCAAGAGTTAAGTTGCTTATAGATCTAAATTCAAGATACATGGAGGGAGAATGTAAATATTGCAAATTAAATTATGAAAAACATATAGCGTCCTCACAATGATCCCTTTGGAAAAGTTAGTACAAACTTCTCCCAGTTGGCATCAATGACCAATTATTTATACAGGATCTCAATTTACTATAAGAACAAGACGGGGGATGACTCATTAAATTAAGCCCCATCGGTTGCATACATACTCGTTTTTTTACACTGACCAAAAATAATGGTAATGAATGCAACTGATGGGGCTTAACTCAATGAGGTACCAGTCAGATTATTTTCTCTCCAAACTAGTTGTCATTTGTCATTTGTCATTTGTCATTTGTCATTGTTTCCTCCTTTGACTGAAACAAAGATACATCAGGCACGCTAATCAGGTTTCTAATCATAATAACAGGAAATAACTATAATAACATCAAGCAATAACTAAAAGTACCAAAAAATAATAAAAAGCGGAATTGCAGAAGTTTTTACTTCCTCGAATTGCTATTTTCTCATTTCTTGCTATATTGAATATAAAGTATGATTAGGTTTGCAACTTATTCTTGTTTACCGATCAAAAAAAGGTTCGAAACTAACTCCACAAATACCAAAATTTAATCAAAATAAAAGGAAACATAGCATCAGTATATGGCATTACATTGAACAACGAGCATCACCTTCATTATACCATGATTTAACAGGTAAAAACCGAGCCATAGTTGCAGTAAAAGCAAAAACATAACCAAAAAACTAATCAGGAATTACAACTCAAAAACTTAAGCAGACTGACCTGTTTCAGTTTTCCAGTGATCTCAATCATGCGACTTTGAATCTCTATAAAAGCCTATGATTCACACGAGAAAAGTCAGAAGGTCATTCAAAAAATAGCTTTGAGTACCCCTATTTGGTTGCTGCGAGAAAAAAAGAAAAAAAAAAAACAGAATGAACGAAAATAAAAGAAGGAAAGTCCCAAAACTTACAGCTCTGTTCGCTTCGTCGGCCATCGCAGAAGAGTGACGACGGTTTCGGAGTGTCCGAGTCGGTCTCGGCGTACTGAGGTGCAGATTTAGGGATTTTATAGCGGATATGGGTTTTATCCGGATCCGACTGGCCTGAGTCGGTTTAGTTTGGGTCAATTAATATATAAAATAAAATAAATAATTTAATTTTTCAGATTATAAAATACAAATAATATAAAAGATTATAATAATATTTTATTTTATTTTTAATTTTTATCTCAACTCATTTATAACTATTTTAACCTTTTTTGTTCAATAAATATATATATGCAACCCCAATATCATCTCTCTCACGAGTGTTACGCAATCATAAAACAAAATTTATAAAAATAAATTTATAAAGTAGCATGATTTTATATAATATATTAAATTTATTTTATATATAAATATAGTAATACCTTAATATATCAAATTAAATTATGTCAAATTATAAATTTACATTTATAATATATTTTTTATTTAAAATATGTTTCATCATCTTTTATTAGATTGATTATTACATTAACCTCTATTATTGCAATATAAGATTCTTTTTAATAAAAAAAATACGTCATCAATAAAAGGAAGTGCAAGAGTACAGAAAAAAAAAAAAAAAAAAAAAAAAAAAAAAACTGTTTCTCTTTGGCTATAATTTTTTATTTCAGAGAAATTTTATGGACAAAGATTTTATAAAAGAACACATAAAATGTCTCTTATTAACTATTGTCTGAAAATATTAACTATTATAAAAAATAAAAAAATAAAAAAGAAGCAAATTACGGATCAAAGCCCGAAGTCTCAAACCCAGTCCAGAGAATAGAAAGGCCCAAAAGACCAACCCAATTCAACAAGCCGACAAGGTCGGCTTGGGAATTGGAGTGATTTGGTTGGCGCTTTCGGCGCCTATTGATCCAATCATCCAAACCAACGGAACCTTTTTTTTTTTTTTCTTATTTTCTCAGTCTTCTCCCTCTGTCTCTCTCTTTCTCTCTTCCTGACGCGCACAGACAGTCGCACACGCTTTCTCTCTCTCTCTCCTTGTCGGTTTTTCTTTTCGAATATCTGTCTTTTTTTCTTTTGAGATGAAACTGGTGGTGTTTACCGACGGAGTTGATTCTGAATCAGTGAAAGCCACAGAAATCCCGGTTGCCCATTTCGGATTTGGACCTACTCAGATCGAGTCCCGACCCGTCGGTGAGGGAAACATTTAGGTCCACATTGAGGTTTCCAATGCTTGTAAGATAAAACACAGAAGACGTTTGAGTTTTTACTTTGATTACCATGATGATAAAAAAATGAATGGATGTCGTAGATTTGTGACGTGAAGATGGAAATGTAAAGGTTGTGGCTTTACTCGGGATTCATGGGGATTTGTTTTAGTATTGAAGAACAAAAATCACAACAACTGCAACTGCGAAAGCAAGAACAGAGCCCGCAGAGTGTTAAGAGAAATCAAGGTATTCCTTTGTGGTTTATTTTTTTATGAGTAAAAGATTATATTATTAAGAAAAGGCATGGCTCCAAGTAAAGAAAATCATGAAAATGTAGGCCTTTGAGATTAACAGCTTTAGCCCATAGGAGTAAAGTCTTAACAAAGAACAATCTATTCCTTTTTGGTTTATTAAATTAACAATAACTTGTTTTGACATATAATTAAATCTTTTTATTTGCTGTTAAACGATTTATTTCCATTTAAAGCCAATTCGGTTTTTATCTGGGATGAGGGATCCATATATGATTAATACTTGGTGGTTTTAATATATTAGCAACTAAATAAGAGATACGATAGTTTCTAATATAGTGTGTGTGTGTGTGTGTGTGTGTGTGTGTGTGTGTGAGAGAGAGAGAGAGAGAGAGAGAGAAACAAAATGGCTTGCATTGCTTTGAGATAGTGTGTTACATCCGTTGGTTCCTCCATGCTTAGCTAAATTATGAGACTTCATAGTTATTGTATTAATTCTTGAACAAATTTTATATTTTATAATACTTGGGAAGCAAATTTAAAAGTTTATGAAATTCAAATTGCATTCTGGGGCTGTTGTCCTTCAAAAAAATTGAGATATCAATTGCGATGTTTAGCTCAAAAATATTTCTTTCTCATGTGACATTTCAGTTAAAGTAGGGCATGAAACAGCCACATCTCCGAATACACCAGAAAAGGGAGTGCTACGCACTCCCTCAACTCCCAGGAATGTCAAAGATCTCCGCAAAAGTCCTGGGTACAGCAATGTTGATATCTTCACATACGAGGAAATGAGGTTGGCCACAAAACATTTCCGGCCAGATTTAATTCTTGGCGAGGGTGGATTTGGAATTGTTTATAAAGGATTAATTGATGAGAACGTGAGATTGGGATACAAAAATACCCAAGTAGCCATTAAGGAGCTTAATCGAGAAGGGTTTCAAGGTGATAGGGAATGGCTGGTATTTGACTTACCTTGTTCTCTTAGTTTATTTATTTTCTTCCAATATTAGGTTTTGCATGTTTTCCATGGCTAAAATGATTTTCATTTTAGTTATGGAAAAAATGATTACATCGAACACAAATAAAGTAGGTAGAGAAATTATCCATGAATGTGAAAGAAAAATAGAATCATTTTGACACCAATAATGTTTTGCGACTGCAATTGAATTTATTTTTAAATTAAGGAAGATTGATTGGATTGGATTGGAATTACTCAGCTTATTATAAATGTTAGTCTTTTCACTTATAAACACAGGACAACTACCTTACAGCAACTTTTTTATAAAAGTAAGAGATAAATGTTATTGATATGAATGAAATAGGCATAACCCATGTATATAGGAAGTATACAAAAGAATACCAAAATACATTCTAAGAGTGATAAATTAAAGATAAGAAATTATGAACATTGTCCTTGTTTAATACAATAGCTGAAAACCAAAGCAGTATAACCATGACACAGTTCTGTTTCCGAGTTCATCTTTGATTTGGACCTCATGGATCTCCCACTAGTTGGGGGCGAATACACTTGGTCAAAAGGTTAGGTTTGGTCGAAGTTGGATAGATTACTTGTCTCTCCTTTGTGAGAATCCAACTATCCAGAGGTATGTCAAAACGGTTAACTCGAGTTAGCTCAAATCGTTATCTTATTTTACTAGATTGTGGGGGCATTCATAGGGGTCGCAGATACTTCAATTTCAAAAATATGTGGCTAATAGTGGATGGGGTTTGTAGATATGGTGTGGGCTTGGTGGTCATCATATCAATTTACTGGCACTCTAAGATTTATTCTTGCAGGTAAGTTGAAGACTCTGAAACAAGACCTGAAGAAGTGAAACTTGAAATTTTTGGCCACATTAACAATCAGAAGTCTACCCTTTTGGAGGATTTGCAAGAGTTGAGGGTAGGGAATATTAGGAGACACCTTGGAGGAGGTATTATTGAGGAAGGGCACAGTTATGGCGAATTTGGAGAGGGTTTTGTTGGTGGAGGAGACATCATGGCGACAAAAATCCAGGGCCCTTTGATTGAAAGAAAGTAATAAGTGTACGAAGTTATTTCACAAAGTAACTAACTCACATCGACGCAATAATGCTATCGAGTCGCTACATTTAAGTACTCAGGTGCTATCTTCTTCTCCCGAACTAAAAAACCATATTGTGCAATATTATGAAAGACTCCTCACATAACTGGCTTGTTGGAGGCCGAAGCTTGATGCCTTGTCCTTTGAGGCAATTGATTCTCAAAGTGCAAGCGTTTTGGAAAGACCTTTTGATGAAGATGAGATCTACAAGCCATCGATGGTATGGCTAAGGATAAAGCGCCGGGATAGCCCACCTGATGATGAAGGGATATTGGCACTCGAATGCCTTCTTCTCCAAACAGTCTTCGCAGCCTAGGCCTGAGTGACAGGCTGGGCTTGTTGTTCCATGCAGAAATGTGGATGGGCCAGTGAGATAGGCCGTTGGGCCACTTTGGGACAAGCCTTAGGTGCACGAGACCCGACTACCAAAGCCTTGCCTTTAGCCACCTGAAAACCATCGTAATTGGGCCCATCCTTAGAAACATGTAAACCAACGTCTTGCCCCAGCCCATCACAAGGGCCTTCTACGATGTAGCGTTTCAATACCTCCACATTTGTCTGCTACGTACCAAGTTGCTTGTCCATTTCAATGAAGACGTGTAGCAAGGATGCCATATTCATCCTTGACACACTCCTGCCATCCCTTTCGCAGTGTTGTGCTTTCATCAAATAGGAAGAAACGCCTATCCAAGACAGGCTTGCCCTCTTTGCATGTCTCGGCACTTGAGATGACAAAGCTTCTCTGTATGAAGAGAAATGTAGGTGTCCCTGCGATGGAGGAGGAGGCAGCCAAGGATGGCCGCCTCTATTCCCCCCCCCCCCCCCCAAAAAAAAAAAAAAATAGAGGAGGTTGCAAAGAGTTCTTCAACATTTCTTCAAAGTTCCTCCACCCTACCCCCATCCTCCTTTTCGGTATCATTATCAGGCCACGCCGCTTCACTTGGCCAAACTCTAATAAGTAGAAAAATCTCCCAAAGGAGTTTGACTGCCTCTGCCCCACCAAAATTTGAGACCCACTTCTCCGCGATCTATAGAACTCAGAAGCACCCCTATAGACTACACCTTCTGACGCCAGACAGAATAGCGATTATTCTGCAGGCTAGTTTTAACAGATGAATTCACAGGGAAGAATACAAGAAATTCGCCCAAAATACAGAGAATACGTCTCTAAAAAAAACTGAATATTATCAAATGAAAGAATGTCAAAAATCAGTCCACAAGCCGGACTATATAGCTAAAATTCGTCTGTAACCGAATTTTACCAAAAATGGCAAAATCCCGAAAATAACGTAAAATTCAAATTAAAATTAAAATAATCAATCTGCGAAAAATCCGGAACAAATCGGATTTAAAATGACTTCCTAACAAACATACGAAATATTACCAAAAATAGTAAAAAATAACTAAAAACAATGATTCGGAAAGGAAAACAGCGGAATTTGAGGTCGAAAAAAGGGCACATGGAGTCATGCTCAATGTGGACAGCGTGCGCATCGAAAAGAGCTTTCCGAATTGGGGTCTTATGCGCGATTCTGACACCCGTAGCCAAAGTTATGGCCAAAAGACTGAAACGCACCTAAAATTCACCCAATTAGAAAGAGATCACGATCACTTCCGGCCTTTACGCTGATCTGCCAATTCATGATATCTCAGCGCCATCAACGTGCAATCAGACAGCTCAGCATCATCTGTCTCGGATCCCCCTGCATCACCTTCCTTCATCATGGCAGCCAACCACCCCAAGGCTTCTTGGTCAATGAAGATGTGATTCGCAGTCCAACAACTACTTTCTGTGATTCTCCACCACCTTTCATTAACCTTTTTAAACTCAAAACACTTGTGATCAATGATGACATTCCTACTCGACCTCATCATGATGCAACTACTCATAAAATAATGAACAAACAGGGCTAAACACTGCTAAACTCGAACACCAATAACATGAGGGCTACTTGAGTCATGAAATTAATGTGGAAAGGAGAAATTTTTTTTTTTAATAGTGGTATGGAGGATAACCTTTTTTTGCATCGAGGATAACCAGACTGGGGAGAAAAGAAAAGAAAAATGTTAGGAGGATATTTTTTCTTGTTTTGCTTGCATTATTTACCTCTATAAAATGTCCTAGATTTATCGTAGAAGGAAATATAGTAAGCATGTCAAAAGTCGGCATTTGATAAATGTTCACATTTTGAGAAGATTGATTGCTTTTTATTTTGGTCAATTAGAGGCCAGTGGCCCTCTAGCAAAATGTGTGTACCCAGAATCATTAATTCCTTAGTGTCATTTTTGGTGAAGGTATAAGTTTGACATGAGTTGTTTATTAGGTGGAACTTGGGTTTAGAAGTTGTATTACAGTACCTAGTTGTAACTTCAATGAATCCATTTTGCTTATAGCAAGTAGCGATTTCCCTAGACCATGACAAATGGTATCAAAAGTATAAGTGGTTTTGCAACGTCACAAAATGCAAGCCTTGATGAGGATGTTAGTGATTTGAGGAGGGGATTTTTTTAATATTCTCAAATGTGGAGTGGGTTAAATTCCATGTTGGATGAAGTGTTTAAGTCCTCCAGCATTGGGTGGGTGGATTGTGAGGTCATTGCATGGGTGCCAAGTCCCATATGAATTGTTAGTAGTTGGTATTTATTTTATAAGTGATCGAGGTAACTTTAATTGTAAGTCTAACTAATCCTTTTGGGTTATATTGGAAATTGATTAACGTTCTTTCTAGTTCATAGCAAAATTCCCTTTCCTTAAACTGCCATTCCCGTGATATGATCCCATATTTTTTAACAACTGGAAGAGACTGTACCCGCTGAATGGGTTGGCACCCACCATCACTTGTTATTTATAGTGACCAGAAACTAAACTTTTAATCACTGTTAACCATTTCATGTACGGAGAGGTTCTAGTTTGCTCATACTCACCATATCTTTGTTTGTTTGCAGGCAGAAGTTAACTATTTAGGGCAGCTCCGTCACTCTAATCTTGTGAAACTCATTGGGTATTGCTGTGAGGATGAACACAGGCTATTGGTTTATGAGTATATGGCAAGCGGGAACCTAGAAACACATCTGTTTCGCAGTAAGTATCTTATTGAAAATACCTATCAAAAAAAAGTATCTTATTGAAAATGAATACTTTATGATTTGTTACTTATTGTGTCTTCTTATCTTATTTATTTATGATGGTAGGAGTGGGCTCTACCCTAAATTGGTCAAGAAGAATGAAGATTGCATTAGATGCTGCAAAAGGACTTGCTTTTCTTCATGGTGCAGAAAGACCTGTCATATACCGTGACTTCAAGACGTCGAACATCTTGCTGGACGCGGTTAGTTGTATTCTCCTTGATATATGGATATCGTTTCAAGACCATCTTGTTTTAGTTAAAATCTCAAAAAAAAAAGGAAAACTAGCTTCCTGAGCATAAGCCTGGTGAAAATTCAATTTGCTTCTACCAGCAAAGTTCAAAGCCAGAACTCATTGCAAATAGACTAGTAAAGACAAAAAGAAAGGGCCACATGCTGAACACATTCTCTTTTGTCAAGAAAGGGCCACATGATAAAAGCTAGTATGTATATCATGAAACATGGATAAGACATGCATATGCATATTTAAGGAATGATTTTTTTGAACTGCAGGATTTTAATGCAAAGCTTTCAGATTTTGGCCTTGCAAAGGATGGGCCAATGGGAGATCAAACGCATGTTTCAACACGAGTGATGGGTACTTATGGATATGCTGCTCCCGAGTATGTAATGACTGGTGAGTCTTTTTCTGAAAAACAAAATAGTAAAGTGCGCCGAATTCTTTTATCACATGGTAGTTCTTTTCCACCTTTTGAAAACCATTGCCAAATTAAGCATTATTGATAGCTAATAGAAACTACTTTTTTTATACAAGTGATTGCGTATAGAAATTACTTTGGTCCATGGCTTAAATCTTTATTGATTCTGACCAGGGCATTTAACATCTCGAAGCGATGTTTATGGGTTTGGAGTAGTGCTGCTTGAGTTGCTCATCGGAAGGAGAGCATTGGACAAGAGCAGGCCCAGCCGAGAGCACAACTTGGTCGAGTGGGCCCGCCCACTTTTGAACCACAATAAGAAGCTCCTGAGGATCTTAGACCCAAGACTGGAGGGGCAGTACTCAGTTAAAGCAGTAATGAAGGTTGCCCATTTGGCATACCAATGCCTTAGCCAAAACCCAAAAGGACGACCTCTCATGAGCCATGTTGTTGGCATCCTCGAAAATTTTCAGTCGAACATCGAAAATCAGGAGGCACTGCTTCAAAGTGGAGGAGGCAGTGGTCTAACCCTTTATGAGGCTCCAAAGGATACCCCTGCCATTGAGTCAGAGAAGAGACTCCCATCCAGAAGTGAGAGGGAACCCAAGGTGCAGCGGAGCAAACCCGGAAAAGGAAGGAGCAAAAGTGAGCCTCCCAATGATTGTGACCTTTATAGCTCTTCTCCAGACTTGCAACTTTGACAAGAAGTCAACTTCCAGGTTTTGAACCTGTACTCTTTCAGAAGTTGAACTCTCACCAAATATGGATTGAAGTTGAACTTGTATAAGGTTTATTAACTTGTGCATCCATTTGGTGTTTGGAGATCAGATCACTATTATTGTCCCATCAATGAAATTGTAGATTTCATTCCCTTTTTGTTGTGTTCTGTTTCATGTCCTATCAGGGAAAAGTCGAAAACTTTTGAAATTATAACTGGTGTATCCATTTGCTGTTTCGGGATAATTATTCTTCTCCGTGTAATAGATTTTGATGTGTTAAACATTCACAACTTCCTTGAAACAGTTGCTAATTATGTTTAGGTTTTGTTCTTGTATATGTCCTGTTTGGTTAGACTGTCTTATCTTTTTCATCAATAAAATTCTTGTTTAACGATCAAGAAGAGGTAATTATTCTCCTTCCACAGTTAAAATTTGAGAATTCTAGCCTTTTTTGTCATAATTTCTTGATTATATCTACTTTGCATGGGGGGAAAACATTAAGGAGGTGTAGTCATGAAGGCAGTGTAGAACTGCTAGGCAGCACATCCCTCAACTCACCCTTATGTAGGACGGGTTTTCAGGAGATATTAGTCTTTTGACTCTTTATGAAAGGATATAGCGCAAATTTTATTCTTGGCTTAAGAATGGAGGTTGATAAACAAATTGAAATAAAAATGATGTTATAGGATGCATATTATAACTTGAGCAACTTTTGTAATCTAAAAAGGGATGGCATTTTGGGATCATAAAATGTTATTTACTCAAACCAATGGTGATTTCTTTTCCTAAAAACCGTCCTGAATCAACCGTGCAAGTATTCCAATTAAAAAGAAGTATAGAGGCAGATCTTACCTCTTCCTTTTTCTTGTTGGTAAGGCAGATTTTACCATATTGGAGAAAAAGAGAAATTGCGCGAGGGATATTCTTGCTCATACCAAATGAAAAATTGTTGGAAAGTGTTGGCCCCTACTGGGGAACAGCGTGTTACATTTGGATAGTGAGATGTTGAAAAAGTGTTGTAAATAATAGTGAACAAATAAGTGAACAAATAATAATAAAGTATTAAATTATAGTAAAAAGATAATTAAAAGTAACGAATAATAGTGAAAAATTTTTAAAATACTTGAGATATTCTTATTGCCAAACTGGCACTAACCGTCTCTCCATAGTCCATATATGTATAACCGGACAGAGAAGACGTTAGACAGCCTCAATAAGCAATTGAGTACCAACATGAACCACCCAAATGTGGGAATTCGACAGGAAAAGATCTTATACCTTCAGAAACAACCTGATGACTGCTTGAATAAACTCTAAATCGTTTCTGCAGGAGATTATAATAAGAACACCTTTAAATTATTAGAAAAATCCCATACAATATAAGAGATGCAGGATCTCAATCACTACTCTTAATCATAAAAGTGACCATTAATGGCTTCTCTGCTTGAGGCGTAAACTAGGGGTAAGTTTGTGTTCCTCAAAGAAATTTGCTTGGTCAATTGAAAGCTAGATTTGATGTCCTGTGTTACGTGAACAGAGGACCTCTCTCTTTTGCCAAAATATTATGCCACAACATCACAACCTAACAAATCAATTCGTTGATCTCACCTATTTTGACTCTCCATTCAAACAAAACTGGAATTGGTTCTTTCTTTGATATCCACGAATACAAGAACATTATTTCTGTCTTGCTCATCACAAATTACAAATCAAGTAGATGGGTGAATATATATATAAATATATGAAGTGCGCAAATGATGCGTAAACGTGTTGAAGAAAAGTGAGATCCACTACTAAAAAATTAATTTTTTTTCATGTAAATTCCACATTCACTTACTTTTTCTAATGGGATTGTGCGGCACTTGCGCACTCACTCAATGGGCGCACTCAATGGACTAAGTAGCCAAATTGATCCTTTACTAGCATGTTGCTGCCACGGTGCCACCACCTTTTCCTATCAAATTAGGGTGGCAAGAAAGTGTCCAAAATATATCATAAATGGTGGCACTTTTCCTGAAGTCCTAGAACATCATGTCTAGGTCCTATGTGATGGCACCATTATGATGGCTTTGCACCGTCAAAAGGTCAAATGCCACAAACAAAATGAACATAACCTATTCAATTTCTAAAACATTAAAAGAACATATCAGCAGCCCAACCGTTGGTTTTGAAAACAAACTTTGCTGATAAGTCAAATCTAGTTCTCATAAAATGAATTCAATGCAACATATGATATTTTCAGATCTGTATACAGGAGTCATGTATCTAATTTAAAAAGACGTATCATTGCTTCTTCCCTAACCCTTAAACCCTCTTTTTTTCGCCTTAAGAAAAATGTTGTGAGAAATACAGAGTGAGCATGTAAGTCTCATTTGCCTATAACAATTAAGGAATAAAGAAACGAACAGAGATGAATAAAAGTGCCTGTTCTACTGGGACTCATCCATGTGGTCAGTCCGACTACAAGATTGAGATCTTAAATCCTTGTCTTCTTGCCTTGACTCCTCAGATGTTCCAGAAACAGAAGCCTCAAGTGCCTCAAGAAAAGATAAAACAGTGTACTTGTCTGCAAGAGAAGAGGAAAGACATAAAAAAAGTCATCGGACCATGACATGATGAGTGGATAAATCAAATGATGATTAAACAATTTTCCTCATAAATGAGTTCATTTTAAAACCGTCGTTTTATTCTTATTTTCTTTCCCACTTACTTTTTATATTTTTCCAGCAATGAATGGGTTCTTAAGGCAGAAAATTAAAAGCTTGAGCTCTTTACGTGTTTCAATACACAGATGGTCTTTTCACAAACATGGAGTGTCGCATGGTTTCAAAGACTGTCCTCAACATCCAAGTCCTAAAAATTGTATATAACCCAAACCTACAGACCTTATGCTACCCTCAGAATTATCCATCTAGAAACTTCACTCTTCGCCTATTACATTGTGATGAATAAAATTTTTAACTTATCAAAAAAAAAAATAATAGAAACTTCACTGAGCTCGGTAAGGTTCAATGTGGAAAATAGAAGAAACTAAGCCCATGATAAAAATGAAGGATTTGCATTGTATGCTAAAGTTCTACAAGTAACCAGCATGATAAGCATGATGGACACCATCTTGTAGAGTCAACATGGGTATAAAAAGCAAAGCTAAGAGATTTTGGAACCTAACAACTTACATTTACTTGGGTCAATACCAAACTGAGACAAATCTATCTGTCCAGTTCGAAGTACCTACGAAAAAGTTGTTGGATGAAATAAAGGTCATCTAAGAGAACTCAAAGCATCTTACAAACACAAAAAAACTAACAAGGTGGGACTAAAGATCCTCACATAAGTAAACGAATCCACTTGTTGGCAGAAAGATGGACTCTGCAGCAACTCCAATATGTCTTCTGGAGTCCGGTGACCCTGCAATCATATAAACAGTAAAATTTGTAAAATGGACCAACACTGGAATAAAGATTTAACTCCAGACAACTATACACCTCAGGCAAGTATGATCCTAAACACTGTTCCAATGGCAATGTCTCGATCAATGGCATGATCAGATCAGGCTTCAAAATCTCTCTCAATCCAAAGCCTAGTCACAAAAGAAAGAGAAAATTAAACACGGATGTTGATGGAAGTAAAAATCTATGCGTTATGAAAACAACCCAATGAACCATGTGCCTTTCATAAAATTAACATGTTCATGACTCATTCATAATCCTACTTGTAGGTTTTTCCAGATAATTTTAAACTAAAACTAATTGCATCAATGGGAGAGTTAACAAAGAGCCAGCAAATAGAGAAGATCTGGCCAATAAGACATCCTGGACAACCAACATCATGCAACCTGCCTCTTAAGAATCTACTGCAACCAGGTCTTCCAGTATTAATCACCCTTTAACACACCTTTTTTTTAAGTGCCATTTTAACACACTCAAAACAATGAATTAGATCCACAAGCAGAAGCATGTCATAGATAACAGGGGAAGAAAGGAAGAAATGCATATGGTAATATGATGATAAGGCCTGCTTTTCTCTTTTTATTGGCAAGCTATACAAAGACTTGTGAATCATCCATAGGCTAAATGAAATATACAATAGCTGTTAAGTCTTTTTATTTCCATGTGATAAGAGTATGCTTTGTAATTGTGGCATGCGACAAAGAAACATCTTGGCAGCATTTTAATATAGTCTAAATATCTGAGGGTTTCATTATATCTTTAAATTCCAATATATGCATCACCGGTAGTTTTCCGTCAATAAAGGTTTCTCACATGTCTACAAAGAAGGGGAATCTGGTAGAGCTAGGACAAGGATTAACATAGACATAAAGAGAGCAGAAAAAGCACATCATAAAGAATAATATAAAGCATTCTCAGGAAAGGGAAGTGGCCAAAGAAGTGGCTTAACCCAGTAACCCTTCACAGAAATTATAAAGAAAAAAAGTTCCAGTGGGAGCATCGTGCTACAATTTGTTATCCAACTTAAGTCTTTCTTGTCTGACTCAGACTAACCAACACATTGTATTAATTTTTCTTCCTCTTCTCTATCTTGTGTTATTTTTTCTTTTTATCATCAATAATGTACAGCTTCAAAAGTTTGCATATAATAGCATGATTCAGAGGCTTCTTTACACTCTAGCTGATGCCAGAGATTGCTACATAAAACAGAAAATCAAAATTATCACCTCCATCACGATCCCCAGCATTATCTGCAACATATATCATTAAATAACAGAATAGTGAGACTTTACAGCATTAATGGCAAAGAAAATATAAAGCATTCTCTAAGAAGGCAGCTTCATACCTGCAGGACCAATGCTACTTAAGATTTGTTGCAGGTATTCCAGTTTCACCGGTCCAGATGAAGAGGTGACCTCACTATTTACATTCGCAGCCAAGTTTGTGCCGACCAGGTTTCCAGCTCTGTAGGCCAGAATATAGAGATTGATTTAAAGCAATGTCCAGCAAATTGAAAGAACTTAAGGAAACTTAACAATGGTAGCGACGCAATACATCATTTATCTCAGTCCAGATTGCTACAGAGGAATCAACTAATAGATGAGTATCAAAACAGAACAAGATAGCATACAAAACAACATGAACAAAATGATGCACGTCCCAAAGGACTTGGGAAACAATGATGACTCAAAGAGCATATGGCAACAAATCAAATATAAATCTTATAAAATATAAGAAAATCATCAAAAAGATACATTAGAGAGAAAATAAAATAGTTTCTATGCTGCACAAAACTCTAATCCGAAACCCTCCTGTCAAAAGCCACCTTAACCCACCACTGTGATCAACTGGATCCATTTTCATATGTCATCCACTTTAGTAGACAGTAGCTGCCTAGCTGGCATCGTGATTGCCTTGCTCTATCCTTAGAAAGAATTAGCACCACTACTAGTGTTTTCAAGAAATCAGTTTTTAGTTATTCAGATATATATGATCCTTGAATGAATCCATTAATGTGCTAGATTTCATGAGGGGGTGTGTGTGTGTGTGTGATTATGTATACCACAGAGTTGTTCAGATTTTCAAAATATCTTATAAAGAAGTGAAATGATTAAAAGAACTTGTCTGACCTGAGATATTACAACTCCAACATGGTATGTGCTCTCTAATTGAGATTTTCAATGGTGCAGAATTCATTACTCACAACTTGAACCCCATCCAATTGAACCCATTACCAGACCTAATTAACAAGCAATCATATTGACTAGTATTTTATTATTATCATTACTATTTTTCAATAATTAATGTCAATTTACTATAAGAACTGTACCTTGATAAGATATCATCTTCAATCATATCTTCAGAAACTTGTAGAGGAACAGAAGGATCAGGATCTTCATCACCAGGGAACTCCTCTGCTAAAAACAGCAAAATAAGAGCACTCGCGGAAATCATAAACAAAATAGGAGCAGCATGTCTATCAATTTCAACATAGCGGCTTTTTGAAATCACTATGAAGTCCAGGCATATCAGGAAGGGAAGGACAATTGGTTATTTGGTTATTTTAGGGGTCAAGCTTGCACTACACAATGATATATTTGCAAAGAATGGAAAGCATGGAATACAATATATTATTGGCAGGATGGGAAGGAAACTAATTGATAAGACAAGCATGACTAAAGACAGGATGGATAGAAAAAAAAAACAATACTAATAAGAAGAAATAACGTGGAAAAGTCTGTTTTCACTTTTGCTTTCCCAAAGCAGTGATAAAATGGACCTTAAAATTTTAGAAATAAGATTTTTTTCATAAGTAATAAGAGAATTTATTAGAAACGAATGTATAGGTGAAGTCCTTGTACACTAGAACTATACAAAAGAAAACACCTAGATACATTCTAGAATACGGATAGTGACATCAGAAAATAATGAATGGAGGATCCGTTATTCCCTCAAGCTGAAATCCATTATCCGCCACCACTTTTGCTCTCACGATGAAAATAAAAAAATAAATAAATATTAGAGTCAATGAGCAACTTCCTACTGACACCATCGCGGGATAAGGAAGAAAGAGGGAAAAAAATTAAATAGTAGAGAAGAGGCTGAAAGAAGGAAAAGGAAAAGGAAAGGCTAATTCCGGTGAGGAGCACCAGAAAAACAAAACTCATGAGAGAGTGGGAGATGGAGAGAGAGAGAGAGAGAGAGAGAGAGAGAGAGAGAGAGACTTATTATAGATGAGACAATTGAATCACTTAAATCAGAAATTATATACCTATTGGTCGATTGAGGTGGTAATTGGCTGCACTGCATAGTTGTGAGTCACCACCAGCATTGGGCTCCTGAAAACAATTTAAGGCATAACATGTCAAAATCATAGGAATAGTCTCACAACTAATTCTTACAAAAAGAGGAGAGAGAAAAATTGACACAAAAAGAGGAGAGAGAAAAATCGACCAATGAACCTGACCTGCATCCAAAAAAAGAACTTCCTGTCATCACTATCGAACTTCAGGATGTATACTCTGTCCGATGATTGATTAACCTAAGTACAAGATTGACATCACTAATGATCACTAATGTACTAAAAAATACCATGATTACACTGGGCAAACAATTGAATACAAAATGATATACCTTCTCAAAAAATGCCTCATCAGGAAATACAATTTGATCCTACAATACTTGTGTCAAGGAAGGCCAGGAAAATTATGATCAATAGCCACATAAGAAACGTAATAGAAAGAGCAAAGACTAAGGTCAGAGAACATTAGTACAAAAGGTAAAAGGGGAAGAGGGGATACATACAACAGACTTGCAAAGGGGAGGGCAAGGGGAAGGGGGGACACATACAATCTGTTTGTCATCTTTTTCTGCATTGTGAAGTGGCGACAATCATGTGGAATGAAGTTTTCAATAGGGCTGTTTTTGCATTGGTCATGCCTTTGCGTGTAGTGGACTTCTTAGAAAGCTGGAATGAATCCCTAGTTCGAGGAGGCTTTGCTGATTCCTGGAGAGTTGTTCCCCTGTGTTTGTTTTGGTGTTTATGGTCTGAAAGAAATGGAAGATGTTTTAATAATTGTGAATGTTCTTTGGGGAATTTTAGGGTCTTTTTCTTTAATACCCTCAGTTTTTGGGTTCAAAATCTTGTAAGGGATGGAAACTCTTGTAATTCTCTGTCTTTTCCCTTCTTAGCTTGTAACTAGGTACTTGCTTTTGTACATTTCCTATGTACTAGGTTTTGCCTATTTACTTGAATAAAATTCTTATTACCTATCAAAAAAAAAATTGAAGAAAAGACACGATGAGTTCAATAATCATTTTATAATATAATATACAGTTTACAAGGATGACAACCTTCTGACCCAATAATGTCCCTAACCGCAATACAAAGCCCACCCATATGTTGCCATTCTGTAATTTCAAATTATTTTTCCCTTTTAGAGAAGAACAAACAACGTCCAAACCAGATTTGTATCTGGTAGACACCAAACACCGAATGCTTTAAGGAATCTGTGGTTTCTAGCCTCATCAACAATAGATCAAAATTTAAAAATAAAATAAAAAATAGAGCACAAAATAAATTATCCAAATCTGTTGATAGTGACAACTAGTAGAAATTAGTATAATGGAGATATAATGGTACAAGAAAAGGTTTACGAGGGAATATGCACTTTCTCAGATGATAACATGTACAAAAAAAAAAAGGAACAAATAAAATTGGTTTTTTAATAAAGATACTAAACCTTAGCAGTTACATGGGAATTGAGACCAAATGCCAGACAATCTGAAAGACTACACACATAAATGTTTCATATGCATGTAGACCAAACAATACTTTCACAGAAAAGCAAGACTTCAATTGAATGAAAGTTAAGTTAAAGCAGCCAATAAAAAGAAAAAGTAATAGTAAGGATACATCTTCGACAGCATTCTTTGTCCGATCAATCCACTGAAAATGGACCAAGCCCTCCTCCCCCTGACAAAAGATGATAAACTTTACCTTCAAAAGTTGTACCAAGACATAGGTTCAAAAGATTAACTAAAACTAAGAGACGTGGATGTTCAAGTTTAACAAAAATGGATCATTAGACAAATGGAATGCTAAAGAAAAATAAAAAATAAAACATAATTTTTTTATTTTTCAGCATACCCTTGCTATGCGAACAAGCCCTTTGCGAGTATCAGGTACAACCCTTTTCCCGTCAAAATACATTTTACCAGCTCGAAACTCCAGCATGATTTCCTGTCAAGTGAAGCTTATGTGATGAATTGATGCAACAAGTACCATGGGACCACAAGAATCTTAACAAACACAACCTAAAACGAACACATACGTACGTATTTTATGCATACACACGCGCACAAACAATATCTCAATAAAGCCCCTAAAATATTGTACCTGCATTTGTGGAAAAACTTCGGTTGAAGACGAGCCCATAGCTCCGCTAATCTCCTTATTTTTATTTCCAATTGTAACTAAAAAGAAAGAATAGACAGATGAATTACAGTAGAGATCTTTGTTTTTTTTTTTTTTTTTCCTTTTCTTCACATAAAACACCCGACAGATTGAAAAACCAAAACCCTAACAGAGGAAGAGGAATTTTTATCAGATTAATGATGATAAAAGTTTTCGGACCTTTACGAATACCCGAAGTTTCTAGATAAAATCCGTCGCGAGCTTGAACATGCTCTGGGCATATACAAGAGAGGGATTTACAGAGGCTAGAGCAAAACTCTTACAAGTAATGTTGATACCACGTGTCTATAAGAACACTTTAAAAATAACGATAAGCTATATAATGGGTGAGGTAAGAAAAATTTTTAAAAAAATAAAAATTAAATAAAATATTATTTTTTAATAATATTATTATTTAAAATTTAAAAATATTGAATTATATTTTATATTTTATAATAAAAAAAATTGAAAAAAATTATAATAAATAAATAATATAAATTGAGATGCGTTGAAAATCTTTTATATTCAAATCAGGCCTAAATAATTAACTTCATTGAAAATTTTTCCTTTTTTCGAAAGAGGAGCTCCCTCTTCTTTCTAGAAAAGTTAATAATTTTATTTTTTTAATCAATTTTTTAATAAAAGAAGAGAATTGAGTCTATTATTTCTATTTCTTTTTCAGGTGTTTGCATGCATATAAATTAGCCCTTATTGTCCTCTCCACGCATTTTTTAAAATTTCGTTTGGATTTAAAGACGAAATAAATTAATCGAAAATAAGATAAATTATGAATAATAATAAAATAAGTGATTTGAGATAAATTTTTGTATATTTGAATTGAAAATTAGATGAGATGAATTTAGATTATTGAAAAATTAATATAAGTGAATCCCACAAATCATTACATAATTATTTCTATTAACTTTTTTTTTATTGATGAATTTGCATATAAATAAATAATAATCATTTTATCCAATTACACAATAATAATTATCAATTTACTATATTTTTGACTTCGTAAAAGTATATAAAAAAATCAAATTAAAATATATTTTAGTTAGACCATTTTAAAATTTAATAAAATATTTTATATAATTTTACGTTGATATTTGTATTATTGTAAGAATTAAGTTTTGAGTAATAAACTTAACTGCATAAACATTTACGTTTGAAGAGGGCGGGGAGTTTTGGGATCGTCTACACAGCATTGAATGTGGAATGGGTTTTGAGGGGTGGGTGAGTTTATCCAAGGCATAAATATCTCTGCAAATGATTTTCACAATTTGAAAAGTAAAAGGCAGTCATTTGCCATGTGCATAGACCTATTTGTTGTATTTGAAATATATATGCAAGCTAATGATAATAAAAATGCATGAAAACTCATCTCAAAATTGTCTTCGAATATGCATTTGGATTAGAAATGAGTCTACCGTACGAAGTGAGTTGAACTCACTTTCGTATCCAAACCAACCCTAATACTATTTGTGTGTATGTTTCTTTGCTAGTGTTTTCAATCTCTTCTTTCTACCAGCTCTGTTTGGGTCAATAGATTGGGGGCGAATTGGAGGCACTCTTATGCCTAAGGGACCTAGTTATCCATTATCAAACTTGTAGGGTGAAGTACTAGGTTTCTCATATAGTCCTAACTCCTAGGCCTGCTGCGGCGCTGCCTCAATTCTAGGGGAAACCTCCACCGTCTTTATGCGACACCCTCATTCATCTATTGCATTTTAGCAACCCACTACTGGTACGCGCCCGCCCCTCACACAACGTCCAATTGTCGATCTACTAGGATAAAATGAAACCACAACAAAAATCTTGTCGTGTGATACTCACATGTAGTTTGTTTCACATGTGGCCATCACGCACTGTCCTCCCAAGATGCATCCAGCAACTACGTGTCATACCAATAAATTCACAACCTCAAGATCTTCATAATTCGACTCACTCTATCTCAGAAACATCGGCACGTGGTGACCATGCGTCACCCGAGGCAAACATGAAGAAACTTTGTCAACCGCAGTCCATGTCATTCGATATCGATCTTCTTACTATCCGCTTTCTCTTATCGATGTCTTGAGGAAGAAATTGTGGGTCTCTTTAGGAAACATATCTAACAAAATAAACTGCAATTTACTTTCAGCATCCATCATCTCCAACAAGTGAAATCATAGTTCCCACAGCAGTACGAATTGTAAACAATCATCATTTAAGACAGCACCCTTTTGGCAGGGTATGAGTGGAGACTAAAATTTTGGTTCTAAAATTCAATTTTTATTTTCATTGTTGAGATGTGATTGTTATAAGGGGTGTTTATTGGAAAACCTCACTCATTCTTCATATATCTCGTTTCCATATTTTAATGTTGTATGTATATGTAACAAAACCCTCATCCTCTAAACACCTTGCCCACAGGGTGTGGGTAGGTACTAGGTTATCTCTAACTCGTGGTAAGCTTCCTACGACGCCTCTTCTCGTTTGCTGGCCCTGCCAACAAACAAAGAGCTCCACAACTGCTTGGTTATTCATCTTCTTCAACCTTCTAGCCAAAATTTCTTCTAACTCTGGCCTTATCACTCCATGTGCATCTACGGTAGGTAAGGATGAAAGCACTATAGCTTGTTGCCCAAATTTCTTCTTAAGCTGAGAAACATGAAACCCCAGATGAACGGAAGATGATGGTGGCAAATCTAACCGATAAGTAACTTCACCCACCAGCTGCAACACTTTATATAGCCTAAAGAATCTGGGCGAAAGTTTCAAACTTTGTCTATGAACCATAGACATTTGTCGATAATGCTAAAGTCGAAGGTAAATCAAGTCCCCAACTTCGAAAGTTTGCTATTTTTCTTTTCTAATCTACATTTTTCTTCATCCTACTTTGAGCCTTGTGTAAATTATGCTTGAGTAGCTCTAATATCTTCTCCCTAGGCCTAAGGACTTCATCCATAGCTTCTAACTTCGTAGTACCCAGTATATATATTAGATGAGTTTAGGGGATGGGTAGCCATATAGGACTTTGAAATGAGTGATTCGAGTAGAAGAGTGGTGGTTAGTGTTATATTATGACTTGGCTAATGGAATCCATTGTGCCTACGATTTAGGTTGTTCCTCCACAAAATACCTAAGATAACTCTCTAAGCACTTATTAACAGCCTCTATTTGGCCATCAATTCGTGGAAGATAATAAGTGCTAAAAGATAACTAAATGCCTTATATATTGAATAGCTCTTGCTAGAGAATATTGGTAAAAATGCTTCTCCTGTCAGAAATAATGGATTGAGGCATTCCATGCAATTTAAGAACATGCTTAACAAACAATATAAACATTGTCCTAGCTGAGAAATGATGCTTCAATAGTACAAAGTGGGAGTATTTAGTAAATATCTCTACCACAACCCACACACTATTAAAACCTTGTGACAAAGGCAATCATTCTACAAAATTCATGGTAATATGTATCTATAGTTAAGAAGGAATAGGAAACGGCTGTAAAAGTCCATTGGGCTTGCTGATCAATTTTCATCTCCAAACAGACTCCACATTCTCTAATGAATTGTTTAAGGCCAGACCTAAGTCCAGGCCAATAAAACTCTCTCTTCACAAGCTATAGAGTTTTATCATAGCCTGAGTGACCCCCCAAAGGTCCACTGTGAAGAGTTAGTAATATTTTTAGCCTTTAATCCCCATTCTTTGCCATACACAACCTCTGCTTATAAAAAAGCAACCCATCCCTTGATGTATAATTCATCAAGGGATATCCCTCTTTTTTGCCTGCTTAAGTAAATTTCTATATAAGAGTTCACAGGATATCTCTCTTTGATCTCAACCCATCATTCAGCAGTAGGTATGAACAAACTAGAGAGGCTGACTTCTAGTTCCTCCTTAGAAGAGGGATACACTCTTTTGGAGAGTGCATCAACAACCTTATTTTCAGCATCTTTCTTATATTCCACCCTAATATCATACCCTAAGAGTTTTGAAACTCACTTTTGCTGCATCGGGATTCCTACCTTTTGTTCCAAAAGGAATTTGAGACTCTTATGGTCAGTTTTGATAGTAAAAACTTGTCCAATCAAATAGAGTTTTCCATCTTTGTATAGCAGCCACTAAAGCATATAATTTCTTCTCATAGGTAGACCAATTTAAAATTATGTCTTTCAAAGCCTTACTGAAATAGGCAATTGGTCTATTCCTTTGCATCAATATAGCCCCAATAGTCTTGCCCATGGCATCAAATTCAATCATAAAAGAAATTATGAAATCTAATAGACCTAGAACAAGAGGTCTGGTCACTACTGCTTTATGCTGAGCAAAAGCTTCTTTGGCCTCATTGGACCAAGAAAACTGATTCTTCTTTAACAAACAACTTAAGGGTTCTGCTATAGCCCATTGTCAGTCCAAAAAATTGCCTATAGTACATTGTCAGTCCAAAAAAGCCCCTCAAGGCCTTGAGTGTAATAGGAAATGACTATTCTGCCATGGCTTTAATTTTTCCGGAGTTAGTTTTGACTCATCCAGCTGAAATGAGGTGCCTCAAGTAAGAAAACTTAGTACATGAAAATTGCACTTAGAAGGTTTAGCCATTAAACTATGTCTCCTTACAGTTTCCAATGTCAATTTTAGATGCTAGACACGTTCCTCGACATTTCTACTATAGACCAAAATGTCATTGAAAAATACCAAAATAAGTTTTCTCATATGGCCAGAATATATCGTTCACGAGACTTTGAAAAGTAGATGGTGCATTAATTAGCCCGAAATGCATAACTAAAAATTTATAATAGCCTTCATGTGTTAAAAAGGTCATCTTAGGAATATCATCCTCTTTAACTTTGATTTGGTAATAACCGGATCTTAAATCCAATTTTGAAAACACTTGTGGCCCACACAACTCATCCAATAGTTCCTTTACAACTGGTATTGGAAATTTGTCCTTTATAGTGACTTCATTTAGTGCCATATAGTCGACACACATGCTCCATGATCTATCAACATTTCATACCAATAATACTGGAGATGAATAAGGGCTTTGGGATGGCTGAATGACCCCTATCTTAAGTAATTCTTTCATAATCTTATCTATTTATTCCTTTTGAAAATATGAATACCTATACGATCTCACTGATATAGAAGAAGAGTTGGGCATCAAAGGAATAGAGTGATCATGTGCTCTTTTTGGTGGCAGTCCCTGAGGCTCCCCAAAAACATCAACAAATTGATCTACAAGTTCCTGAATAAGCCCAAACAGATGATTCTTTTTCCTAAAGGCTTGTCTCCCTCAATTAATTGTAGCAAAATGCCTTTCTTTTCCAGCTTGTTGTATTTATTTAATCCCCTTATCTCGATTATGTTTTGAGGAATCAATCCCTATAAAACTACTGATTTATTCCTCTATTGAAACTACATAGTTAAAAGCTCAAAATCCTATAGGATTGGGCCCAACTCCCTTAACCATTGCACTTCCAGGACCATATCACATCTAGTCAGCACTAAAATATACATCTTAGTTTGAAAACTGATCACTTGCACTTTAAACCTCAATTCAGGGCACTTTCCTTCACTAGTCAATACTTTACCATTAGCCACTTTTACCTTGAGATTCTCACGAACGACCATAAGTATGCAACATCTTTTTATCATTAACGGATCTACAAAATTATGAGTACTTCCCGAGTCAATGAGGATGACTACCTCTTGACCTCCTACCCTTCCCCTCACCCTCATAGTTTTAGGACTTTGGGATCCAATTAAGGCATAGAAGGTTATTTCTAATTGCTTGTCCTAAACCAGTGTATCAAAATCATCTATTGTTACATTTTCCACTCTGCCAGTCTCGTCCTTGTTTATCTCCTTAACCTCTTCAACAATAAACATCTTAGGGCTGGAGCATATATGGTTTGATGCTTCAGACAAAGGTAACAAACCTTTATAAGTCCTCCTTGTAATACCTAAGTGTTCTTCTTGTATTTTTGTCAAACTATAGGCTGAAAGTAATTTTGTTGGTTTGAACATTCTTACAAGCAATCTAATAGCTTCATTGAGACCACTTAAAAAACAACTGAGTTTATTTAAGTCAGAAATTCCTTTAAGCCTATTAGACAAAGCTTCAAATTGAGACTTATACTACTCTACAGTCCCTATCTGTTCAGTTTGGTTAATGATTCCATTGGATCATTATATGATGTAAGACCAAACCTGATGACTATAGCCTTAGTGAAGGCTTCCCAATCACCAAGAGTTCCAGTTTCCTCTAAGCCCTGTAACCAAATTAAAGCTTGTCCTTGCATATAAAAGGAAGCTAGGCGCAATTTATATTGTGGCAATATATTGTAGAAATCAAAGAACTGATTGGCTTTATAAAACCACATTAGGATCTTCTCCATTAAAATTTGGAAACTCAATACTAAATGACCTTGAAAACGCTTCTCCTCCTAAATCCAGGTTTGCTTATGATGATTTTGATGCTGATTGTTTGATGGATTCAAAGGTTCTCCTCGTTGCATAGAATTGTTCTCTATCTGCAGTTCCACGGTTAAAATTGTCAGTTGTTGCATAATTGCTTTTGACTGATGTTTCAGATTTAACATTGCAGCCTCAACCTTCTTAAATTGTGAATTCATATTCTTAGAGAAACTAGTTAAGTCATCTTGTAACTGAGCGCCTTCCACCATTATTGATGTTGCACAGTGAGATCGAAATCTCTGATATCAACTTGTAACAGTATCGATGTAATTAGGACAGAATCTAAGCTAAATTTCTCACTTAGAGAGTGAGAATCTCCAGAAATTGAGAAAGGAAACAGAGGACATGTGAGAAAGGAAACCTCTGAGGTATATTCCTTCTATAACTTTTGATAAATTGAAAAAGTACACACGAAGACTATTTATAGCCAAATAGTCACCGTCTCAAGCCTGAATGACTTATAAAAGAGCTAAAATGTAATATAACACATTATTATGTCATAAAGCGTCTAAAACATGTGAGTAAGATATTGCATGCAACTTTTGGCCCAAGGTAATTCACGCCCCTGGTCCGCTACTCTCTCTCAGCCCATAGGCCCATTGCGTGTAATAGTATATATATTTGCTTGCTTGGGGAAAAAAAGGATTAGAAGTAGTAGAAAAACAAAAAATACTCAAAAAAGAAATATAATATGGATCAAATAAAGAATAAAACATCTATCAACAGAGCGAGTTGACGAATTAGGAAATAAGAATTCATGTGATGACTTTGACCAAAATGCTTATATATAATATATGAATTGGGTTAAAATATTCTTGTTATAGATACTAATTTGACTAGAGTACCCTTGTTATACGTTTTGGGTTAAAGCTAAAACGTCCCCACCATATATTCGAACAAGTAAAATACCTCTATAACAAATCAAATTAGATAGAAATAACCCTAATCAAAACCAATCGGCCAATTGACAATCGGAAATATCCATAACTATCGACAACTAGAAATCTCCATCTTAGATCTCAATTAATTATAGAACGGATATAAACAAGTGATGGTGTAATAGATATGAGAACTATCAAGACCAAACCCAAGGTGGTGTCATCAATATGAGAACCATTGACTCAAGGCAGTACTGTGTGTCAACACAATCAAAACTAGACGAGTAATGCTAGGGACAAACTCTAGGATAAGTGGCGAACAAACGCCAACTAATATGGCATGATAAATAAAATGTACCGTTTTCCTCTCCTTCAATTTTGGATTAATTTATTCATTCTTCAACTCATAGATATTGTGCAGCACACAACAGACATCAAATATAATAGATTATCAGTTGGTGTTTATCTGTCGCTTGTTTCTGACATTTGTCCATAGCATTTTATAGACTAGACTGATGACAGGGTAGAGGTCTCTAAAGCGCAAGTACCAGGCAAATCGTCATGGATCTCCAATGTTGAGACCCATGACAACATAACATTGTGTATCAACACCTCCCCATGGATGGATTCTCAACACCTCCATGGGTCCAAATCTACCCAGCAATGGACCACGATATCAACGTGTGTCTACACTGACTAGGAAAGGACTAGGCATCATCATGCATCCAAATCGACTCATGGATTGACCTTTTTCGTTAGGATAAACACCTTGCCACCTTGTGTTTAGATCCACACTTTTTGTTCACCCTTAAGAATAAGCACTTTTGCTCGTTTTCAAGATTTGAGTGCTTTTGTTCACCCTAAAAAGAAACTTTATGCTCCTTCATTGTGCTCACTGATGGGGGGAGCTACATGCTCCTCCCACAACACTTGGTAGAGAGTGAGCACTAATACTTTTCATGGTGGTAGCCTCAAGGTGTAAGCTATTGTTACTCTCCTTGAGTGTAAGCAATTACCCCTCACGTTGTTTAGTAACATCATTATATATATATATTATAAGTATTTGTTTTTTTGTTTAATTGTTAGTGTTATCTAGTGTGTCTCCATGCAAGTTATCATACCATTAGAGGTGCAATTTGTCTGTTTTGATCTTAATTTGGACGAATTTTGAAATCAAATTGTTATATACTGATTTTAGAAATTTAAGAATTGATATGAACCAGTTTATCATTGAAATCGAAACTTTTAATTTTTTCGACTTACCGATTACACATGTAGCACTACAAAAGTTTAGTATTATAATTTTTTTAACACTAAACTTAATTTTTAGAATTTAGTATTTATTATTAATAATTAATTCATTGGTGTACATATTTATTAGTGTAATATAAGTGTGTGATATAAGTTGTGTCCAACTTATCAATGAGATTAATAGAACTAAATAATAAGATTAAAATAATATGATTAGTGTCTAACTATACTAGTATAGTATAATAGTAATGTTTAATTTATATCAAACGTTATATTAATTTTGTGTTACAAGATTAATAAAGTTGAATTATAAGATTAAAATTCTATGTTATATTAGTAAGTGTAATATAAGTAGTGTCTAACTTATCAATGAGATTAATAGAATTGAATAATAACATTAAAATAGTATGATGCATGTAAGTATGATGGTATTGGCCTATACATTTCTTTTATGTGGATTATTATTATTGATAGCTCTTATAGTCATTATATCTCGCAAAGTCACAAGTATTTTTAAGAAAAGTACTAATGAGTCGTTTTGTTTTGATGAGATGCAATCATGCAATACATGAACAAAAGAAACAATATTTGATGGAATACTTCCTTAATTTCTTCTAAGAATTATTATAGGTCTCAATTGATTCAACAATTGGATCATTGGAGTTATCGTATTATTGGTATCGGTTTATTTTTAACTATACACAAAAACATATCAAGTTTGGACAATGCTGATACTCCTATAATGCCTTTGGCTCTGTTTTCTTTTAATAAATTCTAATTTTTCATTCTTAATAGTGGAAAGTAGAAGTCTTTTTAAATCTCTATTTTTGGTTGATATTCCCTCCATTTTCTCAGGAAACAAACAAGGATTTTAAGAGTATTCTGTTCAAGATACTTATGCTTTCTTTAAAATGACAGATTTGATCTACGTTTCAATAATATAAATGTTGAAATAATCAGTTTTTCAATTTATAAGCCCAATTTAGTTCTCAAATTTACCTCAATTCATCTCATCATTACAATTTTTTTAAATTCTCATACATTTTTTTAAATTTATATGAGAATACTATAAATTGTATTGAATTGTGAAAAATGTGAAATAAATAAATAATTCTATATATAATCTTGAGGAATATAATTATTGTATAATCATTTTAAAAATAAATAGAATTTATTATTAAAAAAATTAAATTTTTACATATAAAATTAAATTTTATTTATTTTTTAAAACTATTATATAACTATTACATAAGTCTTATAGACAGTATTTTTATATTCATATCGGTACTGGGTGATATGGTTGAAATATGCCATACCAGCCGATGCACTCTATGCTACTATTTGGTTTCGTGTTAAATACCGCCCGTATGCCGGTATTTAAGATTCCGGCGGAAATAGAAATATCGTCCGGATTATATTGGTCGATTGAATTGGTGGCATTTTTGTAATTTATGTAAAAAGCAGGGATAATTCGTCAAATCAGGCGAAATCAACTAGGTAAAATCACAATGTCACATTGCAATCTGGATTCTGGCGGACAGACTTCCCATCTCAGGCTTCTCCTTAGCACCTCAGTTTTCGTCGCCGGTCGCATCTCAATTTCCGTCGCCGTCGCAGGTATGATCTTGGAGTCTTGAATCATTCTACTTCCTTATCTCTCATTTAAGCTCTTTATTTCTCCATCAAAATGATTGGTGCTTGCGATTGATGCTACAGCCGCAGTTTATGAGTTAAATTTATTGTTGAAAAGAAGACATTAATAGCAGTAAGTATAATGAGGTAGTTGTTATTTGTTAATCAGCAACTGGGTTTGTAGCTTGAGTTTGAAATTAACCTTGTTTTGTTAAGTGATGCCGAACGCTAGCCTGCTCTGTTTCTGCATAATTTTACAGAACAACTTCGAGAAATTATTTTATCTTAATTCACACAATGAATTATGTTGTGGGTTATGCAAATAAATAACAAATATGCATTATTTTATCTTTATTTGAACGAAGAAGATCAGCTTGTTACGAGGCATTTTACTTCTTGTTTTGAGGCATATATATATTATCTGCATTACTGTCTATATGGTTGTTGAGTTTATTAAGATACCAATTAAACATAGTTGGCTTTTAGCCCAAAAAAATTTCTTGCTCTCCGTTTTCAGTTTGAAGTTCCTATAATTTTTCTTGCACTCCATTTTCTGTTGACATTTTCACCTTCACTACCTCAATCTCAACTAGAGAGAGATGGCCGAGACTACATCAAGCACTGCAATTTGGGAAGAAATTGAGCGATCCGAGAGGTAATTTGGTGTAATTTCCTTTCGTTATTGCTTCTTAAAATTAGAATGCTTGCTCGAGAATGAAAGAAATTCAAAGAATTTTCGTTTTTTTTTTTTGAAACGTTTTTTTTTTCAAAGAATGGAAGCACACACTGCCATAAGTTTCATGATATTGTTGATCTTGTTGTGGTTACAGCTACCTAGTGTGCTCAATGTATGAGGAGGCGGCATCCTTAGCTTCATCGATCTTAAAGCGTCTTTGCAATGATAATGACAACGAAGGCATTGAAGTTGGCATTGAAGTTGGAGAAGATGTTGAATTCTATGACATGTTAGAGTCAACTGGTATGGTGTTGGTGCAGTCCTTGAAGGAACTTGGGAGGTAATTTAATTCCTTCTATTTGTAGATTAAGTGTGTGATTGGAAACCCAAAAATAGGGAATTTGGTTTAACTAAATTTCATTTCATTTTTCGTACCATTGAATGTGTTGAGCTAGAATTTGGTTAAATCCATGTTAATGATCTGTGCAATCGGATGAAATACACGTGGCAGCATCCTTTGTACTCCTAGAGTTTACTTGATAAAAAAAATCATTAATTTTTGGAAAAAGGAAAATAATGAAATTTGTACCATTGGAGCAGTTTATAGTTGTTGAGTTTAAGGGCCATCTTATTTGAAAGGGTTTGTACAGTTGATGGCTTTTTGCCAAATGTCTGTGGGGTTTATTAGGTGGTTCAATCGGCCTTTTTGCTATTAAATGATATCTAGGCCTTGCCATGAGAAAAAAACAGAAGCTTTGGGGGCCCATATTCATAAAAAAACTGGGGATGAAGGATTTGTTTTTAAATGATATAGGCCTGTTGGCAGATCTTTAGAAGGCCAAACAACACTGATTAAACGTTTTTCTTCACCATTTTTCTATTTAAAGTCATCAACTCTCCAATAACTTGCTAAAATAACACTGTAGGTGTGAATCAAGGCTTTTACCTAATAGGTTTTTAATACCCTAAGAATAACATCAAGAATAAATGAGTATTGAGCTCTTGATGAATTTGGTGTGAATGATTGGATCTTGCACTGATTTTTGTACAAAAACCATTCAAGAAAGATATTGAAATTGATTTAAAGGTTATTTGACATCTGAACTTGGATCTTGAAGGAGAAGACTTGAAAAAGTTGAAAATACTTGCCTAAATCACCAAAAGGGAGGCCAGCAGACGAGGCTTATGTTAAGGGAGGAAAAGGGCTATGATTTTATGAAATTCTTTGAGTTTTGGGGTTTGGAAAGGGGCAGCAGGAAGGGGAATTGTAATAAGGTTTTGGGCATATTTACCAGAGCACTTTAGAGTTTTCTTTGGGAGAAATGCTTTTTTTTTTTATAAGTAAACTTGTCGTATTAATGAAAGAATGGGCAAACTGCCAATTACAAAGACTTTATGCCCTATCAAGTAGGAGCATGAGAAATCTTCGGGGGAAATGGCTACACAGAAATCTTACACAAGGAAGTTTATGCACCACCATGATTTAATATGAGATCCTGTAAAATTCTGTATTTTTAAGTAGATCTAATGTATTACATTAGGCCATGTTAGCATGTAAACTTCTTGTGTAAGATATGTGTGTAGACCTAACACTTCTCAATCTGATGAGAAATTCTTTATTCTTCTAGGATTCTAATTTTTCTTGGACCCTTTTAGGCTAATCCGAATAGAACTAGGTATGGGCATTGTTACTCCTTAGTTCTGGGCCCCAAATGATGTTTCTAACAATTCTTTAAAGCCATAAAAAGGGACCAATGAAAATTAATTTTTATTTTGATCAGTAATCAAAAGGATTTCATTAATGAAAAAGGCATAAAATAAACCATACTGATCCAATGAAAATTAAAAATAAAACATACAAAACTAATGAAATTCATAAACTACCCCTTAATGAAGTATTTGGTGCTGCACAAATGCTGCATATTATGCATTTCTTAAAATATCTTTGGGTTCATGCAGGTCATCGGAAATTCTGAATCAGCTTAAACTACTTTTTGTTCTTGTCACTGCTATCCCTGTTCAAGTTCTACTTACCGGGTACATTTATCTCTTATACATGTTACTTTTCCTATATTCTAAATTCTCCATGTGATATGAATTTGATATACAGATACGAGTGTTTTATCTTTATGTGTGAGTGGTTGTTTGACCTTAAATTTATTAAAAATAAGCTTGGGCTTAAACATTAATTTTGTCAAAGCAGCCATAGAGTGGTTAGAATGTCCATAAATGGCTATTCTTTAAAGTATTTTGCATGTAATTTTCTACTGAAAATAAAGTTATTTGTAAAAATGTCTAAGGAGGTTTTAGGAATATTCAGCTGTCTTATACCACAGTTGTTCAAGGAACTTCTTTCTTTCTTTTGTTTTTCCCTTTTTAGAAGTTCTTTAAATATCAGATTTTAAACTAAAAATTTATCACTTCTAATATCACTGTTATTGATATTTGTGGTGGTTTTTACTTATCAATGTTTTTCATTTAAAACTTATTTTAAGGAAATAAAAGAAGTATACACCTGAACGAAAATTGGGTTTGGGGCGGAAGGCTTGTAGATGTACATAATTGCAATGATGGCTTACAGAATAATGATGGCTTCCGAAGTTACATACCAAAAGCATAGAAATCTGAGAAAATTCCATTGGAGTTAGAGAGTCACTAGTTCTCATATTTAGAATTAATGATTCTGTTAATTCTGAGAAAAGTAATTATCTACTTCTAGATAGCCTTTTTTTCTTGTATACATGCCCAGTACCTGGATTGCACCTTTTGTGCTTTTCAATGAAATAGTTGCTTAGCAAAAGTAGAGAACATTAATTCTCATAACATTTTCTCTGGATTTTTTCTTCATGCATATGCCTAAGAAGACATAGTCAAATTACAAAAACTTGTATTGAAGCATTGTGCTCTTATGTTAACTACCATTCATGGGGTTTGATTTATAGCATGTGCTATGGTTTACATATAAGTTTAATTCAATCTATAAAGAGTAACGCTTCTAGCCGGTCCGGCTTATAAGCGCATAAAAACAACCCTTCACGAATGGGGCGCCACATCAGACATTACACAACTAACAATAGACACACCCAAAGAGAATTGGAAATTAGGTCAGCCCATTTCGAATACTTTCTCCCCCTTGAAGCCGAATTGTTGCTTTCATTCCTGTGTTGGTTCATCTTGGTTCCCCCCCCCCCCCCCTCCTTTTCCAATTCTGATATTTCATATTCTGACGCCCCCTCCTTCTCTAGCATTTGAACTTTCCACTTCGCTTTCGTCTTGCTATGACCCCCCGACTCATCTCCAGGGTTCCTGAAACATCTCTAGGGACCCCGCTCTCAACAATGGCAACAATGAATCGGCCAGCTCCCTTCCAAACCTAGGTCACCAGAGCCATTCCCTTCCATCTCAATTCAACGCCATCCCACAATAGCCCCTCCACATGGCCAGCCTTGAACCACTATGAAAAAAGGCCAGACGCTGTGTCCCAACCGCCCAACAAACCTCTGTTTTTGAGGAGCACAAATAGAGCAAAATTTCTTCCTAACACCACCACGTAACACACTAATCTACCTTTTTTTGCACGTTCCTTAAAACCAGAGCATTGTACCAGCGAACAAGCAGAGATAAAAAAAAAAAAATCAAAGCCCTTGAAGCCCATTTGTTCATCTGTTTGAAGCAAACCCAGTTGGCCAAGACGATTCACGTCGAGTTTGAGTACATAGGGTTCGTCGCCAATAGCCTAGCAGATCCCAACGCCTCCATGCTTGATCTGTGGCATAGAGAGGTTGAGCTCCGTCCGTGCCACCATTTGGGTCAAGAGAGATGAAACCGATTCGTCACGAGAGCAAAAGAGAGGGGAGGGGATGTGGAGGGTCGTGGGTGGGGGTTCGCATTGGTTTGTTTGCATCCCCACGGCACGGCACGGCACGGGGCTGGGGGGGGGGGGGGGGAAGAGGGTCGCAGACCAGAAGGGGGGGAGAGAAGATTTATGTATGTTATTATATGCGGTGCAGTGCGGTTACAGGGACGATAGAATGGAATTCATCCGTGGCAATCAATTATTGGAGGGCTATTATTTGTGCTTTACAAGCCCAACCGGTTCTAAGGTTTTCTCATCTCCAAAACTTAGGTCATGGAACATGGCTACCTGTGGATTTATGTAATTCTTTTCATTCTTTGCATGTCAGGCAAAGTAGGGTCTCTGTTGCTTCTTAGTGAGGTATCCCTGTAGCATAGGGTTGGATCAACTGGCTGATATGTTCTCTTTCTGTTTTTTATAAATGCGTTTTCTAGTGTCTAGGATTTATAGACATTGTACCCCAATCTGTTGTGCATAAGACGTGTAAATCAATTTTTTTTTTATGTTGTGCATGTAACATAGTTTTGGCAAACATATTCTGGGAAGGAAGTAATATCTATACTTCAAAAGAGTGGTTGTGAAACCTTTTGTCATTTTTTTGTCCTTTCAGGGTTTGCTTTCAGATATCAGACGGTTCTTCTTTTGGCGTTCGGGAATTTCTTGAGGATTTCCTTAGCAAGTGGAGATTTGTAGATGAAAGATGCTATGTTCTTGTTGATGCAGAAGCAAATGTAGATTGTATCCCAAGACATGACAGGCGTTTTATTCTAGGAGTTGATGAATATTTTGAAGTTGTCGAGGTCTATGCCATGACTGTTCTTGCAACAGTTATAAATGATTTTAAATTTGCCATCTCATTTGTTGAGAAAGCTGCACTACCTGAGGAAAAACGACAGGTATTTTATATTGTCATAGATCTAAGTTGGAGTCACCCTTTATTGGCATGAACTGTGTTTTCATGACTTTTGATATCATTGTCAGACTAAGCTATAGAATTCAAGTATAAATGAGAATTACCATTTTTTAGAGTGACTGATACTATTCCTATGGTTCATGATTTGCTGTTGACTCTTTTCTCACATAAGATTTGGCTCATTAACTATAAGGACATGCTTTTCAGTAGAAAGCCTTCACCAAACATTATATGTTAATGTTGAACTGTTCTTGTGGGATGTGCAATAACTATTTGATATAGTCAACCTTAGACTACAAAGGGTAGGTAGCGATTTAAGGGCTAAAATATTATGCTTCATTTGTTTCATTGTTCTCCTCTTCTTTTGGGGGTTAACTGATGGTATTTCTTCCGGTCATTTTAAAGTTTCACATTCAAAAACTTCCATCATGTAAACATGTGGAGTTGGTTATCTGAAAAGTTCAGTATTTGTGCATGTTAACATTATTTTCAAACTTTGACAATTTTTTGGACCCACGGGCACATACATGTACGAGCTTACCAGTCATTTTCTAGTTTTACTTTATCGATTTCCTTTCTTTTGTGAAACTCATTAATCATTATTTCTTCCTATCATTTCATGGAAAGTATTTCTTTGTGGGGTCTTGGATACCTTCTGGATACTTGCACCATGCCTTTATTGAAATTTATATGTAGTTGTATAACAAAGAATCATGTCACAAAGTTTTACTCACATTTCCCCCCTTCGTTTGTAGAAATACAAACATATAACAGAACATGTTCCATGTTACTATTTATTTTAAACATTTATCAAAAGCTACATTTCTCAGTTTGATTTTATGGTTAAGTGAGAAAACCCTTCGTCGATTTATCTAGAAGCCTAAATCTTGATAAACTTTTATGAATTGCCTTTATTGCCTTTTTGGTGGCATTTGAAAAGTTTTTTTTTTCCTTTCACAATCTATTTTTTTTTCTTTGATAAGTAAATAATTGTATTGATAGAATAGGCCAAGTCCAAGTACACAAGATGGATACAAGAAGTCAAGACCTAACTAGGTCGTAGAATGATTGTTTGCTACAAGGAAATCGTGAAGATGGAGGCCATTGAAATCTACAGCTATGGCCCATAAAAATAAAGTACTAAAAAAGAAAGAAACTAGCTCCTCCAGTGTCCGTTCCTTATCTTCAAAAATTTGATCGTTTCGCTCACGCCAAATGCACCACAAGATGCAAAAAAGTACCATCTTCCAAACTTGTATGATGGGAGTAGATCCACCAAGTGATGGCCAACAAGCCAATAAGTCTAATACTGAGGCTGGCATGACTCAGTACAAACCTACTTGGTTGAAAACTTTAATCCACAGTTGTCTAGCTATCTCACAATGTAGTAAGAGGTGATTCATAGATTCTCCAGATTTCTTACATATGCAACACCAATCTGTGATTATAAAACGGCGCTTTCTCAAATTATCAATAGTTAAAATCTTACTCAGGGCAGCTATCCAAGAGAAGAAAAGGGTTTTGGAGGGTGCCTTATTCCTCCAAATTTTTCTCCAAGGAAAGTGAGTGTTTGTTGAGGGCATTAATGTTTTGTAATAGGACTGAACTGAGAAAATGCCCTTACCTGTCAAGTTCCACCAAAGCTTGTCATCTCCCCTCCCAATCAACCTCGTAGAGTAGATATGAGTAAAAAAGGCCTCAAAGCTGTCAACTTCCCAATCTTGAGCCGCTCTGCTAAATGTTACATTCTACTGAATCTGATCACCCAAGCGAATCATAATGTTAGCCACAGAAGCTTCTTTATCAGAAGCCAGACATTAAACAGAAGGATAAGCATCCTTGAGAGCTTCCTTACCACACCACTTGTCTCTCCAAAATTTTATTCTCAAACCCTCACCTAGAACAAGTTTCTTATGGTGATGGAAGGTCCCCTAACCTTGTCTGATGTGTTTCCATAACCCCACTTCTTGTGCCCCAACCACCTCTCTAGAGCACGACTGCCCCCACAAGCCTCCATGTTTACATTCAACTACCAATTTCCAAAAAGCGTTTGGTTCCAAATTATATCTCCATAACCATTTACCAAGGAGGGCCTGGTTGAAAAGTCTTATGTTTTTTATGTCCAAACCACCAGATGTTAACGGCCTGCACACCTTATTCTACCTAATAAGATGGAGCTTGTTTTCTTCCCCCATCCCACTCCTTAAGAAGTCTCGATAGAGTTTTTCAATCCTCTTTGCCACAAAAGCAGGAATGGAGCAGGAATGGGAAACAGGGACAAAAAATATGTAGGTAAGTTGGATAGGGTACTCTTGATGAGAGTAACCCGACCACCTTTAGAAAGGTACAATCTCTTTCAACCTGCCAGTCTTCTTTCAATCTTTTCTATCAGTGGATCCCATATCACTATAGCTCATGAAGATGTCCCCAAAGGTAACCCCAAGTACTTCATCGGAAGCGAGGCAACTTTACATCCCAGAGTATTTGCCAAAATATGAGGGTTTGTGACATTCCCAATTGGCACTAGTTCTGATTTCTCAAAGTTGACTCTCAATTTTGATGCAGCCTCAAAACACAAGAGAAGTGCCTTCAGCACCCTGAGTTGGTTATGATCAGGCTCACAAAATATTAAAGTGTCATCTGCAAAAAGTAAGTGTGAGATAGAAATAGAGTCTCTGGAGGGATCACCCACAGAAAAACCCCTCATGAAACCATTATGGACCATAGCCTCCAACATCCTACTTAGTGCCTCCATGATGATAACAAAAAGAAGAGGAGATAGAGAATCTCCTTACCTTAGACCCCAAAAACCAGCCGGGCTACCATTTATCAAAACTGAGAATTTTGCTGTAGAGATGCACCATCTAATCCATTTACACCATCTTTCTTTAAAACCACATCTCTTCAACAAAAAGAGTAGGAAATCCCAGTTGACATGGTCATATACTTTCTCCATGTGTAGCTTGCAGATGATCCCTGCTACACCCGCCTTAAGTCGCTATCCAGGCATTCATTAGCTATAAGAATTGAATCTAAGATCTGACGACCTTTCACAAAGGCATTTTGTGGCTTTGAGATGATTTTACCTAAAGCCTCCCTCAACCGGTTTGCAAGAACTTTGGAGATGATTTTGTAGACTTCATTTATTAGGCTAATGGGTCTAAAGTCTTGTACCTTAAACGCACCACTTTTCTTTGGAATCAAAGCAATGAAAGTGGTGTTAAGACTTTTTTCAAATTTGCCTTCCAGGAACAATTCCTGAAATACCTTTATAATGTCCGCTTTCACAATCTCCCAACAAGTTTGGAAAAAACCCATCGAGAAACCATCTGGTCCTGGTGCCTTATCACTTGTCATTTTCCTTGCAACCTTAAAGATCTCGGTCTCCTCAAAAGGTCTCTCTAACCAAGAAGCTGTCTTTGGTTCAATTGAGTCAAATGCAAGTTCATCCGGTTTTGGTCTCCATCCCTCTTGTTCTGTAAACATCTGTTCATAGAAATCCACTACGTGATCCTTTATAGCAGAAAGCTCTGTGTACTCTACACCATTGATGTTAAGCAAATTAATGGTGTTATATCTCCTGTGAGAGTTAGCCACCCTATGAAAAAATGTTGTGCAACGATCTCCTTCCTTAAGCTATATAGCTCTTGACTTCTGTCGCCACGAGATCTCCTCAAGAGAGAGTGCTCTTTCCAACTCAGAAACCAGCTTAGACTTGCAATTAGTTTCCTCTTGGGTAAGGGCTCTAGCCTTGAAAATTCTTTCAAGACCTTGAAGTTATTCCTTCAGATTTTTCTTGCATTCCCCTGTCCCCGAAAGATTGTAGATTCCAAAGTTTTAGATCAAGTTTGAGTGCTTTCAATTTCCCTGCAAGAACAAAGGATGGTGTGCCTTGAAAATGATAAGTGGACCACCGGTTTCTATCCATGTCCACAAAGCCTTCGGACTTGAGTTACATGTTTTCAAACTTAAAATAACGGCGCCCATTTTGTATGCCACTGCCGTCCAACAAGGTAGGAAAATGATCCAAGTAAAGGCGAGGCAATCTCCTTTGGCACACCTTGGGATAATGAGATTCCCACTCTGACGAGATGAGAAATCTATCCAACTTAGACCACGTACGGTTGTTGGACCATGTGAAAGAGCCACCTATAAGGGGAAGATCCACCAAGTTTAAGTCGAATATGCATGAAGAAAAATCTGCCATAGCAGGGCGTAGTCGACCATCTCCAGTTCTCTCACTAGGGAACCTAGTAATGTTAAAATCTCCGCCAATACACCAGGGGAGGTCCCACTAACTATGTAAAGCAACAAGTTCATCCCATAAAATGCTTCGGAGGCTATCAGCATTAGGCCCATAGACACCTACGAAAACCCATAAAAAGTTATCCACCACAGTTCTAAAAGAGACGGCCACAGAATATTCCCGGACAAAAAATCAACTTTCTCCAACATTCTTTTATCCCACATCAACAGAATTCCACCCGATGCCCCTTTCGAAGCCAAATACACCCAATCAACATAAATACAACTCCACACGCTTCTCACTACGTTTTTAGAAATCTTTTTCAATTTTGTTTCTTGCAGACAAACTACATCCGCCTTCCACACCCTGAGTAAATTATTGATACGCCTGCACTTATTAGTATCATTCAACCCCCTCACAAAATGAAGGGAATGAAGGGATTTTATACTTTTTGATTGGCACCGGTTGTCCAGGATTAGCGTCTGGACTAAGCACAGGCTCTTGGTAAGGAGTTTTGTTGCAAGTGCATCTCGGATAATTCAAGGGTAAAATCCCCCCGTCCGATGGCTCCTAAAGATTGTTTGCACCTAAGGGGATTAGGGATTTCATACTATCCTTATTATTACATTTATAGTATAAAATAGCTATTTTATACTGTCTTTTTAAGCAAGGCCAGGTTGTAATTGGGGTGATATTTCCTAGTCTTGGTGATTACTGTGTGTTTCATGAGTGAGTTGATATACATTCTTGATGGAAATTCAAATAATATTATTTCATTTCCATGTTTTTCCAGATGGCTGAAAACATCAGATTGTTTTATCAATTGATTAAAAAAAAAAAATTAGTTCTTATATTTTCCCATGTCTTTTATTATAGGTACTTCTGAGGAAATTACATTCCCTTCATTCTACTAAAGCCACCAGCTTGTCAAAAGGACCCTCAATTTTGCCGGGAGATAATGATGACGCTAGTTTCTCATCACTGAAAGAACTGAATGTGCCTGAGGGTTCTCAAAAAGCATTGAAAGCCAAATACCAACCTAATCAAGGAAGTGTTGCCAAACAAGCCGTTTTAAAATTTTCTGAACGGATAGAACCATGTTTCTGGTGGTTTTGTACCATCACTTTGAAGTTTGGTAATGCTCGATTGGTTGTATCAAATGGGAAAATTTTCCTGGGCTGTTTGATCTTGCTCATGTGCCATGTGGTCCGAAAGAAAAAGGCTCTTTTGAAGAGGTACTTACTATATTCTCTTCTTTCTGGTGTACATGTATGTAGGATTTCAAACTCAGATATCACAAAATATATTCCTTTTCTGCTTTTAGTTTAAAATCGTACTTGGGTTTTGGCTTGCAGCTGTCTCTCCCAAAATGAAAGTAAACTGTTTAAGATTCCCTTTCTCTAAACAAATTGTATAGCCTGTTTAAGATGACCTTTCATATTTAGTAAAGCTTATTTAATAGGTTTCTGTTATAATTATCAATGCTCTTATGCTGAAAGTTGTGACATAGCAGTTGGATATTCTCCCAATCCAAGATATTGTCTTGACTCTTCACACACACAAAAAATATATATATAACTGACTATTGCTCTGTTGAAATTGCTCAGGATGCACTGTATAGCTGAAAAAACCCTCAATAGAATTGAAGAATCTAATTCAACTGCGAAGATCAGATCGGATGATTTACAAAAATGTTTTTGTTTCAGGTTTGCTGGAAGACAAGTACTGTTCTTGAAGAGGGCCGTGACAGATTTGTGGCAGCTTGCGTTTTCATACCAAGTGAATCCTCTAGCAGCTGTTCAACCTCTCGCCGCTGCAACACGTGGAGGGCAGTGATGAGATTTACAGTAATTTCCTTTTTTAGGTCTCTCATACAGGTATAAACACACGTCTTTGATGGAACAACCTAGACTCTGAAGAGCATTTTCATACACGGTTCTTGTGTTTCATTTTTCTGGTCAAGATGCCATGAAAATGAAATCATATCCATGAACTGATACAAAGTTTCTGTTTAACGAACAGGTGCAATTCTTTGTGCAAGGTTTTGTGGCAATAAATTAGATGAATTGGGGAGTACAATTCACCATGGAATCTCATTGTTCTGCGTAAATTTTCATGGTTGTAATGAATAAACGAAGTGACAAGTTCAGTAATACATCTCCTGCAACGTCTGCTGTGTCAAGGGACTTTGCTTTCTTCTCAAGTCTCATTTTTTTTTTCCTAAGTAATAATCTTTATTGATTGAATGCAACTAGGCAAAGTTCATGTACACATGAGTATACAAAAGAGATACCCAATTACATTATAGCAAGGTGAAAAGAATTCAAAAACTCTTGAACATTCTCTCCCTTGAGTACAATAGCAGCAAACTATTGAATCAAAGAAGATACAAAAAAGCTTTAAATTCTTCTCATAATCCTCTCTTTGTTGTTGGTTGAAGTATCTCTTGTTCATTTCCATTCATAGGCACCATAATAAACATAGGGGGATTATACGCCATGTAGCAGCCATCTTCACGCATTGATGGTGTCTTTTCCAGCATGTTAGGAGGGCCACAATACTCTTGGGCCTAACCCAAGACAAACCAGCCCTCCTTAGTATTCCATCCCACATCTCCTTTGCCACATCAAAATGCAGAAAAATTTGATCAATTGTTTCCCCATTTTTCTTGCAAAAGGAATATTATTCTGCAACAATTATTTATCTTTTTCTTGAGTTGTCCGTCATTAAAATAGTCTTTATAGCTGTTGTTTAAGTGAAGAATGCAATTTTAAGGGGTGCTGGAGCTTTCCATATGGCCTTCCAAGGGAACACAATTGGTTGGTGGTCTTGCAGTACCTTGTAATAAGACTTTACTGAAAATCTTTTATTTTTTGGAGTGGTTTCACAACGTTCTATCCTTGTTTCCTCCTAAGCGTTGAGAGTAGATAAAGCTGTAAAAATCTGCTATCTCGTTAACTTCCCAATCTTGAATATTTCTGGAGAAAGTTAGGTTTCAACACATTGTGTTATTGTTGTGACACAACATGTCGAAAACTGCAGCATGTTGATTTTTTACTATGCTGAAAACTTTTGAAAAAAGTCTGACAAAGCCCTCTCTCCACACTATTTATCAAGCCAAAAGTTAATTCTTGTGCCCTTATCAACCTCAAAGTTTATTTGTGTTGCAAAGACTTTTTACCCCTTTCAGATAAACTTCCATAGGCTCACTCCATATGTCTCTAGCCTCTCCTTTTCTCCAATATCCCCATTCACACTTGTATTTCCCCACCACCACCATTCTCCACAATGAATTATTTTCCAAGTGAAATCGTCACAATCACTTTCCTAAAAGTGCTTTATTAAAAGTGATCAAATTACACACCCCAAACCATCTATTTCCTTTAGGTTACACACTTTTGGCCATCTTACAAAGTGAAATTTGTGTTCCTCCCCCTCCCCCTCCCCCAAAGAATTCTCTCGAGAGTTCTCTATTCGATTAGCCACCTCCACTGGTAGAGGAAAAAACGAGAGATAATAGGTAGAGAGATTGGATAGGGTACTTTTAATGAGGGTTATTCTCCTCCCCTTTGATAAATATAGCCGCTTCCATCCCGCCAACCATTTATTCACCTTGTCTACAACACTATCCCAAATAGATGTTGCCTTAAATGAAGCTCTCAAGGAGAGTCCAAGGTACTTCATAGGAAGGGTATCCACCTTACACCCCAACAACTCTGTTAGACGATTGATATCTGCCACCTCCACTATTGGAATCAATTTCGACTTTTTCAAATTTATTTTAAGGCCCGAGACTGTCTCAAAACACAACAGTACAACTCGTAAAACTTGGATTTGGCTGCTAGCCACATCACAAAAAAATAATATATCATCTGCATACAATAAGTGAGTTATGGATAAGTCATCACTATTATTTCCCATTGCAAAACCAACAATAAGTGGGTTATGGATAAGTCATCACTATTATTTCCCATTGCAAAACCAACAAGAAAGCTACTCTAGGCAGCAACATCCACCATTTGATGCAACGCCTCCATTATTAAGACGAACAAAAATGGAGACAATGGATCCCCTTGTCTCAAATCCTTCGAGCTCAAAAAAAATCCACAAGGTTTTCTATTCACTAATACGGAGAAGCGAACAGTCGAAATACAATGGTGAATCCAACCACATCATCTTGCCCCAAAACCACATCGCTTCAACATATAAAGCAAGAAGTTCCAATTGATGTGGTCATAAAGCCTTCTCCATATCCAATTTGCATAGGAATAGCATCCCTTAACCGACTATCTAAGCACTCATTTGCTATCAACACTGCATTCAAAATTTGGTGGCCTTGAACAAATGCATTTTATGGTTTGGAGATTATTTTATCCATCACCATCTTCATACGACTTGCGAGCACTTTCGATATTATTTTATACATCCCTCCAACCAAACTTATTGGATGAAAATCCTTCAACTTCAATGCACCTGCCATCTTAGGGATTAAAGCGATTAAGGTGGTGTTAATAGATTTCTCAAATTTTTGACTCTGGTGAAACTCATGGAAAACATGCATCACGTCCTCATTCACCACGTCCCAACTCTCTTGGAAGAAGGTCATAGTGAAACCATTGGCCCTAGAGCATTGTCTTTACCCATTGTGCGCACCACTTAATCCACTTCAACTTCCTCAAACGGTCTCTACAGCTAGCTTGCAACACTATCATCTAGGTGCTCAAAAGCCAAGCCATCCAACTTTGGCCACCACTCCACCATCTCTTTTAGAAGCTCTTCATAATAACACACAATATGTTGTTGAATCTCTTTTTGGGCTTGATACACTATATTACCTATTTAGATAGCCTCAATAACATTGTTGCGCCTATGTGAGTTGACCATTTTGTGGAAAAACTTTGTATATTTATCACCTTCCTCCAACCACGCCACCCTAGATTCTTGTCTCCAAGATATTTCTTCCAAAAGTAATACTCGCTCTAATTCCATCACCACCATAGCTTTTCTCGAGGAAGAGGCTTCATTACCCCCCCTCCCCCCTAGCTGCTACCGTCTTCAATTGAGTTCAGCTTCTTTTAAAGAAAGCGCTTTTGCTCATCTATATGCTAAAACACCTCTTTATTCTACATCCTCAGATCTAACTTTAATGCTTTAAATTTATTGATTGCTATGAAACTCGAAGAGCCTTGGAAAGAATAAGAAGTCCACCAGTTCCGCACTCTTTCCTCAAAATCAGCCGCTTGAAGCCACATGTTTTTGAATTTAAAATTACTTTTACCTCTATGGATGCCGCCACAATCTAATAAAATTGGAAAATGGTTTGAGCACACTCGCAGTAATCTCTTCTGGCATAACTCTGGAAACTGAGTCTTTCATGAGGAGGAGATTAGAAATATATCCAACCGTGAGCTCCCTCTACTATTAGATCACGTATAGGGCCCCTTATTAAGGGAATATCAATCAAATTAAGATAAAAAAAAATCAACTCTTCACGTATAGGGCCCCTTATTAAGGGAATATCAATCAAATTAAGATAAAAAAAAATCAACTTTGAGAAATTCTCCATTGTCCTTGTTGTAGTTAAGGCCCATTCTTTCTCACTGGGGAATCGAACAATATTAAAGTTCCCACACACAACCTAATGTGTTTCCCATAAAGAATACACCCCTGCTAACTCCTCCCACAACGACCTTCTCTCTCTACTATTTTTAGGCCCATACACTCCTGCCAAAGCTCACTCCCACCCATTCTCAATAGTTTTTAACATTACGACAATGGAATGGCTCCTTGTGCACACCTCTATTACTTCAACCACTCTTTTATCTCACATTAGCAACACTCCACCTAAGGCTCCTAATGAGGTTAAAAAGCTCCAACCCACAAAGGCACAACCCCATAGGCCACGAATGATACTTCTATTAACAAAAGGTAAATTGGTTTATTGAATACATACAATATCGACTTTCCAACTACGGAGAAGGGATTGGATGCGAAATCGCTTATTAAGCTCATTGATCCCCCTCACATTCCACGATAGCAATCTAGGTTTTATTAAAAACACAACTCTCTCGACCTTTCACCATTTCTCGTCCAACATTACCCTCCTTATCATAATTGATGGAACGTGTCAATTTTCTTAGTTCTCAATCCTGTTTTATTACTGCATTTGTTGATGTTTTATTTGCTTCCAAAGCCACCAAGAGAGTCTTAAATTGCTCCTCATATCTTTCAACAAAAATCCCTAGTCATGGCTGAAGATCTGTCACCTTACTCAACACCCAATCTGAAGGTTTAGGATCAGACTGCAAAGGTGGAGGAATGGTACATAGAGGGATGGGGCTTCTCGAAGCATTCTGCCCACCCTCTGTCTCGACCACCCGAAGCTCTCTAGTTACTTCCTTGGTATATTCCTCGAGAGCACCCCCCATCTCATAGGACCAGCTCTTTCGAGGGGACTTCCCCCTCTGTGAGGCCAACCTATACCTATGGCGAAACTTGCGATCTCCCCTTCCTCAACTTCCTTCCAGTGAGAAGTAACTTCTCAAGTCTCATTAGCATTGTTTAATTTTATACTTTTTTCTATGCGCATTACAAAATGCATCAAATTTATTTTCCAAAGTTAGGTGCATGGTCTACCATAGGGAGATACCTTAGCCCTAAAAATATACACTAAAATAAATATAAATTGATGTGGTATGTCAGACTGAGAAATTGCTTTTATTGAAAAGTGAATTTAACGTATCTCTTGAATTCACGAGTTTGTGAGTTTATTTTTTATATAATATTTTCTTTATTATATTAAAGTTATAGATGGTTTGTTGGAGCGAGAACTTTTGTTCTTTTAACCATCTTTGCTACATGATCCGCTTTCTTCCTTGGGCCTTTTGACTCTCGATCTGTTGCATACACAACAAGAAATTCCTTGACAAAATATTAACAAATTTCAAATTTTATAGGTTTGTGGAGGAGATGGCGCTATAATGTTATAATGGTGTTCAGTGTGGCTTTTTAAAATACTTAGGAAAATATTAAATGTATTTAAGAAAAATTAAAAAAAAAATTGTTTCTCACCAGTTATTGATATAGTGAAAATCATAAAATTTGAAATTGAAGAAAACTAACCCAATGAGTGTTCTAAATAAAAGGGTAAATATATTTAATACTACTCAAAGAGTAAAGCCGCTCTTTACAAGCTTGGCACTTAATATTCTTTGAATAATGTTACTCATCATTTTAATTTTTATTATTTTCTTATATTTTATGATGTGATATTAGATAATTAGAGATTGTTTATTATATTTATTTATGAGTTTATTATTTAATGTCGCATCATAAAATAATTGAGAAGACTGTAAAAAAAATTAATGATAAATAGATTTATTCATAGTCTTCTATTGACACATCAATCCTTACTTCAAAATATATTGATATTTTGTCTTTTATCAATGTAATTAATCCCACTTTCATTCAAATTGGATTGTTACAAATTTGCATCTTCAATTCTATTTTGCGGTATAAAGTCAGGAGCTTCGTTCTACCAAACTACAGTTTCTTCAATAAACCTTCAATGAAATGCAAGAGTGAAGAAGAGTTTCTCTTCTATCTCTTCCAGCAGTGCAAGTTTATAGGACTCAAATTAAGTGGCGTCTTTCACGCCAAATTTGCATATTGCATGACTTAAGGGTGGAGGATTCTTTATTCCTATAATTGAGATAAAAAAAAAAAATATTGGATGATAGAATTAGTTTTTTTTTTTTTTTTCCTTTCATAAGAAATGCTTTAGTTATAAGCAGATAAAAAATTTATGTGCAATTACTTTTATATATTTTTTTTTTATATATTCCACTATTATAATTAGTTGCATCATTTTTTAATATAAAATAGATATTTAGACAATCATATCAATAAAATATAAAAAGAGTACCTAAAAATATCATATATCATATTTTTTTAAAAAAAATTATAAATTAATATGACTTGACATATTACGTAATCTATTTTTATAATCTTTTATATATTCTACACGATGGAAGATTAAAGATATTCTTTATATTTATTTAAATATTATTATCTATTGAGAATTGAGATAGTATGCGACTATATCAAAAAGGAAAATTTTATACACTATATTTTTATCTCACTTTTATTTTATCAAGTAAGATGTTAGAGAATTAGTAGTAAATTCATTATTTTTTTTTAAAGTATAAATTTGTATACATATTAAAATATTTTCGTCATATTTGATCAATAAATATTTTTGATGGATCACTATTTAAAAATCAAACAAATAATAATTTTATTCTCTTCGCTCCATTTTCTTTTGATCAAATATAATAAAAATATTTTGTTATGCGTGCATATTTGTACTTTTTAAAGAAAAAATTTGATAGATCTATTGCTAGTATTTTTATACATTCATCATCATTGTAAGGAAAACTCTATATACTATATTATAATCTTATTTTTATTCTATTAAATAAGATATAATATATTTATTATTATTATATAAAAATTTATTATATACTTTTTTATCATTTAATGATAATTAATATGACATTTTATTTAGTGGGATAAGAGTGAGATGATAGTCCAGTTATTTACTCTCATTGTAATGCTTTGTAATAATGATCACATCTTATTTCGTAAGATGAAAATAAGATGTTATTGTAGTGTATATCGTTATTTTATTAAAAATATTAAATTATTTTAATTAAATTGAGAATTATACTAATTATTTGACCCGTCTCCTCCGAGTTCGAACCCCTTTTCTTCGTGTACTCAAGCATCAAACTCTATCTTCGTGAACTCCCGACACGGATCAAACTCCCTTCACTTGCCGTTCGGTACCGTCCATGTTGTACCGACTGTAAGTACAAAAAAGGGTATGATAGCGTCTTGCGGAGCAAGTTTGGTTTCTCCCAGAGAAGGTATTCGAAGATTTGCGATGGAAAATCAAGCTCGGAACAAGGTTTATGTACATTATAACCATACCGATCCTTGCAGATCTGAAAGGTGGACTGCCAGGTACTTTCCCTGTCATTTCATCATTTTATGGATCTTTAGATGTTTCTCAGCTGAGAAATCGCCTGAAGTTTGGTTTTTTTTTTTTATTTAATTTTTTTGCCTAGGGAAAGCTACGAATTCATGCACACAAGGCCTTGGAAAGAAGTCGTCGATTTTTATTCAAATTCAGTCAACGGACGCGCATCAATATTGTCCGCATTGTTTGGGATTGAGGTGGGTTGCTATTAGATTCCGATTTGTTGCAACAGACAAAATTTGTTTTGATTGTCATTGTGGGATTATGCATTTTCGAATTCAAAGCTGGTAACTATTCCCTTTTGATTGATTGGGAGAGAATTATGCTGGTAATTGACTAATGATTATCTTATAGAAAGAGTTAGTTTATATATTTATTCTACAGAACTTTCTCCACAGACACATAATGTTCATAATGATGCTGAAATTCTAGAGGTTTCTGATAAAACTGAATTGGAGAGTGTTTCCGCTGAAGATAGGACTGGGAGATGGGCAAGATTAACATTCAAAATTGTTCTTTCATATCACGGGGGTTCTTTTGATGGCTGGCAAAAGCAGCCTGGCTTGAACACTGTCCAGGGGTAAGTTGAATTCCCTTTAACCTGCGCAATTTGGTCAAAGGTATTAGCACAGTGCAGAAATACTCCACATGCCGTTTATTTTTGGCTTTTGAGAAGAGGGCATTCCTTATTATATAACATGATGTTTAAACTTTTTTTTTTATGTGATTTTTGTTGGTCATTGCAATGCTTGTAGTTTTGCAAGTTTTTTGGGTTATAGGAACAAATGGAATCACCCCTTTTACTATACCTTTTGTATTAGGAACTCTCCTCTAAAGTGGTGGTTTTCTGCCTTTGACAAAATTCTCCATTCATTATGACGTAAAAATGCTGCCTAATTCTTTGTTTTTGGGTGCTTCAATGTGCATTGCATAGAATCTTTCTTCATAAAACTTTACAATATGAATTGGAATCTGGAATCTGCTTTGCTGGCCCTCATCATTTTTATTATACTCTTTATTACAGTTGTTTACTTTTGACAGTGTAATAGAAAGATCTCTTGCTAAATTTGTTGATGAGAAGAAAGTTCAACTGCTGAAAGACAAAGGTTTAGCCGTAGAGGGCAGTGTTGTTGTTGCTGGGCGCACAGATAAGGGAGTCACAGCTCTTCAACAAGTTTGTGCTTTTTGTATGTTATTACCTCATCTTACCTGAATGTGGCATTCTTCTTATTCAGATGTCTTAATTTTTAGTCCTTGTTATTGATACATTAGTTATTTAAAGGTTATTGTGTTGGCAGTTTGCTTCTCACACTCCAATTTCAAATTAATTTGAATTATTAAACAATTATAATGTGAAGCACTTATTAAAAAAAAAATTATTATAATGTGAAGTAGAAGCTAAGAATGGAGTTCCTACAATGTCTTCCTTAAAACATAAATTTAGTCTTAATAACCTTTTTATGATTTTCTCATACTGATTACTTGCTCGAAAATGATTGTTAATATAAGAGGAAGGGAGAATCAGAGGGAGGAACAAAGGGAATGGGGCTTCAAGGCAGCATGCCTTGGAAACTTGGTAGAATCTAAAGCTTGCAGGCTTCCACTGAGTTGTGCTTGCACTAGCAGGTTCCCTGTGAATGGGAATGCATGTTAGACATGAACTCAAAACTTTATGAGTGTAATTAGAGTAGTAATAACGAAGTTTCAGCTTGAATAGCATCATGGTTGCGTCTTGATGGTGCTTGAGATGTGCATCTCGTTGGTTGGGTTGTTTGAGGAGATGTTAAGCAATCCTAGTATGGTTTAGGGACTTTACTTATTCTTTTTTTTGCCCTTCATAGTAAGGTGGCAAGGGGGCTATGGGATGAGGTTTTTAGCAGGACTGGACTCACATGGATGCTGCCTAGTAGGGTGGTGGATCTTCGTGCATGTTAGAGAGGCCTTACCTACATTCTATGGCTATATGGAGAATGGTTCCTTGATGCGTCATGTGTTGCATTTTGCTTTAAAGGAATGATCGGAGCTTTTTTGATAGGGATCGCTCTTTTGACGAGCTTAGAAGTTTCTTTTTTCATGCCTTGTTTCTTTGGGCTTCTGTCATTGTACTCAATGGATCTAGTCTTCATGACTTTCTTGTATAATTTTCTAGTTCCTAACTTGTAATAGGTGTTCCCTTTTGTATATTACCTGTGTATTTAGGCAATGCCTCTTTGCTTGTATAATTTTTTTTTTATTACATATCAAAAAAAAAAAAAAATTATGTGCTTTTATAGGCGGGAACCCTAGTTTGTAACGGACTTAATGTCCATGATTTTCTTCTTTTGATTGTAAACCCTATCTAGGTGTTTCACATTTATACTGCCTATGTACCTAAGCTTTGCCTATTTCTATTAATAATACATCAATGATTACCTATAAAAAGAAAAAACATTTATCTTACAAAAAAAATGATGGAAAAGTTTAGGAAGAGTTGGGGTTTAGGTTTTATGATTGTAAAGGTATTTAGATGTTTGGGAATTCAGTGTTTCTGAAAAGAAAATGGAAAGGGTAGAATTAGGAAGAAGATGTTAATGTAGATGTTATTAATACACTCTCCAAGTCATCCAGTTTTCTGAGGGGAGCATTATTAATCCATTTGTTTTTGAAGCCCTTCAAATGGAAAATACACTAGCAAGCGCATGTTGATGTAGATGTTCTCTCTTGATAAACACATTAAAGATTTTTCCTCTGTTTTTGGGGTATCAAGGTATGGCTCAGGCCTAGTATATCAATCCAAGAATTACGCCTCTTGGAGATAATGTTAGACCTTTATTGGGGATTACAAAATAATAAAAAATGAAAAGAGACTGTCATCTCTTTCATACAAATTTTCATTGCTTGTATCTATCTTTAGCTCCTAACTTATATTACGTATTCTGTTGTGTATACTTCCTGTGTACTTTGGCTACGCCTATTTACTTGATTCAATAAAACTTTTATCTTATAAAAAAACAAATTCTTGTTGAGACATTCTTTCTTTGGTAGGAATGCTTTTGATTAAATCATGTAAATCTTTGGGCAATGTTTGATAAAAACATTCTTTCTTTTGTGTTCTACATTTTTTAAGCTATTGCTATTTTGTTGATTGTTCATGAGTAGGGAGTTGGTCTTTTTTTGATTGGAAGAACTTCTTGTAGATTTTTCCCCACAAGTAGATCAATTGGTTCCGGGACTCGGGAGATTAATAATTATTTATTTTTGTCAGCTTTTCTCATTTCACTCTGATTGTTGCTGACTTTATACTTGTCATGCCTAGCTACTTGGAGAAAGGATATAAAACCTCAAGATATAGAAGAGGCCATCAACAGTGCAGGGCCGAGAAATCTTATTGTCAGATCTGTTTCTGAGGTAAAGTTTTGTTCTGATATGACACAAAACCATGATAATATTAGAAATTAAATTTGTATTTGGGATTTGATTTCTTCAGCATTTGTGGTGCTTGAAATTTGATCTTTGTTATCATTGCACATCTATCTCATTCAATACTAGTTCCACTTATATTGGGTGCTTCTTGCTGTAGGTCTCACGCGCCTTCCATCCAAATTTCTCTGCCAAATGGAGGCATTATTTTTATATCCTTCCATTTAATGATTGGGAGGGTGGGGAGCAAGGTAGTGAGAATGGGCAGGATGGTGAGAATTTTAGATGTACTGAAAATAAGGATGAGCAGAGAATTGGATGCGATAAATGCAATGTAGACACTGTTGAAGACTTAATTAATGATTACAAGGATGAGCATGAAAATGGGAAGAAACCACGAACATTCAGCATAATCAGGGTTAACCAACTTCTGCAGCAGCTAGAAGGAAAGCTATTGTCCTACAAGATATTTGCACGTGATACCAAAGCTTCAAGAAACGTGTAAGCATTAAAACTCAGGTTGTTCTTGTTTCTATGAAAGCTGGCCCTATTTGCATGCTTATAAGTCAACAGTAGTGTTGGATCACTTATTAAGAGTATCTTGCCGGATTTCTGACTGTCACATGTAGACTTCATCAGATATAGATACTGGAGAAAAATAACCTCCTAGAATTATGATCGGATCTTTTCTTATCCTGCTACATGGCCCACATGCCCTCTTGACCAGTTTATACCCATGTTTTGGGCTACCTGGACCCATTAGCAGGAATACCATGCCAATTATAGAGTGTTTAGAAGTCTTGAGGATACAGGTAAGCTAAAGAACAGAGGAAAAAATGGTTTGGTTCTTCTTTTACTGTAATGTGAACTTCATATTCTTTTGTAGAGAAAGAAGGGGGGACATAGTACCTTACTAGATTTACTGTTTACTTGGGTGGGACTTGAATCGTATCACATGATTGTATATGCATCTTCGTTTTGAAATGGTGTAGGTTCATAACATTTGATTCTCTGTGCAATGAAAGAACATGTATAGGATTGCATCCGTAACCTGATGCTGTCTTTGCCAAACTAAATTTGTTGACTTATTGTTTAATTCCTCTTTGTATAATGTTATTGTATAAGCTTTAGAAGTCCCTCTTTTTTGTTAGTGCACCTGACCTGATCTGAGTTTTTCAGGACTAACTTATAAAAAATAACGATAAAAAACTCTGCACTCAAAATAATTGAACAGATTGTATAGAATTGCTAGCTTGTTTTCATCTTAGTTTCCATCATTTTACCTTCTATTTCAGTGGTCCTCCAACACAGTGTTTTGTCTACCATGCTCGAGCTGCAGAAGCCCGGCTACCATGCTCTGTAAGTTTTTCCTACTTTGCCTTTTGCAATTGTATTTTCCTTTGAAAATTGTTTTGACAGAAATGCCAATGTTATACAAAAAGGCAAAAGCACAATCCAAGCAGAAAGTTTCCATTGAATCTTATTTACCATTTTCTTGTCATTTTAATGTTGTTAGAGAAAGAGTGGAAAAGAAAAATACAAAACAGTGTGGCCGCTGGGTTGAAGAGCTTTAAGTACATGGTTATTATTCCAGTATGATGCAGAATAGAAGCATTCCAAATCACTACTTTAGCAGAACTTGAAATACATTTTTGCCTGCCTACTCTGTATCTAATGTTTTTATGCAAGCGTTGGTGTTTATTTTTTAATTGTCTTAAGATTTTCTACTTTTTGTTCTTATTTTTTTCTCTTAGCTTTCATTTTTTTTTTCATTTCAGTTCTATGTCAAGTTTGTATTCTGCGCTTCAAATGTATCTCTTGGCTTTTTTCATCGTTAGTGGGAATCTGATACTCCCATTAAATGAGAGGACTTGGATTTCTCCGTAATTTTGTCGCTTCTGGACTTGGTTGTGACATTTTAACCACTACACCAAATTTAGACATTTAAGTTGCTTGTACTGTTGTATTTTTGTAGGATCATGGGGAAGGAAGAAAGGTTATGTGTGTGGAGCTGGTCGCTAACCGCTTCTTACGCAAGGTAATTCTTTTACATTATATCATGCTTAGAAACATATGTGGCAAAGTGTCTGACATTTTTTTTTTACTGAGAGGGTATCATAATTTCCTGTCATTGATTTCCTTTCCCATCATACTCTTAAGGATCTGTTAAAAAACTTCCAATGATAACCTGAAATAAACATGTCAGACACCTCAACATTGCTTTAAGCTGACAAGTTACAGTAATGGGTAATTTTCTGGTTTAAGAAATAATTAAATCAAACGTTCAATAAAAAAAAACTAGCACTTTTTTACCCTCTTTTATGTAAAAATATGGGCTAATTGCTAAAGTTTCTAGTTTGTGAACTGATTCAAATTAAAGGTTCTAAAAAGCTTGGAGATTATTGTTACACTTTTAGGCCTGTTTCAAAATTATTCAATATTTTAGTTGAGGTCAGTTTATTAGTTGGAAGAAACTCTAGCACAAATAACAAATACCTGTAGTGAAAATGTGCCAATTCCTTGTGGTGGCCATGTTTGCTGCTTAAAGCTTAGTGAATTTTCCATGCTTACTGGTTTCTAATCAGGTCATTTACTTCTATTTTTACCCCCTTTTTCTTTCCATTTTTTTTTTAAATTAGATTTTTCTTCATACTCATATCACCATTGCCTGCCATTTTTTGGTTATCTTGCTGAATGCTGGAAGTCTTGGGGGTTTATTGCATCTCATTGTGACTGACTTGGTCGGAGGCTAACTGTAACTGTCAGATGGTTAGAGTGCTTGTGGCAACATCGGTAAGGGAAGCAGCTGCAGGTGCAGATGAGGATGCATTGATAAAGCTAATGGATGCTACTTGCAGACGTGCCACTGCTCCCCCAGCACCCCCTGATGGCCTATGTCTTGTCGGTGTAGGATATACAGAGTTTGATTCGAAGTACTGTCTCATTCCAAAGGACTGAGTTTAGTGTCATTGCCACATTGATCTAGCTTTCGATCTGGATTAGTTGATACCATACACATGCGTTTTTGGTTGTAAGGGGAATTTCCTCTCCGGTCGGCACACTGAGTCTGTATTGTAGATCTGCATAATTGTGTCTACTGCATTATCTGGCTGTTGATTTTTTTTTTTCATCGGGTGTCTGAAACAATGTCCCGACTAAATTCGGGTGTTCTTGATTTTTGTTGCTGCTAGTTGGAATCCTCCTTGGTGTACCATATTGTAGATCTGCCTGGTATTCGGCTGTTGGCTGTGCTGTTTTGTATTGCAGATTACAATTTTTTGCCACAGCAAAGCCATGGCATGGAGCAAAATTTTGGTTTCTAAGCATAGAAAGAAACTCAGCCAGTTTTATCGAGTTTACCATTATTCCTGCCTCATCAATGAACATCAAGAGAAATGTACCAAGCAGTACTTCTTGACGAGCGTCTTCTTTTTTTTTCTTTTTTTTTTTTCTGCTGCTTGGTTTTGCTTTATGAGAAAGGAAAACAGAGGGTTCTAAAACTTTTGGAAATAGAATATTTCATCCTAAAAGATGATTTGCCAGCATTACAAGGAAATTTCCAGCAGAACAGAAACAAAAATGAAATAGTACTTGTGTCATCTCTGAAGATACCTTTTCCTCCATATATAAGACTGACACCAAGCCAACTTTTCTTATTTTTCCACAAGTACTCGCACAAACTTCACAGGGATGCTGCAATAGCCTAATTCTGTTCAAAATAAAGAATTGAGTTGAAAATGAATTGAAAGATCAAAAAACCTTTATACGAGTTTTGTTTTCATAAATGTATTTTTATCAAATTATCAAAACTACTCAGGACATCATAAACATGCAGTGTGCCTAGGAAGACAACATATATTGAGTGGAAATCGCCGATCTGGTAGGCAGCGGAAGGTTTTATAATGATCTCAAAGTCTATGTATCAACGAACTAAAATTAAGCATTTTTTTTATACAATAGATTGTTAAAATTCTATGAACAATCAGGCCAGCTCTTGTCAATAATTCCAAAAGATTTGATCCCGCCGGCATTGTTTTTTGAGATATACAGTAATCAGTTTCCTGTAATTCCATTCCCTTGGACTATTAAACTCCAAAAATGCCTCTGAGCTGGACTGAAAGTCCCCTTTACCCAAAACCTCAAACACAAATGGATCTGTTAATCGTAGGGGATAATCATCCAAGTTCATTTTGTTCAAAGCAAAGTTTAAATTTCTCCCTAGTCCTTTGTCAATATATGCATCAACAAAACAACCATAAGTCACAAGATCAGGACTGATTTGTTCATGTCTCATGTGTTCAAGGCTAAGATGGAGATCCCATAACAAAGACATTCTTGAAAAAGCGAGAGACCGGATATTAAATGTGTTGAGATCAGGATGAAATCCAGCTTCAACCATTCTCACAAATTCTCTTTGCAAGCTTTTCATTTTAAAATTGGCAGCGTAGGATAGCAGCAGGAGGTTCCATAAGAGATTTCCAACATTAGTCCGAGCAAGACCCACATCTCTCAGGAACTCACCTAATTTGTAGAACTTCCTTTCCTTTATATATGCAAAAGATATTGCCCTGATTCCTTCTTTTTCTAATAAAAGTCTAGACCTTTTAAGGCGACCATACGCATTCTCCATCTCTCTCAGAGAACCAAAGATACTATAATATCTAATAAAGGCGTTACCAGTGGAAGAATCTATGATATAACCCCTTGAAACCATTTTCTTCAAAGTATTTTCCATCAATTCAAGCTGTCCTCCTTTTCCGAAGCAAGAAATAGCCAGTGAGTAAACTTCAGGTAACAAATTAAAATCTCTTGAACTTACCTGATCCACAATTTTGGCTACTTCATCAAACTGTTCCATCTTCCCATATGCATCAAATAGCTCTGAAACTATTAGAATACTTGGCACAAAAGAACTATTTATTATTTCCTCCCAAATTTCCTGTGCTTGCTGAAGAAGACCATTACCTGCATAGCATAGCATCAGAGCTGACAATGTAGAGGTGCCAGGCAGAAAACCTTCAGATTTCATCTCAAGTAAAAGCTCTTGAGCTAGATGAGGCATTCTTTTTTTACTCAAGGCTTGTACTAATGCAGTACAAGCTGCATCACTATCCTTTTGATCAAAACCTCGGTCTTGCTTCCACTGCTGGATTATCTGTTCAAAGGCACACCCAATTGTAAAAAAGGAATCCACAAAAGCCCGATCTTCAATTAGTTTTTAAATATTTCACAAACAATAATAGTCCACACGCTATCTAAACCCATCAAGAAAAGGACAAAAAAATTAAAACAATCAGCTAAGCTAATAAATATAAAAATTGTGCACTCACAAAACGGTTGTAACACAATGTCAAATTCTCGGGGGACCACTGTTTAATAGAAGCTGCTTATGAGAAGTTAAGACAGATTTGTTGAGTTGATACATGATATTTCATATGGCACTAGTGCTCACACAGCTAGATCATTTTATCATAACGAAGCACATCAAACCATTTTAACAGTTTTCACAACTGCCTGCAATGAATAAACTTCGGAAAAAAATATTCCCACTTGAGGAAAAGATTGTTGCCCACCCAAAGAAATACCAGACATAGTGGAAAAAACAAATTACAGTTACATGGAAAAACACTACAAAGCATAGTCACATGACTCCTCTTAAAGAGAAGCCCTTGAATCATTCCACAAACCAATATTTAGTTTCAAGTGATCAATGTTGATATTGTTTTTTGTTTTTGACAACATTAAATAGACTAAGAAAATGACACAAAAAAAATAGTGGAATATTATTTGTCTTCCCGCTAGTGTAGAAAGTAAAAATAAAAACCAGCAGATACAGTTGGCCATACACTTCATCATATTAAATTCCCAGCAGGGTACACACTGAAATTTATGAGGGCAAAAAATAAAAAAAAAACACATCTTAATCCCCCATATATCTTCTACAGTTTATAAGACTATAATAATCCCAGAATTACCAAGACCCAATAAAGCTTTATAGATCAGAGCTGTTCAAGCTTTCCACAAAAAAGAGAATCTTGCCATTTACTACGTGGAACATGCATACCTTGTGAGCTAAAGCTCGATTTCCTGAGTCTCTCCAACGACAGAAAACATTTGGACGAACCGTCTTCAAAGTATGCTTAAGGCGCGGAGGAGGAAGTGTAGGTCTAGCAGTGAGAAGAGACTGAATTTCCATTAGCTGAGCAAGAGAGAAGCAGTGTGAAGAGAGATGGATGTGTTGGAGAGTAAAGCAGGGCCCATTCGGCCCAATAAGACATACAATGGGTTAACCCAATATTCAAGTTTTCATGATGGGCAAGTAAAGAAGTTTTCTTCTATTATAAAATTTTGAGGGAGATTCATATACAAGTCCAAGGTGGAAAGTCATGTGATCTAATGATTTCTCCAAAGATGTTGCAAGATAATGCTCACCTAATAGTTTGAAGCATTAATGCAATAACTTGTTTATGGATCATGACAAAGCATATGCTCTAAAATAAACCTTATTACTTCAAATCTGCTGAGGCAGCAATACAAACAGCATGCGCTTTTGATGGGGGCAAAACATCTTGTAATTTTTTCATCATCTGGTGGAGCATACTCATTTTGTCCATCTCACCTGTCTGCAGCAGAGATCTTTCCAACATGCGAAACACGGCCTCACTTATATGCCTCCCTCTCTCCAACACTTGTTTGGAGCAGTCGAATGCTTCTTGCACCCTCCCGTGGGAACACAGTCCTGTCACCAAAAGATCCAATGCATGACCATGAGGACAATAGCCATTTTTTAGAAGGTAATTCCACAGATTCAAACCCAAATCAAGCCGGCTATTCTCACAGAAAATCTTCAGTAACTTAACCACTGTTCGTGTTTGGGGCACAAAATTTCTCTCAACCATCTTGTGGTATAGCTCAGAAACACCCTCAACACCATTTGACCTCATCAATCCTGAGAAAATGATATGATAGGTCATACTATCATGCTCAAAATTCTTCTCTTCCATCTCATTCATCAAAGCAGCAGCAGAATTCACATCTTTCGATCTAACAAGGGAACTCATCAAAGCATTGTAAGCCCCAGTATCAGGGTGCAAGTTCCTCAAAGTAATTTCTTCAAATAATTGCTGTGCCTTGATTGTATTTCGAACAATCCCAGCTCCATGAATCAGAGTAGTAATTGTTTCTAAAGTAGGGAAGCAATTCACCTGTTCCATTTCTTCAAAGAGTCTCAAAGCATCACCAAAGCAACCTTTCTTACAGTAAGCATCGATTCTAATATTGTAAGTTATACTATTTGGCTTAAAGCCTCTCTGAACCATTTCATGGTAGAGTAATTCTACTGCAGTAACATCACCCGTTTCCTTAAACCCCAAGAGTAAGATATTCATGGTCTTCGTATTAGGTGGAAATCGAGAATGCATCTTTAGGAACACTGACCGTGCCTCCTTCATCTGCCTCTGTGTGCAAAATGCTTTAAGTAGTACATTGAACTCATCAGTATCAAACTTCCTGCCAACAAATATATCATTCTCCATTCTCAGAAATGCATCTAGGGTATCTTCAAAAGATTGGAACTTTGCAATTTTTGACAACATGATACTCATTGACTTGATGGTAAGCAAGGAAGGATGTCTCCGTCGGATTTCTTCCATCAGTTCCCAAGCTTTATCAAAGTATCGCATCCGTGCAAGGATGTGGAGCGTTTTTTCAAAAGCATCTGCACTTGGGCAGAATTGTGAATCGTGAAGGCAAAATTTGAAGAATTCAAGTGCTTTGAGACCATTGGAGTGGGCTGCAAAGAGGCGACCCAGAACATTCTCGATAAAGGTGTTGGAAAGGACATTGAGAGGAATGTATTGGCGAAGGGTGGGATGAAGTGGTTGATTAGGAAATGGATGGTCGTTAATTATTCTTACTATGCCATTGATTCCAACTTTATCTTCTGTGGATAAATTTGGGCAATTGGATGATATGAAAGCAACACTCAGCAAAGAGCTGAGCTTCTGAGGTAAGTGAGAAATTTGGTTAGATCTCTTTTGTCTCATCCAAAGGAGCATCCTCTCTTTCTAGAGACTAAATTAGCAATAGCAACTCCACCAGCACTTGCAGTTCTATTTGCAGTGGCAATGCTTTAATGAGCTCAATACTCTGGTTGTCCAAACAAACAGGAGTGGATATAAACGTGGGAACGTGCAAGTTTAACAATTATTGGTGTAAGAAAACATGCTATAAGACCAATGGGGGACCTCGCTCATCACTATGCTCTTCTCTCTCTCTCAAATGACAAATATCCATAAAGGGTCATTAACAAGTGCAGGTGGATTCTGAGAATGGTGGTTTGGATCAGTGGGAAGAAGATAATAGAATGTACGTGTTAACCTTCTTCTCCTGTGCGCGGTTCACCAGTGCCTGGGGTAACATTCTTAGCCGGTTCTTCCTTCACGTTCTCAGCAGAAGGTCAGATGATGGGTTCGGGTATGCGCAGGGTTCGGGTCAGACGGTTCTTCCTTCACGTTCCCAAATGAACAAAACCGAAATCTCAATTTAAAAATCGTGCCAGTTTCATAAAATGCACAACGAAATGCTAAGAAAAGTTATTCCGAAAATTCAAAAAAAGAATACAATCATTCGGAGAGTGAGGAAAAGACCTGTAGAAATTTGTCAGATTCCTCGACAAAGACTGTGGAAGAAAGATGGAAGAGCAACGAGACTCGAGCTGCAACGGTGTTTTGGAAGTAGCTTCGGCGTCGATCGTCGGAGTGTAGAGACACTAGAGAATGGAGAGAAAATAACAGTATAACACACGCTGGCTCAGATGGAGGAGGAGGTGAGGGACGGCGCTGGCATAGGAGAAGACGAGAGGAAGGAGAAGATGAAGCCTAACCCTAGCACACGTGATGGACACTCTGACAGAAGGGAAGGGTCTGTCGTTGGGCTGAAGCTGAAGTACAAGGGTCTGTTATTGGGCCTGGGCTGGAAAGCATGGGTTTATTTACTTAATCTTAGTATGTTATTTGTTTGCAGTGGGTCTGAGTGTAATGGGCCGTAGGCCCTTAGTCTGTTATATTGAGTCAGTTCTGTTTACATGTTTTTGCTTTTCGTTCGCAGCAAGTCCACCCATCTTCAGACTTCAACAAGCTGAACATAAGACAAATTCTATCAGATTTAAAACCAAATATTTGATTTGATTATTATTATAATCAGAATATTTGATTTAGAGATTTACCAAATAACATCTCTATGCAATTTCTTCATAAATAAGGATCAATACTTTGTATTCATTTCTCCTTAAAGTTTTCTCTCTTATCAGGGGCGGAACTAGGACTTAATATTTGGGGGAGCGATCGATAAAATGTGATATATAAATTTTAAAAAGATGCTTATTAGTGAGAAAAGTATTACATTTCGTTGTTATCTAGCTTTTTAAACATAATAGTTTTTGAATTATTCAAGATTTTTTTTAAATCATTTGTTCTTAACTTGTTCATATTTTTTATGATTTGAAAAAAAAATTATAGATAAAAAATAAATATAAAAAATTTCTAATAATTAATAATATATCGCTGATAGATTTTTAACAATCTATATATCATAATCATACCATTAAGTTAGAGTGAGACTATTTGAGTGAATATAATTAATTAATTTTGACAATCATATAAATTTACAATTATTTTTTTTTAGAATTAAACTATTAAAATAATTATGAAATTAGGTGAGTTAAAATTTAAATTTTAATAAAATTAAAGTTAAAATAAAATTTTTATGTATATTGAGATTTAAGAGAATAATTTTAATAAAAATTTGGGAGAAAATTTTTAATTTTTTTATAATTTGAGAGATAATTATATATTATATATATGTAAATATATATACTATATAAATAATAGATCAATATTTTAGAAAGTTTTGGGGGGGCCGTAGCCCCCCAACCTTGAACGTGGGTCCGCCTCTGTCTCTTATTTTCATACTTCTCTTTTCTATTTTATAGCTCTTTATTATATCGAAAAATTTGATTGCAAACGATTTTGTACACCAATAAGTACACTCATTTAATATGATTGGTTACAAAATCAAATTTTTTGAAGAGAGCCAATAAACATATATTAGTATACAAAAATATTAAAATAATAACGAAAAGAAAAGCATAAAAAAAAAAGTACTTGGCGGGATTCCAGTCGGATCCCGACTAGGATCCCTATGTGTGAGTGTAAAACTACTCTTTTTTTAGTGGGAAAAGGAGAAGTTTAGATTTCTTGCCAAAATTCTTCTTGGCATGCCCTGTTCAAACAAAACATGATTCCTGCATTCCATACTAATTAACCATGTATATGTTGGAACGTCTGTCATGGATTTACTGCAGTACTGAACTTTATAAACTCTTAAGTACCATCCAAGATTTTTCAAACAAATAAGACAATGTTCCCCTTGAAAAAAATATATATGTATTTGAATGAAATGATTGAGTTTTTACTGCCAACTTCCTAGTTATTGCTAATATTCCATTAATCACCATCTTTGCTATATTAATATATATGTATATAATTATATTAATAATCATATGAATCACTAGTACTACAAGTATATACTATCACTATTTATCACTATACCATATCCGAACCATATCATCATCATGCATCTTAAAGTTATAATAATGATATAATAAGCTGATATTACAACTTAAACCCCAGCTTAAAATCATGTGCAAAATCATGCGCGAAAGTTCATGTATGTAGCAATGCTTGTCTTGTTATAGTATATCAAATTGTAAAATTGTTTTTAATAAAAAGTAGTTAGATCCAAAGTACTGCATCTAACCATATCAATGTACTGCTTCTTATAACTATATCAATTTGTAAATTTTAGTTTTGTGAAATCTATTTATGAACCTCCCACTAAGGACCATTTTCTTTATTTAAATTTTCTTTTGGGAGAAGAAAAACTTGTTCACATTCAGTCCCCTTTTCTATAACCTATTAAATATAGTATGGTCTTCCCAATAAAAAATAAAATGAAATAAAGAAAACAAATTATAGTTGACATTTGTATTCATGTTAATGGTAAGTATTCTTTTACAAGTACACCTTAAAAAGAGAAGGAAGTCTGGAATTTCACTAGCGTCTCTTATTAAATTGTTTATTAAATGAATATTTTCAGTATTATGCCTTGAAGATGACTCAATCTTTCACTCGTTTTAGCACGAGATTTTGAGTCTCCGTTGTGAAATAAGTAATCTTGTTCATCCGAGCCAAACGACCCAGTTCGTTTTTTTTTATTTGTTAATAGTTTTGGTAATTTTTTTAAGAAGTTAAAAAAAATTATTCTTCCAGAGTTTTGGATTTCCAAATCCAAAACCCAGATGAACAAACTTAGAAATGGGAGATTAGCCAATTAATTAGAGATTGGTTCCTTCCCTTGATAGCATAAAAAGGATCATTTTCACCATGACATTTGGTATCCATAAAAAGAGCATTTAATTGCGGAGTTTGTGAAATTAGCCAAGGTTGATGGGTTCCCTCCATCGACAACATAAAAGCCATGACAATGGAAGAAAGACATGTCCTATAGGTGAAGAAAGTGCCATATATATGGTTCCAAGTTGTTTAGATAGAGAATAGAGATGCTCAACCCGTTTGCATATGTGGTCTTTGGTGGTAGGGCACCCTAGTATGACTAACCAACATGATTCAGGTAGATGTGGTCCTTGGAAAAATAAATTGTTACCCTGGACCGCCATCATATTATGATATGGGTTTTGCTATTCATCGTCGACCCCACACACTATACATTATAATTTTTTTTCTTATACTTATTAATGTTATGATATTCGAGGCCTAGAATCAAATCTATTTTACTTTTCTTTGTATCTTGGAATTCATTTATCTATGATGATGGAGTATCCAAACTCTTTCCCGTTGTCCAAAAGAATCCATTATTGGTTAGGAAAGGTAAATGAGATCTGATCTCCTATTGATGAACAGGGTGCATGTTCTTTGAAAGAGAGCAAACTAAAGAGTGGTGCCTTTCGGCTTAGTTTAGTGACCACGCAAAAATAATTAAAGAAATCAATTAATTGCCTATATCTTAGATTATTAGTGGAAACCAGCCTTTATGTGTTTGCTTTCTTTTAAAATAATAATAGCCATTTTGAGGCTGAGTGTAGCACTGACCCAATATCCCACTCTACCAGCTTGGAGTCTTTGGCTTTCATTATAAGAACTTGCATAAAACTCACTTTGCACTAATGCTACTAAAGAAGATACAATTTGGTGCTATGTTAAGGGTCTAATGGTTGATATAAAAGTTTTAAAAATAATTTTATTTTATTTTATCATATCATTAATACATTTTCAATTCTTATAAAAAATAAAATAAACAATTTCATTTTAATTTTTTCAAATTATAAAATAAAATTAACGTTAAAAAAATATATTATAATAATAAATTTTTTAATTTTTAATTTTTATATTATATTATCTCATTTTATTTATAAAAATAAATCAAGCCAGTTGAATTTTAAATTTTGACCCGACGTCTATGGAGGCCCATCGTATTCAATACACATTGACTTGATGTTGTCAAGTCCATATATCATACGAAGATATTTTGATGTAATTTCTATATCATCTTCTTTCGTGACTCAGACGCATGACTAGCATATGCAGTACGATATCAATTATTACGAATCTAAACATTGATAAATAAAAATCTTAGAATTTGGCCGATCTAACCCGTCAAGATTTTAAAAAGTTAAATATCAATATTACATAAAATTGTAGAATATATATAAATATTATATAATTATTTTAAAAAAATAAGATTTATTATTAATTTTTTTTTATGAACTCTACATTTATTCACTTTTTAAAAAATAATTATGTAATATCTATATATTAATTTACAATTATAAATATTATTTTTCAAAATTATAACCTCAAGTAGAGGGAATTACTAAAAATGTAGCCCAATTCCCCTAGCTAAGCTTTGGAGAATTGAAATCTCATTTTAGTAGTGCTCACTCTAGCTAAGCTGATTGGTTCCTTGGAATTTATTATCTGAAAGCAAAATGATTGCTCAATACTCTTTGTAAAAGTTTAAGGACCTCATAAATCAAGTGGCCTATTTGCACCAAAAATACCAATACAAATTCAGTATAGTTTGTTTAAATAAGATGAATTAAGATAAAAGTTAAAAATTAAATAAAATATATTAGAATTATTTTTAACGTTCTATTATTTTAATATTTATAAAAATTGAATTATTTATTTTATTTTATATAAAAATATAAAAAAATTATAATAATTAAATCAAATGAGATATGTTCTTGAAAACAAACTTAAACTAATTGAAAGATGATCTTAATTGATACTTTTTGTAGTCCAAAGATAGAGCTACCACCTAGTGAAACTAGGTTGGACACATGAAAGAGAGAGGCAAGTGTAGTGTAGCAGCCTTATTCTATAAAATTAATTTATGAGGTAGCTAGAGTAACTTTTATAAGATTAAAAGAAACAATCATCTAAAATAATTAAATTAATTAATGCTATAGCCTCCACGAACCTAATGACAATATCAAATTGAGAGTATAATAATAATAATAATAATAATATAAAGTTCAATTGGAAGTCTATATGCTGAAGACCAATCATGCACCAAATGTGCTTTCAATAATATGCATAAAAATTAAAAAATATTTAGATTCTTGGCAAGCACAAATTCCAATTTAATCACCTTAATATATATGAGTATCACATTCCTTGGCAACAAGGGTGTCTTTTCTTCTACACTATTATTCTATCTCTTATTCTAATGGGCATACGAAAAATACCTATAATAATCAGTGTTGCATTACAAGAGGCGTGCAACAGGTAAATTTAAAAGGCAAATCTATCAAATTTACATATTAGATAGCAATTATCATAAAAAAAATTAAAAAAAAAAAGATTTAGTAGTCAAATCTATGTAGTGTATGAGGCCAAAATATAAAATAAAATAATAATAACTTTTTTTTTGTTTGAATAATGTTACTATGCCTATTCTATTTGACACCTCTTTTTAACATCTCATGTATTTTGATTTTTTTTTATTTTTTTATTTAATGATTAAGGAAGTAATTATTAGTGTATTGATACTTTTTAAATATTTTTTAAAAATATTTTTAAATGATAATTTTTTTAAAAATAAATTAACTGAAGCGGTCAATATTGTTAGCTAATAAAATATAGAAGAATATGTGTAGTGTGCTAGTAGGATTGGCATCAGAAAGTGTTGGTGGTTTATGCATTTTTTATTTTTTATTTATGTCTTTGTAGGCATTAGTGGGCTATTTGTATTACTTTATAAATTTGTAGGTGTTCTAGTTGTCTTCATGAAATAAATATTAGTATATTGAGAGTTGAGACCATTTTATATGGAGTAATTAGTGCTATAGATCTATATATTTTGCGATACATTCACTTTGTCATTTAAATATAAAATAAAGGATATCATCCACACAAAGAGTTGTGATTAAAAACTAGTCTATAGACAAATAAGACACGTAGATGATGACATCTACTAAGTTTAATAAAAAAATCAAATAAGATAATATCTTACGACGGTTTAGATTGAGGATGAGCTCATATTAACTTTTTTCAAATTCATTATTATATTTTTTCAAATTTTTATATAAAATATAATAAATAATTCAACATTTTCAAATTCTAATTTAATTTTTTCAAATTTCTAAATAATAATCATATTAAAAAATAATATTCTAATAATATTTTATTTAATATTTAAAATTCATCTCATCTAATCTCTCAATCCAAACCACTCTATTTCATTTAGAATTACCATAAGAAAAATTGACTTTTATGATCAATTAATTATGATAAAAATATTATTTATGATTAATTTTGACTGTAAATAATTATTTTGTTAGAATTAACTAACTGCAAATAAGCAGTTCCTTATTATAAATTTATACTTATATTATTCCAAAAAAGTAATTTATATAATTTTAAATTATGCAAGTCTCTCATATATTTTTCAAAAGGTAGGAAAAATTTATGACTCACATAAGAAAATTAATTTTTATAATGAATTCAACTTTTTTAAAAAAGAATATATAAAGTTTATGCATTATATATTATATTACTCTTGGTTCTAAACGGCGTGGAAATTGAAAGAAAAGAAAAAATAATTATTCATGATGACTTTCTTATAATACTACTCCATTACTAAAAGTAGCTATTTTCTCAATGATAATTTTATTTACTAGCCATAAAGTACATGGACATTGAGTTAAAGAAAATTCTTAAATAAACGCTTTTATTCATGAATTCTATCTTTTATGAAAAATGTTATTAGTTTCTTTCGATTTGGAATTCGATTTGAGATCTCAATTTGTAATTTTCTTTTAGTTTGCTTAATTTATAATTAAGTAAAAAATAATGTAGCATTTTTTATTATTTAAAAATAATTATTTAATTATAAAATTATAAAATTAAAAAAAAATTATAAATTAAAATCCCAAATTTGAGACCAATAGTATGGCCCATCTTTTATTTTTGTACATCCTAAAACTAAAAGGATCCTAAATTTGAACAGAATATTACAAAACAAATCATATTGTAAATGCAACACGTTGTTAGAAAGGGGGAATGCAGCATGTGCAATGATGAGCTACGGCTATCATGAGGGTGATAAACTCGATAAAATTAAAGAGATGGGAATAAAGTAGTACATTATTATTATTTATTTTTTTTTAAATTCAGGTAAAGTCACACCAACCAATTACAAACAAAATTTATTCGAGGTGGTTCAATCATTCATAAAGTATGGAAAAGAAAACAACTTTATTTGAGTATTAAGAAACTAAAAAGAAAAATAATAAATTATAACCACACTAATTGTAGTTAATTTTAATTATTAATTTGTTATAATTACTCCTAAATTATTAATATATATATTATGAATGTTGTCGACATGTTACATGTGGTTCAATAAAAGAAAGAAATATTGTTGGAGTTCAAATTCCTTCTTTGACCCGAATAAAGTTCAAATTCAACTTGAGTTCTTATTTCTTGGTGGGAGTAATAAATTTGCCATCAATGTTAAAAAAATATCTGTATTTCATAGATCGGAGGTGAGTTTTAGAGAAATGCTATACACCATTCGTTTTGTTATCATCCTTAATTACATTATTCTCTAATATAGTATATTATGATTAGAAAATAATTTATTATTTATTAATTATTATCCGATCATTGAATACATGGTGAGGGAATGGAGATTAATCTCTAATTGGATGTTGTAGTTTTCCCAAATGTTGATGGCTTGGAGTTCCCTATCTTTGAAGAAAAGGAGAGGTATGGGGATTTTTTATATAGAGAAGAGAGGACCTACCTAGGGTAGGTGCCCGAACACGATTTCTATCTTTCTACCGTCTTTTGGAATTTCATTCAAAGAACCAAGAACTGATAGAATTGTTGATGTCACCGCACCGAGAAAGAAGAGTGGAATTAATGATTTGAAAAAGAGGGCTAGGTCTAGCCAAGGATTGAGTCCTTTTCTTTTGGATCTGCTACTCGACCCGTATTCTAGGTTTGCCTAGCGCTTCCATCGAAAGCTTATACCTGTTGACTTTGAAGCCAATTGCCATCCTCCCGCATCCCGTTCTTCGATTTCTGATTCATATGCATCTCAAGACTGACCAAGCAAGGGTTAACGTTGTGTAGTCGGGAATAGAGTTGCCGGTAACCTTTGGCTAATAGCTAGCCTAAGACAAGAGGCAATAAAGCAGAGCTAGCGAAGGGGGACCAAAAGCAGGTTTAAGCGCGCTCTGAAACAAAGGAGGCAGATTCGTGAATGAAGTGAGATCTTGGAACAAGGGCAGTGGTTGGGGGAGATGCTTTATGGAGATCAATAGGTAAAGTCCAAGCATCTAAAACTCGCCTTGTCACGGCTCCCGACCTGCAGGCACTACGCATTCCTGGCTCGGCCCCGTCCGTCCGACGCTCAGTCAATTTGAGATAGTTTCCAATCCCTGACGGTACGGAATTCAACCTAAGTAGGTGCGAAAGTGATCTCTATTCCTCATTGCATTCAGCGCGGCCTGTTGTCTGTAGGGCCTCCTCTCCCTCCTGGCCAACCTTGCTCTACTGCATTCATTTTCATCGGATCTGATATGCGTGCATACCCGTTGACGTTGGTTCAGTGTTCTTCTCTTGTCCTATTCTCCCATACCAGGCCGGAGTAGGGATCTGAGTGAGACTTAGGAGTTAAATTGAATTGTGAATAATAATATTTTATAGATTTCATTGAGATAAATTTACCTTTTTTAGATTAATATGAATTGAAAAATGCTTTTCATTCCAAAAATTTCTCAACATTTTTTCCCAAATTTATTTATTTTTACTTAATGATTAAATAAATATTTTTAAATGATGGTGTAATCTTTTTTAAAAATATATATTTAAACATATAAAAAAATGAATGAAATAAAATTTGAAAAAAGAAACAAATAATTTTACACTATTCGATATATGTAGCATCATATGAATTTAATTTTTTAAGTTGAAATGTATGAAATAAGTTGAGATGAGTTTAACTTTTTTATAAAAAGTAGTGAATTCCATTAGTAGTTTGAGATGAATTGAATTTAGTTCAACAACCAAATACAAAAAAAAAAAAAAAGATGATGGATAAAATATTTCTTTTAAGAGTTAGTTTTATATTCTAATGGTGATATGAACATTTTCAATAATAAAAGGCAACTTTATATAGATACTTACTAATTTAATTAAGAGCACCTTCAAGTCGTCGAATTTGAAGATTACTTCGAGTTCTCATAATATTTATTGAATATTTATTTATTTTAAAAAAATAACACAGTTAACTCGAAATACTATATGAGAATCTATTTTATATATCTATCTCTCTCTTTTATTTTAGTTTGTCAATTTCGATAAATAAAATTGTATCAATTTTTAAAATATATGATTGCTTTTGATGTAATTTACTTATAAGGATTAAATTGGAATTTAGAGTCATATTTTATGATATGCATTTGCATTTATTAGTGCTCTTGTCTTCCTTTTACGTTTAAACATTGAACAAGATCTCATTCCAACACTCCATTACTTACAATCAAGCAAGTTTGGCTTTATTTACTTACATTGAATTAAGATCCAATCAATCTACTCCTTCATTCATATTTATTATAGAATAAGAGTCGTTTTATATGCACTTAAAATTTTACGTACAACATTATAAGTATTGAGTAAAAGATTAATTTTATTATTATTTTATTATTTAAATTTTGATCTTCAAATTTCATAATCTTCAATATATCAGTAACTGATATGTCGTAATTAAGAACTGTTAAGAACATTTGATTTTTCTCATATGATGCACACAAAGAAATAATACACAACAATTGGATACACCAAAAACTAATCTTTGAGGCCAATTTTAAGAGGAGAATGAAAAAATAAAGGGTACAACCTAATTATTATTTATTTATTTATTATTAAAAGTGTATTTATTTTATTATTATTTTATTTTAAGTATTTTTTAATATTCTTAATTATCAAAATAAATATAAAAAAATATAACTTTACTGATAATTACATTTTTAATATAAACTTTATATATTTTATATAACTTTATATAAAATATAATATAAAAAGCGAAGCGTTCTAGGCAATTTTATGACAGGAAACTCTTTAGTTTATTTATATTCTCAGAAACCACAGGCGTTGGAGACCAGAGAAGGATGGCTGAAAGCCTATAAGGTTTCCCTGTCTCTCTCTCTCTCTCTCTCTGTCACTCTCTCTCTCTATTTAGGAAGAAAAGGATAATCTGTACTGCACTTGCCTCTGCATCGCTCTTCTAATTGAACTCAAGACTCTCTCTTTCTGATGATATATATGTCTGTTCTAAACCTCAACGTTTCCTAGACGTGAGAAGAATCAGAACTCTATCACTCTTTCTTTTCTCTAGTAAAAGTTTCTTTTAACCCGGGTTTTATTGAGCAGAGAGTTGAGTTCTTGGTGATACCCAGTTGCTAATTTTCCCGGAAAATGGAGAATTTCCCAGGAAAAAAGAGACCCACCATCAATCTTTCCCTTTTCACCACTCTGTCAGAATCATTTTCCGTCGATAAGTCTCCGAATCCCTCCAAATCTCCCAGAAATTTCCAGGGTGGCGTGGTTGGGCTTGGCATAGTGGCCGCCATGACCGATTTGAGCTCCAAAACTCCTGAGAATTTAGCGGTGGTATCGCCTAAATCGACACCGATCCCAATCGTCTCGTCTGCGAAGGCAGCTGCTAACTTTAGAGGTCAACTGAATGATGAGGAGAGAGATGAGCACATGGATGAGATGTCCGAGAGCTACACTTGCGTGATTTCGCATTTGGGGAGCAACGTCGTTGAGAAACGCGTGTATTTCGATGATAAGCTTGATGGTGTTGTCGGTGATTGGTGCGATGATGCATGTGGGACGAATGGTGGTAACGTAAGAATTTTCTCTGCTTCCGCTGTGAATGTTGGTGAAGTAAGTAGGGAGTTTTGGACTGCTGATTTTCTTAGTACTTGCTATCTTTGCAAGAAGCAGCTTCATGGGCTGGATATTTTCATGTACAGGTAAAGAAAACGTAGAGTTCATTGTCTTTTATATTGTTTGTTTTGATACTTCTGGTTTCGCTGATATCGCTAATGATCTATAACTTGTGAATTCTGGATTATGTCGTGGGTCTCAAGTTGGGGAGTGATTTGGTTGAAAAGTTAGTTCCTTGAACTATTTTAATTGTTTGACTCAATGAATTGAGCATGAGTAATTTTGGAACACCGTTCTTGTTTGGTTTTCTGTTAATAAGTTTTGGTTTACCTTTGAAGTCCTGTCTTTTGAGTACTGGCTGTTCCAGGTTTTGTGACTTTTGAGATCCTTGTTAGGCTGATCAACCGTGCACATATCTTTTTGATAAGTAAGAGATAAATAAATTTCATTGATATGAATGAAATAAGCATGGACCGTGTACACAGGAGGTATACAAAAGAATACCTAAATACATTCTATGAGTGGTAGATTAAAGATAAGAAGTCATGAACATTGTCAAAGGTGCATATTAGAAACATAAACCTTTCTGCCTGTGATAATTCGTCCTAGAGCTGTTTGACGCATGATGTATTTAATTGAACGTGTATTGCTTACATATAGTTAGAAAGTTTCGACTCCTTACACAGCCTAGTCACTCTGAAACTTCTCCAAATGGATTCTTTCTATAAGTAAATATATTAGCAAACCAGAGAGTCAGCAGTTTAGTCCATGAACCTTGTTTTGGAGCTTAGGTTCCAAATGAATGGCAGTCCCCTGCAGATAGACAGAGTTCTGTTATTGATTCGTTTGATTTCTTATGCATTATTGAACGCATGTCACGAGATCAGCAGAATGGTTTGTTCTAAATGTCCTTCTCTTCATCTGGGAAATCAAAATGAAGATGGAATTTATGGGTTTTGGGTTGATGTAACTTCTGCAGTCCCCAAGGCTGTGATGGTGCTATTAAAAATGTTCATAAATAGAAAGTCTTGATACAAGCAAGATGTGGTGATATTTGATGAAAATGTGACAAGATTATGTCAAGGGTTAATTTCTTTGAGAAGCAGGACCAAGTGAATTCTTAGCAGAAATAATTAAGTTAGGGTTTGTCCAAATGGCTTCCGAGTACATATGTTTTATCACAAACAATGCCGTCAAGGTTAGAAGGAGCTGGTTTGTCTTGTCATTTGCTTGAACAATAGCAATCCCACTGTTTGTTGAAATTATAAGTTCGTCTTAATCTCACCAGGTGTGAATTATTATAGCATTGAAGATGAAATTCATATGTTTAGGATGATTGCTGTTTCTTTAATTCACACTATCAAGTTGCATGATCTAGTTACAGAATGATTGTGGCTTGACCATCTTTTGTCCCTAGATTTAATTAGGTGGGACTTCAGATGAGTAATTGCAAAGGCACCACTTGGTTCGTATAAGTTTCACAAGTTGGCAGTCCTTTTCTCCTTTGCCCCTCTATTTATTGGAGACATTAACTCTTGTTTGCTTCTGTATGTGGTCTTGATTCTCTTGGGGGCTTCGATTTCTGATTGGAATTGTATATAATTTGTTTTTGGGTTCAAATCCCCTTGGGTGGAAACAATCTGGAGGATTTTTTTCTTTGAATTAATTGAGGTGCACTGCAGAAAATTCCTTGCTGAGGGCCTGTGCACCGGCAAGATTGGTCAGGATACTGTTCCGGACACCTTGTGCCAATGAAAAAGAAAAAACTTAAAATGGGATTATATATACTTCAGCACCTTCTGAATTCACCATACAAGAAGTTCTCACGGATAACATTTATGGACGTTTGCAGGGGGGAAAAAGCATTTTGCAGTTCCGAGTGCCGAGACAAACACATTAAAAGGGATGATTACAAAGATAAATGTGGATCAGGAGCACTGAAGCCACTTGATTACTCTTCCTCTCCCTGCTCCAGTCCACTGGCTTTTTTTGCTGGCGTTGCTGCGGCATAAACATATTTATGGAACTTACATAAAGTGAATAAGATGGAACTTAATGGACGTGAAATGGTGTCCAATAAAACTGTTTTCACCGGCAGATTAAGCATAAGATAAAATTTTGTGAGGGTTTGAGCATGTGAGTATCTATATCCCAGATTACAAGAAAATCGAATGTAAAATTCGTTTGAACCCAAAAGAGATAAACGTATATAGATTTGCATTCTTAAAACATTTATAATATTTGTTCTATTATATGAAATTGTTAGTCTGTGTTTGTGTGTGAGAGAGAAAGGAAAATTGTTATAGACATAAAAATATGATATAAAAATAAATTTATAAATTTATTTGGTTTATTAGATTTATCTTATATTAAAATACTTTTATAATTTAATGTTTTGCATTAAATTACGATAATTTAGATGGCTGAATCAATCGCCAACTGTTTGAGGTATCTTTGACTTTTCCTTCCAAAAGCCAAGGTGGTCCATGACTTCAAAAGCCAGCGTCCACGTCCATTTTGGCAGAATGGTTACATATCATCAATGTGGTTTGGCTCTATCGTCTGCCATTAATTTCTTGATAACAAAACCAAGTTGGAAATAACACGTAACTCAACCTGAGCAACCCAATGCATCATTTTCCTTTCTGACATGTTCGCAACATGCAAAGTTGCAAACAGCTATGGATGGTAAAGAATATATCAATTTCCAAAGGACTTTACATAAAAAGAAAGTAACGACATTGTGCTGCAAAGTGCAATGGCTAGGATCGGCCAGTATTACAGCCATGCTCGAGAAACTGAATGGCAGTGTTGATACTACAGAGCAGAACACAAGTCTTTGGGCTCAGCTTCAACTTTTATTGAATTTTACACTCTTTTTTATTTTTTATTTTTTAAAGGAACAATGATTTGTGTTATAGTGTGGTATGCTAGTTCATGTTAATTATATGAGAAATACTTGGCAACAAAAGAATTTTACAAAAACAAATCTATAAACTGATATAATTTTATGTAATATACAGATTATAAAATTACTTTTATTGTAATATAAAATTGATACTATGTTTATCTATAACTTTACTTTTGTGAAATCTCTTTGTAACTATAATACTTATCTAATTATATTTGACAATCTTATCAAATTCACTGTCCGTTGTATGAGAATTTCTCTAAATTCCATATGTTATTTTTTAATTCTCGTCCAACATTAGGAGAAGAGTAATTAAAATTGGTCCTAGGAAAAAGACTTCCAATGCAACAAAGGACGGCCTGTTGAGTTGTCAAAATTTCATGCAAGACAATCAGATATGTATTTGTTGGTTGTTTCAATTCTGTTAATGTGTTCTTTATTTGATGGGCTGCCAAAAGGGGCAAGGATCTCCGTTTGGGTTTGGCAAATAATAGAGAGCATTAGATTTCAAACAAACTCTATTCATACAATTTTATTAAGATATAAAATAAAGAATACTGTTACATTCATTAAAAATTATATAAAAATAATCTTATAATTTGATGTGGCTTCCTCTAATTTATAAGATCTATTTTACAACAAAAGTAATTTTATAATTATATACTCTTATAAATCATATCAGTTTTTAAGATTATTTTTGTATAATCTCTTTGAAATTAGAGTATTTTTTTAAAAATAAATAATAAAATCTATATATTCTTATCGTCTTAGATTCATGAGATAAGTGACAATTTTACATAATTCATAATAAATATCTTAATTTTGAATTCTTACACTACATTCTATATCATTTAATTAAATATTTTTTTGTTGGGCCACCCATTAAGGAAAAATTTAGCCTATACATGAGGGGAAGTGTCAAGATATAAAATAAATATTAAAATATACATATTTCCATCAGCATAAACTTTTAGGATAACTAGTGATTTCACAAATCCATATTAATAAATATCATTAAAAAATTAAAATTACAATAGAAAAAAAATGCATCACCATTGCTGCTATACTTGCGTATAATGCACCATGGTCAGAGGCCAGATTTGTAGGGAACACCTGCGGCTGATATCCATCGGTTCCCTTGGATGAATGAACTTACTGTAAATTTGCTAGCTTGTTTTCGGGTAATTTTGTTCTTCACCCCCTTCCATTTAACTCTATCTTTTGTCAAAGATCCAGGGCCATAATTTTGGAACTCACTGTAAAATATGGTATCTGGAGCTGATGTGCCTATCCATGGCAACCATCCATTAGGGTCAATAAAGCTCCCCATAAAGTTACCTACATACACTGTTGTTGAATGGTTCTTCCAAGGCCGTCCAAGGTATGTTTGGACTGAACTCAAGTCCCCATGTGGAGAAATGGTGCAATTTTGGATTGAGATTCCAGAATTCTGATTTGGGTCAAACTTGCCTTGTGCTGTGATGGTGTTCTTTTGGCCAGGTAGGGGCACTCTAGGCAGTATGTTGCAGTTCTGCAACACCACTGCCGAGTTCCCAAAGATGAAATCAACTGTCCCAGTGATGTTGCACTCACGGTAAAACTACCGGTTGGCGTGGGCATAAAGCGTATCTTGAAATGCATCGATGAAACACCGGTAGAAGACAGATTGATCCGAGTTTGACATCAAGGCCACTGCCTGGTGCTTGATTGCACCCGCAGAATTTTGGAACCCCATGTCTCTAGCAATGAATCCCTTTCCAAATACAGCAAATGTTGCTGTAGAATATGTTGGAGTCCCATCTACAAAATTGAGGTGACTAGATACAATTGTCTCATTCATTCCATCACCAATCATCACAACATTCCACTTTGTCTTCTCGACCCATACATTCTCATAATATATCCCTTTCTTCACATAGATCATGAACCTCTTGTCACTTTTATCAGGGACAGCTTTCAGAGCAGCAGTTATATTTCTGTATTGGCCAGAGCCATCTTTGGCTACAACAACTTGAGCCTTCTTCTTCAAATGATCAGAACTTTGAAGTAGCTGCCTATCTCTAGGATTTAGCCACTTTGGACCTTGATTATGGTGTTCTGGGAAACTCATTAGCCGCCTGAGGTTCAAAGAGCTCTGTACTTTTGAAATCCATGATATGATGGCAAGGCTGTTGCTTGTTAGTTCAGTAGAATTCGTCAGCCAATTCACAATGTTGGTCTTCAATGTTGGATTTTCATTCTCAAACCCATCTTTGCACGTCTCAAGGTAAGTGCCAGCAGAAGAGAGCTAGGTTTTGAGATCATCGACTGCTTCAAGCAATGAGAAAGAAGTAATACCACCCGAGGACAATGACGAGGACAAGGTGCTATTCAAATGATCCAATGCCAAGCTCAAAAGTTGGCGACAATCTTCCAAAGCCACCTCAGTCATGATGTCTGCAAGACATAAAATAATTAATAAAATATAATTCTTTCTATCGATTTAAACTTTTAAGATAAGTGATAATTTCATATGGTATCAGGGATACTTGAGTTTAAACTTTAAACTCTACACTCTATTTATTTAATTAAATATTATATGTGTTGGTGGCCCATTGAGAGAGAGCGACCCACATGCGAGGAAGAATGTTAAAATATAAAATAAATAATAAAATCTAATTTTTTTATCAGTTTAAACTTTTGGAATAATGTAATTTCACAATCATACCTTTGAAATTGCTATGCTCTGAGAAGTATTGAGAGGCTCTTTGCAATTCAGTCTTGGCCACTTGGGTTGCCAACCTGAAGACTTTCTCAAGTTGCATGTCATTTGAGTTAGCTAGAGGAGCAAGGCTATCAATACAAGTACTTGGGTACAAAGTAATGTCACAAACAGCTTTTACAGTAGAGTGAACCTGAGAATTAGCACCAACCCTAGTTTTGGAATTTCCACCGGAACTGTGACTCTGAGAAGTCCCAAGCACAGCAGCAACTATAACACAAACCAGAATGATGGTTGATATGCTTATGACAGTGACTCTCTTTCGGGTCTTCTGGCGAGCTTCAAGCCTTGCTTGCTCGGCCGCGGCCTCAACCTTGCCATAGCCTCTGAAGGAAGACATACTCATCATTTTTACCTTATGCTGCTATTACATTAGCTAATGGTTGCTGGATAGATAGATAGATAGATATAGATGGATATCATTTTGTTGTTAAAGTACTACGTGGTATAACGTGCAAAGCACCACATGTTGAAGCATCAGGCATCATGAGAGACTTCTGGCCGTGCTCTTGACGCAGGAAATTGGCCAGCTAATTAGGAAATATAAAATAAAACTAAAATCTTCTTCTTGTTTGTAGGTCATTTACAATAATATATATATATGAATAAATTATAGAACGTGTTGAAGCAACATATATTATATATATATGTGTGTGTGTGTGTGTGTGTGTGTGTGTGTGTGTGTTTTCTCAACATTCTCTCAAAGAATTCATAAAAGTTTATCGAGTTTGGAAATGTATATTATATTTCTTGGATATTCCGCACAAAACATTCAATACGTTTTCTCCTTCACAAGAAACTATCATCCATTATTTATTGTAATAAAAATTAAAAGAAAATTAAAAAAATATAATGTGTAGATCAGGTTGGAGAGGCCGATATATAGCATGGCTCTTAAAAAAATGATCTCTAATAAGTTTAACCGTTTAAGAAATAACGCATTCTCGAAAATTTAGCAATCCAACAGAAGTTGTAATTTCTCCAAAAGTCGAAATAAATTTTTTGGAGGGGAAGGTAGTGGTTTGACATCTAACTGAGTGACGCGCACACACACATTGATGAGCTTTTCGACCTCCTAATTCTTGCTCGTGCTTTGGGATAAAAGGTGGTATCAACTTTGCCATTTCTAAAAGTCTTCGTTACCCCGCCCGCACCTAGGCTCCTTAGCGGGGATGGAGGGGAAGGTATATATAAATATATATTTATATTTTACAAATTATGTATATAAATATATATTATAATTTTTTAGACTTGTTCATAAAGTATGTACTAAAAAATTTAAAAATTATATAATTTAAAAACTATAACGTACATGTTAAGATGTAGTTAAATTAACATTTTCCTAAAAGCTTAAGCTTTTATAAAATATGTACTTGCAAATTTAAAAATTATATAATTTAAAACCTATTGCACTAAATACAACTTACACAAAATATGCACTAGTAAAATTAAAATTAGCTACATAATTTTTAAATTATAATCATACTTACAAAATTTAAATTTACTGCAATTTAGATCTGAAAATATATTTTGATTACTTTTAAATCTAAGAATAATTTTTAAATCTAATGAAATGTAATATATTTTTGAAGTAGACATAAAGTGAGACAAATTGAAAATCAGTCCTACACTCCACCTAATGGGACGAGATATCCTGCTGTTGCATCGTCGGGGTGAGGGGCAGGAGTGAAAGCCTTACCTCTCACCTTATGTGGGATGGTGTGTGAGGAGAAAGTGATAGAGACCTCAGTCAAGTTCCAATTACCTAAGGGGTCTTCCTTGCATTGGTACTCCCTCCAATGATGGAGATGGACTTCAATGCTTAGTGATGATCACATGGGTGAGGGAAAATAGTTAAGTGAGGTTAAGATATGTGGAGCTAAAGGTGAGTGTTTGGAGCTATGGGATTCGGCTATGGGGAATTATGGTGCACGACAAAGGGCTTAATTGGCTTGGGCGAGATGTATGCTTGCTAGGGTTTAGGAATGGCCAAATGATGCTAGGGCAAGAGGGAGGTTTCAGCCAAAAGTAGTTTAGGTCATTTGGGCTAGGGTTTGGGATGATTTGATAATTTTTAATTTAGGAATGTTGAGGTTTAGAGAGATTTGGTGATGGTCGGATATGGGAATTGGCCAATGAGGTGGGCGGCTTGACTTAGGAAGCCTAGGATTTGATTTGTTCAATCAATGATTGGTTGATAAATCAAATGGGGAATGAAAATTAGAATATGTGAGGTGGCACTAGAGTTTTCGGCAAGGACAATATTGCCTTGGCCGAATATGGGTTGGTTATGGAAAGTGGATAATATTTTGATTTGAAATATTTTGAATTAGAGGAAATGAGGTGGTCAGCTATATGGAGGTTTATGAGGGTCAAAATTGGCTATTTGTGAAAAGAGAAATATTTGATTTAGGTGAGATAAATATGGGAAGATATGGAGGGATATGTGGCTGGTTAGGGTTTTGTGGTGATGTGGCGTGTAAGGGCAAATGGGGAATTAGGTTGTCTAGGGTTGGCCGAATATGGCTTAAGGTTTTGATGGGGTTGCCGTTTGGGGTGTTTGGACCAAGGGAAAATGAATTAATCTTTAAGGCACCAGAGAGAACAACCAAGAAAATTGTTGATCACTCAATGCCCATGATGAGCACGCCAACCACACAACACCAATGGTGGTTCGGCCTTCACTTCTCAACAAGTACCAACACTTCTTCAATCAAGTAACACAACTCACTCTCTACTCTCTTGAGGAACTCGAAATTCACAAGAGTTGTAAATTCTAAATTACACTTAAGAACACTCACACAATACTCAAATTTACCAGTGGGGTGAATTTAGCCTTAACAAGATAAACACACTCATTCTTTAATTTTCAAATTCACAAGTGGTGTGGATTCGACCTCACTTACTCCAACTCACTCAAACAATGATTAATCAACCCAATAATCAACAAATAACTCAAGAACACCAAAGAACCTGAAATTGAATAATACCTCAAAATAATTATATAAATGGATAGATGTGAAACACACTGATTCACGAATTGTACGATAAATTTCTCTTTAAAGGAATTCACGAATTGCACATTTTGAAACTCTAGTGCCTAAACATCTATCAATCCAAACCACTAGATGAGTGGCCGGCCTAACTCTTTACAAGAGCAATGTCAAATGTTCAAAAATGCCAAAAGATCATTAATGCAAACCTAAATATCTTATTTATATTATCTTACAACTTGGAAACTCCGAATAGATCCTTGACTAAAATTAAGTAATTACTAAAATATCCAAATGCAATTAAATAAAACAGCAAGCAAATAAAAGGTGGCTAGGCACCACATGCATAGTGAGGTTGTGGCTTGCAAGGATCCATTGTGGGCTAAGGTGATGCAAGTGTCCACGGTCAGGCCGGTGTTCATGCTGTCTGTTTGTGTGGCGCCTAGTGGTGCGCGTGGCGTGACGCTGTGCAGGACCAACTGATGGTAGTCATGACAGGGTGCCATGCATGGTCCTCATGAGAGGCACTGGATCAAGCCGCGCTGCTCTAGTGTGGCCCAGTCAGGTTGCTTGGGCGAAAGTCCTGCATTGCCCGAACTGGGTGTCAGGGTGATGAACATGGCGCAAGCTAGCGGTCTGGGCGCTGGATGCTGCATGGCATGGGCTGGGGCCGCGTGCTGGATGATATGCATGGTGTGCATGTCACTAACCTACTCCGCAAGGCATGGACTGGAGTCATGCGCTGGTTGGCATGTCACTCGCCTGCTCTGTAAAGTTAGGGCTGGTATCGCGCACTGAATGGCATGCCTGTGAAGACACGCCATTAACCTCACTGAGTGGTGCTGGGGTGCGCGCATGATTAGGCACATGCGCACACGCAAGCACACACGTAGGTGGATGCACCGTGGGGCGCGCATGGCTGCATGCAAGGAGTGTGCACGACCAGTAGCCTCGATAAACGCCTAGTCAAGGGACTGTCTTGGCTTTCCAAAAGCCGCATCGAAATTTAATCTTGGACAATCCTCCTAGAAGTTTTGACAGAAGGCTACTACGCACGGTATGGTGCGGATAGTACTCCTAATTCAACTTTAATACTTTATACGGCGATTTTAAGACGTTGGTACTTTTGTTTGTCGTATATTACTATTGCGGCGAGATTAAACAACCGTAGTGTCGTCAACTCGTCGTCGTCTCTCCTAGTCCTTCTGTCTCTCATTCTCTCTCGTTGTCTGTGTCTATCTCTCCCACAGTCGTCCTACTCACTCTCTCTATTCATCACAGCCTGGCACTTGTCCCACTCACTTTGTCTAGCCGGTAAGTGTCTACCCCACCGTCGCGCCGCCAAAGCTCAAGATATTCCGCCACCTCCTCCGCTTGGTCTCCATTTTGGTAAGCTTTCTCCTTCTCTCTCTCTACCCGATTCTCTTGCTCTCCCTCTTTTGATTTCACCTTTAATGTTTCGAAACTTAAATTTCTTGTGGTGGGATAAGATTTGGAGTTTGATTTTCCATATGGTTAGATTTCTTGTTAGAAATTTTGGTGGTTAAAACTTTGGGTTTATGGGTTCTGTTACAAGAAGATGATAGCTTGATTAGAGTCTAGATTTGTCTCATACTCTCACACATGCTATTGAAATAAATTTATTACATATATCATTATACAAAACTTGAATATTTCTCATAAAATTTCAATCTTTGGAGATAAAAGTTTGGTGTTTTTTCTTGATGAATCGTATATGAAGTCTATTTAGCAATCAATCGGTATGAGATACAGTGTGAATCCGTAAATTAATCACTGAATAAATCCATTTCATCGAAAAATTTTCCTGTATTTTGTAGCTAAAATTAATTTCTATATATATAACCAAGCTTGTTTCTAGACTAATATCATTCAAGGAATAATACACACACCCTTAAACCTAGCCAGCTGATCCTTAAAGATTGTTTGAACCTTAGACCTATGAGACATACCCTTAAACCCAGCCTTTCCTACTTGAGCTAATCCAGGTATTTATGTTTGTGAAACTTGTCACGTTCTCTTGTTTTATGTGTGAGAATAGGATCGAGACTGCATGTTACAGTATTTGATTTGTTGGCAGGTACGGCATCAAAGGGAGAAAATTGATAGAGTTTTCCCTTATCAAGAAGGATAGTGGAGATTGCAGAGATCATCCTTGTAAATGCTGAGTAGTGAGTATGCAGAATCAGCTTTGTTTTTGTGCCCAAAAGCTTCACGATGAAAATACTTTCGAATGTTTTGGATTTGAATCAATCTCTAGTTTCATGAGCATTCTACTTTTTTGTGGAAGTAGTCTTACTATGCAATGATGGGCGGAATAAACTTTTTTAGCATGAATAGCACACAATCTTAAATTAGTTTGATTTACATCTTATCTTGGTTTTGATATATATATATATAATATTTTTATTTATAAAAAAAAAAAATCTTTAAACTATACATTATCAAATTATGTCACGTGGATGATATGCAATGTAAATGCTTTCAAATAGAAGCATTCATGCTAAATACTGTTGGCTACAGTGGAACCATGATTACATACGTATTTCTTGGCATTTAAATTTTAAATCAAACGGATTACAACAATATTTTTGAAAAAATTTTTAGAGCATCTACTATTGATAGTATCCATTGCACTCATAAGCAATGTTTAAGAGAAATTTACTAATTTATCCTTAAACATTACTCATGAGTGTGATGGATATTCTTAAATAGTGGATGCTCTCTAGCATTACTCATATTTTTTTCCCATGTTTTAAAAATGGGTATCGCTGGTGTGCAGACGGACTGTACCTCAATGTCTTTATAGCTCACTTCTAAATGTCTTTTAATTTTAATAAAAAATATAATAAAATAATTTAAAAACACAATAAAATAATAAAATGAAAAAAATATAAGAAAAAACACAATAAAAAATAAAATAAAGATGATTCTAAAAATAAAATAAAGCCAACCGCCACCGACGATAGCGAAGACTGTAAAACACATGGAGCGAAGACTGTAAAACACATGGAGTTCGGTACAACCCGAGCTTTTCTTTTTAAAAATACTCTCAATTCTTAGACGGTCTTGTTTGGATAATAAACTCTTCTTAACTCATCTCAATTCATCTTCATTTCATTATTTTATTTTTTTAATTCTTCATACAAAACACAAATTTGTATACATATTTTTTAAATTTCAATACACATTTTTTAAATCTTAATTTAATTTTTCAAATTTTAAAATAATTATAATATTAAAAAATAAATTAAATTCATCTCAATTTATATTATTTCCGAATCTTAACGAGGTTTGAAGTTTAATTATTGTGCATGGTATTTTCCACTTACCAATTTTCTCTGAAAGGACAAAAACCAACCCCTTTTGGTGACTGGGTCTGCTGTCCCCCATATACGACTGGGTCTACTGCAGAATTGTAAACTGATGAATTTAAGTTTTTTGGAAACACCATAACTATGATAGATTTCATTTTATTTCCTGATAATATATTTTAGAATTTTTTTATTTTTGAGTCGATGTCTAGAACACACATACTAAACTGTTTGGGAGATATTATTTTATTTAAAAGATAAATTATAAAATTTGAATCTTATAAATTAAATTCTATCATTGAAGTGATATGATAACCTTATTTTTTATTCACAAATTATGTCATGTATTAAAAGAAGTATATTGTATATATCATAAGTTCTAATTACCTGTCAAAGAGGCTGATCGAATGGACCAATCATTTACCATATAAAGAAAAAAAACTTATTTTACAAAAATATAAATAAATCGTTTAGAGCATTAGTATTAGATCCATCAATTTTTTTTTTAAAAGTATAAATTTACATATATATCAAAAATATTTAATCATATTTGATCAATAATGAAGAGAAGAAAGTGAAAAAAGAGAATAAAAATATTTTTTTATTTTCAAAAGTGAATAATAAATTTAAAGTTTCCTTCAAATTTGTATAAATTTATATTTTTTGAATTTCTTTTTTGATGGATTTAATGCTAATACTCTTATAAATTGACTCTATTATATATTAGAGATAGTTTGGTAGTGGAGAATATTTTTCTATTCATTATTTTATTATTATTATTTCTTACTATTATTCACTATTATTTAATTAATTTTTCACTACTATTCACAGAATATTTGAGATTATAACTATCCACACGCAATACATTTATCTTAAACAAATAATAAATAAATTCAGTTAAACTAAATTATCAAAATAAATTCCTAGTGGATAGGAGAGATACAGAGAGATGCTTATGAGTTGGAGGCTTTACACCTACCAACTGAAACCTTTGACCTCATGTAATAAACATCCTACTCATCCTCCTACCTTGGTTTCAACAAAGCCCCTGGATTCCCCTTAAAACCATTGGACACCAACCCTCCTAAATATCCCCTATTTACGTCTCATCTAATATATATATAGCCATTTCCCTCTGCTTCCAACTCCCACACCAAACTCCTCTCTCTCTCTCTCAAAGAAAGTATGGCTCATCTCCTTGCAAAATCCATGTTTTACACCCTCATCACAGTAACACTAATCTCAATAACCAAGTTTACATTTTCCCAACTCTCTTTATCTTTATCTCCAATTCTATTAGTCATCCTCCCTTTAGTTCCAGTCATTCTCTTCTACAACTCAATCTCTAACACCTCCACCGCTCTTCCTCCGGGCCCTCTCTCTATTCCTATCTTCGGAAACTGGCTCCAAGTTGGCAATGACTTAAACCACCGTCTCCTGGCCACCATGGCTCAAACCTATGGCCACATATTCCTACTCAAACTGGGTGCCAAGAATTTAGTCGTGGTGTCCAATCCTGAGCTTGCCAATCAAGTCCTCCACACACAGGGCGTCGAATTCGGGTCCCGGCCGCGCAATGTTGTCTTCGACATCTTCACCGGCAATGGACAAGATATGGTGTTCACAATTTATGGCGATCATTGGCGCAAGATGCGCCGCATCATGACACTTCCATTTTTCACCAACAAAGTTGTGCACCAATATAGTGATATGTGGGAGGAAGAGATGGACCTAGTGGTGGGTGACCTGAAGAAAGATGGAGTTAGAACAAAAGGAATAGTTATCAGAAAACGGTTGCAGTTGATGCTATATAATGTCATGTACCGGATGATGTTTGATACAAAATTTGAGTCACAAGAGGACCCTTTGTTCATTGAGGCAACACGATTTAACTCTGAAAGGAGTCGGTTGGCTCAGAGTTTTGAGTATAATTATGGAGATTTCATTCCTTTGCTTAGACCATTTTTGAGGGGGTACTTGAACAGGTGCAAAGACTTGCAGAGTAGAAGGTTGGCATTTTTTAACAACTATTTTGTCGAGAAAAGAAGGTAATTAATGATATCATTTTGTTCCCTCATTTCAAGTTTTATTCTAAAAGTTGTTAATTTTCAATATTACAAATTTTCATTGCTTTTGTGTATTAATAGGAAAATTATGGCTGCTAATGGAGAGAAGCATGAAATAAGTTGTGCCATTGATCACATAATAGATGCTCAGATGAAAGGAGAAATCAGTGAAGAAAATGTTCTTTACATAGTGGAGAACATCAATGTTGCAGCAATAGAGACAACTTTGTGGTCTATGGAGTGGGCCATAGCTGAGTTGGTAAACAATCCGACCGTACAAGGCAAGATCCGCGATGAAATCTCAGCCGTCCTTAAGGGTCGTGCAGTCACAGAATCTAACCTGCATGAGCTACCTTATCTTCAAGCTACAGTAAAAGAGACACTAAGGTTGCACACCCCAATTCCTTTGTTGGTACCCCATATGAATCTTGAAGCAGCAAAACTAGGAGGTTATACCATTCCTAAAGAGTCTAAGGTAGTGGTCAATGCCTGGTGGCTAGCAAACAACCCTGCATGGTGGAAAAACCCCAAGGAATTCCGGCCGGAGAGATTTTTGGAAGAAGAATGTTCCACAGACGCCGTGGCTGGTGGAAAAGTTGATTTTCGATACTTACCATTTGGCATGGGAAGGAGGAGCTGCCCTGGGATCATACTAGCACTACCAATCCTAGGCCTTATCATTGCCAAATTAGCATGTAATTTTGAGATGAGGGCTCCTCTCGGACTGAAAAAGATTGATACAAGTGAAAAAGGAGGGCAATTCAGCTTACACATTGCAAACCATTCCACTGTCATCTTCCATCCCACAACAGCATTAGAATGAAGAATAAAATGAAGGGCAGTTCTATTCCCATTGGTGATTGGTGTTTGATCGTTTATATTCTGTTGTTGTCTAATTTCAGTTCTCGGTCAGTTCAAACAAAGGCAATTCTCTAGACAAGAAAATGATAAGGGTTAATCACACATACACACAAAAATACATTGTACTCTTGAGTGTATTCATCTCCATTTATGGGAAACAAGCACACCACCATTGATTTGATGAAATAAAAGACCAAATAGTCTTCTTACTCATTTTCAAGAACTTAACGAGTGACTAGGAAAAGATGCTAGCTATAATACCCAAACCCCATTATTGAAGTCGACATGATTTATGGGTTTCAGTGACCTTAAATTTTTCAATATTAAATTGCTTTTCGTTTCCAGTGTTGGAGATTTCTTCCATTGCTAAAAACATGGAATTTCTATAAATGTCAATAAAATGCAACAAAAAGATCAAAGAAAAATGCAAATCTACAACATGAACAGTAAAAATAATTACTTTACAAGATTTCATGTAAGACTTTACATTTTAAGAAATGTTAGGTCTACAAAGAAATCTACCAATCTATACATTTGAAACTAGGCCTTGCAATTTCATCCTTTTAGCTTTCTATAGGGCACCGACATGGGAGAACTTCAAACATTTTAAGTTGGAAGGCAAAACAGTTGAGTATTGATCCCATAACAGCATCATCTTATGGAAGAGCTTGAGCACATTCCAAATTGGGTTGTTCACTAGTCTGGAAATAAAACTCCGTGGGATCTAACTCGTACCGATAATAGCCATCCATTCAAGTATGGTGAGAAGCTTCTCTCTTCTTCTTTGACACATTTTCCCTTTATTTCTCAACTCTGAGACCGCTTCAAGCAACGGCCAAAATTCAAGGAAAATGCCACTCTTAACTACCCAAGGATCATTTCCCAATGGGCGTATACCTAGAAAACACGGTTATTATTTACATGCCATATGGGAAACTGTGGAGTATAAGTTCCTGACCCAGAAGATGAACGGTTAGCATTTGGGAGGACTACATTAAGCAACTCAGCCATCAGAGCTGCTGCAAGCTTGATTCGGAAGGACCCCACTTCCGAAATCTACATCCAAGCTCATTTGCTGGACTTCTTGAGGGGACAGGATCTTGATGCTGTGGACACAATTAACAAACTCCCTGAAATACACCAAAATGTAAAAGATAATGTAAGACAAACTGACTGAAATTTGGGGCCTACAGTTTCCTTGGATCAATGACCCCGAACACTTTTCCAATTATTTCAAACTAGACCAACAAATTATTTCCTGTTTGAAAACAATGGTTAGGACAAAACAAGTAGCAATTTTATGCCAAGATCATTTCCACCGGCAGCAGAAACAAACAATTCACAAAAAGTTGTTTTCGGCCTCAGGAAAGGTGGGTCGTCTGAACCAGACATAAATCAATCAGAAACTAGGGAAACAACACTAGAAAAAAAGGTCGGAAAAAACCAGCATAACTTCTGTGATTTTTATTAAGGAAGGATCCATGCTCATCGTGAATAAGCATGTAAAAAGCAACACAAAATACATTGAGGCAAGAAGCTGATTGGCTTATAATCTGAATTGTTGGAAATAAATAGAAGCACCAGGGTAGAACCTTAACAAACTTTGTTAGGAAACATTCTGAGCCAGAAGTCTTTGTTTCCCACTCCTCCAAGGTAAACACTAAAATGTAAGATATCCACCAGACAACTGGCCCAAAAGACACGATAAAAACCAATTTTGAACTGAAGACCTCATCGCTTTCTTTGTAACAGGAAAACTTTTGTGTGTGCACGCCCATGAAAAATGTAATCCTAAAAGCAAAAACGGATTGAAGGACATACTCCCAAGGGTCATCTCCCAACAAGAGAACATCATTCTCATGATCTACATAGACAAATTTCCAGCCAATTCTCTGCCTATCCTCCAACTGTCCCTCTATGCCAAACATTCGAGCCAGACCTTGTTTAAGTTCATCATAACCTGAATAACTGGTGATATCAATTGATCTCCCAACAGCTCCCCGTTTGTACACCTTCAAAATAGCATTAATCAATTCAAAATCCTAGAGAAGTATGAAAAATGACGGATAGAAATAATGCCAGTTGCTGGAAGGTCTTTTTAAAGCCAAAAACCTTGGTATATGTCCGCATTCGCTGGAACTGTGGTGGTGGAGCCCAAGGACCTCTGTCCAAGAGACTGCAATCATTTATTGTTGAACCAATTGAGTTAAATGTCATATGTGGAACTCCAAAAGACTGGGAAACAATGGAGGATGAAAGTTCCTGCTGATCATCTTTTGAGTTTTCATAGTTTGTAAGCATGGCTGCCGAATAGAGATTGTTGTGGAAATTCTTCCCTAACCCATCCATGCCCTTTGATAAGAAAGAATCAGGATTCAAAGGCATCCCTATTTGGCCATCAATGTTGGACCCATAAGAAACATTACTCCTGAGATCTGCCTGAACATCCCCATCCTGGCTGTTGTCTCTGAGAAAAAATGATTGTGGATTGAAAGACGCCGAATTATTCTGCAGTAAATGGACATCATTTTGGGAAAGGCAAACTGAAGTTGTCGAAGATGATGTATCCAAGTAATCTGTCTGGGAAACAGCACCATTTAGGAATGTTTGTGGAGCAAAAGATCCATGACTGTGAATCTTAGAGATGTGCAATGAAGGTTTAACTATGGGTTTCTGCTGAAAATATTTAGCCAAGTTAGCATCAGATGACATGGTTTCCAGTGAACTTGGAATAATGACTGTGGCAGCTGCCACATTCTCCCCCATTGCTGTGCTTTGCTGGAACCTGTCATTCATTACCGGTTGAACCACATTTGAGCATTTGTTCGTGGAAGGTGAAGTAGAACTGGATGGAACATCATCAATTAATACAGTCTGCCCTGCTCCAGAAACTCCAGGTACTGTACTGCTAGCAGCTGTAGATAACTGATTTGATGATGGGCAGAGTCCCCCATATGCAGATAATTCAGACATGACACCAGACTGCTGTTGCTGCAGTTTTGGCTGCAGGGGTGGAAGAGAGAACCGAACATTTGTGTTGCTGTTATTCTTTGTCATCTGATGTGGAATGGTGTCAGACTGAGGGAGCGAAGTTGTGGGTGCTTGAGGGAGCTCCAGCATTTGGTTGGGCGTCATAGTCCTAGAGAAGCTTTGGGACAAATCAAACAGCTGCCTCTGTGGATCTTGAAGTTGTGGAGCTGGCTGTTGCAGAGTTGACTGCTGTGCTAGAATAGATTGTTGTTGCTGTTGAAGCTTCTGTAAAAGTTGAATCTGAATCTGTTTATCAGATATTTGTAACTGTTGGTTTACATGATCAGGCAGCTGAGGTTGAATATGGTTTTGCTTTTGGTTCTGACCCATACTTCGTTGTTGGTACTGCTGGTTCTGGGAAACATTTCTACAAGACTGGTGGATTTGAATAGATGGCTGCTGCTGAAGGTTATTGCTAGTTTGAGCATTGGACTGAGGCTGCAGAATCTGCACCTGAACTTGGCTTGACGGAAGAGTTTGACTAATGATATTTGGCCTCATTTGGTGAGTAATATCACCCAACTGCTGCTGTGGTTGAATAATGGATCCTAATGGGTTCAGTGTGGAAGGTAGCTTTGGGAGTTGATCAAGCTGTTGTGCTTGCTGAGGTTGCCTCTGAGATTTGAACTGCAAGTTATTTGGCAGATTTATTTGTTGTCCTGACAAGCCTAACTGATGGGAAAGGTCTGCTTCAGTAAAGCTTGGCAGAAAAGGTGTAGACATGGAATGAACATAATTTGGCTGGATCGAGTTAGCAAGGGAGGGGTTTTGCTGCATATTCATCCACTGGACTAAACTTAGTCCTGAGAGAGCCTGGGGATCCTTCATGCAGATATCATCACCAAGCCAAGGCATTGTCCGCCTTAATAAGTTGTCTAATTCAGATTCATCATCTGCAATAATTCCAGGGTAAGTCAAACGTCCTCTCGGTTAATTGAGATGGTTGGCTTGATTAATTAAAAAAAGATATAACAACAAGTTACAAAAAGAATAAGGAAACTATTTGTGATTTCCATTATCAGCAAGGCTGTGAAACATTCAAAATTCACTCAAAAGATACCTTTGAAGGTAAAACATTGACCAAGACAGAACAAAAGAGAGAGAGAGAGAATCCCATGAAACCCCAAACCCAGATCATTCAAGGTATTCATCCTTTTATATATATATATATAATTGAATCAACTGATGCTTCCAATTATTAGATGCAATTAATTGCATCTTAGCAAATTCTGAGAAGTAACCTGAGCAAGAAACAACCTTCGTGCAACTCAAGCAAGAACCATTTTCTGAATTTATGAAATATTTTTTTTTTCCCTTTTTTTTAGTGATGGGGAAACACCCCACGGGCCATGGCAGAGCCATTAAGACTCACCCATAGAACCTATTTATGAACACAATGAGATGGCAAAATCATAGATAATACAATTTAAACAACAAAAATTCTGCCAGGATTATGGCCACCGCAGCAAATTTTGTACCTGGCATTCCTGGTTGTCTTGGACGCTTTGATCTGAAGTATGGAGGGGGACAGATAAAAAATGGAGCAGTTACTGGTTCAATTTCCCAGATTGAGACCCGGTTATGCCTCTCCCCAGCTGTTGACTCATCCCAACCAACCTATTAAGAAATTGGGAGTAATCCACATTGTTGATAGTGAAATTATGACAATTAAAACAGCAAAGACATCTCCAAAATTTCCACCTGCAAATTACGCCACTGTGAGTTCTTCCATCTAAGAGGGTCAAGATCAGCAATACCCATGATTGTACCCATATACCTGCAGAAGAAATGTAATTTTTTTTTCCTCAGACCGAAATCTTTCAAGTTTATTATTATTATTTTTTCATAAGCATTAAATATTCTAAAACGACATTCATGTAATCCCAGGATGCCTTGGCTTCTAATTCTCAAGATTTTTTTTTTCAGGTAATTTCTCAAGAAACTACATCAACTATTCAAGAATCATGGCTAGGGCTAAATATGATATATGGAACCTAAAGACCCAAGTGCTAAACTCATATCTTTTGCAATTCAAAATAAACAGAAGGTGAACTTGTCTTCCTACATCTAGGACCCAATGGCATTCCACAGTCAGAATTGTGGAGACAATTTTCTCAAGTGCTCATGCCATTCTATTGTGAACATTAAGAGCACGAATAAATATTGAAAAACAACTACCTTCTTGTTCCTGATTCTTCTGTTTCAAACATCATCCGAAAGCGCATGCCAAGTGATATTTGGTTGCTACACACAGCCTTGTAGTACTTGGCTAAAGGGACAACAAACTCTGATGGACTTGCCCTGCATATGGTAGAAAGAATACTTTAGTTTTGTTTGATTCATATGAATGGAGAAATTAATTCATTTGACATATAGCCAAGTTGATGCACTCAAAAGATAATCAAGAAAATGTAAGAAACACTTATCAAGGAGAATCTTAGAATAAGGAAAATGAAAGATCCTGACCTGGGATTATAAAACACAGTGAAGGGGCTATTATTTGCAGCCGCATGGGCAGCAGCTGCTAGAATCCCTATATGCATACTATCACTTGACAATACCGATGATGAAAAATTGGTGGGTTGCCTGTTAGCCCGCCTAATGCCCAAAAGAAGCTGCTGCTTTTCGTCCCTGCTAATAAGCATTAAATATTATATATATTTCACTGAAGGGTATTTATTTGCTCTGAAAATTTTTGGTCAAAATAAGATATTGGACCCTGCACATTTGTGTCAAATTTCGAACTAATACAAACTATCAGTTTTTTCAATTAAGTCTACAAGATTTTCAAAAACATGTCTAATGTTCATCTAACCCTCCCTTATGATCACTATAAAAACAGAAATTGCATATAAGATATACATTATATGTCTGTCTCCTCTAATGCTTACATGAAATCAGTCTCACAATATAGACGATAATCTGACACATATCACTTTTTGTTTTTTTGAAATGCTTACACATATCACTTGGAAAACCACATGTACATCACATATATAATTTTCTAAGAAATGATAAAATGATGTAAAGAGCAAAAATATAGATCTAGAAAGTCAAAAACAAAGTTCAAAAATTAAACCAGAAAATAAACTAAAATACAAGAAAAACATAAAATCAAAAACTTTAATACAAGAAAAATATAACTTCAAAACCACAAAAAACCTATAAAAATGAGAGATACCGAGCAGATTTCTAAACCTTTTAGGAGCAATATTTCAGAAAGTGCAAGATGGGCGTGTCATGATTTAGGCAAATCTTGTGGGAAAATGCAAGATGGGGCAAACCTTGTGGGACCTTTTTTTTGTTTTTTTTTTGGGGGGGGGGGGGGGGGGTGTTGAAACCGTTGTCAAAGGTTTCTATTGGAGCATTTGGGTTTTTTGTTTCTCGACCACGGTAACAAACAGTAGAAAAAATATTGACCCAAGGAGGACAAGGATAAGGCAATGAACACGGTTTGAAAGTAGAGATTGGGAAGGGAGGGCGACTCAGTAAGCCAGGATGTTTCGGCGGGAAGGAGGTTTCGGTCATACTTTAAAGAGGGATGCTTTTCTAGAAACTATAAAAGATAACACTCAAGATGAGAAACGAAAAACCACCCCTAGGGGTTGGCTCAAGTGCTGAAGGCCTTGGGTTTAGGGGTATACTCCCCTTAGGATTAAGGTTCAAATTCCCTTGAGTGCAAACACTCTCTAGGTGCCATTGGATTATGGGATTTTTTTCTTGAATTAACCGAGGTGCACTTGTAGAAAACTCCTTATCGATAACCTATGCACCCCGGGGATAAGTCGGGTCGTTGCTCTGGACACCCGATGCCAATAAAAAAAAAATAGAAATGAAGAACAAATATAAGTTTTTAGAAATAGCCAAGGGATTATCAATCATTAGTAGCAACCAAAACAAGTGAGTTCTCCAGAGGACTTTCCCAGTTTCAGTTTTTGGAGAAAATTTGCATATCCAGTTTCTCTATAAAAAGTTCCTTTTTCTAATTTTATGTTTGTATTTTTGTTTTTTTTTTCTGGTTTTTTAGGTATTTTTTATTTATCTTTGTTTTCTTCTTTTATCTTAAGATTTGAAAAAATATAATATAAATGTGGCATACATGTGGTCTATCAGGGGATGTGTGGTTTGTGAAATCACCATTTGTCCCAAAAGCTTAAACTGATGGAAAGAGGTTGATTTTATTATTTTATATTTTAATATTTCCCCTCACTTGTAGGCTGGACTTTTCCCTCAAAGAGTAGACTAAATAAGTAGAATATTTAATTAAATGGGATAGAGAGTAGACTCAGGGTTCGAACTCAAGACCTTTACTCTGATACCATGTGAAATCACTACTTGTCCTAAAAACTTAAGCTTATAAGAAGAGGTAGATTTTATTATTTTATATCTTTTTTTATAGGTAATTATAGAAATTTTATTAATAGAAAAGGGGCGAAGCCCAGGTACACAGGTAATATACATGAGCAACACCTAGATTTTATTATTTTATATCTTAACCTATTTGAACTGTCATTGTGCTAATGTGGCCTTTTTATCGGCTGACAAATGGAGGTTTGACCAAGGAACTAATTTGACCATTTCCACAATTCACGGAGTAAAAAGTTTGACTAAAAACTGGAATGATCAATTTTACTTTAAAGCGAATCACAAAAAATAATTTTATATTTAACCAAAAAAAAATATAGATACAAATGAATTAATATATAGGAAAAGCCAAGCAAGTATAAAAAAAATATTAAGGATCCCTAAACCCTGTATTTGCTAGAAGATATGACTAACTCATGTAAATTATAAGGATATATACAAAGAAGTTTCTAAAATCAGCTCTTATTGTTATCATGGTGACAATAATGAGAATAGAGGTAAAATTTGAGATCCTTCTAAATCTTTCATAGCCAGATTGAAAAAATTGAAAGTTTATGTTTTAGGGAGCAAACAATATGTTTCCCAAAAAAATTATATGAATCGAAACAGCATGCAGATATCTGAAGTATCAAGGAGTCAGCCAATATAGTTATAAAAAACTATTTATGATAATGGTAAATACAAGGAAAAAGTTCAAATAGTCTCAATTTGTGACATTACCTAATGAATAAAACCGAGTCACCAACCAAAAGCCTCTTTCCACTAATGAATAGGCTCCATCCAGTCGTAAGCAAGTGACGTTTTGGTTGTCCTGGGACAAAGCAAAGCAAGAATTGAGTGCAGATGTTTAGAAAGGAATGATAGAAAATGTGATAATTATGTATAAAGATAATGTGCTGCTACATTAGTGTCAGGAATGTTTTAGTGGAACTTCCCAAAGTTTGAATTTGTGAACTTCAAATTATAATTTGCTTTATTTGGATTAGAATGGAAGTTACTTCAAGAATCATGTAAAAAATTTTGAATTTGGAAGTTTTAGCATCCAAATCCAAAGTTTGGGTTTAACTTTCAAATGAGAACATACCACGGTAGATATGGCGGAAAGTCCATAAATTATCATGCAAATCCCTTGCCACAAGTTCTTGAGCAGGTGGTTGCATGGAGAAATCCTATACAGAAGCAAGAACGAGATGAATATTTGAAATGAATACTGCAAAACCTTTAGAATAAAGGGAAACTGCTTACAAGAGGTGGGAAAATTTTCTCTGCGGCACGGCGTGGCACAGAGAAACCTCCATGGGTACTTGTATCACTTGCTGTCAATGTTTTACAGAAAAAATCTGGTTGGGGTTTATTTGTCTTGAGTGTAAGATCTGATCTCAATAACGCATCCTGGTCAAACTGCAGAAGATTTTGAGTTTCTAATTTGGAACATACTAAGTTCACTTTCAGAAGTTCCTAGAGATAGGGTAGTGCTTTTTTTTTTTGTAGCTTAGGAAACAAACTACAAAACAAAAGCTACCATTGACATAAAAGCATCTACAGAATTTTTTTAATGGATAAAGTTTCTACTCATTTTGGTGTGAAGTCCTTACAGAAGGAACCGGTTGGAGTGTCATCTGAGCATATACTTCATCTGTTTCAGGATCCGCCTAATAATTCAACCATGAAAGAATTGACAGACTTAGTAATGAAACCAATCTGTTTGGAAGTTAAAAGCGAGTTAATGTCAGCCATACATGCAGGGTGACATTATGAAGGAGGCATAGTAGCTTTGAAGGAAGATTTGGGTAGTTCGGGATTTTTGCATCCACATCCTTCTTCATAGAAGCTGCAACCTGAAACCACGATTGTAACCCTGAAGTCAGGACACAAACACATTTCAAAAGGAGAAGATACCGTCAATAAAATACAGAATCTTTTCAAGGTACAATTTTTTTTTATAGGTTTTTCAAGGTACAATTATATAAGAAACTGCATGCTTGGAGTTCAACAATAATTCTCAGGCCCAAGAAATACTTATACTTCAGGTTTAATTAACTTCTTTTACTTATCTTTTTTTTGTAAGCCAACCTTTTTTACTTATGAAATGAGATTACATCAACCTGAAGTGCAAACCTTCAAGTTTATTGAACCTTGTTGTACTGTTCACACGAGAAATAAAATGACTGTAAACATTATGCTCATCCCTACACCACAAGCAACATAATCTTGGTGCTTAAATTTTAAAATCAAAGACTTGCATAATTACGATACAAAAACGTTATCATCTGACCATAAAGTTAAAATGATATTTATCAACCAAAACCCTTCAGAGAAATCCCAAAAGACTTTCTTTTTTCCCTTTCACATAAAGTTTCTTCATAGATTCTTCACCAAACCACTTCTTTATGTAGACATGAAGACAAGCAAGCATAAGAGAGGGTAACTTCTAGAAAAGTAAAGGCCAAAGATTCCTAAAAATATGGTAGTAAGTACTTATTCCCCTAAAAAGGGAAAAAACAAAACAAGAAAAAAGATTACACAAAAATAATTTTACAAAGTGACATAGTTTCATATGATTCGTTAGATTATATAATTATTTTTATTGTAAAGTAGATCTAATGAATTAGATAAATATACATTAATTTGTATGATTAATTTTGTATAATTCTTTTGTGATGTAGCAGCAGCGCTCTTAAAATTTTGGGTATAAAGGGAAGACGAGAATAAACCCAAAACAAATGAGGAAAAAAATTGGAGAATAGAGGCTACTACAAATAGACAAGAAAAAGGAGTGAGAGTGAACATTAAGCAGAGGAAGCAACACCGCGCACAATAGCAGAGCACACACCTGTTCACTGTGGCCTTGTGGGAAGTAGACCACGTGTGTCCCAGCCGGCGGCACGTTCACCAGCGGCCCGGCGCAGGCTTGCCATAGTTCATGGTTTATGCTCTTCTTCTCTACTCCTGCACCACGTGTCACCCTTCCATTCATCAGAGAAAACTCCATATCGTTGATCTTCTATACTAATAATAACCCGTTTGTTTCCTCAGAAAACAGGGTAGGAAAATTTGGATTCTTGCAAAACAGAGCAGAAGCAGTAAAAGAGAATCGGAATCTTCTCAAGCTCAGTTTTCTCGGAGACTTTCGAAATAGGAAATCCGTAAAAAACCGGCACGAATGCAACCGAAGAAAAGCATAAAGACAAAAGGCAATAAATCCATATTTTATGTTCCACCGATTCGTCCGATCCCATTTCACCATCGGATAAAGACAAACAGAGATGAGAGAACATGTCAACATAGATCAAGACGGAGAACTTTTACCTTCGCAAAGATTGGACGCTGACGTGGCAAAGCCGGCTCCTGCATTTGCCGGCGTCTTCATTGTCTTCTCCGGCGAGTTCACAGAAAGGATGGTAAAAAATATTTCAATCGTTCATCACCTTCGATGGTGAAGTCAAACTTTTGGAAGCTCACCTTATCGGTTAAGCTCCGATCAACATAAAAAGTCCAAAACAAAGCTCAGAACCAGAGTAGAATTTTGACTTAAACTCAGCTAAGAAGCTCAGATCAGCTTAGGGAAAGACCAGAAGTTGACTTCTTGAAGCGAAAAAAAAAAAAAGAGGAAGGAATAAATGCCGGCGACACCACCGGAAAGTCGAGCAGAATGGCCAGCCGGCCGACAAGATAAGCAATGAGGAAGGGACAAAACAAAAAGAGCTGGGTTTTGTTCGCTCAGTGTCCAGACTCCAGAGACATCAGACCAAGTGTCGAAGCTTTGCCCCCTATCTTCCCCTACAGCACCCAGACATTTTCATCTCTCTCTTCTTCACCTCCTTTTGTTTTCCCAATGCTCCGTCTCTCTCTTTCATCTGATAAAGGACGTGACAATTACGGAATACTGTACTAAAATACTTGGCTCTCTCTCTCCTCTGTAGCTTCTCTCCACCTCCGAGGTTAAGTATCCCCGAGGTTGAACCCGAGCAAACCGAACGTAATAATTTTTTAGATAAAAATGATGGAGAGACCATACTTATTATATTCATTTTTACATGAATAATAATATTATTATTATTGATATGAGAATAAATCTAATAAATATGGACGTTCTTAATATTTTTATCATAAAAATTATTACATTCTCACATAAATATTTAAATAATAATAATATTATTATTATTTATATAAAAATAAATGTGATAAATATGAATCCTCCTTAACATCTCTTATTTTCGATACACTATTTTGAATTTCAAAAATTTCTCTTGAATGAATTTTTTTTTAATTTTTTAATAATTAAAGAATTATTTTTAAATAATATTATAAATTTTATTTTATTTGAGTGGTGCTAGAATCCGGATTGATGTAAAAAGAAATCAAAGCTTGCCACGTTAGTTTTCCTTACTAAGAAACGGTGGAATGCAAAACAGTGTATCACAAAGTAAACCTACCCCCTCCCCCGCGATTTCCCTCTCCCCTGCTTCTTCTCCGGACCACAGCACGAAACTTCCCAAGCCTGTCAATACTTGCCCAAGCCGCGAAATAGTTGCCTGCGACGAGCATTTCCCGAGCCCCATTGCCGACGATCCCCAAGTCGAGAATCGCGAGATGAATCGCAGGGGAATGAATTGCAGGTGAGTCGTCGACGTCGGAATGGTGGTTGCTGCAGCTCGGGCATAATCCAGGGGGGATGGATCGCACTCGCATCAATCCGGTGTAAAAAGGTCTATTATTTTACAAAGTGAATTCGCTATGTGGCGATTTATGATTAGATGGTGCAAAAACGCGTTTTGCACCAATCCAAATGTCGTGTTTACTCTTTTTATTTTTAAATAATATTTAAAAACACTAAAAAAAAAATCTAAAAACTTGAAAGATGAAGCACGACTCATATATATATATATATATTTCAAATTTCTTGTATTTTCTTAAATAATAATTATCAAATAAAGTGTTTAAGTATTATTTTCTTTAAATTAATAAAGGAGTTGAGTTTTACCAAAGTTTTGCATTCACATCTATTTCGAGAAGTTCCACTGCATTCTTTTATTAATCTTGGTTTAGTACTAATTCTTTTTCAATTGTTTTTCTACCAAAAAAATATTGCACTACAATGAGAATCAAAAGCATCAAAGTTTTTTAACTGATTTTTTAATTTATATTAAAAAATTAAATTATTATTGGATTGTTCCATCTTTTTTAAAAAAAAAATAGTAGAATGATTCAAACAGTTTTACTTTTATGGTCAATATGTATATATATATATATATATATATACAATTTTAAAGAATATAAAATTAAGATCTATATAAAAAATAAAAAATAAAAAATATTTTTATACAAAATTATGATCTATATTACGAACTACAACCAAGTCCCAACCCAAGTAGGCAACTACTGCTACACATGCTAGATAAGATGCTGTGATTATTATAATCATATGGGTCCCATATTTTTAAAGCTTCCATCTGGACCAAATAATTATAAGTAAATAAGTCAATAGAAGATCTTACATTTAGGGGCTGCTTGGATTTGAAAGTGGGTTGAGCTCATCTCAATTCACTTCCATTTCATTATTATATTTTTATAAGTTTTTATATAAAACACAAATTTCTATATACCTTTTTCAAATCTCAATACACATTTTTCAAATTCCAAAATAATAATAATATTAAAAAATAAACTAAACTCATCTTAACTCATCTCATCTCCGAATCCAAGCGAGACCCGTTTTAAGCAATGATGAATAAAGTTATAGTTATAAGCTGACTTATTGGTGCACCAAATATGTTATTGATATGATATTGTTAATGTAAAAGTTTACTACTTCAACTACATAAAAAAAAATATTATATTTTAAATTTAAGTAATGTTAAATACAGTGGTCAAACATTTTCATTTTAAGAATTGAAATGCAAGTTTAGTATAAAAAAAATTTTGAAATTACAATCATATCCTTTTGAAATTATATTGTTTATTATTTTACTCTTATTTATTAATGGGACTGCATTCAGGACTGCAACAAAAATATTTCTTTACATTTTGATCATTGTTAATATCTTACAATAAATAATGTGTTTACGTTGTCATGCTTAGACACTTAGAGTATCTTAGAAATTTTATTAATTAAATTATTTGAGTGAATTTTTTTTGTTGTATTTTAGAAAATGAGAGAAAATAAAAACAAATAAATATATTATAAAGTTAAAGTTTTGATATAATCTTTTAACAATATTTTTTGTTTTAAAGTTTGTAAAAGGTTAATTGATTTTTGTTTTTTATTTTGAAGTTTGTAAAAATTATATTAATTTTTATCTTTTGTTTTCAAGCTTGTAAAAATTATATTGATTTTTGTGTTTAAATAATGATTAGATAACGATCAGAGAATATTGAAAATTAATATTAAAAATTATTTTTTATTTGAGTGATGATTGAGAATAAAATTACAAGAAAATTTGAAAATTTTAAGAATTCTAAGAATTTTTCCAAACATGCCATAAATTTATAAATAATTGAGACTTTTGGAGTATTTTATAGATACTAATAAAGATTTTATGTGCAAGATTGAAAATGGCGTAATCGAGGAGTTTGTGTACCTGACGCATCTTGTTCAGTGATCCTATCAATGATTATTTTCTTGTGATGCTTGAAATTTTTGAGTATTCTGTATTTGTTTGATGATTCTGTAATGGTTATTGTATTTGTTTGATGATTCTGTAATGGTTATTTTCTTGTAATGCTCACAATTTTCAAGCAATGTGTTAGTCAAACTTGCCTTGCTCGGTGATCACTAGCAAAGATTAGAATCTTTCGTAGCTCAATTCTACCGATAGTGGGACTAGCATTGCTCATTAATCCCAAACAAGAGCTAAATTCTTGTGCAATGTATCGATTAGACTATAATTTTCAAGTGAAAATGTTGCCGCATTTTACATTCAAACTCATGGTATTATTTTCTTTTGAGAACGGTTACAAACACACACAAAAATTATACAAAAAAAATTTACAAATTGTTATAGTTTTATAACATCTGTTAAATCTACTTTTATAATAAAAATAATTTTATAAATTAACGTATTATATTAAATCACATCAGTTTATAAATTTTTCTTTATATAATCTTCGATTGATGTAGGATTACTCTTTTATATAAAGAGTATATGTTTGTATATATATATATATCGGAAAATGCTTAGGTCCGATTCTTTCTTTATTTTTTAAAATATTTTTAGGATTTTTGTTTGTTTATATTTTAGTATTGTGTTTATTTATTTCTTTCTTTTTTGTTTGAATTCTCTTTTCAACTATACCTTGTCACTCTTTGGTCTGAGTCTTCACACATAAAAATATGGTCTTTGATAATTATTTCCTTTATAGTATTTTGATAAATACAATGAGGAATAATGTATTGTTTATATTATCTAATGGCCAATCATTTTATACTTTAGCTGACATATTCTATAGTCTAATAATTAAAATATGATAAATAGCATGCCCGTCTGTAATTTTCATTACAATTTTATTTTATTTTATTTTTTTGGCCCATTTGGATTCGCTGAAAGTTTTGGCCACACAAGAACACCATAGCCGTTTTTGTTTGAGTTTCTGTGGAGTCGTTGAAGTTTTGTTTTGTGTTTTCTTTTTTAGTTTTGTTTGTACAGAAAAAAATTATATAATGAAGAAATTATATCTCCGACTTTATATTCATGAAATTTTAGTACTCTCCTCTTACTAAGAATGAGTTGTAATTATTATTGTTTAGACAGTATTTAATTTTTACAGACAAAAGTCTATAAAATACTAGAAGTTGGACTATAATTTATAATTAATTGACTTATAAACTGAGTTTAATCATCACTGCTTTGTTTACTAAATTTAAATGAAAGTACCCTGTTTCGGAAGATTGACTGATTGAAGTGTTGTTTTCGAAATCAAGACATCCATACAATTCAATTAAAAATGATATTTGTACTCTCATAAGTCATGCACAAAAAGTGAAAATTTTTTATTTTTAGGTAATGAGATGAGTGAAATAATTCGTAAATAATAATAATATAGTTTGTAAATAATAATAAAATAGTTTAAATTAATATGTTTTACGAAATAGTTTAAGTTTATATGTTTTACGAAATTTTAGAAAATGAGAGAGAAAAAATTGAGTGAAAATATTATAAAATTAAAATATTTATTATAATTTAATTTTTATTATTTTATTATTTAAAAATTTAAAAAAATTGAATTATTTTTGTGTTTTATTTAAAAGTTTGAAAAAATTATAATGATTAGGAAATACTTATATAAAAAAATTGAAGACTTCAAATTGAAATGTATTTATGTTTATAGTATTTAGATATTAAGATGAGATTAAATAAGATTAAATAAATAGAGGAGATTTTACTATCCAAACTAGGAATTAGACTCACATAAAATATATGTATATATATATACTAGTTAAGAATGCAACATGCAATGCATGTTTGTCTAGTTAAAAAGGAAATTATAAGAAGAAATATGATATATAGGACAAAAAAGAAGTTATGTGTATTTATACAATAGCATTATACATAAAAAAAAAAAATATTCGTAATTATATGAAGATTTCGTATTAGATATGTCTTCATATATGACTTGTAATATTTTATTGAAATAGACAACATAAATCTATAATGAAATGTATATTTTAACTGGTGTAGATTGTCTAAAAAAATAAAAATTAGCGAGTTTAAGATTTCTAAATTAATAACAAAGTTTTCTAATAATTCATGGATAGTTAAGAAGTTTATATAATGAGATTATTCACGTCTGTCATCTATGATGCAATAATAAAGTATAAGGTCTAAACTGATATCATAATAATATATTGTTACAAATTAGTGAAACAATAAGGAACTTAATGAAAAATCTTATAGAAATGTATATATGTCTATTATTTGAATCATTTGCATATTAATGACCTTCAAAGTGAAAAGAAGTATATGTAGATATCTTTCAAGAATTCTCAATACTGCATAGAAGTGTACATTCAAAGTAAAATAAAAAATATAATAAGTAGTTATGAGAATAACTTATAGAGAAAGAGTATAAAATTATAGAAATATAATTTCTACTAGGAAATATATTAAGGAAGATAGTAGAATTATAATATTTTGAAGTAGTATGCATATGCAAAAACATTTATTCAAAATAGTTCTATATTGAAATTTTGACTTATAAAAGGGTGAAGAAGTTACTTTCCTAATCTATGTGTAGATGGTTGTATGAAAAACTTGATATTTTCTAATAATTAGTTATCTATCAATTATCTGAAGAATGCATGTTATTAAATTTTTCTTCATACCTATTTAATGAGATTAAAGTATTTAGTCGACTTTGTTAACTAATATTTTTCAAGAACAAAATGCATGATTGGAAATATCCTTCATCATAGTGAGTAAAATCTACATTTAAAATATTTTTTATTAGATATGATACGTACATATGAAGAAATTACATTTGAAGGTCATATTTTATGATAACTAAAAAATAAAATTCCTTCAATCAACTTTCTAATTAAAAAATGAATTAGAAAATTAATAATAGCTAAGCCTTGTGAATTCTTTATCTATTTTTTTGGTCATATTTTATGATAACTTGAAATTTTGTTACACTTTACTTGATATGATTTTAATTTACTTTATTAACAAAACCTGTGAAGCTATTAGCCTAAATAAGAATTTTACTTCAATTTCTTATAAATATGACCAAGTTTTTGGTCATATCTATTTTTTTGGCAAGTTTTTGCGTTTTATTTTACTTCAATTTCTTATAAATAAAAATTTCCTTCAGAAATAGTGTTAATATTTTAATTTAATTTTATCTGGCTTCATGATTATTTTACCATTACTTATTATTATTAATATTATTATTATCCAATCAAAACTGTTAAATATATTTGTCTGACAATAAAAATACACAAAAGACATTAAAAGAAGAGAAACACATAATATATATTTCAGATGAAATGAAATCGGTTGAAAGTGAAGAAACGACCGAAGCAGATGACAACAAAATAACTAATATAAATAATTAAATAAATAAGGAGTAATATTGGAAGTGGAAAATGCTGAATTTATTATTTATTACTGTTAGATGAAAAAAATTATAATAGATAGGACAAGATCCCAGTCAGATCCTAAGTGTCGAAGTACTCTTTTGAGTTACTCGTAGGGACGATGGATTCTGATGAAAGGAAGTAAAAAATGTTCCAATATGTTACCTTAAACGAGGCTCATTAAACTCACATTAAAGAAGAATATTTGAGAGGAAGTGACATTATTTTATAGTAAAAACACAAAGTGTTATTAACAGTTATGGGGTTCTGATGTGGGTAGATAACATTTAGGCAGCATGCTGTCTTAATATATGTATTTTGTTCTATATAATAGGACCCACCATGTCCCCTGCCCACCCCACATCAAGGATTAAAGCCATATCATTAAGATTTTCCCAAGAAGAGGACGTACATCTGCCCGATACAAGTCACAATAGGGATGTAAGCCTTCTATATTATAGTTTAGACTTTAGATTCGATATAAAAAGTGTTTATCTTATTTTATCATAATATTTTTTTTTAATTTTTTTTATATAAAATATAATAAATAATTTAATTTTTTTCAATTTATAAAACAATAATAATATTAAAAAATAATATTCTAATAATATTTCATTCAACTCTTACCTTAATTCATTATCCAAATGACAATTAAATAAATAAATAAGTATATCTTATCATTATTTTTTTTAATGAAATACATTTTGCATTAAAAACAAAACAATCATATTACATATAGGATACAATTTTAAAGTGAAGAAGTTTTGTGCATTCTATTTAAAAATTAATTGAGCTCAACATTAACAAAAAAAAAAAAAAATCCCCTTTTTTTACGTTAATTTCACACTTATTCACTTTTTTTCAAAAATAGTTTGCGGAAAGCTTGGCAAATCAATTCCCGAAATAATTGAATGAAAGCCCAACTCTAAGCGCGCACACAAAAACCTTTGAATATAAAAGAGAAGATTTGGGCTTTGACCCCACGAAGAGAGTTGTCAATACCAACCACACGTCCCATACATCATTTAGCACATTCTTCCGATAGAATCGTATTGAAGTATTTTGTTTCATTTTTTTGTAAAAAAAAAAATTGACCTTTTTAAAAAAATAAATCATGCACAAGCAGCATGCAAAGGCACGTACTTTGAAATGTGAAATCACTAATCAGTTCATCATGGATCCAATATTATGAACTTTTTATACATGTTCATACAGTCCAGACACCATGCTTCCAAAACCATCCCTTAAATTCCCCTTTTTGTTGTCTGGAAACAGAATCCACCGATATGGGGTAAAACAAAAACTCTATCTGGACCAACACATAAGATAGTCAAGTAGCGTTGCAAGATTGAAAAAGCACTCAACCTTGATTACATGTACCGATTATACTTTTGATTACTCCCATATACATCTCCTTCTCTGGCAGCCCTAGATCGCTTCTTCGTAGGACGACCAACAGGATCGAAAACCGGGTCCTCGAAGTTAGGAGGCAGCACTGGCCGAGTAAGTTGGGAATCTGGACAGTCGTCCGGACCCATCAAAGCCAGAGGACTCGCAGCAGCTGGGACAAAACACAGAACAGGGAAATTGTTATTAGACTGGCATTATTATGTTTTCACCTTGCAGCAAAAGATGACATAAAGGACTAGTCAAAAAACAAAACAAAAAAAAGATGCCATCAAGGCATCAGACAAACATTGAAGGTTTTCCATTGGGCCCCATTTGGTTATTGGGATCATTTAAATTCAATTTAATTCATTCTAATTTTAAACTAAGTCTAACATCTAACACCCAACTTTCAAATTACTCATTTCAACTCAAAATCTCTTTATACGTGGGATCTATGATCTTTTTTGATTTAGCACATTTTTATATGTGAGATCCACAATTTTTTTTCAACTTCCCATAAATATATCTAAACTCATTTTAATATCCACACATTTAAACTCATTTTAAGTAGACTCCACAAAACCCACTCCACCATCTCAACTCACTACTATTAATAAAGAGCTCAACTCAGCTCAACATTCAAACATAGCGAAACCTCGTACAGCCAATTCTTCCTCAGCTTGCACTTTGAAAATCTGGCTCTCTAAAGTTTCTTTTTTCTTTAATAAGTGGAAATCCAGCTCTCTAATGTATCATTTGTATCTGCCAAATCCTAGAGACTGCCCCCACTAAATTGGATGGCAATAAGCAAGAACTTAAAACAGGAATGACTTTTATATATGGAGCTAAATGAAGAGTTAATAATAACGGGTTGGTTCTCGATTCCTTTTTCAGATTTGTAGCTTCTTTTGCATACCTTCACCAGGTTCAAGAGGTCTCGTGACATGTGAAGCTTTCAGCTGAGGAGGACGCTTTCTCACATAATTTTCCTGCAAAGGCTTTGGGATTTGAAATGAAAATTGTGAGAGAGATACATCATCGCTCATATACTCTGGATGTTCCAGCAAGTACCTGCAAAATCAAAAGCCACAAAAGACTGTCAAAGAAATATGGAAAAACATTGTACTTGTGAGACTTTAACCATCCACAGGTTCTTTAATTATACATTTACATGTAGATTTACAAAGTGCCACAACAGGAAAATAGTTGAGTAGGTGGCATTAACATACTTTTGGATCTCCACAATTGAGCGTAGTTTCTTGCCTGATGGCGCCTGATAATATCTATAAATTCCAAACATAGCAAGTTAAGATGGCATCGAGAAATTATGGCCCAAAAGTTTTCCTCAAAACTTAAAAACTCCATTATATTAGAAGGTATATTTTATAAAGAACAAAATGCCGTTATCCAGGTGCACAAAGAGTATACAAGAGATACACTTAGGAATACAAGAGATACACTTAGAATAAAAAGAAAATCGAGAAAGTACCGGAAATTAAAAATAGAAAAAAGAAACACAATTGTGAACCAACATCCAACAGTAAAGGATGTTAAGCAGGAAGATCTTTGACATCCACAACCATTTATTACAATCTTCAAAACTACACCCATTCCTCTCAATCCAAACACACCATACCAAATAAGATGCGGCTGCGTTTGAAAGATAAATCCAACTCAATTCATCTCAACTCATCTTAAACTAATCATTGATGGACCCACTACGCTTTCAATTTTCCATTAAAAAAATCCATCCTAACCTAATTCATACATTTCAACCAAAAAAGTTAAACCCATCTCAATGGGACCCACAAAATACTACTATTCACAACTTAACTCAACTCATCTCAACATCCCCAATGTAACAGAAACCTTTTGCCATGATAGAAGATGCTAATGACTGTCAAACTGCCATTTCAAACATGTTAAGAAATGTGCCCCTCGACATGCCACGGCTGAATCAATCCCACGATGAGTGGATATCTCATGTTCCATAATATATTGTCATCCATCTAATGCAGAAGCAAAAGATTAATGGTTTCCCCACTCTAGAACAGGGTTGGAAATATGAAGCTTAGCTAAAATAAAAAGAGAAAGGATATCCAATTATTAACTCTAGAATAGTACATTGAATGTGAGAAGCATCGTTCAGGGAAAATTTGCTTATAAGTTGGCTAAACAAGACAAGGAGTGACCTATGAAAAATAAAAAAAGACGACATGGGGCAAAATATAACAAATACCAAATTGAGAATCTCCATAAAACCCAAAGATTATTCATTGGATCAACAAAATATCTAGTCGATTGCAGAAAATCTATTAAGGTTTTTCTCTTATTAAAAAAATAGCCAAATTTCTTAAAGCATTGATATTGACCCATCACGTCTATAGACATTCTGAAGGGAAAGCCTGGGAAGAAAGGGGAAAGTAAGGTAAAAATTGAATCATGTTCAAGTAATTCAAATAGAATTGGGCAGTCTGAAGGGATGCATCACTATAACTTAGCTTTAAAAATCTTATTGAAAAGATACTATGAACTTCCAGTTTTGGTAAATTGAAGTTTTTGGATTGGTCAAAATAAAAGAACTTCAAATGAAAGTTTAGACCAGCAAATAATAGCTGGTAATGGTAAAAAAAATTAAATTACCTATATATAATGGTTCTATATAAAAGTAGTCAAATACAAATTGACACCTACATGTCTGCAAACTTGGTGCTCCCTTCACCTCTGATCCGTAGCAGCCTTTGCCACCCAGGAGGGGGCAGCGCAATATTAGGTTTATCAATTGCCCAGAGCCTACTGTCATCCTGATAAATATCTGTTGGGTCATCACACGATATATCAGGCCGCCACTCACGAGCCGTTTCACAGTAAAAAGGCTGCTCCAGAATATGTTCACGTATTGCTTCATACTTTTCCTTTGTTGGGATGAGCCTCCATTTAAAACAGCTGGCACACTGGACAGTGAAAGCCCCTACAGATGGCAAAACTCGGGGAGATGAATTCGGAGCTGAGTATCTCCGGAATGGAGTCTGGGACTGAACACGGTCAGGAACAGGTTCGATTTCACCTGTACCATTAGTTAATGGGTCATACAGCACCAACTGTTTTGAGTCATTCTCATTAGATTGTTCATCTTCATCCTCTGACTCAAGAGACTCATCCTCTGAAGAAGAGGATGAAGAAGAGATGTCTTCGAGTTCCTGAAGGGTGCTCTCATAGTTAGCTAGGAAACTTGAACCGGATATATTTTTCTCTTCCTTTTCAACATTAAGGGAATATTTTTCAGGGGATGAGCACATCTAAAAAATCCCAAAAACCTGTCATAGTATTGATAAAAAAAAATCTGTCAAAGAAGCATGATAGAGCAAAACATATAAAAAATCAAAGTGTTTCTACAGCTGTCAAATATGATGCTACCAAACAGAAGCACCTGTTTCTACAGTGCTCATTAGGCATAACATCAAAAACAACACATGAATCATGTTTCTTTTTCCAATAACAGAGTTCCCAAACTTGTAACAGTGTATACCAAAACATCAGATAGATTCCAAATGAGCTAAACACAATTACAGATTGTGGCAGAACAAGGACATATACTGAGTAAGCAATGAAGTAATTGAAAGACCAAAAAAAAAAAGTGTTAATGGATTCATCCTCAAACAAATTTCAGCAGTTAAGATAGTGATGAATCTCTTCAAAAACCAAATTCTATTAGTGCATGAATCAACTGTAGAAACCAGGTGATCTAATCACATAACAGATATCCATCCTACAACATAATATCATAATATTTGCAACTTCATAAGCGAGATTTTCCAAAACTAAAGCTTTTTTCTCCCATCAACTGATTCAGTTCATCAATCATACTGAAGCAAAAACAAGGACTTAGGACATGGAAACCATGCAATGCGGGCACAACAACAGTATACAAAATAAATCACATCTACATATGCAACAAAACTAGATGGGAGACAGGACAGAATGCATATATCAGATATAATAGATCTCAGGAGAAATCATCAACTTAGTGACAAATTTTCATGATCTATAGATACACACACACACACACACACACACACACACACACACACATGCTATATACATATATGGGTGTGTGAACATGTGGTATGTCGTTGCATACTACATATCTCTAGCATGTCCATTATGTATCAAAGAACTTTTTAAGTAACCCATTATGAAGATGGATTTGGAGATATATGGACAAAAAGGATCCTATGCTTGTCCAAATAATGTTGGAGAGCTGATGAAACACCAAACCCAGTGTCACTGATAAATCAGAATAAATATTGTTCCAAAGCTGAGTAATTTGATAACCTGATAACCTTGTGAGTGAGCATTCTAGTCATTATTGTTCTTATCATGTAATATTTCGGACTTCTGCACTAATTTAATGTGACTTCATATAGTCCATTTCATCTCCTTTACAATAAAAATAACTTTCCAATCTAACAACCTACTTTGTTAGTATTCTTACAACCTCATAAGCTGCAGGGTAGCAAGAAATGCCACCACTACTGATTCACCTCCAAAATCAAAACTTACCTGTTGCAATAGATTACGCCAATCAAGTTTATCTCTACTTATAAAATCCAGAGATTCTGACTCTCACTACCTCTTGAGCAATACACTACATGATAAAGCGAGTATCATCCATAGTAAGTGCTGCAAATAAAAGACAATATTTAGATGAATTAAAGCATCATAAAAATACCAACATAGAAAATAATATTTCGAAAAGATATTCCGAGGAAAAGCAAAGCTAGAACAGAGATACTTCACACTACAATACCGAATCTGAATATGTTTTATCCATTTTCCAACCACTAACCATACAACTAGATACCATATTTAATACAGAGAAAAAAAAATTTCTTCGAACCATAGGGAAAAAAAATAAAAAGAAAAAGAAACATTTTTTTTGGTAAGTAAGAAAGAAAAAGAAACACACAGCAAAATAGAATCAGAAATAGCATCTATGTATATCACATGAGAAATACTTAAAAAAAAAATATCACATGAGAAACAAGAACATGCAATGACTCGAGCTCTCCATCAACTTTCTCATCAAACAGCATTTTCATTCACTTGCAGTACGAATCTCAGACAAACAAACAGAGCCTACCCAATCCCCAGAAGAACAAAAGCTGGCTCTCCCAGATCAAAATGCCTTAAAAAAGCAAATATATCATAGTACGGACACGAGACAAAGTACATAAAACCAAACAGAAAGAATAAGTCCCGATCTACCACTCCAAAAAAACAAACGCAGAAACCAAAACAAACAAATGCACGAGGAAAGAGAGGCCCGGAGAGACAGAGAGAGGTATTACAGAGAGATCAGGATCAGAGAATCAGGGCCGTTGAAGACGACGAAATGAGCAGATCATACGACTACTGCTGCGAACGAGTTGGCGACAAAAATAAAAAGCTTCCCCTCTGCCTCGGTTAGAGCGAGCCTGTGAGAATGAGACAGACAAGCGACATGGAAGGCCTAATATGGATTATCATTATAACGAGAGACGCTGGGGCCGGTGGGGCTGCTCAGCGTCAAGCAGTTCAATGACAGTTTGGACTGCGTTTTAATGGTAAATATAATAAAATATATAATAAAAATATAAAAATATAATTAAAAAATAAAATAGAGATGAATTTTAAGGATATTTAGCCTTAGGCTGCAACCTGTCACCTCCGATGATGGTGGGCTACCGAATCCATTTCGGATTTAAACTTTTGTGGGAAACACTAAAGGTCGTCAGAACTCGTCGTCGAAGGGATAAGCTCGTCCGAACCCGTCGGTTCATATGGAGTAGGCGGTGTAGCCCACCGCCATTAGAGGCGGCAGACTGCTTTTATGACCGACCCCCAAGAAATCTCTATTATTATTAATAAAAAAAATTTATTTTATGACACATTTATAATTATTAAATAATCCTTTATTATATATATTTTTATTATTTAATAATAATAAATATATTATACCTTTATAAAAATAAGATACGAGTTAGTGTATAGCATTATTTAGAGTAAGTTACCGTTTGGATACTAGATTTTTAATCTAAAAATTAAAAATTAAAATAATTTTTTTAATATTATTATTATTTAAAAATTTAAAACAATTAAATTATTTATTATATTTTTAATAAAAATTTTAAAAAAATTATAATAATAAAATAAGATGAGATATAAAATATTTTTATTATCTAAATAAAGCCTAATAATACTAGATAACGATTTAAGTACGTACATTGTGTACACTCTTTCTAAAAAAAAAAATAGAATTTATTAAAAGTTTTTTTTTTATGCGAATTTCATATTTTTCTTATTAGTGCATACCTGTGCATTGAAGAGGTCTTTCCACTACCGTTTCATGGGCCCAACAATACCAATGGAGGCTTATGAAGGAAGCCCAATAAGTTGCAAGACCACGGGCGTAACATCTTTCCGGTCACAAGTTAAACTCGTTCCAAACACGCGTAAAACTTGCATATTTTAGAATTTTGCAAATCATTTTCCTTATTTTAATTCAAGTAGAATCAAGGTCTTGCTTTTAGCTTGGTCTAGTTTTCCTTATTTTATAATTATTTATATAACTAAATTTCAAATCGAGGGTATTGTAATAAAATAATATTATTTTAATCATTTATTTTTATAAAATACTCCTCATTTAAAACACGATTATGAAAAAAAGTTATAAAAAGAAATTATATGTGGATCATTTTTCTTTAAGAATGCAATATGCATGCAATAAACTCTTTCAATTACGGAATATATTTCATTTCATATACCTAATATTTCATTGGAATCAAATCCAAAAAAAGGGATTTTTAGAGGAATGATTATTCTATTTAACACTTAGGCTCTCTTAGGATGTCAATAATATTTTTTATTGTTAGTAAATAGTAATAAAATAAATTATAAATAATAATGAAATATTTGTAAATAAAATGCAATAATTTAAAAATACAGAGAACAATTATGTTTGTAAGGAGGCCTTTACTCTTATTATAGATACTTGAAGTTCATTAATTCATTTGTTGTTATATCTTTTAAGCAAAAATATAAAGTTTATTATTATATATATTTGTTGGCTAATGAAGATGTTCTTATAATTCAAGGTGTATTCAACTAGAAAAAAAAAATTAACTAGTTTCATTTCTTATTTATTTCCATTTATTATGGTGGAATTTTTCTAATTAAAAAATATGAATTACTTATTAAAAAGGGGAAAGAAACCCTAATTCTTTGCTGCCAAACAAAGAATACAGTTGAGATGAAATTATTCACATTAATTTCACAAAATTTAACACAAATAAAGTTTCTTTCACAAACTTATCTTTTAATAAACGACGACGTATAATACAATGCAATACATGCGAAGAGAGGGCGAAAGGGACCAGGGAGTGGAGAGAGCAGAAGCAGGTGGAGATAAAGAGCAGCCCAAGAGAAGGAAGAGAGAGAGAGAGAGAGAGAGAGAAGAAGAAGAAGAAGAAGATGGGGGGAGGAATGGAGGCGAACAGAAACAAGTTCATAGAGGACTGGAGCAGTGCCCGTGAGAACCTCGAGCGCAACTTCCGCTGGACTCGCCGCAACCTTGCCCTCGTCGGCATCTTCGGTCTCGCCGTCCCCATCCTCGTCTATAAGGGCATCGTCCGTGAATTCGTAATTACTTACGACCCCCTTCTTCAAACATTTCTAGCTGAATTCATTTCATGCGATTGCTTATATTTACGTTTCTTTCTGTGGATCTGCCGCTTATTCCCGTGATTTCGTTTGTACTTTTCTTCAGTCTGAGTGTGAGAATCTAATTGCCTGCTTGCATTTGAATCGATGATGATGATGATCCAAATCGCACGAGTTCACCTTGTTGCTTATATTGTGGTATTTGATTTTCATGAAGTCGTAATTTGTTGAAATCTAGGGGTTAGAAACTAATACATTCAGTTGGGCGTTTTCTACTCGATATAAATTATACGATTCTGGATTTTCATTTCTGTCAAAAGTGAGATTTTTTGTATTACCTTATAATTAGCAGTTGAGTTCAAATTTGTTTAGACAGCCTATGTTACAACCCTCAGTCTTTGGGTATATAGTGCTGATAAAATTGTGACTGAGGAATGCTAAAATCTTGAGGATTTGAGTTTTGTTCGGCGATGTTACTCTGGCTTTGTGTTTAAACGAGGCTACTTGGGGAGTCGGTTCCAAATAAAGGTAAAGCTTTGTGATCCTCAGTTGAGCTTCTATTTTCTAGATTCTTATAGGTGAACCCCTAAGTCTAAATTTCAAATCCCCTTGGGTGCAAACAATCTCTAGAGGCCGTTGGACTAGGGAATTTCCTTGAATTAACCGAGGTGCATTTGCGGAAAACTCCTTGCCAATGGCCTATAAACCCCCAGAGTTAGTCAGGATGCTGTTTTGGACACCGGGTGCCAATAGAACAAACATCCCTGTAGGTGTTGTTATTTTAGAATCTTGGGCCAGCTACTGTCAATGGAAGTGGGATGTTTGATTCATTGAAAGTATCAGGTACTTAGTGTCAGTATAACGAGTCTTCTTATAAAGCAGGGTTTTTTCCCACTAATTCTTTATTGATACAGATTCTTATTCGTGGGTCAGTTTGTTTTATCGTGTCGTACATTTTATATGCTACAACTGTTTTGAACACATCTGGAGTGGCATTAAAATCATCCTTATTCATCCAGTGACAGTTTCATCCTTTGATGACAAAGGCAAAGTCTTGAAGAAAAATTAGAGCCACCTTACACATTGACTCCATGGTAATTAGGAGTCTTGGAAAAAAAAAAATCACCGTCTGGAGTGGTAGTTACTCTTTAATGTGGGAGGCATTGAAGAGAAGGGAAGAGGTGGAGTACAAGATCTAATTTTTATTTGATTTTGTAATAATGACATGAAAAGTCTACAAACTTAGAAGTATGATGTGGTTATTTTGAGTTATATGGTATGCCTTCTACCTGGTGCTTTATTTTGAAAACTTCTGTAATCTTGGTAGTGACGGGGAAAGATCATTTGTTTGCTCTTTTAAGGGCATTGGATTATCTTTCTAGTTATCTTTGCTTTGTTTCCTGAACTTAATTTTTTTTCCCAATCAATAAGCAGCGTGCCTCTGTTATATACTTTCTCACTCTGTTATTATTTCATGTTTTTTGTATTGTCGTACCTATTGCCTGAGGTCTTATGTTCACATTTTTTCAAGTAAAACCTTGTTGAATGAAACGGCGTCCCTCTAATGTGCTTAATCTATTGCTTCCTGTACACCTGTATCCTACTATTAAAGTGATATGGTTGAACTTTCTTTGTAGAACATTGTAACTGATTCAAAGGTAGTTTTGCTTTCAGAATTTAATATTTTTGTAATCACTCAATTTTAATACATTGCATCAAAGGCCATCCTGTTCAATCCTTCTCCTAACCATTTGAAATACAACTATTCAGTATTGTTTCAATATTTCACTTTTTCTCCCTTCTAATAGGATGAAGGATATTTGGAATCGTTATTCCTGACTTCCAGTAAACTCATTGAGCTTCCTAACACTTTTTTTTTTTTTTTTTGTGAACTCTGGTTACAGCATATGCAAGATGAGGATGCAGGCAGACCGTACAGGAAGTTTCTGTGAGAGTTCAAAAATGCTTGATAATAATAATTGTGGAAGTAATAGAGTTAGGTTCTCTATTGGACCGCATAATCACCTCATAACAGGCAATGTATGCATTTTCTTTGAAAATCTGTATTATGTTTTCTTCAGCCAGTTCTTGTTGGATTTCTTATCGTTTTGTTGTCAAGAATACTGAATCTTTAACGATCAAGTTCTGCCCTTTTCTGATATATTCATCATATTTCCCTTTCGCATGCTTATTTATGTGATGAAGAGATAGGAGAGTCTAATTTTTAAAATTTCAGATTTTAGTTGAATTTATAGGTCCTGTTTGGATAGTGAGATGAGATGAGATAATTTTAAATAAAAATTAAATAAAGTAATTGTTAGAATATTAGTTTTTAATATTATTATTGTTATGGGATTTGAAAAAGTAGAATTATTTATTATATTTTATGTGAAAATTTAAAAAAATTATACTGATCGAATAAAAATAAATGATATGAGTTTAGCCTATTTGGCCACTGCCGCAGAGAAGCTAGGGAATTACATTTTATACTGCAAGATCATTTCAAAATTTTATACAGTACATCTGCATTTGCAGGGCAGTTGAAATACAAAGTGATACAGTATGCAATTAAGAGCAGTTTGTTTTCTAATCTCAATTTTCCTATTTATAATTCATTTCAACTTGTTTTAACTATATTATTTACAAATTATCTCATCTCATCTCTAAATTCAAACTCTAAATTCAAACTCAAACGTACTAAAGGGTTCAGGCATGTAAAAGCCAAAGATTATTTGGATGAAATTTTAAGCTGACAGGACTGACATGTCCATCTTTGACTCCATGCTTCTCGTCTCCATCCTCTCCTTTTTCTCCTCGCTACACATTCTGCTGCACTGACCAAATAATTCTCCATAGTCCTTCCTACATAAATGAATTGACAAAAGCATATCCAAATACAAACAATAATGCAAAATCTTTAGTTTTTCAATTTTAACACCTACAATCAATTCGACTTTTATTTATTAATTTTTTTTTTAATTTCAAGTTTTCCATCTCTTATCTCAAAAATTAAAAAAATATCTTAATTCAAATTATTTTATTATCATTCACAAGATTTGGAAATACTCAGAATTATTAAGTGTCCAAAACAGACCAAGACTAACGCAGAATGCACGAGAGACGGTACTATACATATAATTGGATGAGCAAGCAATCAACAAAGATCACAACGTACGAATCTTTCCCATATTTAAACCTATAACATTTTGGCTTACGAATCTTTTAACATATGACGATTTCCATATATAGCATTTAATGCATGTTAAGGGATTTATAGTTAGAAATTACCCAACTAATGCCGAATATTACCATTTATATATACAATGAATCATAATTTTCTGTGTACACAAACACACATAAACCATAAACAACATATAGTAATCTATCTTCAATAATATGCACATCAAACCAGTTAACATTGTTTGAGATCATTCAATCAATCTTGTTTTCTTCAAGATCACAACGTACGTCCTGATCAATGGCCAACTACAACAAGAGTTTAATCCAAACTAAATGGCTTACTCAAGATCCTCAGCCAAAACCAGTGCTCCTTCTCGTGGCAGCCATGCTGATCCTAATAACCAAGCCATATTGGAACATCATCTCGTTCGATCATGACTTTGTCGCAACTGAAAAACAGAAGCTTAGGGTTGCAGCCTTTGCCATCCTTCTGGCTGGGATATATGTCTCATGCAATATCGATGGTTGGATTAATTGGAAGCACTCTGCCTTTTCAAGGTCACCGTCGACTGCCAGTTGCCGCCACAGAGCCACCAGCCAATGGCGCCTGGACATGATCGTGCGTGTACTGTGCGGCATGGTAGGTTTTGTTGTTCTAGTCCTTGTCGGGGAACACCAGTCCGATGTTCATGGTCGCTGGTTTTCTCTTAAGTAGAACAACTTTTTGGGTGGGAGTTGCATCCTCGTATATGAGATTTTATAAATTTTTCGGACCTAAATTATACAAAGTTCACTTCGGGAAACACCCTCGAAGTCATTTGGTCTCGACTTCAAGTCTTTTGAGCATTGAATCTTTTAAGAATGTACATGTTAAAGAAACTAGGCGATATACATATGGTGAGCAACGTTCCCACTAGAATTAGTGACTTCCATTCGTCGTCTACACTATCTACGCTTGTAGTTGCATCAAACCACATTCATTAGCATTACCCATTTTGAAAAGGCTGTCTTGTTTTCAAGAAACAGAGCAAATTTCTATTCAAATGAACTTACACAGAAAATGATTTCCTATTCAGAAAGTGACAATTGTCCTCTGTTTCTATAGGATAACATAGAGACTAGTTATATTGACTCAAAAGAGATTCATATCAATTCAAAGAGAATGCAAAGTGCAGACTGCATATGAGGAAAAACACATGAATTTATACATTGGTTGAACATTACAGCACAATTGCTCTACATCAATACTTGCCTTTTCTTTCTACCAGCTAATTCTCCAAAATCCGAATTGCCTTCAGTTGAAAGAAACCAATCAACATCTTAAGAGAATTTCCCACGAAGCAAAAAGCTAGCTTTCGAGGAAAGGAACACCATTCTCATTACTCAGTTTCCCATTCTCTACCCTCCATCACAACCAAAGAAGTAAAAGACCAAAAATGGAGACTAGAATTAGATACCCTACAAATCTTTAATTACCGGAACCATGAAATGGGAGTGTTTGTGTTCTGGGGAAGCTGGGGTATCATGCAATGCTGTTGCTGCCATTGATATAAGCCCTCGCTTCCCACAACTCCACCGTACATATTATGTATACTTGGGTGGCTTTGCTCTATGCTCGCATTGTTTTTGTTGCTATCTTCTTCAATATCCATATCTGCAACCATTTCTTCAGCCTCCTCCATCAACAGGGGAACCTGATCGGTGGCCGGAGCAGGACGAAGCTGAGATGGAACCCAAGGAACAACATCCAAACAACCCTTATTCTTGTCTTTTACGGGTTCCTGATCTTCTTCAGCTGATTTTACTTGACCATGCTGGTTCGACCAAAATAATTGATCTGCCAAACAGTACACAAATTTCTAAGAAACCCTCCTTCATACAGTTTGTAGTCCAAAAAAAAAAAAAAAAAATCTCACAGGATTAGGATAACATTTGAATTGTTTACGACAAGTTTATCATTCAATCATTGCCAAATAAACGAAAGACGCGGATTTGGAAGCCGGAGAATGTACGATGGGTGCTTACTCTTAAATCCAGACATTATGTGAGAATCAACGGAGAGAGAGAGATTCGAAGCCGGAGAATGTAAAAGAGGAGGTCTATTCAAAGGCTTGAACAAAACAATGGCCTTCTCATCATTGAACGAATATTCCGATTCCAATTCAAAAGCGTCAGTAACTCCAACTCCTTCTCGTACTCCCCGAGAATTCTCTGGCTCTTCCTCCATAATTGGCGGCAACTCCGCATCCTAAGACACAAAATCGAACTACAGCAATTAGACAAACGCATATATATATATATAGAGAGAGAGAGAGAGAGAGAGAGAGAGAGGAGAAAAATCACAAGAGTAAGCAAGAGATGCATAAATAAGGGAAGGGGGAAAAGTACCAGGCGACGAATCTTTCGAGCGGGGGAAAAGAGAGAGAAATCGGAGAAGTCGTCGTGGACGCAGTCGAGCTCAAGGTCCTTCCTTTTCATGTTCTCGGGCTTCGTTGTTTTCATGCACATGTAGGCAGCCATTTCCCTACCTCTGATACTTTGGAGAGGCACTGGGAAGAAAGCTAATAAAATAGCTACAGAGGGACAGAGACGGAGAGTTTCTGGATTTTTCTTTTGGTAGGTCTGTCTCCAGAGTCTAGAGCTTTCCAGAAGCCTTAAAACTATGTTTTTTCTTTTCTTTTATTTGTCTACACTGTGTTGAATCCATTTATAAAAGTATTATTTGATAATAATATAATTTTATATAATACATTTAATCTAATTTAAATTAAAAATATTACATTTATGTATTATATTAAAATATTTTAATTTATAAATTTACTGCGATGACAATAGCTAGAGTAAAAAAGACAAAAAAACAATAGAAACTTGTAAGAATGATCAATGACTTTGATCAATATCTTTTTATAATTATCTACAAAATGTTTAAATATTTTTTTAAATAAATATTTTAAATATAAATAAATTTTATAAAAATAGACTATAAATTTAAGCATTTTGAATTGTGTCAGATTATATATTTTAACGATGTCGTTTTGTATTTTACTCTCTTCTCATTCCATTACTTTTCATTTCTCCTTCTAATTTTTTTTTCCTTTCTTCTTTTCCCAAGTTTTTTTCTTCCATATTTCCTATCCATGCAAATGCTTCGATTCCTTTCCCGCTTTCCCAAGTTTTATAAATTTATTTTTAAAAAATTATTTTGTGACCGTTATATATATATTTTTTTAGTAATCTTATATATAATTATAGAGTACGTATACGTGACGTAATCGCTTAAAAAAATAAAGTCGATTATTTCGAAACATTTTCTTACGTGGATTCATATTTATTTATTTTTTTCAAAATAATTATGCATCACTTCCATATTTTACAATTATGAATATCATTTTTTATTTTTTTATATATGTATATATAATATATACAAAGAAACAGACAACAAAACAAATGGAGATTCGAATAATAAATGTGTGGTGGTGAAATATCATAGTTCATAGTTGGGTCAAGTCCACCAAACCACCATTAGGGATGATAAGGAAAAAGAAGGGACAAAAATGAACATAAAAGTATGTATATATAAGAGGGAGTGAGGGGCCAAGGTTGCCAAGTGAGATACGTTAAGGGTCAAATCACCTCATACTAAAGGACTCAAATAAAAAGGGAGGAATCTTCTTCATGTGAGGAGTCTTTCTTCTTCTTCTTCTTCAACCTCATGACAGCTTCTTCAGCAAAATGAATCATATCTCTTAGTGAAAGTAAATTATGAGAGATAATAAAAGACTGTAAATAAATATATTATAGTATATTCTCTTCTCCAAATATTTGTAGATGTAGGCGACATATCGAATCATGTAAATCAATGTCTCCCTCTCTTTATTTTTTTCTACACTTATCTGTTTTAGACATACGCATTATTATTATACAGCCGCATCGGAACACATTGTCGTGAGCTCTAAATAATATTGATCGAAGCCCAAGTTGTCTCAGTGGCTCAAGAATGACTATTTCTCTCCCTTCAACCTGTTGAGCAATCTTTTTCACAAAAACAATAAAAATTCATAAAATCAAATAGTATTCATCGATATCAGAAATTCCAATTCCAATAACAAACACAAATACGTTTATGAAAAAGCTAAAACCTTGGATCATTACCAACAATTTATTTGACGTATGACACAAAATAAACTCATCCCTCCATATTTGAGAACTACATAATCATATATGTTATCATTAGGGAAAAGTAAAATGATCAAACTTAAAATATAGCTTTGTTTGGATTAGAGATGAGATGAGTTGAGATAAATTTAATTTTTTTTAATATTATTATTCTGAAATTTGAAAAAGTTAAATTGAAATTTGAAAAATATGTATTGAAATTTGAAAAATATGTCTAAGAATTTTTGTTTTATATGAAAAATTAAAAAAATGTAATAATGAAATAAAAATGAATTGAGGAGAATTCCAAATCCAAATAGGATAGTGTTTTGTTACTCATCAAGCATCATTCTATATATCATATTTATTTTTTGTTTTTTATTTTTTTATTTTATTCCTACTAAACTGATTGGATTATTCTACTAGTTATCCATACACCACATATTTATCAAGAAAAAAAAAATCTTACGTATAACGTGCGGTCATGTAGAGATGATGAATATAATTTTTCTATAATATTGTATAGTTCATGTAGTAATTCTTTTGCTTGGAATATTGTTTAAAGACTAATAAGTTTGATCTTTTTCAAAGCCTCGTTGATCAAGATTTCTCTCTTAATTAGTTCCAATGCATCAAAATATTGAAGCAAGAGCCAGTGGTTGACAAAGGTCCACTAGTGATTTCTTTGTGCATCTTTTCAATACCACCTTGTATTGTCTCAAAATATAGCTTATTTGAACGAGTAATAATCTATGCCGTCATAGACTAGCAACTAATATGTAGTCCCTTAGAAAAAAAAAATATTATTTAAAAATTAATATTTGTATGCAAGTTCTATATTTATTTATTTTTTAAAAAATTATACAGCATTTATACGTATTCCACAATTAAAAATATCATTTCTCTATCTGAACTCTCATATGAAGTGCTGTATGGTACCTTTCTCATATTCTAACAACAAGAAAAAAATTTTATATTCTTATAAAAAATATGAAATGAAGAATAGTACACGCACAATTTTTTACGATTATGTTTTAAAATGAAAAATTCTCTAATTATAAAAAAAAAATTATATAAAAATAATCTCATAAATTGATGTAGTTTGATATAATTTATTAGATCATAAATTATTATTTTTATTATAAAGTAAATCTAACCGATCATATAAAATTATATCAGTTATAAATTATTTTTTTATAGTATATTTGTGCATGGTTGTAATATTACTCCTACTATATATATGAATGTAAAAAATATTTTAATGTGTATTATTTTCCATATTAAAATACTTTGGGAAACTTTGATGTTCTTTCTTTCTAACTTTAATCAAGTATATGAAGATCTTATGTTACTGGAAAAAAAGTTAGAAAATGTTTGGGGGAGCCAAGGGGGTGATTGAATAGGGTGACTCATTTGCTTGCATGTATTTGTCATTTATTATTATTATTTTTAAATATTATACTCATCATTTTTATATTACATGTTATATTTAATTAATTAATTATTTTATTTAATAAAAAAATTTTCTATTCATCATTCATATATCTCATATTTTATAAAGAAAAAAAATTTTAAAAAATGTATGATAAGAAGATGATGAATAAGTTTTTTCTTATTTAAATATTAGAAAAAAAAGCCAAATACATACACATGGGTCACCATCTATCACCCTTTTTTTAAGAAAACTGTTATCATTCATTATTTAGAAAAATTTACATCTATGATCGGATATGCGCAAAACTATCTCCATATCCTTTTGAACTTCTCCAATACTTTACTGTATTAATCTAAATTTTATTAATGTTGATACGTTTTAGATTTTGTGAAGCATATCAAATAAAAAAAAGGCTTTAATTATTAAAACAAATAATAAACAAATCATTAAAAAAGCATAGCCAATAATTATTATACAATCGCGACATAGTACTTTGCATGCAGTATGTATATATATTAATGTCGCATTGTGTAATTTCCTGGGGCTTAAGATTATGAATTATTATTTTCACTTAGAGGCATTAAATTTCATTAATGTCTCTATATTTATCCTTTTTTATTATATTTTATTAAAATGTAACTCAAGGCTCAAACTACCATTCAGAATGATTAATTATAACAACTTCACCAGAATATGTAGCCCCAAAAAATTAATAAAATTCCCATATTTTATGGATTTTCCTGAAATTAAAAGTATTCTATAAAGATTAGTATAGAAAGGGGTACTTTCTATTTTATTTTATTTAGACATGCCTGTAATCACTAAAAGAAAACTGTTTATTTACAACTAATTAATTCCAACAAATTAATGACTATTTATAATCAAAATTAACCATAAATAATCTTTTCATCACAATTAAAGACATCCTCATTGATTTCATCAAGAGACTCATCAAACACAAATTTAATGATTTATATAAAAAATTATTCCACATTGATTTCATCAAAATGCATTTCTTAAATTTTGAGCTACAGTGATATTTGAGAAACCTTTCAAATTTGAAGAGTTATTATTCACCATTCATCTTATTACTTTAATATATTTAATTTCCCCTACACCTATCTTTCTCTCATTTTCTTTTTATTTTTTTAAGAAATGAATGTGTTTATTATTTTTTTAAATTCTAATTTTATTAAAAATTATTGAAATAATAATTTAAATATCAAATTATATTATTAACATACATATGATTAGTATAATTATAAAATAGTGGATAAATTTTAAAAATATTATTAATTATTATTTTGATGAGTCTAATAATGAATGTAATGTAGAGTTATGGTGAGTATAGTATGTTCTTCTCATTGAATTTGTATTTCTCATCAAATTTTGATAATTTATTTGGTGAGACTAATGGAATGCTCTAAAGAGCCATAAGACCCATTTTGTTGTAATGAATTATATTAAAGGTAACCATTATTATTTATTTTTTGTGTATTAAAATTAGGACTATCTGCAATATTAATTGTTGTTAGGAGCCATGTATATATATATATATATATATATATATATAATATGGTACATATGCGTAGTCGGTGCGATTGGATTAACGTTTCTAACTTGGGATTTTTTTTTTTTTGAAAACTCTATATTGAGAATTTGTTGATACAAATAATAAAACTCTTACGTATTAATACACACACACACACATATATATGTAAATATATATATATATATATATATATATATATGTTTGAGCTCATGCATGATTCAGCAGATGTCGTGCCTCATGAATCAAGCATGCAACATGCTTGCCTGTAAGAGATCGTGATCACTATATATATATATATATACACTACCAGCGCTATTATATTTAATAAAAAATGTCATTATAAGGATCAATTTATTTAATAAAAAATAGACACATGAATTAAAACAAATTTCAAAACCATAATTTAAAAAAGATAAGAAGAAGAAGAATAAACCCACAAAATGCAAATGAAAAACGAAATTGAAAAAACCCTGACCCTTTTGAAGAACATATAATAATTCAATGAAGAAAACAATATATGAAGCGAAATGGCTATCATTGATTGTTCTAAAAGTTTAAACGAATTAAAAAGACAAAAACTTTTGTAAAATACTTATTATCTTAATTAGTACTTAGTATGATAGACACAACATCTAAAATATTTAATTAAATAATATTTAAAATGCCAACATCAAAATCAGAACTAAATCCAAAATTTTTTAAAAAAATTAAAAAATAAGAAAAATTTAGGTCTGATTTGTTTTTAGAGATGAGGTAAGATGAGATGAAATAAAAGTTAAAACATAAATAAAATATTAGTATAAAATATTTTTTTAATATTAATTTTATTTTAGAATTTGAAAAAGTAATTTTAAAATTTGAAAAAATTAAATTTCTTATTATCTTTTATATGAAAATTTTAAAAAATATAATAATAAATTTGAAAAAAATTGAAATTGTTTATTTATCTTCCAAAATAAACAAGGCTTTAAAGTGGAAAACTTTTCAACGAGGATATCTGAGTTAGCTTTCGATGGCCAACTTCCAACCATTTGGATTTGGAAAATCATATTTACAAGTTTATTTCCAAATATGTGCACTACCCTTCAATAAGTAGCATCTACCAAGTTTTATGATTTCCTTTATTTTCAAATATATATTAATCATCTAGGTCTCGCTTGGATTCAGAGATGAGATGAGTTGAGATGAGTTTAGTTTATTTTTTAATATTATTATTATTTTAGAATTTAAAAAAGATGTTTTGGAATTTGAAAAAGGTGTATTGGGATTTGAAAAAGGTGTATATGAATTTGTGTTTTATATAAAAAATTATAAAAAAATATAATAATGAAATGAAGATGAGTTGAACTCATCTTCGAATACAAACGGAGCCTAAATGATTATAATAATTATTAATTTAAAATTAGAAATTTTGATCTTATCCTATTGGGTAATGGTACAGTTACATGGTCTCGCATATTTTTTTTGTAGAATCGATGACGTGACAATAATATTATGCCAGTTAAAATATTAAAAAATATAAAAAAATACAAAAATATTATGAGGAGAAAAAAGAATAAAAAAAGAATAATTAAATTAAAAAATGTAAAAAAATAATATTTTTATACGACATATCCACAAAAAATACACAAGCCTATACAAATAATATTTTTGTATCCTATTAAGACTTTTAGGATATATAATGGGTGTGGTTGTAAAATATCCAGAATTTTATTAAAATAAAATAGATGCCTTGATTGAATTTAACTCAAAAACTTCAGAATTTATTTATAGAATAGAAATGTCAATGAATTAAAATCACTCAGCAACTCCCAAGAAGAAAATCATGGTAGAACCCAGCAGCAGCTAGGAAGGAGAAAATGGGAAAACAGATAGGGCAAGCTGCAACCTTTTTTATTTTTATTTTTATTTTTATTATTTTTCATATTTATTTTTAGAAAATAAAGAATAATTAATAAATAAATAAATATCGTCCTTTCTTTCTGTGTGTTTTTGCAAAGAAAAGATCAGAGATTCAGCAAACACAAATATTGCATCCACCAAATTCTCATTAGTCATTACACTCAAAAAACTTCATCAACATCACAATCAGCATCAGCATAATATTGATTTGATCATCCAAAAAGATCCATAGAAAAAATACCAAAGGCAAAGTTCAAACTTTCATCACATTGAATTCCATCAAATTACCATTAAAAACTTTAAAAAAATGACGGCTTCAAGGATGATTGGAATTACCGGAAAATTCCCATAACTAAATATAGAAAAAATTGCAGATAAAACGCCATGGATTCAAGATTGAGCTAAACTAAGCAAGAACTCAGATGACCCTAGCTTTCTGCAAAAGAGGAGTGAACAAATGGTCGTAAGCACGTGACGTTGCTTCCCTGCAAGATCCAGAACTCACTTCAGAAACCATCATCGTCAACTCCTCCAAACCAAGTCTCCCGAATCTGCCTTCATCTCTCTCCAAAAGCTTCAGCATTTCGCCGAAGAACCCTACTTCACAGGGAAGAACCAAACCGCCGGTCCTTTGGAGCCCGAACTCTTCCTCGGATTTATCGAGCAGAGCGACGAACACGGGAAGGTTCAGGAACCGGGTGGGAATCACGAACCTCTTGCGTTCCGGGCCTACATAAACCGCGAGAAAACCGGGCGGGATGCGCCGAGTGGAGCCGGAGGGGATAGAAGAATCTGTTTTTCGCCGGAAACTCGTGTACTTCCACCGAAGCATGACTTGTTTGAGGCGCACGATTTGGCGGATCGTCTCGGCCGGTTTCGTGGAGGTCGCCATGAGAGTCGCACAGAGAGAGAGAGAGAGAGAGGAGTTCAGAAGTTGGGAGACGTTTAAAAACAGAGGGGGGACGAGGGTACGTATGGCGGTGGGACTCGGAGTTATCGAATCTAAGAAGACTCAGCTACCCCTGAGGCTTTTAATTTGATTACGGAGGTTTTTTATTTTTAAATATTAACAACATCTGTCTAAAAGATTTAATTAATAAGAAAACTCAATATACTTAAATTTCACAAATAAGATCGTGTCATATTAATAATGTTCAAGTTTTTTGGATTACATTACATGAGATTTGATTTCTAAATGAGAGCACGCTAGGTTTGGCAAGTAAGAATACTTGAAGTATTTTTAAAATATTTTATTATTTATTTATTATTATTTTTTACTTACTTTTTATTATTATTTATTATTTCTCACTATTATTCAATATTCTATTATTATATTTTAAATATTTTTGTATTATTATTCACAATACTTCACAATATTTCTCACTATCCAAACATACCAATATTCAAATCCTTTATCTCTTTATTAAGATATAGATGATATATTTTCCATTCTAACTTGTAAATACTAAATAGAATGACTCTTTAAGTAAAATTAATCTTAATTAATCAATATTGTAAAAATGGTGAAAAAAAATTATTTACTGTAAATGAAAAAATTGATAACGAGTTATTAGCTGCTGTTTCTTCTTCTTTTCTTTTTGTTGTTATTGTTGTTGAAATCAGCTTTTATGCATTCCAAGAAAAATGGTTTCAAATTTTTTTGGCTTTGTTCTTAAATTTTTGTGTTAAAAAAAAATTGGTACCTTAGTCGACATTTTCATTTTGTATTTGAGTAGAAATGCTTCATGTGTCCAAAAAAATAAAGAATAAGGTTCCATTTATTAATATAGTAAAAGTGTCTCATGTCATGTTATATCATCTCATAATTATTAATTTTTAAATTTTTTTTATATAAAATATAATAAATTAATTAAATTTATAATTTTCAAAACAATATAATAATAAATATTTTAATAATATTGTATTTAATTTTTGACTTTTATCTCATCTCATTTTAACTTATTAAATACTATTCAAGCGACATCTAATTGTAAAGTAAACCAAATTTTTTAACTTCTAAGTAATTTCTCAATATATCTTATAAAATCTAAAATTAATATAGAAAATCATAAAAATAAAATAAAAAAGACAGCCAGAATATAAAATACAAAACTGTAAAAAACTAAATAAAAGAAACATAGGGTGACTTTGTGAGAAGGAATACAAAAGATGTTATCTCTTCCTATTTCTTTATTGGTTTTGTAATTTTGTTTTATATTTGATAAATGATATTGGTGCAAATTCTACACTTACGTTTTAAAAAAAATATTATATACTCAGTAATTCTACACTAAACACATGCTTTTAATTTTTTAATTTCTTATTCTTAATAGGTGTGAAATGTAGGACTACTAGTAGAATAATTCTTTGAAAAAAAATAGAATTTTGAATCAACATAAAAAAAATAATATATTTTTAATAATAAATCTCATTTTTTTCCAAAATAAGTGCTTACATTATCAATATATCTAATATTACTCTTTATATTTTGCGAAGCCATTTCATGTTTTTAACAAAGTTGATGACAATAAACCTAGTCAAAGGTTAATTATTCCGCTGAAAAACCATACTATATCCACAAATGTTCGGTCTTTTTTTTTTTTTAAATGACAAAATATTCAGTTTTTGGTCCCCATAATTTATATATATAATTGTTCAAAAAGTGACAATATCATTCTTCCTTAATCTATACACCAATTAGAAGTCATAAGTGACTGACAAAGCATTGACGTGATATAATTATAGTCTGGTGTGCCATGCATGAATAATTTGGCTTGGTGATTAGGACTGAATATCCAGATTTTTATAACAAGATAAGCTGGACATCCGCCTGAATTATAGCCAAGGTAACCTGAAGGGATAGTCAAACAACATTATAAACCTGAACGCGGATTTGAATATATTCGGATCCCCAAATCTGCGGCTTTACATCTCTAATAGTATTGCATTAAAGGACGTCATTTTAAATTTTGACACGACTCACAAGTGAGCAAGAGAGAAATAATCAGGTCATACATAACATGGAAAATAGTTTTTAACTTTTTATTATATTTGTCGATTATTTCCTTTAATATATAAAAGAGTACTGATCAATTGATGAGTTTAAGGGGTTCTTTGGATTGATAAATACTCTTAATTTATTTTATTATTATAATTTTTATATAAAATATCTTAAATGATTTATTTTTTTCGAAGTTTTATTTATTTATTTTTAATTTTTAAATAATAATAATATTTAAAAATATTATATTCAACTTTCAAATTTTATCAAAAATTATCTAATTTTATCTTACTGTTTAAATAATTTTTGATTTATTTTTTATATATATGAGATAAAATGAGATAAAAATTAAATAAAATATTACTAGAGTATATTTTTTAATATTAATTTTATTTTAAAATTAAAAAAATTAAAAAAATTAAAAAATTAAAATTATTTTATATACAAATTAAAAAATATATAATTATTAAATAAAATGGAATGGATTGAAAATTTCTCTAAAAACAAACAAACCAAGATTAATTACGTTTGATTTTGGGCCCGTCTCTTTTTTCCCCTGTTTGGATGGGGCTTATGTAACTCACAAGCTTCAACGTCAATAATTACGGATGGCAGACTGGCAGTGTTGTCCGCATTTTTTAAGCAATAATTACGGGTTTACATTGGGTCTTCGAAAAGTATATAATAATATTTTAATTTGATATATTAAATTTTAAAATTATTTTTATTATAAAATAAATTTAAAAAATTATATGTAATTTATTTTTGCGCAATCTTTTCGTATTTTCACTTACAAAACGCAGTCAAACAGGAACCTAAGAAACTCTTCAATGGGATTCTATTTCAAAGGATCAAGTTTCCAACTTGAGCGGATCTTTTTTCCTATTTTGATGACGTTATTTCGGCTTTTCACTTGAGTATGAATAATTCATCTCCATATAAAATAAAATAAAATAATATAATAATTCATCTCAGTGGCTTAAAAAAAAAGCTATCTATTTATGGCATTGTTTGAGTTGCTTTCATTCAGCAGACTGACTTCAATATCTATTAACTCCATGACTTACTTTCAAATCCTGTGTTTATTTTGCCTCTGTTTACAGGTGGTCTGTTACCACTGCAGCTTATTGCTGCAGCTAAATTCATTTTTTTATTTTTTAATTATTTTAAAGTGTTCTTAAAAAATATGAAAATAATATTAATACATTAATAATTATTAATCTTAATCATTAAATAAAAAAAAGTAAAATACATGAACAAAATAAAGTATCAAAATTAATAGACAAACTAACTTTTTCTTTGCAAAAAAATGCTAAACTCATGAGATCTGGACGAGGGATTTTTATTTTTATTTTAAAGGAAAAGACCACAATTTATTTTATAAACGAAGTTTATAGTTGAAACTGATAAATTTAGAAAGATTCATATTGCAAACTTAACTAAATAAGAAGATCTGTAACATCTCTGCACATAAAAAGGCCGATTTTATCTTAATTTTTAATCTCTCAAAATATTAAGATTATAATTAGATAGTAATTTGTAATATAAATGGTATATGATTGATTAAATTTATTTTATAATAATTTTAATAATTCTGTAAATAAAAGTGGCGGAGTTTGTCTTATCTTAAATAGTGATTTTTTTTACTTAATCATTAAAAATGTATTTTTTTAATAATATTATGATTTTTTTTAAATATTTAAAAGTGTTATACATGGAAAAAAACAATAAATAAATAAATAAAAACTACACTCGAAATCCACGTGTACCTGTTGCAGCTACCACAATTGATAAGGGAATATCAGTAAGGTTTGTTCCTTTCGCTGGCACTGATCAGGTAAGAGAGAGAGAGAGAGAGAGAGAGAGTGCCTATCTTCCCAACTAACATTAATAAGTAATTTAGGAGGGGTGTTTGGGTTATAATTTCTCCTGTTTCATTTGTATTTTTATATAGTTAAGAAATTTATCTTATAAATTAAATATTTTTATGTAGTAATATAATTATGCCACTTCATTAAAAAATATTCTCAATTTTAGATAATTACCTTTTATTTTAATCATAATTGTAAACTAATTATGGACTAGTTTTAGGCTTCCAGCAAAAATGAGAAGCACGTATTGTTGTAGGCATCTGTCCACGTAACCATCCATGCATGGGTGAAATCAAGACTTAATATTTGGGAGGAGATCGATAATGTTGCCCAGATGACTAACACAAGAGGGGGGGTGAATTGAGTTGTATTTAAAAAATAACAATTATAAAACAAATATATAATATAAAATATAAATAAAATATAAAACAATAATAAATATAAAGAGGAAGGGTAAGAGAGAAGCAAACTCAGTATGTTAACGAGGTTCGGCCCCACTGCCTACGTCCTCACCTCAAGCTACCTCTTGAGGATCCCCAAATATACTATTCAATCTCCTTTAGGTGGAGATAGAAACCTATTACACATTTGAGCAGCACCGCTCCAAAGAATCCGTGTAGAACACCCTCTACACTTCCAATCACCTCACACTTGGTGATTTAACTATTCCACGTGTAGAACACCTTCTACACTTCCAATCACCTTACACTTGGTGATTTAACTATTCCCCGTGTAGAACACCTTCTACACACACAAGTGTTATACACACCCTTTTACTGATACAAGAATTGATAGTAGGTGGACTATCAAAGTACACTCCTCAATGAGTGAGATAGAAACAATACAGCGCAACCTATATCTCTCTCAACAAGAACAAGAATTAAGGCTCAAAACTTTAGAAAAGAGAGAATGAGAGCTTTGAAGAAATGATGCAAAACTTAGCAATAGATGTGTAAGCTCTTGTTGTGAATTTTGTAAAACTCAAGTGAGCTATTTATAGGCAAATGAGTTTTCAATTTCAAATTTGAAAAGATTCCCATGTCAAAAACATCATCATTCACTTTTCAAAAATTTCAAATCTAATATTTTTACTTTTTGCATGTGACAAAAGGAGCACACTTTACTTTTCAAAAATTTCAAACATAATCTTTTACTTTTTGCATATGACAAAAGGAGTACACTTTACTTTTCAAAATTTTCAAATAAAGACATCTACATTTTGCATAAGTCAAGAAAATCATCTACCACTTTTGAAAATATTCAAATAAAACATGCACATGTGAAAGATGACAATCAATCATCTTAATATTTTCAAAATTCAAACCTTTAATCATGTCATGCACATGTGAAAGATGACATTCAAGCATCTTAATATTTTCAAAATTCAAACATTTAATCATGTCATGCACATGTGAAAAATGACAATCAATCATCTTTCAAAATTTTCAAATTTAATTTTCAAAATATTCATGCACATGTGGAAAATATATTTTAATACTTTATGATAAAATATTAATTTTGAGCCTTAATCCTAATTTTAAATTTTTAAGAGATTTACAACATTACTCTATGATTTTAATGTGAACTTGTTCCCTTCTTGCTCATGCTTGCTTCCTTGATGTGCTTGATTATATTGTGTGGACAACTTGAGTTTGAGACTCCTTTATTCTTTGGATTCATTTGTTATCATCAAAATCCATTTGTAGATTTACATGAAACTTGAAACCTTGGGTTCAACAATCTCCCCCTTTTTGATGATGACAAATACTTGATAGAACCTGAAACCTGTATTAATACTTAAGCTCCCCTTGAGAATGTGCGTTAGTTTTTCAAGCAAATATATAAATATAATTCCAAGCATATATAACAAGTTTAGCAATTTAAACAATATTAAAGTTCTAGTCTAAAACTTCTCCCCCTTTTGGCATCATTAAAAAGGAATTATAATTAACTCAATAAGATATATTCCTACAATAACCAATAGACAAATAAAACGCTGCGTTAGTAGAGACTGTAGAAATTAGAACCACCCGTGTCCGACAAAACTTGCAAACGTTGAAGCCGAATTTTATCATCTCGGTGCGGAAGAAGATTTAAATTCGCTTGATGTTATTGACGAATTAGATGTTTCAGAGATTTGAAGATGAATAATTAAAATTATTCGTGTCCGACAAAGACAGCAAAAGCTGCAGGCCTAGCTTTGGCAATGCGGTGCGGAGCCATGCATGTCCGACAAAACCTGCAAATGTTGGAAGTCTAACTCTGGCAATTCGGTGCAGAGCCACGCGTATCTGACAAAACCTGTAAAGGTTGGAGGCCTAGCTCTAGCAGTCGGTGCGAAAGCATATCAATCGCCTGATGTTGTTGAAAAACGAGTTTGAAAACTCTGAGTTTCTATAAAAAAATCATTTTCACCTATCAGATACAAAAAAAAAGCATTGCTTCTTGACCTAAGTTCTATTTCTCCATAACGATAGAATGGCCGAACAATTCTCTTCCACTAATGTTCCAGACTTGAATCAGGAACCCTTGACGCATCAACCATCAATCTTCTCTCCTAAGGCCGTCAATGCCATGATAGGAGCAGAGAACCGTTTTTCTAGTAAGAAAACTTTTGACAATGTGTGTCCAGCATATCTTATATTTCTTTTGACTAATAAGATTTGAAGAGACAATAGTTTGTCTTGTTCTTTATGCTATCTCTATAAAATCAGTTTTAAAGTTCATCCGATTTGCATCAAATCTTATTCTCATCTCTATAACTCATCTGCATTCCTTCAATATTCTCGCTTTAAGTTTTCAATTCTTTTCTCAATGGCTCATTCTTCTAACATTCCTTTAGATGCATCTATGAAGTATTCTACATCTCAATCTCATATCCTTTCTGCAGCTACCATTGGCGCCATGTTGCAGCAAGAGAACAATAGTTTGGCTAATAAGCCAGACTCCGATGCTATCTACGACTTGGTGAGTCTCGGGACTCGCTACTCATCCTCTATTGTCGCTTTTTCCCAGCGGCTACTTGTCAAAAATCGTGAGATTGAAAAGCTTAAAGAACAAATTGTTGTACTTCAACGAATTGTTCAAGAGTCTCACACAAGGGAAGGAATCCTTCGGCTGAAGAATAAAAAGTTGAAATCTCTTTTGGATTCTTCATTCCGCTTGCCAGTTCCCATGGATAGGGATGGCATGATATTATATGAAGAGAATGAGCGTCTCAAACATGAGGCTAAGAACCTTAAGTTTATGTAAAAGTATTTAAAAAAATTATCTCTCTATTTTTATGAACTCTGATCTATCTTTCAAGAGATATTCATAACATGCATCATACCTATTTCTCTTCTAATCATACATAATCTATCTTCTGGTAAGGGTTTTGTGAATATATCTGCTAACTGATCGTGTGTGTTTGTGAACTCCAGTACTATATCGCCTTTCTGCACATGATCTCGGAAAAAATGATATCTTATTTCAATATGCTTAATTCTAGAATGTTGTATTGGTTTTTTTTTTTTAAAAAAAAGATTTATAGCACTTGTATTATCACATTTGATTGGAATGTGATTATACACAGGGGCGGAACCAGAAGTTTATATTTGGGGGGGCGAGCGGTAAAGTGTGTACTATATATAAATTTTAAAAAGATGCTCATTAGTGATAGAAGTATTACATTCCGTTGTTATCAAACTCTCTAAACGTATTACTCTTCGAATTATGCACATTTAAAAAAAAAGAATTAATTGTTCTTAACTTGCTCATATTTTTTATGATTAAAAAAAATATAGAGATCAAGAATAAACATAAGATCAAATTTCTAATGACTAATGATATACCGCTGTTAAATTTTTAACAAATTATATCTTATAATTATATAATTAAGTTAGAGTGAGACTATATAAGTGAGTATAATCAATCAATTTTGACACTTATATAAATTTATAACTATTATAAAACTAGGTGAATTGAAATTTGAATTTCAATAAAATTAATAGTTAAAATAAAATTATATATATATTGAAATCTGAGAGAATAATTTTAATAAAAATTTGGGAGGGTAATTTTTAATTTTTTTATAATTTAATAAGTAATTTAATATTATATATATGTAAATATGTATACTAAATTATTTTTTTGGAAAATTTTGGGGGGGCCGTAGCCCCCCCAAGCTCTAACGTGGGTCCGCCCCTAATTATACATAAGTTTAAAATCCTCAAGTTGTTGCTTCATGTAAAGAACTTGAGCACAACAACTACCCGCAGCAACATATTCTGCCTCAACAGTAGATAGTGCAACATAATGTTTTTTTTTTTTTACTAAACCAGGAAACTAGTGCACGACTTAAGAAATGACATGTTCTACTAAAACTTTTTCGATCATCTTTGCAACCAGTATAATCGGTACCTGAATAACTAATAAGATCGAAAGAAGTGTGTTTAGGATACCATAACTCTAAGTCAATGGTACTGGCAAAATATCTAAAAATCCGCTTGACTGCAATCAAATGAGATTGTTTTGGAAATAATTGAAAACGTGCACATAAACATACACTTAACATAATATCTGATCTACTGGCTGTCAAATATAATAAGCTACCAATCATACCTCGTTATACTTTCGAATCAGCTAGTTTACCGTATTCATCTTTATCAAGTTTAGTGGATGAGCTCATTGGTGTTCCAGTTTCCTTAGCACCTTCCATCCCAAACTTCTTCAGCAATTTCTTAATATATTTTGATTGATTGATGAATATCCCACTTTTTGCTTGCTTAATTTACAATCCGAGAAAGAATATAAGCTCTCCCATCATGCTCATTTCAAATTCTTCCTGCATAGTCTTAGCAAAAACTTGACACATATTTTCATTAGTAGCACCGAATATTATATCATCAACATAAATTTGAATCAAAAGAATATCATTATTTTCGTATATAATGAAAAAAGTTGTATCAAGAAACTACTGAATCTCTCGTACCACGCTTTAGGAGTTTGTTTGAGTCCAAATAGTACTTTTGTGAGTTTGAAAAACATGATTTAGAGAAATATGATTTTCAAAACCTGGAGGTTGCTCAGCATATACTTCTTCATTTATAAAACCGTTTAAGAAAGCACTTTTAACATCCATTTAAAAAAGTTTGAAATCTTTATAACAAGCATATGCAAGTAGCATTCTAATAGTTTCTAATCTTCCGACTAGTGCATATGTCTCATCATAATCGATTCTTTCTTTTTGATTGAAACCTTGGGTTACAAGTCGAGCCTTATTTCTAGTGATGATTTTAGACTCATCTTTCTTATTTCTAAAAACTCATTTTGTTCCAATAACAACATAATTTTTAGGTGTAGGAACAAATGTCCATACATTATTTCTTTCAAATTAATTTAGTTCTTCTTGCAAAAATAGAATCCATGATTTATCAATAAGAGTTTCATCAATATTTTGAATTCAATTTGAGATAGAAAAAGTGTGTGATTACAAATATTTCTAAGAGATGATCGAGTACTTACACCTCGTGAAGGTTCTCCTAGAATTTATTCCGCTGGATGATCTTTCACATGTTTCCACTATTTGGTTGCATCTTGTACTAAGTCTTGATGATCTTTCCTTCTATTTCCATGATCTTCTCTTTTAAATTGTCTTCAAATATCACACATCCTTTTTCTTTAGAAGTGAAGTCAATGAATTTAGTTTTGTCTTCTGTCACGTATCTTGAGCATCCGTTGTCTAAAAATCATTTATTTTTACCTGTAGAATACTTCATGCATACCTACAAAAGTAATTAAAAACAATTCCTGGTACCCAAGTTCTTTGGGTCCTTTATTTATTAGTATTAGAAGAAATAAGATTTTTAGGTACCCATATGGCCCTAATAGTCATTGTATGTTTTCTTCTAATAGGACAAGCAAAATAATTATGACCATTTCTATTACAAAAATTGTAAATAGCATGTGACATATATGAAGAACTTGAGTGATTATAATAGTATCCTTTTTTAACAAAATTATTTTTATGAAAAGAATTTTGAATATTGGATTTTGATGTAGAAGGATTATCAAAGAAGTTTTTATAAGATTTGTATTTTTGTTTTGGCTTATATCCCAAGCCTGCCTTATCAAAAACACATCTTTGACTACCAAGGAGTTTTTCAAAATTTCTTTTTCCATTCGTAAAGTTTTCAATAATATTTTCTAAATCAGTTTTCTTTTTCTTCAACTCAAGATTTTCATCTTTCAAAACAATACTTTCTTTTCTTAAAATATCAATTTCGTTTGTTAAAGAAGAATTTTTCTTTTTCAAAACAGTATACTTGATACCCAATTTTTTAAATTCCTCATATACTTCTTCTAAAACATTTTGCAATTCTTCATATGAAGGATCTTCAATATTATCAAAATTTGTTACCTCAATGTCATCTTTAGCCATAAGACAAAGATTTCCTGATTCTCCATTGCTTGCTTCACTATCTGAGCTACTTGAATCATCATTCCACGTAACTTTCATTACTTTTTTGCCTTTGTTTCGATCTTTCTTTAGCAGAGGACAATCTGGCTTGATATTACCGGGTTTATTGCATTTATAACAAATTAAAGTGTCATTTTTACCTGAATCTTTCTTGGAAAACTTATTGAAGGATTTCCTTGGAGGAGTTTTATTTTTCTTTAAGAACCTCTGAATTCTTCTTGTTATCATCGCAACTTCTTCATCTTTGTCGTCATTTTCCTCATCTTCATCACTTTCACTTTCATGTGGAACAGCTTTAAGTGCCAAGCTCTTCTTTGACTTTCCTTCTTCTTCTCCTCTTTTCAATGTGTACTCATGGGTGATAAGTGACCCGATGAGTTCATTCACTTCGAGCTTCTTGAGGTCTCTAACTTCAAGAATCGCTGTCACTTTTGATTCCCAACGTTTTGGTAGAGAGTTGAGAATTTTTCTTACTATCTCCACTTTGAAATAAACTTTGCCAAGAGCTGTCAAGCTATTTATGATGTTAGTAAAACGAGTTTACATACTAGAAATAGATTCATCATCATTCATCTTAAACATTTCATATTCATGAGTAAGAATATAAATTTTTGATTCATTGACTTGAGAAGTTCCTTCATAAGTAACTTCCAAGTTATCCCAAATTTCTTTTGCTGTAGCACAAGTCATTACTCTATTAAATTCATTACCATTGAGAGCATTATATAATAAATTCATAGCAGTTAAATTCAAAGTATAAAGTCTATCGTCTTCACGATTAAACTCTTCTTCTTCCTTTTTGACCTTTACTCCATCAACTACTTTTGTTGGAATATAAGGTCCATTTACAATACATTTCCAGATTTCTCGACCTTGAGCCTGAAGGAATATTCTCATTCTAACTTTTCAGAATGAGTAATTATCTCCACAAAAGAGTGGAGGCCGACTGCTAGATTGACCTTCACCAAATGAAGCTGCAATGTTAGCCATAAGATCTTAACTCAAAAGATAGTTAATCTTATAATAGAGCTCTAGCTCTGATACCACTAGTTGCCCAGATGACTAACACAAGAGGGGGGGTAAATTGAGTTGTATTTAAAAAATAACAATTATAAAACAAATATATAATATAAAATATAAATAAAATATAAAACAATAATGAATATAAAGAGGAAGGGTAAGAGAGAAGCAAACTCAGTATGTTAACGAGGTTCGGCCCCACTGCCTACGTCCTCGCCTCAAGCTACCTCTTGAGGATCCCCAAATCCACTATTCAATCTCCTTTAGGTGGAGATAGAAACCTATTACACTTTTGAGCAGCACCGCTCCAAAGAATCCGTGTAGAACACCCTCTATACTTCCAATCACCTCACACTTGGTGATTTAACTATTCCACGTGTAGAACACCTTCTACACTTCCAATCACCTTACACTTGGTGATTTAACTATTTCCCGTGTAGAACACCTTCTACACACACAAGTGTTATACACACCCTTTTACTGATACAAGAATTGATAGTAGGTAGACTATCAAAGTACACTCCTCAATGAGTGAGATAGAAACAATACAGCGCAACCTATATCTCTCTCAACAAGAACAAGAATTAAGGCTCAAAACTTTAGAAAAGAGAGAATGAGAGCTTTGAAGAAATGATGCAAAACTTAGCAATAGATGTGTAAGCTCTTGTTGTGAATTTTGTAAAACTCAAGTGAGCTATTTATAGGCAAATGAGTTTTTAATTTCAAATTTGAAAAGATTCCCATGTCAAAAACATCATCATTCACTTTTCAAAAATTTCAAATCTAATATTTTTACTTTTTGCATGTGACAAAAAGAGCACACTTTACTTTTCAAAAATTTCAAACATAATCTTTTACTTTTTGCATATGACAAAAGGAGTACACTTTACTTTTCAAAATTTTCAAATAAAGACATCTACATTTTGCATAAGTCAAGAAAATCATCCACCACTTTTGAAAATATTCAAATAAAACATGCACATGTGAAAGATGACAATCAATCATCTTAATATTTTCAAAATTCAAACCTTTAATCATGTCATGCACATGTGAAAGATGACATTCAAGCATCTTAATATTTTCAAAATTCAAACATTTAATCATGTCATGCACATGTGAAAAATGACAATCAATCATCTTTCAAAATTTTCAAATTTAATTTTCAAAATATTCATGCATATGTGGAAAATATATTTTAATACTTTATGATAAAATATTAATTTTGAGCCTTAATCCTAATTTTAAATTTTTAAGAGATTTACAACATTACTCTATGATTTTAATGTGAACTTGTTCCCTTCTTACTCATGCTTGCTTCCTTAATGTGCTTGATTATATTGTGTGGACAACTTGAGTTTAAGACTCCTTTATTCTTTGGATTCATTTGTTATCATCAAAATCCATTTGTAGATTTACATGAAACTTGAAACCTTGGGTTCAACAGATAAAATGTGATATATAAATTTTAAAAAGATGCTTATTAGTGAGAGAAGTATTACATTTTATTGTTATCAAAATTTTTAAACATATTAGTTTTTGAATTATTCAAGATTTTTTTTAAAAATCATTTGTTCTTAACTTGTTCATAATTTTTATGATTTAAAAAAAAATTATAGATAAAAAATAAATATAAAAAATTTCTAATAATTAATAATATATCGCTGATAGATTTTTAACAATCTATATATCATAATCCTACCATTAAATTAGAGTGAGACTATTTGAGTAAGTATAATTAATTAATTTTGACAATCATATAAATTTACAATTATTTTTTTAAGAATTAAACTATTAAAATAATTATGAGATTAGGTAAGTTAAAATTTAAATTTTAATAAAATTAAAAGTTAAAATAAAATTATATGTATATTGAGATTTAAGAGAATAATTTTAATAAAAATTTGGGAGGAAATTTTTAATTTTTTTATAATTTGAGAAATAATTATATACTATATATGTAAATATATATACTATATATATATAATAGATCAATATTTTAGAAAATTTTGGGGGGCTACGAACGTGGGTCCGCCCCTGCATCCATGCAAGACGAGATTGGAAACAAATTCCGATATATAGGAAAAATAATCTACGCAACATATTTCATAATATTATACAACTCTATATTTTAAATTAAGAGTGTTTTTGTAAAATACCTTATAAAAATAACATCATTTTTCAAAATATATAATATAACAATATATTATATATATAATCATTACTCTTTAGTAGACCTCTTTTGAGACTCCCAAGTTCCCAACGCACATATGATAGGCTTGGGAAACTAGCCCCATCCTTCATAAATTTATTTTTCATAGCCCAACTTCAAGAAGCCCATTAACTACAATGGAACACCACCCATCCAACAAGAAGTGAAAATAGCTATAGCCTACAGCCTACAGGTATGGATTCTGGAAGGATTTTACAAAAGGAAGAAGATATTTGTAATTATAAATTGTGTAATTATTATATAATTGTTTTGAAAAAATTGAGTTTAATATAGAATCTATAGGAAAAAATATTAATTTTTTAATGATAAATCTTACTACTTTTAAAAGTAATTACGTGATATTTACACATCTCACACTTATATATAAAATTACTCTTAAAAAATTGTGGCTTTTAAGTACAAGATTGGCTCACGAAGTTGAAAGTTTTAAAACGATCTGAGTGGTTAGAGTAAGCGGGGTTTTGGTGCTTTAAGATTTAGAAAGAGCAAATTTTTCTTTTTATAACTGGTTTGCTTACACAAATCATCTCAATTTATTTTATTTTAAACTTATCATAACATTTTTTTAAATTTTTATATAAAATAAAATAAACAATTCAAAATTTTTAAATCCTAAAATAACTTTTTCAAATCCAAAAATAAAATTATTAATAAAAAAGTATTTTATAATAAAATTTTATTCTTTTTTTTTTAAGTTTTATCCCATTTCTGAAAACAAATTAGAGATGAAACATTTTTTCTTTTAATTAGAAGATTGTGTTCTAGCTTATCTAGCTCGTGACCTATTTTTAGTTAGGGTCTTTTGGTAACATAACTGTTCTAAAGTATTCTATATATTTTCTTTTTAAATATCACTCAAAAATAAAACTTTTTTACTTTAAAATCTTCATTCTTTTTTTTCATTTAATAATTACCTAGCTAATCATTACAATCATTTCAAACTTTTAAATAAAACACAAAAATAATAGTACTTTATCAAAATTCAGAACAAAAATAGTACTAAAAATTAGTTTATACGTACCATACTTATATTCAAAATTTTCTCTCTCATTTTCTAAAAACCACAATAAAAAAGTTTAGCTCAAACTATTTCATTACTATTCACAAATATACTAAGATATTTTGTGAGTTTGTTTGGGAACTAAATTGTTCTCATACTACTTCATTATTATTTACAAGTCACTTCACTATTATTTATAAATCATATGAGATACTCTTAATATCCAAACAGGCCCTTAAGAGAGTTAAGCTAAATTGAGAATCTGAAAATATGTTCTCCTTTATTAATCCTCTGAGTAGTGGACATCCTTAATAAAATCTTGAATGGAGCAACTACGAAAAGTCTTCTTACTTTCTCTATCTTTTTTTCCTCATAGACAACCAAAGGCTATCAGCAGTGACTCGACAAAGATGGGTCAGTGAATACGGTTTCCATGTATCTTGAGGGTTCATCCAAGTTCTAGTGGCGGACTAAAAGACGTAGATAGCGCAGAGCGTGAAATTAAACTAGATTGATTCTCTCTCTCTCTCTCTCTCTCTCTCTCTTTCTCTCTCTCTCTCTCTCTCTCTCTCTCTACATTACAATCTCTCTCTTGAAGAAAGGTGGTCTTGGAAGCTTATATGAAATGGTGAGTTTTGGTACCCCATCCTTTTAGGGAAGCATGATCGAGAAAATCGGCTGTACCAAAATTTTTTATCCAAATCAGACTAGATCGTATCGGTCAGTTTCGATCTCACAAATTGTGGACTGAAGAAATTCAATCCGGTCTCGGAATCTATAAATTTTATACTAAACTGAACTACATATGTTTAAAATATTTTAATAACTTAATATATTATTTTTATACAATAATTATACAAGTTACTGATCTAATTTGTAGAATATAAATAATAAAATAAAATATATAAATGGGAAGAGAAAGGAGAGAGGCACTTTTAGAACTACATCTTTGCTATGTTAAATTTATTAAATACACAACATATGTCCTTATTTATGGAGAATGAGATAAGAGAAATAATCAAAATACAATTAGGCAATGATACTAATTGGTATTGATTGATTTGCATAATAAACTAAACATGGTAGATAATATTTTATATTACCATATTTTTTTGAAACGGATTATATTACCATATTTACTAAAATATTATGAATATATTCTAAGTATTGTCATATTCTAACATCCTCCCTTAAGCTTAGTATGAAAAAGTTTAAAATCTTGGGTTTGAAATTTGAGTATAGCCATCATATTCATTAATTTATCATTAATCACCAATGTGATGATAGTGTTGGTGTCACCAATGTGATGATAGTGTTGGTTATGAAGTTTCTGGCAATTGGAACATTAAATATGAAACTGTGGCTAACAATGAGTTATATATGACCTTGGTCAACTATTGGACCAAAATGAAAATGTCAAAATTGGATTTGGGGCTTCAAACAATGCCACAATAGATCAAAATCCAATAAAAATGTCTCACAACTAATAAAGATACTTTAAATGTATTGATTTAAGATGAAACATAATTGAACAACGATGACAATTTTGTAAGAGATAAGCTAGCAAAAGAATAAATATTCCTCAAGATTGAGCCTAGTGTTGGTCAAAGACTCTGAGACCATGTAGAAAATAAATAATATATATATATAAAAGAATGGGGAGACAGAAGGAGAGCAACACTTTTAGAAATCTAGGCCTGGGTTCCTACTCCGATAGAGTCGGAGGAGTATTTTCCAACCTTCAACCCCGAAGCCAAAAATCCACTTTGACTCCGACTCTAGTCAGAGTTCGACTACGATCTGAGTTCTGATCGGAGGTTGGAGTTTTGATCTCCGATAGGAGGTCGGATGGGAATCCTGACTTTTAAATGGGCCCATTCTGAAACTTAAAATTAAAAATATATATATATATATAATTAATGTAATATATCATTCAAAAAATCCTATATAATGGTTCAAAATATTGAAAATAGTAAAAAAAATAAAAACGTCATCTGTAACACCGTGCTTGATCGTTGATGATATCTAAAATTAAGATAAAAAGTCATCAATCATTAAAAGGAACCAAAATTGATTTATAAAATTAAACATGCTAAAAGTAAAATTAGATTATCATTTATCACCAATAAAAATTAAAAGGGGTTATCAACATATCCTTATCCATATTCTATCAATCATTGGCAATTATGCTAGGTTCATAATGATGTCTATGAAATTATTAAAATATAAGTTAAATAGATTTGTGAAATCATAAAAAGAATGAAATAATCATTAAAATACTAAATAATTATTTCAATAGAATTTAATAATAATAAAATAAATAAAATAAGGTTATCTGATTCAAGCCTATAGATTTAATGCTAATAATATTTAGTTCAAGAGGCATATCATTCATCTAGTTCTGTGTGCAAACGAGAATCTCCACTGTTGACAGAGATAATGAAGTCCGAAAAGCATTTAGCACTCAACCTCTAATACTAAATGCCAACTTAGAGACAATCATAGTGATAGAAATAGTTAAAACATCTCAGACAATACAAGAAAAGATTGGATACTTGGTAAAATTAACCTTCCACCAAGTTCATATCTAAAATACAACACTAGGTGTCTCAACATCTTCCATAAAATCCTGTTTAACTTTAGAAGTACAGTGCATAATATTCTTCGTTGCAACTAGTTGATGATTACTATGTCATAATATTGTAACCTCGACGGCGTGGATGCAATCCTTCATTTGGGCTAAGGTCATCAGAGGAAGGTGTCAGAATCGAGTGTGAGGTACCTGTTGTGGATGAAGTCTAGTCACTATTCCTGTAGTGGTTGTATAAGTCCTTGAGATTAGTTTTTAATTTTTAAGCATTGTAATAAATTGTGTAGCCTTCACTGCCCTTGAAGATAGAATTTGCCCAAAATTCTATCACGACCAACTTGACTAAGAGGTCAAGGATTACAACCATAAAGAATAATCTATTTATCTTCTCAACAACTCCAATATTTATCATATTTGGTGTGTATCCTCATAGCCATAGCAGATCATAGTCCACTAGGGTCATCGCAACATTCTTGTAAGCGATGGTGAAACTTTGAGAGCTTGCTGAAGTATGAGTATGCAGCCATATATTCAGATCCAGATACCAACATAGTGATGTAAAAAAAAAATTGCAAAAATATGATAGTATCCCACACTCGTCTAATCATGTGTGTCTGGCGCATTAAGCTCTTTTTCTTACAAGCTCCAGCAAAACATACTTTAGGCTCCAGCTCCCATCTTTGACCTCCATCCGCTCGAATGCTTTTTGGTATTTTTGTGCCATATCCAACATCATATATGTGAAGTTCTATCAAGTCGAAATGTCTAAGCACAACATCTTAGAACATGAAATTCCAAACTGTTATGATATTGCCCTGAACTTTTTGAGCCTTTAGAGGGAAGTCCTCACATATCACACAATGTTGTGGTCAATAGTAATGGAATCTTCAATATCTTTTAATCACTCAACAACAATCAGGTTAATTGTATGAGCACAAAATCAAATACGAATAAACTCGTGGTTGCAAATAACGTCATCTTTCACTATAGTATTCTATTTAAACCATTTAATTGCAGTGTCATTGGAATTAACATTGTCAACTGTAACACATAGAACTTTTTGAATTCTTCAATCTTCAAACAATCATTCATCTCTACCAATGGATGCACCCTTATGATCAACGATTGCTTTGAATCTAATAATACATTTTTTCAAATTTCAATCTTTGTCTAGTGGTAATAAAAATCATTTTCATCTCATCCTTATATTTTGCATGCCTCTTCAGATAATCTCGCGTCACTGTAAATCGTGATGGCAATGGAGATCATGGCTGAGGTAGCTTGAGAAACTTTTAGAACCCTCTTTTGTAAACTGTAGTAAAATGCATCTCATCTTCAATTATCATCTTTGCAAGTCCATCCTTTAGTGGTCATAGAAGTTTCGTAACTACGCTTGGTCTGATCTTTGGCCGCCAATCTTTTTGCTATCTTATACTGCTGGCAATCATTAAGATATGATATCAAACAAGCAGTGTCTTACTTCTTTAAATGACATCCAATGTGTTGCCAATAATGGTGGCAACTCGCCTGCGATTCCTTGGGATCACCAGGAACCTTGGTGAAATATTCCTATATCCACGGTCTTTTTTATTTGATTGTAGTTGTGGTGGCCTCATAGATGGAGGTGGTACATTTGGATCGTCTTAATAACAATATTCTGCTCATTAAACACATTCTCATCTTTTAAGTCTAATAGGAGTGGGAATGGACTATTTGCACCGAAGTTTGTGCTCTAAAAGTAGGTCTAGATCTTAGTGTCGGGGATGGAATCCAAATCCTCTTGTGGAGTCCCACAAGGTGAAACATCCATATTTATCAACCTCTTTGGGCTGAAAAAATGAATTAAAAGCAAAAATGTTAGTAAAGATGAATCAATTCAAAATTGTTAAATGAAGATGCTAACTCCAAGTAAACATATAAACTAAAATATATTTTGAAAAGAACCCATATACCCATATGAAATAATTTGAAATTTTGCATGATAGTAGTACTACTATTGATTGCAATTATTTTTAAAAAATGAAATAGTAGTTAAATGAAAATTGTTGCATGTCTCTTGTCACGCATATCCTCGTATATGAATCATATCCAACTTTACTTCTCTATTTCATTTTCTCTCCTAAAATCACCTTGTCATCTTTTCAACAAATGACAGAGACCTTAATCTGAGATAATCACAAGAGATAAAGATTCCTAGGTGAACAAAAAAATATGATCAAACGTAAGAAGTATATTGTATGTACTATGAATCTGTGGTGCTTTTTTGGTTGATAGTGAGAATAATGTACATTCTTTTAATCTTAGAAAGATACATGATAGAATTATTACGGAAGGCTTGCAACAATAGTTGGATTTTTGTTGACAAAAAAAACTTTAATCTTATTAATTTAAATAAAACTAAAAAAAGAATTGAGGGGGTGGTGCCTTTAATATTATGGTATGGATCTATAGCTTTAATTCAAGGGTGAAGGAAAGTTGGAGTACATCTATTAAGGGTTGTTTGCATTAAGTACTATAGACATACATGCAGAACAATTTTTTTTTGCTCAGATGGGATCGATAATTGTTTTTGTGCAGGCTAAATTGACATGCTTGAGTGTATTGGAATAATGATCTACATAAAAGAACCTGGTTTACAATTGGAGATTCTCATTTTGACCAAGGTTTACTCCAGACATTCTAGCTAACTTCGAAATCTTGAAAGGACAACCAATAAACTCAATTTCTACCTATTACAGCCAGCCCAAGGTAACATTCCCACTTGCTTTTCTTGTTTTCTTCTCTACCTATGTAGTTATATATACTAACTTTATAAAAGCCTCATTTCTTTTATTATTTAATTTAGGAAACTCTCTCTCTCTCTCTCTCTCTGTGTGTGTGTGTGTGAAGAAAAGCTTAGTTAAATGCATGCTGCATGTTCTCAAAACAGTATGTTGTGAATCACAAACAATATGTGTAAACCACAAAAAAAGGATATATTGTCGTCTGCTAGCATGTTGTCTCTTTTGGGGTTGAAATGCAGCCTACCCTACCAAATCTGAACCTTTTCATTTTGTAGTTCAGTTTCAATCTTCTGTGACTACCAATTTCTCTTTTAGAGTTTGATAAGTTTCTCAGTGACATTTCAACAAATATTTAGAGTACTTCACTATCTACTTCAAGTGATATTGCCGATTGAGTTCACTGAGTTACTATAATTCTACAACATTTCCTCAAAATCACTACAATCATATCAGTGATTTCACGGTCTAATGTTAAATGTCTATATATTGTTTATTATTCCTCAAAATCAAAACCCTAAAATTGAAAACTAATCAAAGTAAAATAAAATACCTAAGTCAAGGAGTTGGACTTACCATCACGGTCGATGATGGGATGACATCACGGTCACACGAGTTGCCGACGAGAGAGGGAGAGAAGTTCTCTAGAAGTATGATGTCTTGCAGAATATGAGAGTGAATGCGTCGCTCGTGTCTTGTGAAATAGGGAGGGGGCGGGAAGATGAAGGGGACTATATGATGCCATTCCATTGGGTCAATGGAACAACATTGTTTAGTTATTTTTTTTTTCAAAGTAACTTCACATTTTCTTTTTAAATTTGAATTTGGAGTCGAAGTAAGAGCACCCCTTACTCGACCCCACCAAAAATTTCAGAGCAACTCCAAAATTTGTTCTGAACTCCAAAATTAACTCTAACTCTGTCGAAGGCAGAGGCAGAGTGGAGGTCAGCCAGAATTGGGTTGATCGGGATTTTGCCCACCCTTAACTACATCTTTGTTATATTAAATTTATTAAATACATAACATATGTCCCTATTTATAGGAAAATGAGACTAGAGAAATAATGGAAATACAATTAATCAACGATACTAATTGATATTAACTGATTTACATAATAAACTAAATATGGTAGAGAATAATTTATTTTACATTACTGACTAGAATATTATGAATATTTTCTAAATATGGTAATATTCTAACAATTTTCATTTATTTTATTATTATTGACTATATAAAATATTAAGTAATATATGCTATCAATTAATAAGAAATCATATATCATGTGATAATTTATGTATGTAAATAGTTAATACATTATACAGACTCTACTATTTTTACTTAATTAAAGTAATTAAGTAATTTTTTTAATACCTAAGTTGCAAGCAAGTATGAATAATCTATGTATAATGAATTTATATAATATTCATTAACCACATATAAAATATATTACATTTTTTATAATTATGTATACTAAAGAGTAAGTCTAAGTTAGTAAGTAATAACTATTAACATTTTTTACTGAGTTAGTTATATAATTCACAATAATAATTCACATAGCTTTAATTTAATATTTTTTTGTTAATTTATCTGAAAAAAAAATAACAAAACAATTAAACCAAACCAGACTAATAGCTACCAATCTGATTCGGGAAAATGATGGACTCAAAGTCTGGGTCCATCACCCTCCCACCTTGGATCGGATCGATTTACACCCTTAAATACATTGTGTCGAGTTGTGTTCTTTTGTTTTTTTTTTTTTTGGAGTTCATTTAGTGATCATCAAGATCAAGGTAATTGATGTGCATTTCGATCCATTCATATTTACTTATGTAATACATATTAAGTGATTATACATCTAAAATCATGTCGTGTCACTTAAAATATAATGTCATATTAACAAGTATAACTAAAGATGATGAAATCTAAAATGAATAACAAGAGTAATGCTATATACACTAGTTATAAAGTGCGTAAACGTCACATAATTAATTTGAATAGGGTTTAATTGACAATCTTTAAAATAGTGACACGCACTCTTAATCTCATCTTTGATTACTTTTTAAAGCCATTCATTAAACAATTTTTCCTTTTGATCCTAGCCCTAGATATGTCCTAGAAAGCAGCTAGAATATTGATAGGAAAAAAGAACAAGATTGTAAGGATAAAAACAAATATGATGGAATCACTAACCCTTCATTTTCTCGTGTCTCTCATGGAATGGATCCACAAGAAAAGTCTACATAGGTCTTTCAAAATGTGGCAATATTATTTGAGGTATGGTCTCTTCATTTTTTTATTTCTATATTTCACATATTAACTCGTTGTGGGCAGTATTTTGTTTTTATTAGCTCTTTTCTAAGAGTTTTGGATGACTTTTCATAGATATTAATCCCTACCGGACAGATTTACGGCCACAAATGGTGAGCACTAGCACGGATAAGAGTTATGTTAAGAGTGACGCTAGGGTCGGTCTGGTTGCTCCCAGCATAAAAAACAGTTCAACATCAAAATACAATAAACATAATAATTAAAAAAAAATATTACAAAATATAATAAAATGAAAAAAATATAATAAAAAATAAATGAAGAAAATATAATAAAAAATACAATAAAAAATAAAAATATAATAAAAAACATAATAAAAAATAAAATAAAAATGATTTTAAGAGAGGATTTGGCCCTCAACTGAACAGAGCCACTATCGGTAACGGACTCATTTCGGGTTTAAGGCTGTCGGTGGAAAGTGGAAGGTCGTTGGGGGTTGCCGTTGCAGGGGTGAGGTTACCGGAGGGAGTCAGTCCGAATGGCATGGGCGGTATCGACTACGGCCACCGAAGACAGCGGACTGCTTTTTATGGTCGGACTGACCCCTAGGAAAACTCTTATGTTAATGGGCTTTAGGTGGTGAAATGACGTTGATTAGACATATTTAAAAGAGCACTCGAGCGAGAGTTTTATTTATTTATTTAATTTAAACTCGACACTCTCAACTTGAGTTCGCCTCATAGATGAACTCGAGTCGAGTTCGAATTGTTATGGTATGTAATGATCTGGAAAAAGAGAAAAAATATTGTAATCGTGAATTGTACAAATGCTACATAATTATTTTGAAAAAAGTGAATATAACATGGGACCCATGTGAAAAATTAATTTCTTTTAATAGTGGACTTCGCTTTTTTCCAAAGCAATTACGCGATATTTATGCACCTTATAATTGCATATAAAATTGCTCCTAAAAAATTTAAAAGTTTTAAAACAATCTAAAAGGTTAGAGCAAGCCGCGGGGTTTTGGTGCTTTAGGATTTAGAAAGAGCAAGTTGCTGCAGGTAGATCTTCATAATCTGGGTATGATCAGAATTAAAGAGGCTGTCCAACTTGGATGAGATCTATGCAATTCTACAATTTTTCTTCTTGGTTTTGATTAGAAGATCATCTACCTTATCTAGCTTGTGACCTCATTTGATTTATGTTTGAGGTCCTTTTGGTAACACAAGTGTTTTTAAGTATTTTCATATAGTGGCGAAGCCACGTTGGGGCAGGGGGGGCCATGGCCCTTCTTTCCCACGGGCTTCACCTCTATTTAATATATATATATAAATATAATATGTGTTTTTTTTAAAAAAATTAAAAAATTGAAAAATATGTTTATTTTTTTATGATTTTGTAGGATAATATTAATTTTATTTTGTGTTGGCCCCCTCTCTAAAAATTATTTCGATATTTCTTTACAAAATTAATCTAATTTAAAAATAAAATACATTTTATATAAAATAAAATGATATAATAACATGATGACATGTTTTTATTATAAATAAAAATAAAAATAAAAAAAGAAGTTTGATGATTTTTAATGTATTTTTATTATAATAACATGTTCTTATTATATTATATATTTTTTTAATACATAAGTTGTATTAAGTACTTTTTATTTTTATTGTAGATTTTACTATCAAATTATTTTATATCGCATAAAAAATTATATATAAATAAAATAAAAAATAAAAAATATTTTATATATTTTATTTTAATTTTATCTGGCCTACCTAACATAAACTTCTGGCTCCGCCACTATTCTCATATATTTCCTTTTTAAATATCACTCAAATATAAAATATTTTAAATTTCAAATCTTCAATTTTTCTCATCTAATTATTACCTAACTGATCATTTCGATTTTTTTAAAACTCTCAAATAAAACACAAAAAATAATAGTATTTTCTCAAAATTTAGAACAAAAATAATACTAAATTATTTTAATTGTATAATATTTTATTCTACTTTTTTCATCACATTTTTAGAAAACATAATAAAATTTTTAATTCAAACAATTTCATTACTATTCATAGATATACCAAGATGTTATGTGAGTTTGTTTGGAAACTAAACTGTTCTCATATTACTTCATTACTATTTATAAATTATCTTACTGTTATTTACAAATCATATGAGATATTCTTAATATCCAAATCGGCCTTTAAAAAGAGTTGAGCTAAGTTGAGAATCTATTTTCTCCTTTATCAATCCTCTTAGTAGTGGATATTCTTAATCAAATCTTGAATAGAGCAACCAAGAAAAGTTTTCTTGTAAGCTGGGAATCTGGCAATCTCTTTTCTCCTTTATCAACCATTTTAGTAGTGGACATCCTTAATAAAATCTTGAATGGAGCAACCAAGAAAAGTTTTCTTGCTTTTTCATTTCTTTTTTCCTCAGAGACAACTGAAGGTCGTAAGCAATGGGTTGACAAAGATGGTTCGAGATGCTAAAGATTGAAGATTTTTGGGATTTGAACTGGCTTGTCGGACTATGGCCAAGGAGGCATCTATGAATACAGTTGCCATGTATCTTGATGGTTCAATCAAGTTCTGGTGGTGGATTAAAAGACATAAAGAATGCATAATGTGAAGTTAAATTAGATCAATTCTCTCTCTCTCTCTCTCACTACATTTTAATCTCTCTCTTGAAGAAGGGTGGCTGATAGCTCGTCTTGGAAGCCTATATGAAATGATGAGTTTTGGTATCTCGTCCTTTTAAGGAGGCATGACTGGAAAAATCAACCTTATCGAAACTTTTGATTCGGATCAGACTAGACCAAAAACTGTATCGGTTGGATTTGATCTCACAAATTGTGGATCGAAGAAATTTGGTCTGATCTTGATATCTAAAAATTTTAGACTAAACCGAACTATATATATTTAAAATATTTTTAATAACTTAATATATTATTTTTATATAATAATTATATAAGTTAATGATGTAATTTGTAGAAAATAAAAATAAAATAAAAGATATAAAAGAGAATGGGAAGAGAGGATGAGAGAGACACTTTTCGGACTACATTTTGCTATATTAAATTTATTAAATATATAACATATGTCCCTATATATAAGATAATGAGATTATAATGAAAATACAATCCATCAATGATACTAATTAATATTGATTGATTTACATAACAAACTAAATATGGTAGAGAACAATTTATACTACCATACTTATTAGAATATTATGAATATCTTCTAAATATGGTCATATTCTAACATCCTCTCTTAAACTCAGGAAGAAGAATTCTGAAATCTTGAGCTTATTAATTTGAGTATGGGCTATATATGGCCTTGGTCAATTATTGGACCAAAATAATAAATCATATATTATGAGATAATTTATGTATATAAATCATTAATACAACATGCATTCATACATACTCGACTATTTTTACTTAAATAAAGTAATTAAGTAATTTTTTTAATACCTAAGTTGCAAGCAAGTATGAATAATCTATTTACAATGAATTTATATGATATTCACTAACGATATATAAAATATATTACATTATTAACAATTATGCAATTTAAAGAGTAAAGTCTAAGTTAGTAAGTAGTAACTATGAACATCATAAATATAAATATGGTTAAATATTTTTTTTAATGAATTAGTTATATAATTCACATTAATAATTGATCATTTAGTTTTAATTTTAATAATTTTTTGTTAATTTAGTTAAAAAAAAAACAAAATAATTAAGCCAGACCGGACTGATAGCTACCAATCCGATCCAAGAAAATGATAGATCAAAAGTCTAGGTCCATCACCCTCCCACCCTAGAATGGATCAATTTACACCCCTAGAGGCACGTGTATTGGGTTGTGTTCTCTTGTTTTCTCTTTATTTGGAGTTTATTTAGTGATCATCACGATCAAGGTAATCGATGTGCGTTTTGATCCATTCATATTTACTTATGTAATACATTTTAAGTGATTATAATCATGTCATGTCACTCAAAATATAATTTCATATTAACACAAGTATAATTAAATGTGGTAAAAATCTAAAATGAATAATAAATCTGTACAGATTACCTCGTTCTACATAAACCATATACGGATATATCCCATATATAATGACAAAAAAGACCATTAATTTGTTATATATTGAATAGGGTTTATTTGACAAACTCCAAGATAGTGACACTCAGACTCACTCTCAATTTCATCTTTAATTACTTTTTAAAGCCACTGATTAAAAAAATCCTCCTTTTGATCATAGCCCTAGATATGCCTTAGGGAGCAGCTAATATTTCATTTTCTCATCTCTATAATGGTAGGTCACTAATTGTTGTGTTATCTTAAAAAGAATTTCTTGATGAAATCACAAATTTGAAGATAACCTTTCCTTCAAGGGTTTCGAAAACTTTGCCAAACTTGTCTAGAAAAACAAACTAAACAAAATTATGAAACTAAAACAAGAAATATCAAGATAAAAGCAAGAAAAATAAACAACATAAGATTTAACGTGGTTTGACCCTAATAACCTACATCCATAGCAGGAACACATAGGAGAAGTTTTATTTATGGTGTTAAAATGTTACATGAGATCATACCTCAGAGCTTTACAAAATATACCTCAAAAATCACCCAAGAAGAAGGCAAATCCTAACCCTAATCACTAGAGCCCTTAACTCCTCTCTCTCTCTCTCTCTCTAATTTCGAATGGCAGAAATGAATCGACTTAAGAGTACAGTAGCCATCGCTATATCCCCCTAACATGTACTAACAATTTCCTAAATTGATCAAGTTGGAATAATGTCCAAACTTGAACTTGGGTACAACCTTGGTCAAGATGTTAGAGGGATTATCCTCTTTAGGAATTTTCTTTACTTTGATTTCTCCACTAACAATGACTTCCCTCACAAAATGTAACCTAACATTTATATGTTTGGACCTCTCATGATAAACATGATTTTTAGCCAAATAAATAGTGCTCTGGTTGTCTGTGACAACCCCACCATACATTCCTAATTCTTGACACAGTCCTTTTAACTATATAGTCTCCTTGAAGGCTTTTGTTAGGGCAATATATTCAACCTCTATAGTAGACAAAGTTACCACAGACTGTATATAAGACTTCCAACTAATTGTACCACCCAGAAAATACCATACTAGATAAAGATTTTCTGGTATCTATATTCCCTGCATAATCAGAGTCTACATATCCTTTTAACCCTATATCACAGTGCACATCTTTTCCAAAAATTAATCCTAACTGTTTTGCTCCAGAAAAGTAAAAATTGTTTCAAGGCATGCCAGTTTAATTTTTCAGGTTTACTTATAAACCTGCTTACAAAACTTACAGCATAAGATAAATCAGGTCTAAAGCATACAATAACATACGTTATACTCTCAACCATACTAGCATAAGGAATTTTTTTCATAAACATTGAATCAGATTTAATTTTAGGACAAAATGTAACCTAACATTTATATGTTTGGCCTCTCATGATAAACATGATTTTTAGCCAAATAAATAGTGCTCTGGTTGTCACAGTAGACTGTGACAGCCCTACCATACATTCCTAATTCTTAACACAGTCCTTTTAACTATATAGTCTCCTTGAAAGCTTCTGTTAGGGCAATATATTCAGCCTCTATAATAGACAAAGTTACCACAGACTGCATATAAGACTTCCAACTAATTGTACCATCCAGAAAATACCATACTAGATAAAGATTTTCTAGTATCTATATTCCCTGCATAATCAGAGTCTACATATCCTTTTAACCCTATATCACAGTGCACATCTTTTCCAAAAATTAATCCTAACTGTTTTGCTCCAGAAAAGTATTAAAAAATTTGTTTGAAGGCATGCTAGTGTAATTTTCCAGGTTTACTTATAAACCTACTTACAAAACTTATAGCATAAGATAAATCAGGTCTAGAGCATACAATAACATACGTTATACTCTCAACCATACTAGCATAAGGAATTTTATTCATAAATATTGAATCAGATTTAATTTTAGGACAAAATGTAACCTAACATTTATACGTTTGGACCTCTTATGATAAACATGTTTTTTAGCCAAATGAATAGTGCTTTGGTTGTCACAGTAGACTGTGACAGCCCCACCATACATTCCTAATTCTTGACACAGTCCTTTTAACTATATAGTCTCCTTGAAGGCTTCTATTAGGGCTATATATTCAACCTCTATAGTAGACAAAGTTACCACAGACTGCATATAAGACTTTCAACTAATTGTACCACCCAGAAAATACCATACTAGATAAAGATTTTCTGGTATCTATATTCCCTGCATAATCAAAGTCTACATATCCTTTTAACCCTATATCATAGTGCACATCTTTTCCAAAAATTAATCCTAACTGTTTTGCTCCAGAAAAGTATTAAAAAATTTGTTTCAAGGCATGCCAGTGTAATTTTCCAGGCTTACTTATAAACTTGCTTACAAAACTTACAGTATAAGATAAATCAGGTCTAGAGCATACAATAACATACGTTATACTCTCAACCATACTAGCATAAGGAATTTTATTCATAAACATTGAATCAGATTTAATTTTAGGACATTGTTTATTGGATAATTTAACATGTTGTGCAACAGGAACAAAAATAGGCTTAACATGACTCATTCCAAATCTATTTAGTACTTTTGAAATGTAAGACTTTTGAGATAAGTAGAGAAGATTTTTATCCCTTTTTCTAGTTATTTCCATACCAAGTATTCTTTTGATAGGTCCTAACTCTTTCATTTTAAATTCAGATTTGAGCGTGCATTTAACTTGATTTAACATATTTAAGTCTTCACAAGAAACTAACATGTCATCAACATATAATAACAAATATACATGAGAATTATCACATTGCTTATAATAGACATAGCTATTATAACTGCTCCTACAGAAATTATTTTGAATCATGTAAGAATCAAACCTCTTATATCACTGCCTAGGTGATTTTTTCAGTCCATATAAAGATTTATTTAATAGACATACATAATTATTATCCATCTATGTATCAAAACCCTCGAGAGGTTGCATATAAATTGTTTCCTCTAAATTTCTATGCAAGAAAGCAGTTTTGACATCAAGTTGTTCTAAATGCAAGTCATTAACAGCAACAAAGGATAGTAAAATTCTAATTGAACTATGCCTTACAACAAGAAAAAAATATTTCATTATAATCCACCCATTCTCTTTGTGTGAATCCCTTATCTACTAACCTAACTTTGTATTTAGGTGGTTCAGTTTCAGGGATACCATCTTTCATTTTAAAAATCCATTTGGATCCTACAAGTTTCTGTTTCTTGGGTCTAGGTACTATCTCCCATGTTTTATTTTTTCTTAGGAACTTTATTTTTTCTTGCATTGCAAGAAACCACTTTTTAGCCTCTTTACTGTCCATTGCCTCTTTAAAAGTCCTAGACTCCACCTCAATTTTTATTTCAGCAATAAAAAGAGCAAAAGCTGTCATATCAGCTTCCTCATACCTTTGAGGAGGTCTTATGACCCTCCTATCCATATCCCTTGCTATAAGGTAAGTTTTTTTTGGATCCAGAGGCTACAATTTCTGAGGTTTGTGCCTCTGACTCTTCAACATCTAGTTTAGGACAGCTGTGAGAGGTGAAGGGTTTCTCCACCTCAAACTGCATGTGATTGGTGTCAAAACACTTAACATATTCATGTGAGTTTTCTGGTTTTCCCTCCATGGCAAATTCATGAAATACAACATCCATACTAATTATACATTTTTATTTACCAGGTTCAGTTATCCAGAGTTTATAGCCTTTAACCCCCTCTAGATATCCCACAAAAAGGCATTTAATAGCTATGATTTCATAATTAGCAGGTTTATTAGACTAGATTTTTTGAGGGGTTTTAAAATTGAGAGCTGAAGAAGGATATCTATTAATAAGGTATACAATAGTGGCCACAATCTTTGCCCAAAAAGTTTTAGGCAGACCTGAAGTGACTAACATAGATCTTACCATTTCCAGGATGGTCATATTCATCCTTCTTTTAACCCATTTTGTTGAAGAGTTTTCCTAATAATCTTATGTCTAGCAATGCCCTCAGTTTTACAAAAATCAAAAAATTCATTAGACAAGTATTCTAAACCATTGTCTATTCTCAAAGTTTTAACCTTTCTGCCCATCTGTTTCCATTATTTAAACTTCTCAAAAGTATCATTTTTATGTTTTAAAAGATAAACCCATACTTTCCTAGAGAAGTCATCTATTATAGACAGAAAATACTTTGAACCACCATGAGAATTTACTTTATCAGGTCCCCATAAGTCTAAGTGTATATAATTAAGAGTCTGTTTTATGGTATGAGTGGATTTCTTAAAACTGACTCTGGTAGACTTTCCCAAAATACATTCCTCTCAAAATGGAAGTTCCTCAAGTTTCCAATCCTCAAAAAGCCTCTGTTTTTCAAGTTCTTTTAGGCCTTATTGACTAATATGTCATAGCCTCTTATGCCACAAGGAAACCTGATTTCCCCCTCTGTGAGTGATAGGTGAAACCTCACCTATCATTGTTTTCTCTACCAAAATATGCAGTCCATTCTTTACTACCCCCTTCATCACTACAAGTGATCATTTACATACTCTAAGGCTGCCACCTTCAGACTTAAAGGAATAGCCAGATTTATCTAAATTGCCAAGAGAAATCCAGTTTCTCTTCAGCTTGGGTATGTACCCCACACCCTTTAGCACCCTCTCAATCCCATCATGCATTAAAAGCCTCACTGTCCCAATCCCTTTTATTTGGCATGACTTATTATTCCCTAGAATAACTAGACCCCCATCTTGACTAGTAAGAGACTCAAACCAATTCTTTAATGGACACATATGGAAAGAACATCCTGAATCTAATATCCATTATTTTCCAGAATCTATATTAGAAATATTCAAGACTTTGGCACTGTCATATCCATCTAAGACTACATCTGCCTTACCATCAACTTCTTTAGTGGTAGTATTGGCAGATTGTTTTCCATCAGGGCAATCCCTTTAAAAGTGTCCCTCCTTGTGACAGGCAAAACATTTTAAAGATTTGCCCATCTTGACTTCTTACTCTTGCTTTTCTTGTTCATTTTCTCAGGCCTACTCCTAACATTTAAACCCTCCCCTACCTTTTGTTTGGATTCTAACTTAGCATACAATTCTTTGAAGTGCAATACAGATTGCACCTCCTCTAAAGTTAGACTCTTTCTCCCATATATTATAGTTTCTTTTATATTATTATAGGTAGAATCAAGAAAACTTAATAAAAGAATTGCTTGGTCCTCATCATCTATACTAATATCAATATTAGCAAGATCCAAAAGAAGTTTATTAAATTCATCCAAATGTTCATCAATAGGTATACCGGGGTTCATTTTAAAAGTGTAGAACTTAGTTTTCTTATGGAGTCTGTTTGCTAGAGATTTTGTCATATACAAACTCTCTAGCTTTAACCAAACTCTAGCTATCGTTTCCTCATTGACAACTTCCCTAAGAACTTTGTCACCTAGAGACAAAATAATGGCATTATGTGCCTTCTGTAATATCTCGGGCTTCACTTTCTCAGTGGAGGAAGAAATTGATTTCCCCTCCTAAGAAGTAGTAGTGCCTTTCTTGTCTCCAAAAAAGGCATCCTGAAGCCTTAGTTGGATCAAGATGACACGCATCTTGATCCTCCTTAGGCCAAAATCCTTTTTACTAGTAATTTTCTAACTCAAACTTGTCTGTCCCCATCAAAGAACCTAGCTCTAGATTCTACTTATTGTGTTATCTTAAAAATAATTTCTTGATGAAATAACATATTTGAAGATAACCTTTCCTTTTAGGGTTTCGAAAACTTTGCCAAACTTTTCTAGAAAAACAAACTGAATAAAACTATGAAACTAAAATAAGAAATATCAAGATAAAAGCAAGAAAAATCAACAATACAAGATTTAACGTAGTTCGATCCTCATAGCCTACATCCACAGCAAGAACACCTAGGAGAAGTTTCATTTATGGTGTTAAAATGTTACACAAGATCATTCCTCAGAATTTTACAAAATATACCTCAGAAATTACTCAAGAAGAAAGCTAAACCCTAACCCGAATTGGTAGAGCCCTAAACTCCTTTCTCTCTCTCTCTCTCTGATTTCGAATGAAAAAAATGAATCGACTTAAGTGTACAATAGTCATCGCTACATTTATATACATGTCAAATGAAAATTACATAAAAGCCCTTAAAACCCTAAGTCATTTGATAAAGATGTAATAAACATCTGCCGCTGGATCAGACATAAATTAAGCTGCATCATTGGTCTGGATCTCTGTCACGTGTCTCCAAACAAGCTTGATACGTTACAATACTGATCTTTCATTTCCCCGTCTCTATCATGGAATGGATCCACAAGAAAAGTCCACGATTCTTTCAAAAAGTGGCAATATTATTTGAGGTATAGTCTCTTCATTTTTTATATCTATAATTCATGTATTAACTCGTCATGAGCAGTATTTTGTTTTTATTAGCTATTTTTTTTAAGAGATTTGGATGACTTTTCATAGATAATAATGCCTACCTGGCCGATTTATGGCCACAAATGGTGAGCACTTAAAAGTAGCCCGGATAAGAGTTTTGTTAATGGGCTTTAGGTGGTGAAATGACATTACTAATTTATGGTTTGATTGGATTCATGAGTGTATTGCGCACTCGGTGTGGATGGTCGATCAAGTTTGTTGTAACTTCTATTTTTATCTAATGAAAGTATGCTTCTTATCACAAAAAGAAAGGAGCACTCGAGCGATAGTTTTATTTATTTATTTTTGTTTAGACCATTCACGTGATGTTTTGGCCAATATTTTCTCTAGAATAATTATAATCTTACTATCTATCTACAATTTTTTACAATTTTTTTTTTAAATTTTAAAAAAATTTCTCTTACTTAATAATTAAGGAAGTAACTATATATTGATAAAGTTGTATATTTTAAATTTTTTTCTTAATAATTAAGGATGTTAAAAAAAAATATAAAATAAAATAAGAAAAAAATAAAAATTTCAAATACATGTATTTGAAAGACATGTACACTAAGAATAATAAAAAAAAATAGTGAAATAGTAAGCGTATTAATAACATCTTTCCAACTTCTTTCACTGTAAAAGAATATTACATAGAAAGAAACAAACGAGAGAGAAATAAACATAAAATTTTTATAGAGATTATGATTATATGTTTCCTCTGATTATTGGGGCTATGAATTATGATCCACAAACAATATGAGTTGCAAGTCAAAGTTTCATGATCATCTTATCATATACAAATCGTTTACATGTCTTTCCTAATAATTCTGATGTTTCTAACCAATCACTAGGAGACAACCTACTCAATCACATCGTTGTCCCTATATTGATTGTGTTCTTCTTTAACTCTTTGTAAAAAAATAAATTTTTATGATCAGATCAAATGATTATTTATAATTAATTTTAATTATAAATAATTATTTGATTATAATTAAATGATCCATAAATATTTTTTTTAGTGTGATATACATGCAAGCTGGAATTTAAGGCCCAGGTAAAGATCAATGAACACTTTTGTTGTTGATGTGTTTCCCAACCAGAAAGTAAAGAACTTGGAGATAATATATTGATGATGTTTTCAAATCTTAAGTTGAAATAGTTAATGTACCGAAGTTTCTTTAAAAAAAATCATTTTGACATAATCGCTTAATCGATATTTGAATTTCTAATTCTTGGATTTTTGAGATGACCAACCAACCCATTTTGGACCTATTATGGTTTAAGGTCCATCTCAGTAGCCTGTAGGCTCTTAAAGGGATATTGGAGTCCTTTCATCCTTAACCATGTAACTATTTAAACAATGTTAGAGATAAATATTAGAGACAAATATTAGGAATAAACGAGAGATAAACGTTAACTGATATGGTATGATAAATAAAACGTACTATTTTTATTTCCTTCAATTTTCAATCCATTTATTCATTCCTTAATTCACAAATATTGCACAGCACACAACAGATATCAAACACTATAAGTTATGAATTAGCATTTGTCCCTAACCATTATCCTTAGTATTTTTAAAACCACAATTGACACCTCAAAAATAAATGCACAAAACACACTAAAAATGCAACATATTCATCCAACAGATTATGCAAAGAGCAAGTGTAATTCAGAGGAGATAGGGATCAGAAAGAGAGAGTTGAAAGGGTGTGAAAGTGAAAAATACTTCTAATTCAATTTTTTTTTTTGGCTATAACCAATTTTAATTTACATTTCAAGAAACTCATACGTGTCAAAAAACTATTGGGTAGTCGTTATATACACCACAACTTGCTCCCACGCGCGTAGTTTGTGGTGTACATTTTTTAGAGAATTAGGTCTTATTTAAATTCAAAAATCATATTATTTTATCTTATTTATTATTATAATCTTTTTAAATTTTCATATAAAATATAATAAATAATATAATATTTTTAAATTTTTAAATAATAATAATATTAAAAAATAATATTTGTTATAAAACTAAAAAGAAAACTACTACTACTGCAAGAGAAATATAAAAGAAACTCTCTGAAACTTTCTTCCTTCTCTATATTTTCTTATGAATTTCATTACAACTGAAACCCATATTTATAGGCGTTGAAATTACTATGCAAGTTACTATGCAAGTCACTATGCAGATTTTAAAATAATAGTGGTGGGGTCATTCACATAATTTTAGTGGTGGGACAGGGGCGGCTGCCGACTCTTACAATTCATAACACTCCCCCTTGAATGACTACCCATAAAGAATCTGCCTCGTTAAAACCTTGCCAAGGAAAAACCCAGTGGGAATAAAAACCAATGGCGAAGGAAAAAGAGTACAGTCTTCTTATGTATCCACAAGTGTTTTAAGATTGCCTCATTAAAACCTTGCAAAGGAAAACCCAGTAGGACAAAACTTTAGCGAAGGAAAAAGAGTACAATCAACACAAGTTTTCAGGACTTTTACTCCCCCTGGAAAGTGCATGACGATAGATTTTTGAGTTTTCACATTTTAATATTCTGCACAATTTTCTTGAATGTCACAGTTGGTGATGCTTTCGTAAATAAATCTGCCAGATTATCACTTGATCGTATCTTTGATATATCCTCCTTTGATTTGAGTGATACAAGCAACATTATCTTCGTATAAAATTGTTGAGCTATCATTGATTATGAAATACCACACTTTTCTTGGATACGTTGAGTCATTGATCTCAGTCAAATATACTCTCGACTTGTTTCATGAATTGCAATAATCTCTGAGTGATTTGAAGATGAAAAATAATATCTGGTTGACAAACTTAATAGAAATCTGATACCTGCAGTAATACTTAAACTCCCCCTGATAATATGCGTTAGTGTTTCAAGTAATAAGCAAATATGATTTCAGTATATATAACAAGTTAAGAATTCAAACACGATCTCCAACTAAATAATGCATTAGAGAGAGTATGATAATATTTTCATCTAAAATTTTCTCCCCCTCATTCGGCGTTATTAGGAAGAACTTGTTTATATACGGCGGAAATAATATTGGAAACCATCTATGTATGATAAAAGCTGTAAAAGCTTTGAAATTTAATATTATCGGTTCGGCGGAAAATCAAATCCGCTTGACATTGTGGACAAACGAGATCTTGAAGAGATTTGAAATTTTCGGGTTGTTGTTTAAATATAACCAATTTTACCATTGGTTTACTCCAGCAAAAATATTTCGCATTCCTCATAGATTTAGTTGTTGTTCATCCAGAACGATATTATGTCTGATAGAAATTCTAATGTCCCAGATTTAAACCATGAACCTTTTATACCTCAACCACTTATATTTTCTCCTGAGGCTGTAAACACCATGATAGGAGCAGAGATATATCTTTCTAGTAAATCTGATCCTGAAATTGTTGCAGTATCAAGAACCCTCAGTGCTCAATATGCTGCCTCTCTTACAACCATGTCTCAGAAGTTATTGGCAAGAACGAGTGAGGTTGATCATCTTAAAAATCAAATATCTGAGTTGCATCAAACGCTTGCAACTAAACATAGAAAAAATAAAGATTTAAAACAAGATAACAAGGAGTTGAAGAAACTTGTAGACTGGTATTCTCATGACCTGAAAACACGAGTAGAAGAGCTGGAATGAGAAAGAGCTCAGATACAAAGTCAATAACAGCAACTAACGGCAGAGGTTCAGCGTTTACAAGAAATTAGTAATAGCTGTAATTAATCTCGCTGGCTTTTGAAATTATGCATCCAGCATATCTCGTAAAGTGAGATTTGAAGAGATGATGATTTTTCTTGTTCTTATTTCCATTTCTATAAGAACCGTCTTTAGTTTCATTTAGTACGCATCAAATTTTCTTCTCATATCTATAATTCATCTATATTTGTATTCTTATTCTAGAAATTTCCAATGGCTCATCAATTTCCTTTTACTATTTCTCACAATCAACATATGAGGTATCCTTCACCTCAATTACAAGTTGATCCTGCATCTTCCGCAGGTGCCATGTTACAGCAAGCAAATGATTTGGCTAATAAGTCAGATCGTGAAGCTGTTTATGAGTTGGTGACTCTCGACACCCGATACTCCTCTTCTATTGTTGGATTTTCCAACCGATTACAATCCAAAAATCGTGAGATTGAGGAGCTTAACGAGAAGGTTTCTATACTTCAACGACTCGTTCAAGAGTTTGACAGAAAAATTGCAGACTTAAAGCAAGAGAATAAGGATTTAAAATCCTTACTTGCCTCTTCATTTCGATTGCTTAATCCTTTAAATAAGGATGATATGTTGCTTTATGAAAAGCAAATGCATTTGAGAGATGAGGCTAGAAGTCTCAAATTCTTGTAACTCATCTATGAATTGAATAATAAGATCTTTCCTTTTCAAATGCATTCCTTGAATTTATAGCAACCCTTGTAATCTTTTCAAGAGTTCTAACAAGGTAAATCATCAACCTAAACTGTAATAATGGCAAATCCGAATTTTGATAAAACACATGGACATATAGGATTATTCTTAAATCCTTCTTTCAATAGATACTCGTTGATTCAATTATACCACATGCGTTCGGATTGCTTTAACCCATATATAAAGATCTTTGAAACTTTATAAAGTACATACTCCTAAATGTACTTGGATTAGATGTTTCAAGTATCATATATCTTTATATATGTAATGATCTAATGATCTTTATAAATATGCAGTGACTACATTCATTAACTGCATATCTAATCCCTTTGTAATAACCAAATCAATTAAAAATATGAATGTGATTGCATTCATACCAAGGAAATATGTTTCCTCATAATTGCTCGGGTTTCTACAGGAAACCTTGTGCGACAAATTATACCGCACAATTTCATTTCGCATTACGCTTTCGTATAAATACTCATTTATATTTGACAGATATTACACCTTTTGGTGTTTGGACAAGAGGTCCAAATGCATCTCGCTTCACTAGCGAGTTTAATTCAGTTTTAATAAATGCTTTCCATTCTGGCCAATCATTTCTACGTCGACATTCTTCGACGATTTTTGGCTCACTTTCTTCATTACTTCTGGTAATATCAAGTGTTATCATATATGTTGTCGACAACAGTTTTATTTCTATCCATAAATTTTCCAATACTCATGAAATGTATTGAGATCTCATTGTTCCTCTCCAGGGGAAAACATTTCATGAAACACCTCTACAAGAGGTTCCTCTTCAGGAGGTTTATACTCTTCAGGAGTTTTCTCTTCAGGAGTTATACTCTTCAGGAGTTACACTCTTCAGGAGTTACCTTTTCAGGAGGTTTCCTCTTCAGAATGATTATATTTTATACAGGAAATACGGTCTCTTCATGAGTACCGATTTTTATTTTTCTTGTGCACCAATAGGTTTTTAACGCTTCAGGTGTATCTTAGACTCATTTATTGCTGTTTTAACAACTCGTCCTTCAGGGACTTCAATTCTTACTTAAGCATTAACAGCAGTAATATATGATTTTACAACACCTTTAGTGTCAATAAATACATCATGTATTTGCAACACTTTGCAGATAGATAATCCTCTGAACTTCTGGTTCACATTTATTTGTAAGAGGATCAAATTTAAACAGAGCTTTATTATCCCAAGTAATTTCTTATCGTGCTTCAGGCACCGATATTTCATTATTTCAAAACATGATGAAATATTAATAAGCTTATATATAAAAACTTAGTATAAGTAGATCAAATGCTTGGCCGTACAACAGGTACGTAACTACTGTTTAGTCATATTACATTTATGACAAATATCTTCACCTTTTTATGAAGAATTATTCTGAGGGCCTTTACCCTTCTCTGAGTTGGATCACTTCTGGTGATACGATATATTTTTATCATCTTTAGTGTTGTCGCTTTTGGGACCAACACTTCTATAATTTTTCTACCACGTCTACGCCCTTAATTCCTTTGAAATGATGCTCTGTTCACTTCTGAAAATTGTGTAAATTCGATATCATTAATAGGACGTAACTGGTGTAACAAAAACTCATTATTTAGCTCAATCACTGGAAGACAAAACAAAAATTCAGAATATTTGTTGAACTTTCACTCTCGATATTGCTACTGCAGGAGCACATTCAAAGTATAAAAAATAATGTCTTCTTTTATATCATCATCAGTGACATTTTCACTGCATAATTTTAATATTGAGCTGATTTTAAAGAGTGCAGAATATTCAATACCACTCTTAAAATCTTGCAACTTCAGGTACAATAAATCATAATGATCTTTTGAGAGGATTACATCTTTTGGTGCTTATATCACTCTCTTAATTCATTTCACACAGTAAGATGATTTTTCATCATGAGATACACAGCACGGTCCTTCAGGGACACATGGTTTTTCTTCTATGATTGTATCTTTCAAGTTCATTATCATATCCAAATAGATCTCATCAAGAATTCTGGATAAATAATATTTTTCAGAAATGTCAATAGTAATAAATCTCAATATTTGACATTATATTACAAAAATAAATCTGTGAATTTAAGAAATATATTCACATTATCATGAGAATAAAAATAAAATTTTATCAAGTAATATTCAGTAATATTACCTTTAATATTTATCTCAAAGACTGCAAATAATATATTGAAAAACTTACTTGAAGTAGAAGACCACTAGTTTCAATATCGGTAGAACCTCGTGCTGATAACGTGTTATAAAACTAAAAAGAAAATTACTACTATTGCAAGAGAAATATAAAAGAAACTCTCCGAAACTTTCTTCATTTTCTATATTTTCTTATGAATTTCATTACAACTGAAATTCATATTTATAGGTGTTGAAATTATTATACAAATTACTATGCAGATTTTAAAATAATAGTGGTGAGGTCATTTACATAATTTTAGTGGTAGGACATGAGCGGTTGCCGACTCTTACAATTTATAACAATATTTTTTTTTATCTTTTATTTCATTTTATCGCGTAATAATTTAGAGTTTTGGACCCCAAAACCCAATACATCTCATCACGTGAAAAATAAGTTGGGAATAGAAGTTGATCATGACTGACACAAGATGTGCAAATTATTTTATTCTTGATTCTCCATTAAAAATGTAATGATAGTGCTGAACACGGATATTCCACCGCATTAACAAATTATCTAAAGGAACCTTGGCCCCATCAGTTGCTGTGTTATAAATCCTCACTACTGGGAGAGACTATTCTTCACCAAAGAGACGAAGAAGCTAGTTATTTCAAAATGATTAGTTCTTGCTTGTTTTGCAGGAAATTAGGGTACTTTAATTGTAGGGATTTATACAACAAAGTTTCTTGTTTTCTCTTCCAGATCCATGTCCACCCTCTATGTCTCCAGCTCATTTACTTCTTAATTGTCTCTTTGCTCGGTTGTTTGGCTTTAACAGTCTCAAAGCCAAGAACAACCTCGTCTAGACCCAAGTTTGTTGATGTGTTCTTCACGTCCGTCTCTGCCACAACAACTTCAAGCATGTCAACCGTGGAAATGGAGGTCTTCTCCAACACCCAACTCATCATTATGACAATCTTAATGTTTCTTGGTGGGGAGGTTTTCATTTCCATGCTTGGACTTCAATTTGCGAGGTGTAAGTTTCCCAAAAACAATCAAAGTACTGTTGATGATCAGAACACTAGAGAGGTCAGTAGTACAGCCATTAACGTCAACCCTAATAAAACGAACTCTAATAATTTACACAAACAAAACGAACTCGAATTGAATGTTAATCTTCCTCGACCAGAATCCGAGAAACCTAATAAAAACGTCGATGTTGAACAAGGTGGATTCATATCCTTGGACAGTCTTAATCTCGAGTATAACTCTGTTATGGTTTTGGGTTATGTGGTGTTAGGTTATTTATTGGTAGTTATTCTAGTTGGTTGTAGTTCTGTTTTATTGTACATAAGCCGCGATCCAACTGCAAGAACGGTTCTAAAAAGCAAGAACCTAGATTTTAAGACGTTTTCTGTGTTCTCGGTGGTTTCTTCTTTCACAAACTGCGGTTTCATCCCAACAAACGAGAACCTGATGGTTTTCAAAAAGAATTCAGGTCTACTTCTAATTCTCAATTCACAAATTCTTATGGGAAACACTTTGTATCCGCCATGCCTGCTATTTCTAATCTGGGTTTTGAAGAAAACCAGTAAAAGAGCAGAATTCAGTTTCATACTGAGGAATTTTAGAGACATGGGATACCGTCATCTACTCTCTCCTCCTGACGCAGCTCATCTGGTTCTGACTGTGTTTGGGTTCATATCGATAGCGATCGTACTATTTTGCTGTATGGAGTGGAACTCGGCCGCCATAGATGACCTGAATTCCTATCAGAAACTCGTGGGCTCATTGAATCAAGCTGTGAACGCGCGGCATGCGGGTGAAAGTATCTTCGATCTCTCCATCATCTCTCCAGCAATTCTGCTGCTGTTCATCGTCATGATGTGAGTCTTCTTGATTATATTATTTTCTGGAAGCCCAGCCATTAATACTCTAAATTTTTAAGAATATGAGATGAGTTGAAATGAAATATTTTAAATAATAATAAATTTTTTTGATGAGATAAATGAGATAATTTATATTTATATATATTTGAATAGTGGGATAAGATAATTTTAAATTTTTATAATTTGATAAATAAGTAGATATCACTTGACTTGTTGATGAGATAAAATAAAAATTATGAAATAATTTTTTATAATTTATTACTTTTCATGTCAGATCAGTTTGAAAATAATGAAATAGGTATGAAATTAAGGTAGCTTTTTGTTTTGCATTTAGATAGCCAAAAGTATAGAACTTGCAAACTAATATGAGATATAGGCCTTATTTACCTCTAAAAATATCTTAAAAAGTAACAGTGGAAAAATATATATAAAAGTATTTTAAAATTAAGTATTCTAATAAGTATTCTAGTATTCTATATAATATATATATATAATTTATATTAAAAAGGTGTACTAAAGCTAGCTTTCTTAAGATTAGTTTTTTCGTTAGCGCCCAACATGAAATAAAATTTATCTATAATTATGAAATAAAATCAAACCCTAATTTGATGAAACCTATTCAATTTAAAAGAAAAATGTTTTAGTCATAAAGAGATTTTACATGAAGAATATATTAATAGATTGACATATCATGATGTGGTACATCAAATCATAAAATTGCTTTTATAAATTAATAGAAAGCAGTTTAACGTATCATATATTAAAAATAAGTTAATTTGTGAATTTAATTTTATAAATTTATCTATAATTATAAATTTATCATCTTATATAAAAACAGTCAATTTATAAATATATTTTTATATAGTTGTAAGACTTTCTCCAAGAAGAAGTATTCCAGCTTTTAGCATGAAAGTAAGTTTGCATTTATGCCTTGGCTCTCCAATTAGTACATATATTTGCTCCATGCATGATCTCTTTGTAATCACCTCCAAGATCTGTCTTGGCCTATGCATGCATGTGAAACAACATTATTAGTCGACATAAATAACTCCAAATATTACCATTATCAATAATATTTATTAAAAAACCAATTAGTTAAATTATTATGATCCAAAAAAGACTTTAATATATAGGGGTCGTTTTATTGATTTATTTATGTATTTATTGTTCTTTCAGGTATCTCCCACCATATACTACGTTCCTTCCAACAAAATATCATGATCAGGTGGCTTCAGAAAATGGGAAAGGAAGCCCAAATCTAAGGAAGCAGACTACTTTCATGGATTGTCTAATGCTCTCAAATCTCTCCTATTTAGTCATATTCATCATTCTCATATGTATAACTGAGAGACATAAAATGAAGGAAGATCCTCTTAACTTCAGTGTCCTGAACATCATCCTCGAAGTGATAAGGTTAGCTTTCATGGCCTTTCTTCATTTTAGATTTCGCTATCTCCAATCACATATTTAAGTTACACATAAAAAAAACTATTTAAAATGTGTCACATCAACAAGTGTGACTAAAGATGATAAAATTTAAGTAAATGATAACATTATTATAGACGCTCATTACATGATGTCAGCTTACATGATTTAGATGAAAAATGATATTCTTAAACCAGTGTGCTCTGCACACATAGTAAACTGCTTACACATTATAAATATATATATATATATATATATATATATATATTTGGAGAAATAGGCTTCATTAAAATCTTGAATTGAAGATTACAAGTGTGGCTTATAGAAATTGAGAAATCTCAATTTACAAGTCAACTAAAAATATTTAGGATCTAGCTTGTAAAGCTTTTAGACAAAATATTTGAGAGAACTAAATACTGTCTTAAAAAAAAAAAGTTTACTAAAGTCCTCCTCCATAGGAAGAGATATATTAAAACTCTACGTACATAATGTCTGAGAGACTATTTTTTATTATGAATTTTTTTTATACAGACACAACAAGAAATACACAACCAAATCTTTAGTTGTGGTGACATGTGAACAACACTCGCCACTTTAAGAATGAAACCACTGCTGGTCTGAGCAGTTCTGAGGTCTTGGATTAACGGTCAGCCATGCATAGCGGCCAAGATCCCTCCAATTCGCAAGGCACGTCGTAACACACAATATATAGACCTTGCACGTACAGGTCACACGCCGCTTCGTTCATCAAAATCTTCGATCGACTTCACGATCGGGGAATGGGGAGAACAACGGCAGGACTCATGATGGTCTTAGGCCACCAGAACCCTTTCAACCTGCATCAAGCCGAACAAAACCCAACAATAAAACCAAGAAACCCGAAACCCACCTCCAAAACTATTTACAAGGGTGGCCGAAAATAAAGAGGAGAGAAAGAAGGAGAAAATGGGAGAAGGATAGAGCCGAAGCTCCTCCCCTCTCTGAGCAAAAGCTGACGTTTAGTGTTTTTTCTCTGAGGGAATGGAAAGGAGAGAGAGAGAGAGAGAGAGAGAGAGAGAGAGAGAGAGAGAGAATCAAGAAGTAGGTCCCCTTATTTTCATACACACAATAATTTAATTTGAAAGATAAATTTTAAATATTGAATCTTACTATTTAAATGACACGAATGGTATGCTTTATAAATGGGCTTAATTGAAATTGAATAACTCCATCTAGATAGGGCAAAGTGAGGACTCATAATTAAAGTGCATGTATTACGAATAGAGGGTTGCTACTAATTATCACCACACACCATATTTTTTTAATTCTTTTTTAATTTTCTTTATTTTTTTTATATTTATTTCTTTTAGGGGTGTAATCGGTTCGGTTCGGTTCGGTTTTGAACAAAATTAAGAACTGAACCGGTACCACCGATTTTTTATTTCCTAAAATCGATTCCACCCCGATTATTCCCTAAAACCGATAGTACTGATTGTACCGGTTTGGTCCGGTTTTCCGGTTTTAATAAAATGTAAATTTATAAAATCAATCTGTTTTTCTCAAAAAAAAAAAAAAACTAGTTTGAAAATTCTATTTTAGTAAAAAGATTGTAATATATTACAAAAGTCTGTTTTAGTAAAAAAAAAAATCTATTATGTTAAAAAAAAATGCATTAAAAAAACTGCTATAAAAAAGAACTCTATAAAAAAAATCTGTTTTAGCAAAATTTGTTATATAAAAAAAATATGTATTAAAAAAATGCTATAATAAAAATAGAATTGTTCTATAAAAAATCTACATTATCTCATATCTAATTATAATTTATATTATTATATATAGTATAGAACATATTATATAATAATACTAAAAAAAATAGAAAAAAATTCGAACCGGTCCGGTTTTAAAATGGACGGAACCAGAACCGGACCGATATTATCCGATTTTTTAATTTATCAAACTAGTATTGGATCAGAATGATCTAAAACCGAAATTTTCGGTCCGGTCTGGTTTGATTTGGGCCGGTTCTCCAGTTTTCCGATTTAAATTCACACCCCTAATTTTTTTTAAACTAATTAGATTATTCGACTTATTATCCATATACTAAACATTTGATAAAAAAAAATAAAAAACAAAAAAATATAGTATGTGGTGTGTGGAAATGATAAATAGAATTTGCCTAATCACATTAATATTGTATGACCCTTGGTTGAATGTATTAATATTGTATGCCCAGTTGAACGTTGGAATAATAATAACTAATTACGATTGTATGTGGTGATATGTATAGTGCATACGGTAACGTTGGGTACTCAACTGGCTATAGCTGCAAAAGGCAACTGAAACCAGATAGCTCCTGCACAGACACATGGTACGGATTTGTTGGAAGATGGAGTACCAAGGGAAAACTCATTCTCATCGTTGTTATGTTCTTTGGCAAGCTTAAAATATTCACGATGAAAGCTGGTGGTAAAGCCTGGAAACTTTCTTAATCAATTAGGTCTTAACCTTTGTTAAGAAATGAAAGGATTAAAATGAAGGAAAGGTGTTTGAGAAAATGCTAGAATCACAGCAGACTCAAAATCTTTTTCAGGTTTGGATTTTTCTTTACTCTCTCGTGCATGCCATTACACAATGTATATATACAGTATATAACAACCTCAGTATGTTGTACACCCTATTGTTGACAGTTGTCTAATAATCTATATCATGTTATGAGACTACATTCTAGAAAATTGCATTTTATTCTTCCTGAATGTGTTGGCTGGAGCTGGATTTCTTCGCGGCTCTGTATTGTGCCAATGCAGTGGGCTGAACTGCCTTACTACCCTCTCGCAATTCAAGTGGCACAGGGTGATTTGTTGAGGCTTGAATATAATTGAAGAAATCTCGCACTAGATGAAAGACGCTTGGTCAGGATATCAACAATTTGATCTTTGTTGGAGATGAAGGAGACTTGCAGTGCCTTAGCTGCTATCCGATTACGACAAAGTGATAATCAAGTTCCACATGCTTTGTGCGAGAATCCATAAGAAAAATACTAAGTTCTTTCAATAAGAATTGTAATCAGATGAGTTCACATGTAGTGTTAGCCACTGACTTATACTCAGCTTCAGTAAATGATCGAGCAATTGTGACCTGTTTCTTGGAACCCTAGGAAATAAGATGAGCCTTGAAATATATACAAAAGCCTCTAATAGACTTACGATCATTAAGACATCCGGCTTAGTCAACATCGGAGAGGGCTAAGTGCTTGAAGGAAGAAGAAGAGGAGAAACATAAATCAATATGTTAAGTATGTATGAGGTACTGAGGAATTTGCTTTACATTCTGCGAGTGAGGGAGTTTAGGGCAATACATGTACTAGCAGACCTTATTAACAAGAAATGAAATGTTTGGTCTCGTAAAGGCTAAGTAACAAGTGGTGAAGGAAGTAACAAGGGGCTCATAATCAATCACAAGTCCAACAAAAAGATAGATGGAGAACACTTGGTTCATGAGGGTATGGCCAACAACACTCAAGGAAGAAGCGAGCACTTTGGCTTTGTTGTAATAATTGAAAAGGACTCCTATCCTTTTTTGAGAGTAGCAAGTTGATATTGAGTGTGAACGACATAAGCAGAGGACTAGGCTTGGAAGAGATTTGCAAAGTTTTTCAAACTTCAAATTATCCTAATGATCAATCTAGATAACTCAATTATAGCATCAATGTTTTTATTTGCAAAATGGTTGCGATTCTCCAGATATGTATGTTAGGACTTTGCAGCCTGCTAACTCTATGGTGGCTGAATATTGATCAGGAGAAATGTTTGTAAATAAGCTAACTCAAAGATTAACTACTTAAATGAATTGTCATGGGATGTGGTAAATAGAAAATCTTAAAAATAAATAAAACACATTTAAGAAGCGAGAACATTTTTTGGGAATTGAGTTGTTTTTTATATATCTCAATTTTAGTGGCGGAGTCAAGAATTTGTTTTAAGAGGCAAGCAAAATTAACACAAAATATATAACATATTTTTATTCTATTTTCATATATTTTTATTATGTAGTATAGAACAATTTGATATTAAAATTTACAATAAAATAAAATATATTTAATACAATTTATATATTAAAAAAATATATAATATGTCAAGAACACGTCATTATAATAAAAAAAAATATTAAAAATATGTTAGAAATCATCTAAATTTTTTTATATTTATTTTTATCTATAATAAAAATATGTTATTATGTTATTATATTTTTATCTATAAAATATATTTTATTTTTAAATTAAGTTAAATTTTATAAAAAAATAAAATAATTAAAAAAAAAACACAAAATAAGATTAATATTTATCCAACGTGGCTCCGCCTAAGCCCAACTTATTGCTTTTAAATGCGTCCGGTATGAAGGTACAAATGGGTACAGCAACATGATAAGCTCAAGCTCTCGTTTAAGAGTAAGATGAGATAAGAAATAAAAATTAAATAAAAAATTATTTTTTAATATTATTATTATTTTAAAATATAAAAAATTAAATGATTTATTATATTTTATATAAAAATTAAAAAAATTATAATAATAAAATAAAATAAAATCGTTAATTTATCTAAACAGGACCTAAAAGTAACTCCAGAGAACGCTTTTGAAAAGCATGAAAGTAACAAGGCCGCTAGGAACGAAGATGGTACATATATTATATAGAAATATCGCACATATTCAGTACGAAGTACTTATTAGTTAGTTGACTTTGACAATGCAAAGCAACTAAGCTTTCAAAGTATGCTTCTCTAGCTTGGAAAGAAAATTTTATTTTCTATATGTAGCTCAACAAACTTTCTTGTTTTGACCAATCCTGACAGAGTCCAGTTACTTAATTCAGTAGTTAATCAATTTTTGTCTTTGAATAATGTTATATATAATTTTAGAGTATTTAAATCTTGTATATTTTTTTTAAAAAAAGATTGGAGTCAATTATTAATTCTTTTTTAATGTAATTCTTTATTTTTAAAATTTTTAGAACAGTGTATAAGAACTCCCCTACTCTAAAATATTCTCTTTTGCCTTTATGCCAATCCAAAAGTAGCTGGATGGAGCAAAAAGCTGATCACCAAATGTGTTCTCATTTCGATGTTGTGCTTTGGCTATATACTTCCTATTATTATCTCGTGTTAAAGCTGGAATGGACTCAAAGCTACATCCTGACATTTTGAAAAAAGCTTCGTATTATTCCTCTTTTGGAAAAAGCTTTGTATGAATTTGATTTCTTTTTCTTTTACTTGGACTCCAATACCCAATTTGTTATGAATTAGTTCCTTAGTCAACTTGTTATGGATATTAGATATAGAATTGTTAAGGTCATAAAAATCGGCCAATAGGTCGGTGTGAGAGAGAGAATTATTTCCAACCCACTGGTGCGAGTTGGGGTTTCATTCGAGGTTGTTTGGGGCTTCCGGTACGGTCTCGGCGTGATTGTTCGTACGTGATAACAGATGAAATAAAGAGAGATGTACACACAATTTTACGTGGTTCGGCGAATGTCTACGTCCACGAGCATTTGGGGATGAGAATCTACTATAATGGAGATTTTTACAGTCTCTTATAGCTCACTTTACAGGAAATTATAGATGAATGTTCAGATAAATTCGCTAGTTAAAACTGTTGGAGGAGATTCTGGGGGAGCCAAGGTTGAAGAAGAAGAGGAAGAGACCCTGTTCCAGCCGGCCAGAGTCCTTTTATAGCCAGGTAAAATATCTGGGTAGCCAGATATTTTATTTTAGCCGTATGTGTGCGTCACTTTCTTGCCGTCTTGCTTTTCTTCTCATCTACTCCCAATGTCCATCAGCTTACCTTTCAATCCCATCATCTGTCCTTTTGTTCCTATTGAACTCAAGATTTCAAATATCGTGTAAATCTACACATGGATTTTGATAATAACAAATGAATTCAAAGAATAAAGGAGTCTCAAGCTCAAGTTGTCCACACAATAGAATCAAGCACATCAAGGAAGCAAATATGAGCAAGAAGGGAACAAGTTCACATTAAAATCATAGAGTAATTTTGTAAATCTCTTAGAAATTCGAAATTAGGATTAAGGCTCAAAATTAATATTTTATCATAAAGCATTAAAATACATTTTCCACATGTGCATGAATATTTTGAAAATTAAATTTGAAAATTTTGAAAGATGATTGATTGTCATCTTTCACATGTGCATGACATGATTAAATGTTTGAACTTTGAAAATTTTGAAAGATGATTGATTGTCATCTTTCACATGTGCATGACATGATTAAAGGTTTGAATTTTGAAAATATTAAGATGCTTGATTGTCATCTTTCACATGTGCATGACATGATTAAAGGTTTGAATTTTGAAAATATTAAGATGATTGATTGTCATCTTTCACATGTGTATGTTTTATTTGAATATTTTCAAAAGTGATGGATGCTTTTCTTGACTTATGCAAAAGGTAGATATCTTTGTTTGAAAATTTTGAAAAGTAAAGTGTGCTCCTTTTGTCATATGCAAAAAGTAAAATATTAGATTTGAAATTTTTGAAAAGTAAAGTGTGCTCCTTTTGTCACATGCAAAAAGTAAAAAGATTTGATTTGAAATTTTTGAAAAGTGAATGATGATGTCTTTGACATGTGAATCTTTTTAAATTTGAATATGAAGTCTCATATGCCTATAAATAGATCATTTGAGAGCTTAACATTCACAACACCAAGAGCATACAAAATTCATTCAAAGTTTTCATTCTCTCTTCTCTAAGTATTGAGCCTCAATCCTTATTAATTTTGAGAGATATAGTTTGTGCTGTATTGTTTTTATTTCACTCATTGAGGAGTGTTTTCTCATAGTCTACCCACTATCAATTCTTGTATCAGTAAAAGGGTGTGTATAACCCTTGTGTGTGTAGAAGGTGTTTTACACGGGAAATAGTTAAATCACCAAGTGTGAGGTGATTGGAAGTGTAGAAAGTGTTCTACACGGGGAATAGTTAAATCACCAAGTGTGAGGTGATTGGAAGTGTAGAGGGTGTTCTACACGAATTCTTTGGAGCGGTGCTGCTCAAAAGTGTAATAGGTTTCTATCTCCACCTAAAAGAGATTGAATAGTGAATTTGGGGATTCTCAATGGGTAGCTTGAGGCGAGGACGTAAGCAGTGGGGCCGAACCTCGTTAACATACTGAGTTTGCTTCTCTCTTACCTTTACTCTTTATATTTATTACTGTTTCATATTTTGTTTATATTTTATATTGTATACTTGATTTATAATTGTTAATTTTTTAATACAACTCAATTCACCTCCCTCTTGTGTTAGTCATCTGGGCAACAGTTCCCTTTGTCATAAATGCACAATAAGTGTCTTTAATTTCATCCCTTTTAGTACCCCGCGAATTCTTAACAAAAGATATTTTGATGAGAATTTTGACTTGTTGTCTTGTATCTTGAATTTCGTGCGGTGTAGTCCATGCTATTTACTGGGCCCGAGGTGGTGGACCACTGAGCTAAGAGAGCTCGGATTGGAGGATTTCCGAGCTGGGATCCTGGACTGGAGGATCTCCGAGCTGGGAGAGTTTGGACCGAAGGTGTCCGAGTTGGGAGCCCCGAGCATGGGGTGAAGGGTCCCGAATGGGTGGAACCCGAACTGCGATGTCTGAGGAGGATGCTCGAATTTCGCCATCTGAGAAGAGTGCTCGGAATCAGCGAGCTGGGGAGCTCGGATTGTCGAGCTGGTGGGGCTCAGATTTTGCCATCTGAGAAGCGTGCTCGGAATCAGCGAGCTGGGGAGCTCGGATTGACGAGCTAGTGAGATGCTTGGAATCGGCGAGCTGGGGGAACTCGAATTGGCGAGCTAGTGAGTTGCTCGGAATTAGCGAGCTGGTGAGATGCTCGGAATTAGCGAGCTGGGGGAGCTCGAATTGGTGAGCTAGTGAGATGTTCGGAATTAGCGAGCTGGTGAGATGCTCGGAATCAGCAAGCTGGTGAGATGCTCGGAATCAGCGAGCTGGGGGAGCTTGAATTGGCGAGTAGGGGGAGCACGGATTTAACGAGCTGGTGAGATGCTCGAAATCCGACCTTGAATGCACACCATGCCCGTGGAGTGCGCCTCGCCACCTGGTGAACTGGTCGACGAGGAAATTTCTTCGCGTGAGGCCCGGCGGGAGTACATCGCCCAGGATTCTGTTATGATGTATTTTTTTCTGTGGAAAAAATGTTCGAGTGTCGAACGTCGACTTCTGAGCGAGGAGCTGTGAGATCCTAAGCATTAACTCCCGAGCGTCGTGTTCCGAGTGTTGAGGCATGGGTGGTGGTTGCCTGATTCCGAGGGCCGAGGCATGGAGCACAGGCAACACTGCGGTCTGAGGGGCGAGGTGTGGAGCCCAAGCGACCCCTTGAGCGGACCGAGGGTCGAGGCGTGGAGCCTAGACGACCCCGAGGTCAGAGGGGCGAGGGGTGGAGCTCAAGCGACCCCGCGGTCTGAGGGGCGAGGCTTAGAGCCCAAGCTACCCCTTCATCCGGTTGATTGAGAAAGTGGTGGTCCGTCTTCCGTACCTGAGATAATAAAAACATGCACTATATATGTGTTATCAAGAAAATGTCATAAGGTGTGAGATTACGATCCCGCAATCCACAAGCGGTCATTGGCTGGAAACTAGGTGTGCGAGGGTTTACGTGCAAGCCTGGACCCGAGATTCAACCCCCCGATTCGCAAGCATCCGAGATGAGACTTGTCGAGTGAGCTTGGTAGGTGATCACAAGCCTTGAGCCTATCATGGATGTAAGGACTTGACGAGTGAACTTGGGTGCTGGACCTCAAGTCTTGAGCCCTTGACGAACGAATCGTTGAGCTGGTCATGGGTGGCCGGACGACCCCGCGACTAAACTTGATCCCGTATGACTAGCATGGAATTGGCGTTGCCATAGAATGGGCGCGTCAACTTTAAGTGTATGTAAATCAACTTTGCCGTGGAACTGGTGTCCACCACGGGGTAATGTGAGTTGTGGGAGTAGGAAGCACAGTCCCCATGTGTTAGGTGAGCATGATTATTCCAAATACGGTGAAATAGGAAGTCTAAGTGAGCCAGGTGAACTGAGTTGACCCGGACGTGAGCTGTAGGTGTGCAAGGGGCGATTTGAGCCCATGTGGTGACCGAATGGTGGTCATGAATAAGCAAATGTGTATTGAGCGAGCGTCGTGAGGGTAGGCGAGCCTGTGCGGCGACTTGGTGAGCGGCACATGTGAGAAGTCGTGATCGAACGAGTGTTCTATATACGAGATGTATTATCGTGATACTGGACCGATGCAGTTACCGTGCACCAGCATAGTCTCTATGCATGAATGCACTCTGTGATGTACCAGGGGCCTGTAGGTACGCTGTGTACCTTAGGGTGGTAAAGTAGTCTGAGTGGTAGGCGACCGAGCCGGTAGAACCTCGAGTTGTAGGAGCCCGAGATGGGGAAGCTTGAATTGGTGCTCTGAGCCAGTGGGAGACCGAGCTGGGGATTTCCCGAGTTGAAGGGCTCGAACTGGGAATGCCCGAGATAGATGTGTTCGAGAAATGAAGGGTCCCAAGCGGGTGATGCTAGTGAACCCGAGCTGAGGGAGATCCATTGCCCGTGTGGCGTGAGCATGCTTCCGAAAGAGTGAGTTGTGAGGGCGTAGTGGACTTGTTCTTCCGAGTGTGAGAGATGAATCCCGAGAGGGTAATTCCGAGGGAATTTTCCGAGTTGAAGAATCCCAAGCTGGTGTTTGAGCTGGAGGGACTTGGACCGGAGGTTTCCGAGCTGGGGTGGTGTTCGTTCATGGTTCCTGAGTAAGGGAATTTCGAGAGGGGAGCTCCAAGCTGGGATGGCGAGCTTGGTGCCTTGTTTGTGAAAAGGGTGGTCTGAGTGTTGAGAGGCGAGCTAGTGGTTCGAGGGTGGAATTCCGTGCTGAGTGAATAGGCGAGAGTGTATGGCGAGCCGTGAAGGAGATGTGGCAAGCTGGTAGGCTGGCGAGATGGCAAGTGACTTGGGTGAGCGTGGTAATCCAGATGAACTGTGGGCGAATTGACGAGGCGTGGGCGTGCGCCCAATAAGTGGCGGGAGGTTTCAGTGTTAATGAAATATGAGTTGTGTGGGATGCAGTTTAGGGGCGCATGTACGGTGTTTGGCGAGCTGTGGGTAGGGTGATCCATGGGCGAGCTGGGCAAACCCACGTTGTCGTGGGCGTGGAAAGGCCTTGAGTAAGCTGGTTGGCGGGCCGTGCGAGTCTATTGAGTGAGTGTGGCGAGGCCCGTGTGTGAGCCAGTAAGGATGGGGAAGTCGTTGTGCGAGCTAGTGAGAAGGCAGGTTGTTTGAGGATGGTCTGGGCGAACGCCAGATAAATGGCGGGCCCCCATCTGTGCTGGGTGAGCTGTGTAATTGGCGACCCCACTTTGCTGTGAGAGAGTTAGGCAAGTGGCGAGGGGAATTTTTAGAGAGGTGGCGAGCTGTGAAAAGTCTTGGGCGAGGGTGAGCCATGAGGTTGGCAAGGTGGTGGAGGTGGTGAGGTCGGCGAGTTGAGGGGTCACCGGCGAGTATGGTGCATGGCCGTGACAACGACAAAGAGGAAAAGAAATAAATATAAAAATAAGAATGAGGTGGTCGGGCACACTTATCTGGAGAAAATTTTTGTTGAGTCGGTCGGTCGAATAAACTTATCCAGTGGGTTAGAAAATTATTATTTTCTCACTACCGATAATCAGATTCCACAGACGGCGCCACTGTTAAGGTCATAAAAATCGGCCAACAGGTCGGTGTGAGAGAGATAATTATTTCCAACCCATTGGTGCGAGTTGGGGCTTCATTCGAGGTTGTTTGGGGCTCCCGGTGCGGTCCCGGCGTGATTGTTCGTACGTGATAACAGATGAAATAAAAAGAGATGTACACACAATTTTACGTGGTTTGGCGAATGCCTACGTCCACTGGCGTTTGGGGATGAGAATCCACTATAATGGGGATTTTTACAGTCTTTCATAGCTCACCTTACAGGAAATTATAGATAAATGTTCAGATAAATTCGCTAGTTGAAGCTGTTGGAGGAGATTCTGGGGGAGCTAAGGTTGAAGAACAAGAGGAAGAGACCCTGTTCCAGCCGGCCAAAGTCCTTTTATAGCCAAGTAAAATATCTGGGCAGCCAGATATTTTACTTTAGCCGTATGTGTGCGTCACTTCCTTGCCGTCTTGCTTTTCTTCTCATCTACTCCCAATGTCCATCAGCTTATCTTTCAATCCCATCATCTGTCCTTTTGTTCCCTTTATCATAAATGTACAATAAGTGTCTTTAATTTCATCCCTTTCAAGAATATCCAAAATATTTATATCTAGAATAACAAAAATATAACCACATAATATAAGTTCGATAAATCCCTACAAAAAATGACTTGTAGTGACAGTTTGACAACTATCATAGTTTTCTAGGGCCGCCTTGGCTTGATAATAAGGTCATTTAGGTCATTGTTTAAGACCCCCCACCTTATATAAAGCCCAAAGAAAAAAGTGAGTTTTTTTTTTAATTTTTTAAATTAATAAAAATCATTTCATTAAATAAAAATTTAAATATCTTTTATATTTTCAATGTGTACAAGGTCCCATGATACTAAATTTAATATTTAATACAATAAATTATTTATATTTTTAAATAATAATTTAAGATTTTGTTAAATAGAGGTACAAAATTTATATTAAGGCCTCATTTTAAATTATTTTATTAAATATAAATTCAAAAAAATAATTCAACATTTTAAATAAAACCTTCTTTGATTGAAGATTTTTAAAATATTGTATATAATAATTTATAAATTATTATATTATAATTATAAAAAATTTATTTAAATTTCGCCGAAAGTCTTAATAGATATTGAGCCGCTCCTATAGTTTTCAAATCATCATCAAAATATATTTTTTGTGACAGTTTATCGAAACTGTTACTAAAGATTTGTGCAAAAATATTTTACATTCGAATATGGAAAATTTGACGTTTGAGAGTCACGTTGATGCTCGAACATTGAGGCTACCTATGTGCGAACATGAGAATTTTTGGTACCAACGTTTGAACGATAGTTATTAACATTTGAACATTATATTTAATTTAGATTTTTAAAATTGACTATAATAGATATTTGTGTTTATATATAAAGTTACTTTGACACTTTATTTTGACACCTAATTTTAACACCTCATTTATTTTAATATTTATTTTATTTTTTTCTTTACTTAATAGTTAACAAATTGATTATTAGTGTATTGATATTTTTTTTTTATTTTTAAAAAATGTTTCAAAATGATAACAAGAAATATGAATAAAAAATTAGAAAAAAGCTAATTTTACTCTAGTGGGGTCTCATTAAATATTAAAAAATATTAGAAAATATTAAATTAAAAAAGATTTGAAGTGCAATAATTTAAAATTAAAGTTGGATAAGCTAACATTATAGAAAATTGATAATAGAAATTCAAAAAAATAGATACAATAAATAATATTGTCTATTACATATATTGAAAACAAAATACAAAATATGATTAAAAACGATCAGTAAACACCCATAACTGTGATCTGTTTATAAATGCTCAAAACTCCTTAGTCAATGTTTCAACCTTGTTGTTCAGGACATCTACATGAATGGCAAGTTGACGTACAGTGTGATCTACATGCGCAATCTGTCTATCAATCTATCGGTCCATATGCGCTTACATATCTGTCATCATGGAGGCTACCCAAGCATGCCACACATGTCGCATAGTTGCACCCATCGACTGCTGACTACTACTCCCAATAAGGGGGAGCAACATTGGGTCCAAATTGGGACAAAAGAAACTATGCGTGAGCTTGATTGAATGTGATCTTATGACCTTTAGGATCTATATTTGTTGCAACAATAAATTGCAACATGCGAAAGAAAGGCAACAACTGACTCTGATAGAATGAGTTTGCACTCTCAAGTGACGTGTGGTCTCTGCTGGTAAAGATATAGAAATTATCATCCTACTTGTCATCACCAGCCTTAGGAGTGGTATCCTTGGCCTTCGATCAATCTACATCATGATTGGCCACAAAGTCAGCAGAGCCTGTAGATGAAGCACATGTGCCTACATTCGTCTCAGATGTAAGCAGAGCTTATGGAGCTACTGTGTCCCCACGCTAAGCAACTGCCGGCTCAGGTAGGTGATGCAGGATTTGGAGTAGTTTTGTGATGACATCTATCGAGAATTTGAACTGTACATCGTGTACAGTGATGGTGTGAGATGTCGCATAATGAGGCATGGAAGACATCCCTATGTAAAACTCCCAAACCTTTGAGGGTAAACCTTTCTTCTTAATGTGCAGATATTGACCCACCCTCTGGTCATGAAGACGGATTTGAGACTCTTATGTTTCTAGTTAAGCTTGTTGAACTCGTTTATGAGTATTTCCCGTTCACCAATAACTGTTCGAGGCCCCAATCGAGCAATGTCCGAACCAGCTCCTTCCTTCCCTTGTATTCTGGTTTTCATATAGTGAGTCATATTCTTAGAAAAAAAAATATTAGAATTATAGATAAATATATATTATGTAATGTTATGAAAACTGTTACAGACGTATGTTTGAATGTAACAATTACACGTTCGAACGTAACCTAACTACATTCGAACGTAATAGAGCATATATTTGAACACATATACTATACAGGTTTAGCATTTGAGCATAACTTGATTTAAATTTGCACGTGATGGTGTTAACTCACGTTCAAACTAGACAAGGTTCGAACGACAATATTTTAATAATTAGAAAATAGTTACATTATAACGTATCATGAAAGTACGTTTGAACGTAAAGATTTATTTGGACTATGCGAATGGAACGTTGGAACGTAGTGTACTATTATAGTAACATACTATACTCCATAATATATTATATAGTATGTTATACTATGTATTATATTAGTATATTATAGCATATATGGTAGATTATCGAATATAAAAAGTATAGTATACTACATTTATATATTATACTATATAGTACTATAGTATAAATATATAAATATAGTATCCTATATTTATATATTATATTATAGTACTATGTAGTATAATATATAGATATAGTATATTATAGTAGTATAGTATATTTATGCATATTACTATATTAGTACATATATACTATATTTATATATTATACTAAGATATTAGTATATTATACTATATTATACTAGTATAATAGTATATTATATTAGTATAGTATATTTGTATAGTATATTTGTATACTATACTAATATATTGTATATTATATTATAGTAGTATAGTATATTTGTGTATATTACTATATTATTATATACATACTATAGTATACTATAGTATACTATACCATACTATTATATAATAGACTATACTATAGTATTATATAATATACTATATATATATTATAGTATATTTAATCAAAAAGATAAATTTTAAAAATTAAATCTTATAATTTAAATAATACGAATGGTGTACTTTATAAATCACGGCTTAATAATTGAGAACAGAATAACTCTCATCCAGATACATAAGGCAATGTGAGGACTCAAAAGTGCATGCGTTACATATAGAGCTGGTTTGCTACTCATGTTCATCTGCACACACCACGTACCATATTTTTTAATTCTTTTTTAATTTATTTTTTTTTAAATTAATTGAATTCATTGATTCATTATTCATATATTAAACATTTAGTAAAAAAAAAATAAGGATATAATATATATAAATATATAATATAGTGTATAGCTGCAAAAGGCAAGTTAAACCAAATAACTCCTGCACAGACACATGGTATGGATTTGTCGGAAGATGGAGTATAAATGGAAAAATCATTCTCATCTTTGTCATGTTCTTTGGAAAGCTTAAAAGATTCACCATCAAAGCTGGTGGTGGTAAAACCTGGAAACTTTCTTAATAATCAGGTCTTAAAATATTAGTACTGGTCTCATAAAAAATTATTATTAAAAATTGATAAAAAAAATATAAATTTATACGCATAAAAAATTTTCTTTCAAATTTAATGAGTTACTATTCAAAAGTCGAGTAAAAAACACTTTTATGCTATTCTCCTCGCATTCTTTTTCTTATTTTTTTATCAAATATGATGAAAATTTTTTGATGTGTGTATATAAATTTGTACTTTTTATCAATTTTTGATAATAAATTTTAATGAGATCAATGCCAATGCTCTTATCGTTTACTCACTTTTTTAAAGTAGTTGGATGGATCATCAAATGTTTTCTCATTTAGATGTTGTGATTCGGCTATATACTTCCTCCTATAATTATTTCATGTTAAAGCTGGAATAGATTCAAAGCTATATCCCGGAATGGATTCAAAGCTATATCCCTTATATGTTCTAACATTATGAAAGAAGCTTTGAATGAAATTCTTTTGCTTTTCTTTTACTTGGAATCCAATACCGGCCAATTTGTTAAGCATTAGTTCGTTATTCAACTTGCCTTGGATATTGGATTTAGAATATTTTACCTAAAATATTTACCTCTAGAGTTTAAAAAATAGATAATACATAATACTATTATGAGTTCGATCAATGGCAAGTTTCGATTCGCATACTTTACTTTAATCAGTTTCTACTCAAATAAAGAAGTGGAATGCAACACATGGATTAATAATATTAATGTTATATACAGACGTAACGATAAATATAATCATAAAGTATGCAAGCACAACACATTCTATTTAAAAAATAATAGAATTCACCATTAAAAAATAATATATATATATATTTTTAATGTGGATCTCATATTTGTATATCTTACTTTTTTTAATAGAAATGCTTTGATATTTGCACATTCTATGAATGTATTCAACATTTTTCTAGATTAAAACGGTTTATAGCATTTAGATATGTTTCAATCAATAACACGGATGACATTCACTCTAAAACACACACTACAAGAGAATCAAGTATTTATGTCTAATTATTTGTAATGAAAATAACTATTTACAACGAAAACACTCATTTTAGCTGAAAATAGTCATATCACTAGAAATAAATTGTCACAAATAAACATTTTTTTGTAGTGAAATTAAGACCACTTCATGTTTGTATTCATGAATGTCGGGAAGTGTTTAAATTTCGAAAAGAGTTAATTAACAGGCGAGATGATATTGTTTACAATTCAAATAATATTGAAGATGAACAAATTCACTCATGCATCATAACTTGACTTGACTAAATTACGTAAGAGAATATTTAGGATAATTTTTGGTCAGATAATGTCAAAAATTATTCTTATAAATTATGAGATATCTGTATCCCTTAGGCATGAATACGGAATGGTCCAGAGCACAAATGCAAATTAAGGTCCCGTTTCAATACTAAATTATGTGAGAGAATATTCACGATAATTTTTGATAAGGTAATGACTTAGGATTGCAAATGATCCAAATCAAGTCGAATTGAGCAAGGAGTCAAAAGCTCGTTTAGCATATTTCACTTCTTGAACTTGACTCGAACTTAAAAAATATTAAAAACTTCTGATCAAGTTTGACTCGTTTAACATATAATATGATCAAACTCGACTTGAACTCAAGTATCAAGAATACTCGAGCTGATACAAGCTTGAGTAGCTCGACTCAAGCTCGATTTAATCTGATAAACAATATATATATATATATATATATATTTTGATTGGCAGAAGTACAAATGATTTTAAAACATAATAATAAATTATTAAAGTCATTTTAAAACATAATAAAGTAATTACTTTAAAATTAAATTAATAATTTTTCTTGAGATAATATTGAATATGGCCGAATAATCAAAATGGAATTAGATATGAAAGTGGGTTAAATTTGTAATTAAAATAGAATTGCTTACTCTCTATAAACATTTGACTTAATAATTTTTTTTAAAAATTTAATGCATTATTATTGTAAACTATATAACAAAATATATTACTTATACATAATAACAAAAAGTAACAAAATATATTACTTATACAAAGTATCAAAATTTGTAAATATAATCCATAAAATATATACAATAAAATATTATAGGTAAGAATTTAAAAAAATATATAAGAGTGTATATATATATCTATATAGAAATATTACGAGTATTGTGACAAGTTCAAAATGAGTCGAATTGAGTTTATACGAATATTGTTCACGAGTTTAAACCGAGTCGAATCAAGATTATACGAGTTTCGCTCGTTTAATATTCGAACCAATATTAGTGTTTATGAACAACTCATTTATTAAATGAATTGAATCCCAGTTGCGTTTATACAAGTTGAACTCGAATTGTTCACGAGCGGCTCTGTTCACTTACAGCCCTAGGTAATGTCAAAAGTTATTCATATAAATTGTGAAATATTAGTATCGCTGAGACATGAATACTGAATGGTCTAGAGTACAAATGCAAATTAAGGTCCTATTTCGATACAAAAATGCTTTCATCTCATATCATTATTATAATTTTGTACAAAATATAACAAAATTTTAACTTTTAAGATTTCAAAATTATATTAAAAAATTATATTTTGTTAAATTTTAAATTTTATCTAAAAACACATTATCATATTGATCTCACTATCCAAATAGTACATTAAAAAAGTTGCAAACTACTCATTAGAATATCAAATCATCAATCTAATAATAATCTTGCTGTAATTGTCATTAAGGGTATAATTACTTCAAGAAAATGTACGTCTTATGTATTATCATGTATTGTATAAAATTTTTATTTGACTTACTACACTCATCTGCACAGTTTCTTACCATGTACTTTAGTTAGTCTTAACCTATGGTATAAATACCTTGTGTAATTCATCTTTAGGTTAATGCATAATTTCTTGAATATCCCAACCTTTTCTCTCGAACCCTATCTCTTGGTTTCTCTCTTGACATCCTAACCCTAGCCCATTAAAGTGTCGTCATGCCCATCGATGAATCGTCTTCCGCTACTCTAATCTTCATTCCTCTATGGATTACTCGAATCCATATTTTCTATAGAGTGGCGACCACCATGTTGTGATGCTCTTCTCTTCTCCTAACTCCTAACTGGTGATAATTTTCTCACATGGAATAGATCCATGTATATGGCTCTTCTTGCTCGAAACATACTTTGTTTCATTGGTGGTGTATTCCCAAAACCATTAGAGTGTGATCTTATTATTCATGCGTGGAGTCGTTGCAATGCTGTTTTCTTGGCTACTTAATGCCTTGTCCAAAGAAATTGCATTATTGATGCTTTACATCAATTCTATAGAAGAGATGTGGAATGACCTGAAGGAATGATTTGCAAAAATTAATCTGCCTCGTATCTTCAAGACTCAAAAGGTTATTGCCTCTTTACTTCAGAAAAATGCCTCTGGGAGTTCCTATTTTACTCATTCAAAAATTTTTTGGGAAGAAATGATTCATTTTCATCCTCTGCAACCTCGTTTATGCGGAGCTATCAAATGAATTGTGGATTATCAACAAGAGGGATTATGTTTTGCAATTCTTGATGGGGCTTAATGATTTTTATGCTCATTTGCACAATCAGATTGTACTCAAATCATATTCCCTCGATAATATGATTTTTTTCCTCTCATTATTCAAGAGGAAAAGCAGCGAAAAACTGCTTCTGACTCTTTATTTTCTAATGAGGCTATTGTTATGTTGACTAATTGTGATTCTAGCCAAATCAAGGGCTTTGTTGTTGGATCCAGAATTGGTAAACCATTGGTTCTCATAAGGTTAAGCTTTATTGTATTCATTGTGGCTTGTCAAGCCATACCATTGAAAAATGGTATAAGATCCATGGTTATCCACTATGATACAAGGAAAAATCACGAAACCCTAATCAGGCCACTGCCAATCAAGTCACTACTAGCCAATCTGTTTTAGATTCAGTTATGGTTCCAAAACTTTCTTTTTCTCAAGAGCAATGTCACTAGCTGCTTGCATTTCTCCAAAACCAAACTAATGTTTCCTCTATGAATCAAGCAGGTATAATTCCTTCTAGTTTCACTTCACGATCAACCTCTTCTGCAGAACCTTTTTTTAGGTATATCCATTACAAATACATATTATCCTTCATTTTTTTCCGTTGCTGAACATTTCAGCAACAGTCTTGGATTCTTGATTCTGGGCAATTAATTATATGATTAGTTCTCTATCTTTGTTACATCACCACCAATTCCTATTAATATATTTGTGAATTTATTAAATGGTTCTTGCATTCAAGTTCCACATAAAGGCACATTCAGACTTTCTAATTCTTAAGTCTTAACTGATGTTCTTTATGTCCCCTTCTCAATTATCTTGTTTTCTATTTTTCTCACATAGTTTTTGCTATATTTAGGACTTCTCAATTAGAGGACGATTAGAGTAGCTAAATTTTTTCAAGGTTTATATCATTTACTGTGAGTTTCAGGCAATTTTGTTTCTTGTAGCTCAATTATAGCTTCTCATTGTAATGCTATTACAAACAATTTTTACCTTTGGCATTATTGACTTGGAGATATTTTTGGCATTAGATTGCATGTTTTAGCCTTTGATATGTCTTGTTTTGTAAATACTAATAGTATTCATTGTGATGTTTTTCCACATGCTAAACAAAAAAGACTTCATTTTCCTTTAAGTTCTTCTACTACCAAATCTCTTTTGACTAATTCAATGTGATATCTAGGAGCCTTTTTAGTCACTTCATATGATGGTTTTAAGTTTTTTCTTACTATTGTAGATGATTATAGTCTTTATACTTCGATATATATTTTTTAAGTCCAAGTTTGAAATAAGATTATATTTGCAATTTTTTTTAACTTTTGTGAAAACTTAATTCATTGTAAAGTCAAATCTATCTGCACTAATAATGGCTCTGGAGTTTGATATGAAAGCTTTTGTTGCTAGCAAAGTTGTTATATATCAACATAGTCATGTATATACTCATAAACAAAATGTTGTCGTTGAGAGAAAACAACAACATATTCTTAACGTTGCTAGATCTCTTTCATTTTTAATCCAATATTTCTTATAAAATTCTAGTGTGACTGTATAATCACTGTTGTTTATCTCATTAACAGAAAACATACAACCATTTTGGATAACATATCACCAAATGAATTACTTTTTTCTATTAATATACTCACATTAAAACTTTTGGTTGGGTTTTTTATGCTTCATCACTTGGTACTTCTTTGCCTAATAAAATTTCAGCTCCAGCTCAAGCTCAAGTATGTGTATTTTTTCGCTACCCTTTTGGTATCAAAGAATACAAACTATACAATCTTCATTCCCATGAAGTTCTTATTTCTCGAGATGTTATATTTTGCGAGCACCTTTTTCTTTTAAGTTAAACTCTCCATATCATCTTTGGACATACATAATTCTTTAACACCTTATTTGGATCCCGCTTTACCTATTTCTATTTCTAATACTTCTTTTTCCTCTCCCAATTCTCTCACTTTAGATCCTATTTTAATCTTTGGATCTTCAAATCCTCCCACTTCTCCTATTTCTACCCCCATACACCTTCATCAATCCCTATCAGAAAATTTTCAAGAAATAAAAAGGCACTTGATTACTTGTAGCACTATCATTGTTCCTTAATTTTAAATACAAAATTTGTTACATCTCTTTTGGTTGATGGTTCTTCTTCATTAGGTACTCCTTATCCTATTTCTTCATTTTTTTCATGTTCTAAATTTTCACCATCCTATAAACATATATTTGCTTCTGGTGATTCACTTTATGAACCCAAATTCTTTCACCAATCTATTTCATCTCCTCATTAAAGGGATGTAATGGCAGCTGAGATCACTATTCTTGAAGTTAATAAAACTTAGATCCTAACTGAGTTACCTCTTAGCAAGCAACCTATTGGTTGTAAATGGGTTTACAAGTACAAGTTGAAATCTGGTGACATTTTGGAAAAGTATAAGCGCTTGGTTGGTTATAAAGGATTACACCCAAAGAGAATGAATTGATTATTTTGATACTTTTTCTCCTGTTGTAAAACAAATCACTGTTCATTGTTCTCTTATCTTAACTGAAATTAATAATTAGGAATTATATCAATTGGGTGTGTAATGCATTCCTTCATGGCAATTTGGATGAAGAGGTGTATATGAAGCTCCCACCTGATTTTTCTAAACCTGGAGACATCGGGTTTGTAAGTTACTCAAGTCTTTATATGGCTTGAAACAAACCTCTAGACAATGATTTTCTAAGTTCTCATCTACATTGATTGCTTATGCTTTACTCAATCCAAGTCTAATTATTCATTATTTACCAAGTGTTCTGGTGACTCCTTTATGGCTTTGTTGGTTTAGAGGGATTACATTGTATTACTTTTAATCATTCTCAGTCTGTTATTGGCCTCAATAGTTGAAATACCTTGGTACTTTGAGGTATTTTCTGGGTCTGGAAATTGCCCGATCTGCTAAGGGCATATCTCTTTCTCAAAGGAAGTATGCATTTGAAATTGTTTCTGATTTTGGTTTATTAGTTGCTAAACCTACTAGCAGTCCAATGGATCAAATTTTGAGATTATCCAAAACTAATTCTAGAGGCCTTTTACTTGATGATCCTGCTTCTTATAGAAGATTAATTGGTTGTCTTCTTTACTTGACTCTTACTAGGCCTGACTTGTCTATTTTTATTGCAACATTGAGTTTATTCATGGACCAACCTCACCAATCACACTATGATGCAGCAGCAAGAGTTATGAGATACATCAAAGCCACTGGAGGACAAAACTTGTGCTTTCCCAGCAATCCCACCTTGCAGCTTAGAGGATTTTGTGATTCTGATTAGGCTACTTGCCCAGATTCCAAAAGGTCGACTTTTGCCCTTTTCTTGGAGATTCTTTAATCTCTTAGAAATTCAAGAAGTAAGTCACTACTTCTAGATCTTCTGCCGAGGCTGATGGCTTTACATGTTGTGAAATTAGATGGCTCTTATCTATTTTCAATGATTTTTGGATTACTTTCTCTTCCTAACTAGTTCTTTATAGTGACAACCAAACACCCATTTATATTGCTGTTAATCTAGTATTTCATGAAACGATTAAACACATCGAAATAGACTACCATCTAGTTATAGATATGGTTCAAAATAATGATGTTGTAACTCTTCATGTTTCTTGTAACATCAGTAGCAGATGTTTTCACTAAACCATTATTTTCAGATATATTTTTTAGACTTCTTAGCAAGTTGGGTGTTCTTAATCTTCACATTTCAGCTCGAGGGGGGCTATTATCATATATTGTATAAATTTTTTATTCAACTTACCTATACTCATGTGTGCAATACCTTGTCATGTACTTTAGTTAGTCTTAACCTAGGGTATAAATACCTTATGTAATTCATCTTCAGATTAATGCAGATTTTTTAGAATATTTAAACCATTTCTCTCGAACCACTTTTTTTCTTTCTTGACAATATGCGTGTCTCTTGAGAAGTAGCATGCATGCATGAGGAGATCCTGGTTTTTTTTTTTTAATCTTGAAACTCCAAAATCGAAATTTAAGCATGGAAACGACACGTCTACAATAGTGAATTCAAAAGTGATCAAACAAAAAACATGAAGTGATGCATAGAAGTTTATTTATTAAGAAAGAATGTCTCCTGAATATTCAGTGAAATTATAAAGAACGAATACATGATTAGTGCCTTGTTTTCATTGCAGATTTACTTACTGTTTACACTAAAAAAAATTATAAATAATTTTATTTATTTATTTCATCAAATTAAACTTTTGATATAAATGAAGATAGATTGGCATTGTTAATGATGAAAGGTTTGCTTCTTATTGTAAATGATAAACACAGCCAATTGATTTGGCATAGAGTTCATCTATAGTAACAACTTGATAATGTATTTGATTCAAATTAGATATAGAGTTTATCTATATAAGTTCAACTACTAGAGAATGTACTTGTATTAGATGCAAGCTCTATAACTTGCATCTATGTATAATAATAAATCCTCTGCACAATTAGTAGCACAATGAATTCAGCATACAAACACTCTGTTCTTTCTCTACTTTATCATGGTAACAAGAACCTATTAACCCAAGTTTGATCCAATGACCTCATCTCTTGGTTTATCGTCTTCTTCTACCCCCTGGATCCTCCAATTCTTCTTCTTCTTCAGAATCTATTACTATTATCTCCTCCAATTTTTCATCTTCTTCTTCTCTCTCTTGAACTCAACAAATACAATTATTTGTTTTGGAAAACACAATTATGCCTATATCTACCGGGATAACAACTTTTTGGCTATGTTGATAGTAGTATATCACCTCCTCCTTAATTTATTAATGGAATTTATTAATAGTGTTCCTAATCTTGCGTTTACTGAGTGGTATCACCAGGATCAAGTCCTCTTTAGTCTTTTGGTTTCTTCTCTTTTTGAAAGGGTTTTAACACAATTCGTTGGCCTTAAATCCTCTTGTGCTATCTGGTTGGCTTTTGAACACATATACTCATCAGCATCTCATGCATGTATTATCTGTATTTGGTTCCAACTCTCAAGGTTAAAGAAAGGTGATTCAACGATCTTAGATTATTATCAAAAAGTCAAAACACTTGTTGATACTCTTGTTGCTATTAGTAAATCTCTTGATGACTCTAAAGTAATTTCTTATTTACTTGTTGGTTTGTACTCTTCATATGATTCATTGGTGACCTCTATCGGACCCTCTCTCCTTGGTCACCTCCTCAATTTTGAAACTCGCATTGATCAACATAATTCAGCAACTAAACTCAACATTATCTCGGCAAACCTTGCTAGCAAATATGACTTTATATGAGGACGTGGTTACACCAATTGTGGTCACCACAATAACTCCTTCTGTGGTCGTGGTTGTGGCTGAGGTTGTACGTAGACTAGTAATATTCCCTCATCCCGACTAGTGTGCCAAGTTTGTGAGAAATCAAGTCACACGACTTTAAATAGTTGGCATAACTTTCATCACTCTTTTCAAGCATCTTAACAGCTCCCCACAACGTATGTTGCTCCCCCTACTCTAGGGTTCAACCCAACTATTATATTAATACAGGTGCTACACACCACTTAACTAAGGAGTTTCAAAACATGAATCTCTATTTTGCCATACCAAGGTCACGGTCAAGTTCAGATTCAAATTGGGGATGATATAGGTTTGCCAATATCGCATGTCAAGTCTTGTTGTTTTTCCTTGCCTCATGCTACTTTCCATTTAAAATGACTATTACATGTACCCAATGTGAGTAAAAACTTAGTATCTATTAGCAAATTTGCTACTGATAAAGGACAAGAAAATGGGATAAATACTAATGTACAGCCAAACTAAGGTCAAACTCTATCCACTATTCCCAACCTCCACAAACGCATCTTCACCACAAGCATTCCTCTACTCTCGAGTATTACTTCAAACGTGGAATTATAGACTTGGTCATCCCTCTATGTGGACGATTAAAGCTATTATATCTAAGTATTCTCTTCCAGTATCTTCACATAAATCAGAGTCTATATGTGATGCTTACCAACTAGAAAAAAACCACAAGTTACATTTTGGGTCATATATTTCTTCTTCTCAAGGTCCTTTAGATTTAATATTTTTGGATGTTTTGAGACCCCTTCCCCTATCTTTCTACTACTTGCAATAAACACTATGTCATTTTTGTTGATCATTATAGTTAATTTTCTTGGCTATATCCCATCTTAAATAAATCTAGTGAACTACCTACATTTCGCTCATTTTCATTGCATGTTGAACGCCTATTCAATCACCTTAAAATGATTTTATCCGATGGGGCTGGTAAATATTGCAGCCTAGGCAAATTCCTCGCCTCAATTGGAATTTAACATCGTCGCACATGTTCCTATACTCACCAACAAAATGGTTTTGTCGAACGTCGGCATCGCTTTATCATGAATATCTTTGTTTAGATCCTTTTACTAGCACTATGTACACATCCCACCATGTAGTATTCAATGAGTCAAACTTTCCTTTCGCTCACTCCAAGTCTACCATGTATTCTTCTCCTAATGACACATATACACTCCATACAAATCTACGCATACCTACCTCCAATATTAAATTTGTCCATAGCCAAACCCTATCTTTAACCTTGCCTAGATCTCATCTTACGTCAAACACAACCTCTTCTAATCTTTCCTCCATACTTGGCCCATATCCATCATCCCTTTCCTCACTTAATCCTACATCTCCTACCTTATCATTTACATCAAGCTCACCTCCACACAACTCACCCTCACCAGTCCCTAGACTTGCCACAGGTAGTGTACCTTTACGAACTCATTTGATGCATGCAAGGCTCTAAAATGCCATCTCAAAGCCAAAAAATCATACTGATGACACGATGCGCTTTCTCCTACCAAAATCTTTACTTTTTGCATGTAACCCATTGGACACAAAGCTTACATGTTTTAGCTAAACTACAAAAATTCCAGAGTGGCGCCAGGCCATGGATACTAAGATCAATACTCTACTCCATAATCATACTTGGTCCCTTGTAATGCCCACCTCAAACATAAATATAGATGGGAGCCAATAGGTAAATAAAATCAAGCGATATCGAGAAGGCTCACTGGAATGCTATAAAGCCAAACCAGTAGCCAAAGGCTACCATCAACAAGAAGGAATAGATTTTCAAGAAACTTTCAATCCAGTTGTTAAGTCGTGCACCAATGAACTAGTGCTTGCACATGCAGTCTCTCATAGGTGGTCTAACTGACAATTGGATGTACAAAATATCTTTTTGCATGAATTTCTTCAAAATGAAATTTTTATGCAACAAAACTAGATTTCATCCACCCTCATAAGCTGAACCATGTTTGCAAGCTCTATAAAGCCCGTTATGGGCTAAAACAAGCTTTACGATCTTGGTATTACAAATTAAGTGACAAGTTCCTCTCCCTTGGTTTTACAAACTCTATAGCTAAAGCATCTTTATTTATATACAATGATACTTTGACCACAATTTAATTCCTTGTCTACGTTGACGACATAGTAATCACCAATTCAAATGATCATTTTGACGTCCTTGATTACCTCGACCTAGACTTTGAAATTAAGATATGGGTCAATTGCACTATTTTTTGGGTATTGAAGCTAGCTTCCTACCATCTAGTGTTTTTCTTACACAGCAACGTTACACTCTCAATCTTCTCAAGTGAACAAACATGCTTGATGTCAAGCCTACTTCTTCATCAATGTCAACTGCTCACTCTCTTTCTCTACATGATGGTGATCTAGTCGAAGATGGGCACCTATATCACAGCATTGTGGGAGCTCTACAATACATCTCCTTAACAAGAGCAACTATAAGCTTTGTTGTCAACAAGGTATGTTAGTTCATGCACTGTCCCCACAAGCCGCACTAGACTGCCGTAAGATGCATTTTAAGGTATCTAAAATCCACCACTACTCATAGCTTGTTATTCAAAGCAAGTCTAGTTTCAACTTTGGTAGTATACTTAGATGTCGATGGGGTTGGCTCTTCTGATGATAGAAGATCAACAAGTGGCTATAGTATATTTAATTGTAACAGCCTCATATTATGGTGCTCGAAAAGGCAATTAATTGTGGCCAAGTTGAGTGCGGAGTTAGAGTACCGATCCGTTGCCAATGCCACAGCAGAATTGATTTGATATGAATAAAATCCCATTTGAAAGAACCTGGACTATTTCTCTGAATCCCTCCAATTCTTTGATGTGATAATATAAGGGCTACTTATCTCATAGCTAATCCAATTTTTCATGCTTGCACAAAGCATGTGGAACTAGATTTTCATATTGTATGGCTACGAGTATCACAATGAGGTCTAACTATCCGCTTTCTATCAAGTAAGGATCACCTATCTAATTTACTTACAAAACCACTTGGCTCAGCACAATTTTTTTCTTTACAAGACAAGATTCATGTGGAGGATCCATAGTTCAGCTTGAGAGGGCATGTAAATGATAAACACAAGCCAACTAAACTAGTAGAGTTTAAATTATGTATAGAGTTTATCTATAACTCAACTACTAGAGAATGTATTTGTATTGGTTACAAACTCTGAAACTTGCATCTTTGTATAATAATATATCCTCTGCACAATTTGTAGCATAGTGAATTGAGCAAACAAACATCATTTTTTTTTCTCTACTTTATCAGTTGTTAGGAAGATGAATAACATAAAAGGGTTACCACAACAACTATCTTGATGTCTCTCAAAAAAAAAAAAAAACCAACTATCTTGATGAGTACTGGAGATAAATTACAAAAGATTTAGCTTTAGTAGGAAAATGTGATGGGATAAGAAATTTGTTAATTATAGTGAAATAGTTTTTAAATAATATTAAATGGTTTGAGTTAAATGTTTTATTGGGTATTGAAAAATGATGGAGAAGAAGTTGAATAAAATATTATAAAGTGAAAATGTCATTAACATAATTTGTTAGAGAAATGATATTCTTATTACTATTTTATAATTATTTTACAACTATTTTTGTATTTAATTTTTTTAATTTTTAATTTTACTTAATGATTAAGAATATGAATATTAATAAATTTTTTAAAATTTTTTTTAATGATTAAAAATATTAAAAAATACTTTAAAAAATGATGAAAAAATGAAAAAACTCAAATACACTATTGAGTTGTAAAAATATTGTAAAAATAGTTGTATGGGTATAACCACTCATTACAATAATTAAATAATAGTTAAAAAATTAAAAATTAAAAAGTATTTATATATTGTACGTTTGAAAATGATATGAGATGAGTATCATCACCTATGTTTAAGACGGTTTTCAAACGGTGCCTTGGTCGGGTTTTTGAAGAAAATTATGAATGAACAATGACTACTGCTGCAAGACTAAAGATGAATGCATATGTAAGACTATGCAACTAATGCCAGGCACAGTCTCTTGATCCATAGACAAGATATATCCCTACATTTTGACAGACCTATGACAGGCTTTTCTTGTGGATCCTCTACAAGAATCGAGAAAATTTTCTTTCAACTTGTGGATAACATTCTTCTAACCAAACACAAAGATTTATAAATAAGGATAGGATGTTTGGTGGGATACTAAGGTTGTATTTGACAATTAAAAATATTTCAAATATTTTTAAAATATCTCAAATATTTTTAAAATATTTTATAATTATTTTTTATCTATTTTTTCACTACTATCTCATTTTTACTACTAAAATGAGATATATATTTAATCAATAAAAATAATATGTATAAACTTTGAATGTGTATAATATAGAAATAGTTTCCACTTTTTTTTTTAAACAAAAATGTAAAGACTTGTGCATATTAAGTTAGAATGAGATGAATTGAAATAGAAGTTAAAAGTTAAAAATTGAAAAGTTTATTATTATTATTTAATATTATAATTATTTTGAAATTTAAAAAAGTTGCATTATTTATTATATTTTGAATAAAATTTTGTAAAGATTATAATAATGAGATGAAATATATTGAAAACTCCTCTCAATTTAAACCGAGCCTAAGAAGGATCTAGCCTTACTGTTCAATCAATTGGTCAAATATAATAGAAGATCATGAGTGCGGACAACACCATGGAATACTTTGTTTAGAACCCAAAGATAAAATAAGCCGTGTTAGCTCTATAAATACACCTATTTGTAAGATTTATTTATTTATGTACTAATCATATGGTTCGTAAATCCCACCTATTTTAAGTGTATATATATATATATATATATATATATATATATATGCGCGTGTTTTTTTTTTTTTTTCAATCTATAAGAGATTAAGTGGAATCAAGTTTTGTAAAATCTTGTTCACGAATATTAATCAAAAGATTTATTTGCAAACTCCAATATGAGAAGGCATTATAACCCCTTTATTAAATAATAAAAAGTATCATTTTAGAAAAGATATTATTATAACTTTAAAAATTGAGATGTTAAGAAGTTCAATAAAGAGTCCACCTTTTGTGTCCACTTAGTATATTTTTTTCTTGTGTTTGTTTTAAAAATTTATTTTACATTATTTTTTTAAACACTCTTAAATATTTTTTAAAATATTACAATATTCTTAAATAATATTTTCTTAATCATTAAATAAAAATTAAAAAGAAAAAACTAAATATAAACAGGCCCAAAACAAGACTATCCAACGGCGCAAGTATCATTTCCCTTTTAAAAAAAGATAAAAAGTAAGACAAAATTGTTTAAACTTAAACAGCCCTCAAATAGGGATTGTATGTAAACTCTCTCTTAATCAAATTAAATCAAAGCAAATCATTTACTTTTGATATTAAACGAGATTCAGTGGATTCACGATGTCTTTTATATGGAATATTCTTGTTCATGCAAGAACTTTCCATATCAAGCCCTAGGCTCATTGCAAAGCCTTGAAAAATGTACACTCATTACATTTGACGGTTGTTACTCATATGTAAATCGGACCCCAGAAAGACATCCTAGCATTCAGAAAATATCTCAAAAAAATATGGACGCGTGCTAGTTTACAGATATGATAAATGACATACCGGTATGATTCTATGAAAGGTTGATGTCATGTGCTAAGACATTGATTTTGTTTTCTCATATTATTTAGACAAACTCAGAGAAATTCAAGACTGCAATCATAATTGATGCACATTGTTAACGTGAACATTTAAAAGATTCTTCATCATCTTTCAATGTTCAGATCCTTCATCCTTAAAGATACTGGCAATGTTCCCTCCAGTTCACTGTAGGACAACTATATAGTTAAAATTACGTTAGAATAGTTGTTGCACCAACCAAATCAAAGCATGAACTCTTCTTGAATTTGTAGATTACCACCAACCACCCCAGATTTTCCTGGAAAAGCATTACGCCAACAAGAAAGAATTCAAACCAATAGGAGCCCGCTTTAATAATAGAAACAACCTTCTAAAATAACAAAATGGTTTTCGGGGGCTCTTACCTTTAACAAATTAGAACAGAAAGAACCTGCTGTATTAACTTACAAAAATAAACACTGATAACTTCGAAAGATGACCACATACAAAGGTCAGCAACCTAACCAACATTTTGGGGAAGAATGTGAGCATCCATCTCACAGCACCGCACCAAACAGAAAATAACTCCCGTGGAATTCCATTGGAGAAACCTCTAAATCAAAATCATTCAATAAGCTCTCTCTCACACTTGATGAGCCTGCATAAGCTTTTGTTACTGTAAATTTGGTTTACTCTACCATAGAAGGTGCTAACCTATATATAATCCCTATTGACCATCACTTATGCTTTCTATACATGTCTAGGGGTGTTCATCCGGATTCCGAATTCCCAGATTCAAAATTTCCTTAAACATTTTATAAAAAAAAAATTCAAAAATGTTAAGAAACAAATAAAATTTTAAACCGGGCCGGGTTGGATGAACAGGCCTATACATGTCAATTTAATAGATAAAATGATAAATTCACGTCATACCAAACATGGTCTTGGAAAAATATAATCAGCTAGAAATACTTCTGAGCATATAATATCCGTTTATTTGCTGGTACTTTCATCCCAAACACTAGAAAATACTCCCAATAAAACTTAATAAGCACTACGGAATTTGTATTTTCTCTATCTTGCACCTCAAGTCCCTTTTAACTCCCAAGATGAGTCCTTGGGAGATATAGGCATATTCATCCATCTAAGTGTCTCTTAAATCTTTGCTAAGTTTCAAAACATTTGCTCTGCCCGCAAAATTTGTAGAAGGTACAAAAAAGAAAAGGGCTACCAAATAATAAGCTCCTTTTTTAGCATAGTCCGGCACGGAGGGACAGCATATTTCATATGGTTAAAATTTAACCTTTATCTGGGTAGGAGGGGCTGGCTGTCACACGTCAACTTCCATTAAATAAATACTCCAATGACAACCATAGTTCTCAATGCACCAAATGAGACACAAGGTTGAAGAACCCATTTTTGTTACCCTGAAATTCATTACTGTAAGCAGCGTCCTAGCTCCAAATTAATTGGCGTGTATCCTCTGATAAACCATACAGTTGCTCCTAACTATTTCAGCCACTGGATCAGCCAGCCACTAGAATTACAACCCATTCCAAAAATGCTCATGGTTGCGATGGCCAACTATGTGGTAAGAGAAACTAGTTTCTCTATAAGAATTAGAGATATTAACTACATAAAATTTTACCAGATATGATTATGTTTTCTAGTACATGTCTAGTATCCAGAACTCTACGAGTCATGAGTCAATACAAAAGAATTGTGAAAGTTTGTTCTGAAGCATAATATAACATGCCATTGTTGTGAACGTCTTCCATATAGCACCTATGGGTAGAGTACCAGTAATTCTGTTATAAGATGACACCAAATGTTTCGATAGCAATAGCCATGCTAAGGAGAAGATAGTTCAGTCATCAAATAAGAATAATCACCAAGAATTAAACAATATCCAGGTGAAGCAAACAAGTACCTTTTAATAGGACAGGAAGGAAATGTACCTTAGCTGTTCTGTGAGTATCAAGACCAAAGGTCTCAGTATTTCACATGTCAGATACTCGTAAGCCTTCAGCCAACGTTCCACGTGGTGCCAAATGCAGTATTGGAGATGCCTTAAGCAGCTTCAATAACAACATACTGCTTTGAAAAAACGCCCATAAGTTTAAGAACTAATGCATATGCCATGGTCATTGTTTCTCAATGAAGACAAATAACATTATCAATTTTAAACAGTAAATAAGCCCATTCCTTTCGATCATTTCAGTTTGAATGGTCAACATTCTTCTGTACATGACTTTCCATTCCATTAATTGCTCAAATAATTCCCTACAGGCTCCAGTTTGTTGTTCTTTAGATTGCACTAACCACTCCAAACCCAATCAGAATGCCACAAACTCTCGCAGTAGCCACAAATGCAGATTTACAGGACCAACAGCATTACATTTTCCCTTCCTGCAGATATAATCCTACAGCAGTTTGTCTACCTACAAGTTTGACAGTTGAAGCCACCCAACTTTAAGCACCCAAAGACCTTCGTTTTAAATTATTTAAGATATGATCCTCCAACACTTCTTAAATAAAGAACTTAGAAATGACTGTCTTAAACAAGAATTATCAAAGGGACATGCAACAAAACGAGACTACTCACAAGATTGTCATTACCTATGGCTTTCTCTCGAGCATCATTCATGTTCATCAACTTTTCCGTGATTTCCGCATTTTTTCAAGCATAAATATGAACCAAAAAAGGAATGGAACGACAATAGTTATAAACCCTAATAATGGTCTTGGTTAAGAAAAGAATTGACCTACAATATTTTTCATATACACATAATAATTATCATATATACACATGCCTGTGCACATATAGTAATTAAAGTAGATGTCAGTTATTTTGAGAACTAGAGTCCACAAACCTAATAAATTAAAAATGTAGTCCTTTCCTTGCATGTCAACTTATAATCAACATTAGTTGAGAAACATTAAAGAAAATACACGTAATGCAATTAATGCCCCAGAATTTGCATCAACTTTACAATAGATTGTAAGTACAACACTTTTCCAAACTTCTAGGAGGTAACAAATGCCGTGATGGTTAAAGCACACTTAAGCACAGAACACCAAGGTTGAAGCGGTTCCTGGCCAAAAGCAGAACATCTTTACAAAAGTGCTCTTTTTGGCGCTTACTGTGTGGGCTTACTGTGCAAAAAAGCGCACTTTTGTAAATTTTATCAAAAACATTATAAAATATTAGTTTAACACCAAGAAAAGATATAAACAAATATTCGTAAGTATTTCGATCATACTAAAGATCATTTATGTACACAGCACATGTTATCATATGTAATGGCTTATCAAAAAAGTGTTGCCATATGCAATGTTTATGCTTTCAACTCGATATGATAGTCCAAGTTAGCTTTCTAGATGAATTGATATTTGATTGCTTATGTTAGCAGAGAAGACGATACCTGCAATTCTTACACTTCTTTGGTCATGGCCTTTCTGTAATATTTTGATTCAACCATGGATTGTAGCTCAAGTATGAAACTACATAAAATGTTTCGTTTTAATTCATGTACTTAGTTGTACTTAATTTTCATGTTGCATTATACCCTAATAGACCGAGTTAGTAGGCTAAATATATTACCATCACAAGAAAATTTTATTAAATGTTGCATTTTAATTTTATGTAGTTAGTTGTACTTGATTTTCATGTTGCATAATACCCTAACAAAATGATTTAATAGGCTAAATTAAATCATCTTGTTTTAAGCCAGTTTTTTCAGTTGTATTTTATTGACGTCTCTATGCATCATCTTTAAATGTGCGCCTTGCATCTAGGCTCTAGTCGGCATCTGTGCTCAAGTCCACCTAGTGCTTTCACTAATACTTCAACGTCCTCATCCTACAAATGCTTGGACACATTACACCAACCCACACAAGCCCTTCCAGAGAGGCAGAAGCCTCTATTTCCACCTCTCATGCCCATATGTGGCGTTAGGTTCACGACATCTATCAATTCCTTCAGCATCTACATCCCTACGAATGTGATGCTTGGGAATCTAGATTCCTAAGAATGTGACTAAATTCACATTTACAAATGATTGAAGATGTGATGGGATTCCCTGGCAATAGGCATTCCTACATTTAGTTTATTCCTAATAACCGTGGAGGAACCATTTGTTTTCCCCCCAAATATCCTTCTATATTTTAGCCAAACTAGGAAGGTTTATATATATATATATATATATAAACTATTTCTTTGTTTTTGTACTTCAAGAAGTAAAAAAATATAAAGCATGATGTTGTGTTTGTGGATCATCTATTGTTACAATGTGTGGTCGCTAGGTTTTTGTTGGATGAGATCCTTAACTGGATTGGTGCGGTAGGGGTTATGCCTGCAATAGTGGATATTTTTTAGTGTTGGACAGGTCTGCGTAATGTCATTGCCACTATGTGGAAAATGATCCCTAATTGTATTTTGTGGTGAATGTGGGTGGAGAGAAATAATAGGTATTTCAAAGACGGGGGAGCGTTCCCTGGATGAGCTGAAGAGAACTTTTTTGATTGTGGGTGGAGAGAAATAATAGGTATTTCAAAGACGGGGAGGCGTTCCCTAGATGAGCTGAAGAGATAATTTTTTTAACACCATTTTCCTAGACTTCGGTCCTTATATGTTAACGAGCCTATGACCTGCAAAATGCACAAATTGTTGTGTATCAAGGATAGAGATCTAGAGGGTTCTATAGTGGAGAAATCCGAAACGGTTTATAGGGCGATTTATTTTGACAAGAAAATATAAATGTTAAATAATGCCTTTGGGTGGAGTCTTGAAACGATTAATATCTTTATATTTAAAAAAATAAATGAAACTTAAAGTTACAATAATTCATAATGAAACATTACTTAAAAAGATTACCGTTCCATAAACATAACAATTCAAGATTCCATTTTTATTCCAATTACTGCTAACAATAGCCTACTTTTATGGACACAATGTCACATCGGAATCATATGACTCCGCTTTTATATATGTAGTGATAGATTGGAACAACTTTCATAATTTGCTTGTATCCATCATTAGTGCTTAGTGGTAATTAGGCTTATTCTGCCTTCCCGTGTATTTGGGCTATGCCTTTTAATATTAATAAAGTTTTACTTTTAGTTATAAAAAAAAGTCAAACATTAACATAAAATTTCTTGACCAAATGGTAGCATGAAAGTTCATTAAACCAAATGGTGTCCAACAAAAAGCATCCAAAAATAAAAAATAAAAACTCAAACAAGTTAGCGAAAAAGTTAACAGCCATTCGCTAAGGATCAATATCATGTATGAGATATATAAAGAGAATACCCATGCAATTGCAACAAGAACTTGAACCAGTCATATTTGTAGTCAAGGGGCAAATTAAAAAATAATCGGACTTACGTATTACCAATCGTTAAGTGGATTCCCTTCCACGAAACCATCAGAATATATAAGAACACATACAAAATAAAGTAAAAAACACATCCAAATTCAAGGGATGCAAAAAGGATCAAAGAACATAGGTAAAAAAACAAAAGTTTAATTTCTTTGAGGAAATTGAAATATAGTTCCTACATGTATAAAGAGCTTTTTTTCCAAAAAAAAACAACAGAAACAACAACCTGCAAACTAGTTTTTGTTCTTTCATATGGTTTGGGTCTTCCCTTGCTAATCCTAGTTCTAATGTACCATTACATGTAGTTATAGCATTTCATAAACCCAGAAGAACATTTTTTTTTTTTACTGGTAAACAAATTTTATATCTTCCAAAAGAGATAATCTTGGAAGAACCTTCATTCTGAGGCATGAATCTCCCGCATAATTGATAGCAGCATCTCGTCCCCCACAATCGATCGCAACTGGTTCACAAAAACATCTCTGGCCGTCTTCCCAGCCTATTACAATCCATAAGCACGTATGAAAAATCCACCACTTCTAATTCCAGACTAAATGCTCGTTGCAAAATGAGAAAGCCGCTACTTACCCTATATGTGTCATACAAAGTCGTGGCTGCATGAACTTTTGAGGCAGGGAGGAACTTACTCAGCTTCGAAAACAATTTGGAAAATGGATACTTAGCCGATCCTCTCAACTGGCCTGAAAATAATAGCAAAAATAAGGCTTTTAGAACATGGGAGCCCGAAACAAATAAAGAAAAACAAAAAACCGAACAAGATCGAAACATTGATACCCGGCACGTGATCAGAAGATTTGTAGCTCACAACACACACTGGTAGGATGTGCCTGTTCATGTTGGTGCACCATACAACATAGCGTTTAGGATTCTTCGGATTATCTGCACCTGTATCAAAATTCAAACTAGAAGGATGGCATTGCTGAGACCCCGCCTCGACCTTTTCGACACTTCCCAATACAACCCGGCACAATACCATATGCTTTTGCCCATCATCGTCAGACTCCGATTCCAGTGCACTGAAACACAGCCAAACCAACCACCGTCAATACGTTCTCGCTAACTCACCCAAAAATGAACTTCAATTCAGAACGTAAACAAAAATTACCTTAAATGGGGGAAGCCCACAGGAGAGAGGTATATACCAATTCCATAAGTTTCCGACCGTGAAACCTTGCTTGGCACCGAAAACCCATGTGCTAAAACTTTCGCTATGACTTTGGCTGAAGCTCCATACCATGCATGCACGGTATTTGACACACCTCGAGCAGCTTTAGTGGTCTCATTCTGACTCTGAAAATCTTCGAGACGAGCTCTCTCCAACGGTTCAGTGAACGTGCACTTGTGAACTGCGGTAATGGTAGCGCCGTTATCGATCTTCCTGATCCCATCCATGAACAAATTGCTAAACTCCGAGTAAGCTTGATCTTCTGGGCTCAAAAGCTTCACATTTGGCCAGCTAGATGTTTCTGAATCGGCGGTCGTTAAACGCTGCCGTTTCGAGGAATCCCCGTCTCTCTTTTTCGATGAACTTACCTCAGTCTCGTCCTCATTCGGACCCAATTCATGTTCCACCCCCTTTCTCTTGCACGGAATCCCGGCAACTAGAATCTCGATCTCAATATTCTGAACTCCCAGATTCTCCACCGGAATATTCTGAACTCCCAGATTCTCCACCGGGCCATTCTCACTAGAGCTATCCAGATCTTCGCTGATGAACACTTTGGGGACAAAGAACTTATCATTTTCATCCATCCAAGCAATCGAACACTGACTACCAGACCCCAAATCTGTCCTTAACATGCGAAGAAAATCAAAGATATACTTGGCCCCTCCAATCGACGCTTCGACCATTGGCCTGCGCTCCAAGAACGAAGGTCGAAGACTCTCGAGAACCTCTTTTGGGAAATCGATCCACGAATCATCCCGGTAAAACATGAACCGGACCGGTGTGCGGCTCCGCCTGAAGTTGGATTCATTTTGTGTCCCAATCTGGGCCGAACAACAATCCGATTGATGCCCACAGCGATTGGGTACCAAAGACGACGATGAAGAAAGATGCAGTGGAACCCTAACCCTAATAGGTTCCCCCATCTTCCTCACTACGGCTGTGGCAGACGTGGTTCGCGATGCCATGGGATTCTACAGCCTTCGTCGGCCAAAACTCTCCACGAACAAGAGATTTGAGAAACGAAACTGCTGGAATCGGAAAGCTGTGCATCACTTCCTATGACTATTTATAGGAGAAGTTCTGCGAGGAGATCTAATTCTAATCTAAATTACTAAAATGTCCCTCCTTCCAGCCTCATTTTATTTTAATCATTTAAGAATAAAAAACACGATTTAGATTTTATTTGAGTAACTTGGATATTTTATTTGTTAAAATTATGATAAGTATTTTGGGAAGAGTTAGATAAATAGTTTGTATTTTATTTTTAATATTTTTTGAGATATTATTATTATTATTATTATTTAAAAAAAATCTCCATAATTTATTAAATGAATCCTTATTTACATAAAACCAATATATTATACTCTAAATATGTTTAAGAGCAATTCATTTAACAGTTATATTAACAACGATATTCAATATTTTTTCAATATCTAAAATATAATAACTTTGAAATTTTTATATAAAAAATTCAAATTTCTGAAAAAATATAAGAATATTATTTTTTTATAATGATTGTTGAATATAATTATCAAATCGGACGCTAAATATCATTTTCTAAACTGAAACATATGCTTGTGCAATCTGATTTATGGTAAAAGAGAGAAAATTCAAAAAACAAAAACGAGAAACTACAACATTATCTTACTCTATTAACACTGCGGAATTTATTATCTAATCATTTTGAGATCAAATTTTATTAAAAAATAATAATAATTATTTGGTAATGCCACATAATAATTATTTATTAATTTTTTCTCTAATTATTAAATATTTATTAGTAGGTGGAGCTGATATATTTTTTCCTGGTTTGTCGGTGGGGTTAATTATTAATATTGTATTAGGTGTAAAGCTAAGAAGGGTACGTTAGTACTTTCGTAGAACTGACTTTTTGTTTTTGAATTATTGTGGTGGCCAAAAGCAAACTTGGGGGCTAAGTTTTGAGCTCCGGCTTTAAATAATGCCACGTAGGATAAACGCCTCCTTCGTGACACTGTTTTACTTCCTCCCAAAGAAATAAGAGAATAAATACCCTTTAAAGAATTATTCTATTCAAAGCTTTTACGTTTCATTAACATATATATCACATAATTGTATATAAAAAAAACATATATTACATAATTATCCTTTAAAAAAATATCACATAATTCTAATTTAATTTAAATAATAAATTTAAATTTTATAAATTAAATTAATATAAAAAAATTATTATTCTTATAAGTTACTTTCTATTTTATTATTACAATTATTATTCTAGACATAAAGATTATAGACTTTTATAAGGAATGTCTGCGGACTTTTATATAGACTTTTATATAGACATAAAGATTATAGAATTTATTATTTCGAGAATCTATCTTCAAAGTTGAAATAATAATTTTTTAAAACGAAATAAAGTCATGAACTAAAATATATGTATTCATTTATTTAAAGAATAATGTTACTTGTAATCATAGACTATATTAATAATCATAGACTATATTAATATTGAATAATTATTTTAAAAAAGAATAAAATTTATTATTAAAAAGTTTAATTCTTTTATGTGAATACATCTTATTCACTTTTTTTAGAACGTTTACGCACTCATACTATAAGAATAATTTCTTTAAAGTTTATGATGTTTACAAGAATATTTTGTATCATTTTATCATATTTAACCTTCATACTTGTTCAAAATGATTTTAAGTTATTATCCATCTCAATTAGTGTGGCATCACATTTTTAGTACATGTTTAGAGTTGCAATAAGAAATATTATTTTTAACTTAAGACTTATAACTTAAAGTTTAATGTAATAATCTTTACTACTAAAAAGTCATTTACTGTTTGTGATCCATATGTTTAAAGTACTTTTAAAATTTAATTACGGTAGTTTTTTAAAAATATATAATTATTTGCAAGAGCTTTTTGATAAAAACTCTAATTTTGTACTTATTGAAAAAATTGATTTTTAACTTTTTCAATCGACTAAAGCGTTTTTAATAAAGTTATCCAAATATGTTTTTTTTAAATGTTTTTAACTACTTAAAAGTACTTTTAAAATCTCGAAACTCAATCTCAATCATACTTTTAGTATATTTTCTTTTTAAGTAAGTAAAGGAAATTTATTGGGCCATCTAGTTTAGACTCAAAGAAAAATGTTAGTTTGCCTATTTATTTTGATATGGTATTTTGATATTTTATTTATTTTATTTTAAAATTAAATATTATACTATTTTTTTTTCTGGCTCCTAATGAAATATATTAATTCATTAATCTGAGGTTCAAAAAAAAAAGCCATAAAGTGGACATTTTCCTTTAAATTCTTATAGAAATAAAAATAAATGTAAAATTGATATGGTATTAAATATTTACGTTAAGTTATATAAATTTATTTATATCTAATAAAGGGTGCAATATTTTTCTTTCTTTTGTCTTATGATGTCGTCTACGTCACGGACTATTTCAATTTTGCATAAGTTGAGATAGACGTGTGAATCTGTAAATAAAAAGTTTATCCCAATCGATTCCATCTTTTTCAAAGCACGTATCTTTTGATTTTCTTTTTATATAAATTACGAAATTAGTATATTATTTTAGACTTATAAATTTTTGAATTTTCACAATTTTTAACTTTTATAATATTAATAAGAGAAAACTTGGAAACTAGCAGTCTCCTAGTTTAACCGGCTCACCAATCGAATTGCGCCACATTAGCTTCTGAAGTTAACTCTCAATGCATTCGCCCACGCCCAAACAAGAAGACAAGCTTTAATTGTGTTCGATTCCTCCCATCTCTTATGGAAACTCCCACCAAACCCCCCCTCTTCAATGTCCTCATTCCCAACGGTTACATCGCGAACAAAGCTCGACTTGTCCATCCTCTCGAACGACGCTCGACCTTCCCATCAAACGAAAAACTCGACGACAGTTGTAAAAAAAACAAAAACAAAATAGAGCTCCCTGCATGACGTGCAACCTTTTCTCAGACGCCCAGGAAGTAATTCATAGCCTTGCTTGGCAGCGAGTGGCTACCAAAAAGTAACCCTCACTTCTAGTCGGTGTTCTTTACAAAGGCAAGTAACACTCATTTCAAAATGTTTTGTGTATATTTGGATAGATCTCTTTTCATTCTTTCTCTTCAATTGTAGTTAAGTTGGATTGAATTGCGAGGTAAGTGTAATCTAGTCTAGTTGTGATTGTAATCTGGGCCATGTAAATTTGTAGGCATGTAGATCGCATAGCAATTGTTTGTAGAAACGACTCAAAGGAAATATCTTCGAGTATGTAATTAATCTGCTCATTTGCAACCTCATCCATTTTTTGAGTTGCAAACCCACTAAAATTTACCACTATGATTTAAAAGGAAATGTTGATCTTTATCTTACAATTTTAAGTCTAAAGTCTCTATTTATAGAACATTTATTGCAATCCATTGTTGTGGTATTAGTTGGATTCACTAATGCACTTCACTTTGTCAAGTATATATACTCCTTTTTGACATTAGTGTTGGAGTCTAGTCTTGCACAATAGTCTTTTACAGTTAAAAAAACTTAGATTAAACTTCAACAAGTGATTGGTCTTCATGTATGAGTGGCAATATATGACACGACACGTTAACACGAAATGAACACGATATAAGAAAAGTGGGTTAGTGTATAGCCTTAAAAGATTTCGGGTCAAATCGTGTCAACCTGTTAAGACACGTTAAGAAAATTAAATTTACTTTTATACCCTTAACCTAAATTTCAAAAAATTCTAATTTAAAAATAGTTTTATACTCTTAAACACTTAGCTATCCCATTTAAGTAATTATTAAAAAGTTATTAACGAGTTAACCTATTGTTATTTAATATGTTTGGGTTATAACTATAATATTTTACAATGTGTGGATCATATTTGTGTGTTTATCATATTTTATAATGTACTATTTATTAAATTGTAATTTTAAGATTGTAATTAGTTTTTTTTATGTTTTATAACTATTATTTAAGTTTTAATATTTGTATAAAATCAATTATGTTAAATTCAAATGGGTTACTAATGGAATTGCAGGTTGAAACGGGTCAGTTCGTATCGTGTCATGTCGTGTCAAATGTTTTAACGGGTCGTGTCGTGTCAACCCATTATCTTAACGAGTCGTGTTAGGGTTGAAGTTTTTTATACGAAATCTTTAACAGGTCATATTTGTGTTGACCCTTTAAGCATTATGTATACTCCCTGATACGACATGAACACGACCTGTTAATACATTTTGACACTCCTATCTTCATGCTAGATATTTTATTCTCCACTACACTCTTATATTGATGAAACTTATTCATTGTGGTATCATTCTGCAAAGTACTGAGGATGTATTGCAAAAAATACGTGCCTTTTTCACATCAAGGAGACATAGAGCATGGCAAAGGTGGCTTGGAAGAAGGTCAAGTATTGAGGATCAACTCAATGCAATTCTCCCTTGGCATTGGAAGGCCCAAATATTTAAGTTGGTTTTGTGGAAAAACAATTAGTTGCTTCCTTATGTAGTATGTAATTGCTTAAGCCTATTCATCCAGGCCAGGTACAATCCGGCCCAGTTTAAAATTTTATTTATTTGTTAACATTTTAGATTTTTTTTTTAAATGTTTAAGGAAATTTCGAATCCGAGTTTTGAATTTTCAAATCTGGAACCTGGATGAGCACTCCTATAAATTGCCCCCATTTATGTACCTATGCCATTATATAGATTAAATATCTGGATCTCGAAATTGTTGTACAATTGGGATGATTGACTATATACATGTTTGATTAAGTATTGGCCAATACACAAGATGTTAATCTGTGATTGATAATTACTTATAGTTTGATATTTGGCCATTATATGAAATTCAAAGTTGAAAGAATTTTTTAGTGTTTGATATATATTTGGCCACTTAATTAAATGGGTGATAGATCTGTACGCAGGAATTGTTTGGAATCCAAACACAGGAAATGTTTGCGTATATATATATATATATATGCTGTGTTGTAAAAAAAAAAATAGTATTTTTTCTAGCGATTTTCACATCGTTGGGACAACTATTCAACAAATAAAAGTTATTTGCAACAATTTGTAATCGCTACAATTAACTATTTATAATAGATTAATATTCCATTACCGGCTATTTAAAGCCGTTGCTTCATTCTTCCTGGCGGTAACATACGCCGCTAAGTAAGCATCATAACTAATAATTTATTTTAGCGAAAAGCAATTTACCATAATAGAATTGTTAAAATTGCGATCCCAACTATGTTTACTTAACATCAACGATTTTTTACCGCCGCAATAAATTATGCGGCGATTCAATTGACATTTGTGGGAATTAATAATAGGAATTATTTTTATTTGCAGCGATTAAGTATCTTTGATATTCCTTATCATAAGCACTTTAATACCGCCGAATGTGCGACGGTCCAACAATCACTAGGAACTGGTTTTCCCGACGATTGTTGAGGCTTTTTACGGCAAAATACGGTTCCAAAAAGATCAAGTTTTCTTGTAGCGGTTAGAACATTATAGAATAATTTAGTCGAATTTATAATTTATAACTTACAATTAAATACAAAAAATAGAATAATTTAGTCGAATTTTATCTAATTTAAACAAACGAAATAACTTTTATTATCTAAATTATAATCCATATATATAAATTTAAAATTTAGATAGAATTTAAATTATATATCTAATTAATCTCATCTAAATTTTAAATTATTTTATAATTTATATTATCTAAATTATATAAAGACAAAAAAATAGAATTGTTGATGTAAAATTTGGTAGTTGACAAATTTCTAGTGAAAAACCTATTATAAATGAGTTGTAACTAATGGTGGACAGAGTACACATGAAGAGGATCAAAATGGCTTGAGAAAAACCGAACACAGTGATCTCGCTCTACCCTCGCTCGACATGGCGCTCGAGCGAAGTCCAGGCAGAGATTTCGCTCGACACTCGCTCGACATGGCGCTCGAGCGAAGTCCAGGCAGAGATTTCGCTCGACACTCGCTCGACATCCCGCTCGAGCGAAGTTAGTGATAAATGGATTTCTCTAGGGTTTGAGCGCCGTTTTTGAAGGTGGCCTATAAATACATCTTTAAGTCCTCAGCTGCTGAGTGAGAAAGACAGAGGAAAAGCCAAGGAGCCCCATTTCATCTCTTGAGAGAAACATCTCCATTGTTTTCAAGGATCATTTTCTTGGATTATATTTCTCCCCCACAACACACATTCATAATTTTAGTGAGTCCATTGGAGTGGACGTGTTCATCAAGCTGGAAGAGTTCTTCAAGGTGCTTGGATGAAGAAATCAAGGTGTTCGTGTGAGAAGCTATAGAAAGGTCGGAGCTCCGGCACTACATGCGTGTAGAGATCGAGTGGGTCACTCGTGGTGTTGCAAGACAAGTTTAGATGCTCTTGTTGGTTTGTAAGTGTTTCTAAATTAGTTGTAACAAACTAAAATTTTTATAGTGGATTAGAGGTGGTGTCTTACACCCGGAGTGGTTTTAGATTTTGAAGAGGTTCTTCAAATGAGTTTCCACTTCGTAACCAAAATCAGTGTGTTGATTTCTCATTTGATTGCTTGTGTTTGTTGATTAATTTTTTAAACTGCTATTGTTTTTGTTAAACACTTATTCACCCCCTATAGGTGTGTAAGGTAATTAGCTACCGCTTTTTCAATTTGTATCAGAGCGGGAACACTTCGTTAGGATTAACTTCCTGAGTGTGATTCTGCTTTGGTGGTCAAAATGGATAGGTCTCAATCCCTCTCATCACCACCATATTTTGATGGTAGCAACTATGCTTATTGGAAAGTTCGAATGAGAGCGTTTCTTAAGTCTATAGATGAACGTGTGTGGGTGTCCTTGATAAGAGGATGGAAAGAGCCCGTCACCATTGTTGATGGAGTAGAAGTTCCCACAGATGTGAACAACTACTCAAAGGATGAGTTAAGTGAAATTAACTGGAATAGTAAAGGCCTAAATGCAATTTTTATGGCCGTGTCCCAGGAGGAGTTCAAACGAATCTCCATGTGTAATACAAGCAAAGAGGCATGGGACATTCTTGAGATCACTCACGAAGGAACTAGGGCTGTAAAAAATTCTAAACTCCAAATGCTTACCACCAGCTTTGAGGAAATTAGAATTAAGGAGGATGAAACTTTTGATGTCTTTTATGCAAGATTGAATGACATTGTAAACTCTCGGTTCAACTTGGGAGACAAAATCCCAGAAAATAGAGTTGTACGAAAATTTCTCAGATCTCTTCCTGAGAGATTTCGTCCCAAGGTTACTGCAATTGAGGAAAGTAAAGACTTGGATGTCATGAAAATAGAAGAGCTGGTGGATTCCCTGCAAACTTATGAACATACTCTGCCATTGGATAGGAAGAGCAAGTCCATTGCTCTTAATACAATTCAAGAGGACTCAGATGAGTCATTCAATGAATTAGCAATGAGTGACAGAGAAATAGCATTTTATGCTAAGAAGTTCAGAAAAATGTTTGTAGCAAAAAGGCACAGGAGCCAAAGACCAGAGAAGAAGAAGTTTGGGAGATATATTGAGGGATCAAGCTCAGAGAATAAAGAAAGAGCTTCCAACAATTACATTAGGCCTAACAAGGACAAGACACAAGTACAGTGTCATGAATGTCATGGATTTGGTCACATTCGCTTGGAGTGTGCAAATTATAAGAAGAGCAAAGAAAAGGCAAAGATTGCCTCTCTAAGTGAAAGTGAGTCTGAATCGAGTGACTCATCTGGCAACTCCACTCCCAAAAGGAATCTCAACTACATGGCGTTTACATCTTCCGTTGGAGACATAGATCAGTGCAGTGAACAGGCTTCTGATGATTGTAACATACCGGAAGATGAGTCCGAGTGTGAAGATCAATTGCAAGAAATCTATGAAAAACTTTACAAGGAGTGCATGAAATTGAGAAAAGTCAACAAAGCACAGACTGAAAAGATAATTCAGTGCAAACAAGAAAATGATGAGCTCCAAGGCAAACTGAATGAAACTTATATCCTGACTGACCAATTGCGAAAGAAAAGTGAGACTTTGGAAAATGCTATGGAAACTAAGGAAAATGAATTAACCCAGCTAAAGGGAAGATTGCTAGCCTTTTCCACTGGAAAACAAAATTTGGACAAAATTCTAACTCTTGGAAAGCCCTCAGGAGACAAGAGTGGAATAGGTTATGTTAGAGGAAAGTTTGAAGTGGGTACGAGCTCGAAAACTCCTCAAAACAGCATGGTGAAAAATCACCCACTAGCAAAGGGAAAGAAAGTCATACATGCACAAAAGTTTGTTTCATCTCAAGAGAAACAAATAGCTCACAACACAAGACCCGTGTGTCATCACTGTGGGAAGTTGGGTCATGTGAAAACAAATTGTTTGAAATTTAAAAGACTCACCAGAAAAGCTCCTAAGGATGACTTGCCAGTCAGGAAACAACAAACTCACAAAGAATACCGCATTTGTCATAATTGTGGCAAGTATGGTCACATCCGGCCTAACTGCTATGAGCTCAAAAAGCTCTCTGTGAGAAATAAAAGGAGAAAACCAAAAGGAGATCACATAAATCTGTGGGATAAAGTCATGGTTCTCACTAAACAAAATGCTCGTCTAAATGCCAAGATAGACAACCTGACTAGTACCCAGAAGGTTGTGCAAGTCAACTCTCCAAAGATCAAAAGAGTGTGGGTCAAGAAGGAGGAAAGAGACACATGTCACATTGCTCACATTGCCTTGAAGACCCAGAACAATTCACTGTGGTATCTTGATAGTGGGTGTTCTCGACACATGTCAGGTGATAAAACTCTTTTTAAGACAATTGAAGAGTACGAATGTGGGACAGTGACATTTGGAGATGGTGGAAAAACAAACATAATTGGGAAAGGTGAAATTAACATTACTGGACTACCGGCATTGAGAGAAGTTCTATATGTTGATGGATTAAAAGAAAATCTTCTTAGCATAAGCCAAATGTGTGATAATGGTGCCGAAGTTCGGTTCTCAAAAGATATGTGCGTTGTTTCTGATAACAATGGACAATGCTTGATGCAAGGAACCAGGACATCTGACAATTGCTATGGTATCACTCCCATTTCACAGTACAGCTGCAATAGTACTAAAAGTGAGGCCACTACTCTCTGGTATCAAAGACTTGGGCATGTGAATCACAAAAATTTGTCAAAGATTGCTAAGAAAGAAATGGTGATTGGACTGCCCGAACTTGGGAAAGTGGAGACATCTGTTTGTGGATCATGTCAAGTGGGAAAACAAGTTCGAGCAGCCCACAAGAACACAACAGATATCCTGACCAAAAGACCTTTAGAGTTGTTACACATTGATCTTATGGGACCCTTTAGGACTGAAAGTTTGGGGGGAAAGAAATACATACTGGTGGTGGTAGATGATTTCACCAGATACTCTTGGGTAGAATTGTTGAGGGAAAAGGGTGAGGCTTCAAATGTGATAAGGAACTTATGTAAGAAGCTTCAAAATGAACAAGGGAACCCTATTGTCAGAATCAGGAGCGACCATGGACGAGAATTTGATAACTCAAGTTTAGAGAAATTCTGTGATGAAGAAGGCATTCGTCAAGAATTCTCTGCTCCCATTACTCCACAGCAAAATGGAGTTGTTGAAAGAAAAAATTGAGTTATCCAAGAAATGGCTCGAGTTATGATGCATACCAAAAATGTTTCTGCTCATTTTTGGGGTGAAGCTGTGAACACAGCATGTCACATTGTGAATAGAGTCTACCCTCGACCCAACACTTCTCAGACACCATATGAGCTGTGGAAAGGAAAGAAGCCAAATGTGAAGTACTTCAGGGTGTTCGGGAGTAAGTGTTACATTTTGAGAGATAGGGAAAATCTGGGTAAGTTTGACTCAAAGAGTGATGAGGGAATATTCCTTGGTTATTCCAGAAACAGTCGTGCTTACAGATGTTACAATCTACGCACCCAAACTGTCATGGAATCCATCAATGTGGTTATAGATGATACTCCTAAAGAGGAGTTGAATCAAAATCTAATTGATACACCAAGTGGAACTGAAGAGAACTCTAGTGAAGTTAATGAAGATCAAGAGACCTCATCAACTGAAAAAGTTCATACTCACAAGGAGCCATCTTCGAGAGTGAAGCTAAACCATCCTCAAGATAACATAATCGGGAATGTAAATGAAGGGATGAGGTTGAGGAAGAAAGTGATAAGTCAACTAGCCCACTCATGTTACATCTCTCAGATTGAACCAAAAAGGGTGGAAGAAGCCTTAAATGATGAGAATTGGACAAATGCCATGCATGAAGAAATTAATCAATTTGTGAGAAATGATGTGTGGTACCTGGTCCCAAGACCTGAAATGCACAATGTTGTAGGTACAAAATGGATCTTTAAGAACAAATCTGATGAAAATGGAATGATTGTACGGAATAAGGCAAGATTGGTGGCACAAGGTTATGCCCAAATGGAAGGAATAGACTTTGATGAGACATTTGCACCGGTGGCAAGGCTTGAGTCAATCCGAATACTATTGAGTATTGCTTGCCATATGTGTTTCAAACTCTATCAAATGGATGTAAATAGTGCATTCTTAAATGGAATCCTTCAAGAAGAAGTGTATGTCGAGCAACCAAAAGGTTTCGAGGATCCAAAATATCCTAATCATGTCTATAGGTTGAAGAAAGCCCTGTATGGGTTGAAACAAGCTCCCAGAGCCTGGTATGAGAGGCTAATTTCGTATCTTTTGGAGCACAAGTTTCTGCGAGGAAGTGTTGATAGGACACTTTTTATCCGGAAAGTGGGTGAGGAGATAACTGTAGCTCAAATCTATGTGGATGATATTGTGTTTGGATCATCCGTTGATGACCTAGCTCTTGAGTTTGCAGAAGAAATGAAGAATGAATTTGAGATGAGTATGGTGGGTGAGCTAACTTTTTTCTTGGGACTCCAAGTAAAACAGCTAGATGAAGGGTTGTTCATATCCCAGTCAAAATATGCAAAGGACCTGCTGAAAAAATTTGGATTAGATGGGAGTAGCCATGCTAGAACTCCTATGAGCACAAGTGTAAAACTCAGTGCTGATGTGTCAGGAAAGGGAGTTGAGCAATCTCTGTACAGAAGCATGATTGGGAGTCTACTATATCTCACTGCTAGTAGACCCGACATTGCTTTCAGTGTCGGCGTTTGTGCTAGATTCCAAGCAAACCCCAAAGAATCCCATCTCGTGGCTGTCAAACGCATACTTCGCTATGTGAATGGTACAGTGAATTATGGAATTTGGTACTCCAGAGATTCCAATACTGAGCTTGCAGGCTACTCTGATGCTGATTGGGCGGGAAATGCCGATGATAGAAAGAGCACTTCAGGTGGATGTTTTTATATGGGAACAAATCTTGTTGCTTGGATGAGTAAGAAACAAAACTCCATTTCTTTGTCTACAGCTGAGGCTGAATACATTGCTGCTGGGAGTTGTTGTACTCAATTGCTGTAGATGAAACAAATGATTCGTGACTATGGTATTACTCAAGGTGTGATGAGCATCTATTGTGATAATACCAGTGCCATCAACATCTCTAAAAATCCTGTCCAACATTCTAGGACCAAGCATATTGACATTAGGCATCATTTCATTCGGGAACTTGTGGAAACACATGTAATTACTCTTGAGTACATTCCCACCGAACATCAATTAGCAGATCTTTTTACCAAACCATTAGATGGTTTTCGTTTTGAGTGTCTTAGAAAGGCTATTGGTATTTGTGTTTTAACACAAGAGATGTAACATGCATTTCATACATTGCATGCATATCATTTTTTTTTTTTTTTTGCATTTTTATTTTTCTGGTCTTCATCTTCTTCTTTGTCTTTCCTCTGATTCATTTGTCCTTTCTTCGATGTGATGCATGGCCTTACTACTAGACAGTATACTTTCAAGCATGTGTCTTGTGAAAATTGTATCATAGGCTTATGTTGCAAAGGTGTAAGATGTGTGTCACTTTAAATATGCTTTTTGCCGCACACACTGCACGCCTAGCTCAATCTCTTGACATTTGACCTTATGTGAGACTTTGGGGAGGCAATCAAAAGTGTAAGGGGGAGCCTTACGAGTGATCAGAATTGACCTCGGGCTAGATGACCTGTGTAAGAACTTTTGTATCCAAAAAGGAAAGAAAATGAAGAGGCTCTATTATTGTATAAAAAAAAAGGGTCAAAATAGAAATCCTGACTCTGGTTCTATTAGACACAAGAAATTAGGTCCTAGCAGCATTGGGTTTGACTTTCTGCACTTTGACGGGTCTCCCAAGCTCTTATGGTTTCTTGTTTAGCCCAACCCTACTCACACCTCTCGGTTAAAATTTCTTGATTGAGCAAGAGCACTATCTAAACACGCATAGTCATATTAATTGTGACATACAGTCTTTATACTTGCGTGGCTTTTAGAGTATGATATTATTTTACATTTGCTCTGCTACGAATTTTTTTTAAATTGTCCCCAGGTTTGAAGTCACAAAAAAAAAGGGCTGCAATTTCGCTCGATATCTCGCTCGACCATAAAATCTCGCTCGAGCGAAAAACCCTTATATTGCGCTCTGCATCGCGCGATAAGCCAGTCTGCCGGCACCTCTTCTTCCTTCTCTCATTCTCCCTTCTCTCATCTTCTCTCAAACACTCAATCCAAGCCTCATCATCTCATTTTCTCTCAAACACTCAATCAACGGTAAGCTTTCCTTTATCCATTTCTTCTTAATTTTTTTTTTCTTTTTTCTTTTTCACGGATCATTCCATTCATAGGGTTGTGTTTGGATTTCATTATGTTAGTTTTTTTTTTTAGGAAACTTGGTGGTTCCTTTTTGGTATGGATGAACCTATTAGAGTAGTGTTGTATTTAGGGAGGAATGAGAAAATTAATTGGGTGTTAAACCCATGATTACACAGCATGCACACTACATGTTCAATAAAATGCCTCAATGAAATTTTATCTTCCATTTTGTCTCTCCTTTTGTGCATTGCTCTTTAGACAAAATGTAGGTCTCATTCATAGTCTGCACACCTTGTTGAGAACATTGTTGGGTCACATTTTAGGCATGTTAGGTATATAAGGTACTTTAGGCATTTTCGGCATGATGGACATCCATATGCAACTCCACATCATGTCATATATGTCTCACTGTCTGTACTTGGTTCATCTACAGCTGCCATGGCATCTCGGCGTGTTCGTCCTCGCACTGCCCCATCCGCCTCTCGGACTTACTTCCACAGTCCCCAAGCCGCAGAACTCTACACACAGAATTTTTCTCATCGCTCCCTTCTTGTGGAACGTGAAGTTCTTCTCGGTGAGTTTCGGGATACCTATCCCATCGTCCCTCAGATCTTTGAGTCGCGCCAGTGGCTTGCTTTGACCACTGATCATCCCGCTCCCTCGGTGGAGTTGGTCAGGGAGTTTTACTCGAACATGCATGACATCTCAGAGGGATCTTTTCAAGTGGATATCCGGAATATCACCTTCCGGGTGACTCCCGATCTTGTGGCACATTTACTAGGGGTACCACGAGTAAACAATCCAGTTTACCCCTATCTCCATACCCCAGCCCCTAGCAGACCTGATCTGGGTCGCTTTCTCACCAGGTCTCCTATGACTTGGACTGGGATTCCTCCTCTAGCGACCAAGTCGTTTCCCCATGCATACCAGATTGTGAGTCGGATTGTTTTGACCAACATATACCCTACTGGACACTATAGTGACATTGGTCCAGATCGTGCCCTTCTTCTACATGCCTTGCTCACTGATGTCACTATTGATTTGGGCAGTCTTCTTTGTCGGGTCATGATAGAGGCCCATATGTCGTCAAACTTTCGAACTGGTCTTCCTCTTGCATGTCTCATTACGAGGATAGCCTTGGCTCAATCTGTGTCCATCACTCCCCAGGAACTTAGAGTGAATCTTAAGACACCAATTGGACGGAAGACCATGCAACTAAGTCAGGCGCATCTTCCTAATGTTGAACCCGCTCCTGCACATTCTACCCAGAGCGGACCTACTCCTCACGCTCCTGAGTCCAGCTCGGGTCCTTCTAGCTCGGGTCTGATGCCACCAGCTACAGAACCAACCCGGCAGACCCTATTGGATTTTCTCATTAGCATTCAGCAGTCCGTGACCAGCATGAATTCCTGTATTGATAACCGACTTAACAGCCTTGAGACTCGGGTTACTCAATTGGATACTCATATCAATGCTCGGTTTGACACACTTGACACTCAGGTGATTGAGCTTGGAAATCAAGTCCAGCATCTTCTTGCTGAGGAGGAAGAAACTGATGACGATTGAGACCCCTTACCATTTGTGCCAAAAAGGGGGAGTGATCTTAGGGGGAGTAGCTAGATTTAGGGGGAGCTAAGCTACATTGTAGGGGGAGTACCTAACCGTTTGATGTTTTTAGTTTTTGCTATGTGATTAAATTTTTTTTGAACTCTTGATGTATTCTGTGTTGAACTAATTGCTATTGAAGGTTTAATGTTAAATTTTTGTGGCAATTTTTTTTACGTTTGAGTTCTCCTGTTAAATTCCTTGCAAGTGTTTTCTTTTGGTACGTTTATATGTTTGTTAAGTGTGCAGATACTTCACTTGCCAAGACTAAACCTACATGTGGAAGTCCTGTTGGTTGTGTGTGATAGGATTAGGTCCAATGTATAGGTTAGAGGTTTTGTCACAGAAATGCCAAAGGGGGAGATTGTTGATGTAAAATTTGGTAGTTGGCAAATTTCTAGTGAAAAACCTATTATAAATGACTTGTAACTAATGGTGGACAGAGTACACATGAAGAGGATCAAAATGGCTTGAGAAAAACCGAACACAGTGATCTCGCTCGACCCTCGCTCGACATGGCGCTCGAGCGAAGTCCAGGCAGAGACTTCGCTCGACACTCGCTCGACATGGCGCTCGAGCGAAGTCCAGGCAGAGACTTCGCTCGACACTCGCTCGACATCCCGCTCGAGCGAAGTTAGTGATAAATGGATTTCTCTAGGGTTTGAGCGCCGTTTTTGAAGGTGGCCTATAAATACATCTTTAAGTCCTCAGCTGCTGAGTGAGAAAGACAGAGGAAAAGCCAAGGAGACCCATTTCATCCCTTGAGAGAAACATCTCCATTGTTTTCAAGGATCATTCTCTTGGATTATATTTCTCCCTCACAACACACATTCATAATTTTAGTGAGTCCATTGGAGTGGACGTGTTCATCAAGCTGGAAGAGTTCTTCAAGGTGCTTGGATGAAGAAATCAAGGTGTTCGTGTGAGAAGCTATAGAAAGGTCGGAGTTCCGACACTACATGCGTGTAGAGATCGAGTGGGTCACTCTTGGTGTTGCAAGACAAGTTTAGATGCTCTTGTTGGTTTGTAAGTGTTTCTAAATTAGTTGTAACAAACTAAAATTTCTATAGTGGATTAGAGGTGGTGTCTTACACCCGGAGTGGTTTTAGATTTTGAAGAGATTCTTCAAATGAGTTTCCACTTCGTAACCAAAATCAGTGTGTTGATTTCTCATTTGATTGCTTGTGTTTGTTGATTAATTTTTTAAACTGCTATTGTTTTTGTTAAACACCTATTCACCCCCCTATAGGTGTGTAAGGTAATTAGCTACCGCTTTTTCAAGAATAATTTATTCGAATTTATAACTTATATAATTTAAATAGATGGTATGATTTATATTATATAAATTATAATTCATATATATAAAATTAAAATTTAGATATAATTTAAAATTATATATCTAACTAATCTCATCTAAATTTTAAATCAAAACTGGTATTTTGAATATCTAGTGTTAAGTAGCTGTTAAATTTAATGAAAAAATAAAAAAAGTTAACAAAAAATGAAAAAATCTGTTAAGTGACCGTTAGATAACCATTTATTATAATAGAATATATATATATATATATGTATTAGTAATACAATAATACTAGACTCTTATTATATATTAATACTATCAATATAGTATTATTACTATATGTTTGTAATAATATAGTAATTAATATACTAATTTATACTAGTATTACTAATATATTTATTAAAAGAAATACGTTGAAAATTTATTTAGCCATAAAATATAGTAATATATATTTTATATTTAAAATATATGATCAAATAAATGTCCATGTTTAAGATTAGGATTAAGATTTTATGTATGCAAAACTTCTATTAATATAATATTATTTCTTATATAATTATAATTTTTATATAATATATATAATTATGCAAACCGATCTAGTTTGATCTAGTCTTAGCAAAATATAAAACCAATTTTGGACTCGTTATGACCGATTTTTAAAATAAAATAACTTATATAGATGAGACATTTAGAGGAATCACAGATCTTCCTTTTAAAGAGGTTGAATTTTGTTGGCAGAGATTTTAAACATGCCCTCCACATGAATAACTTGACTACATTTGGGATGTGAAATACTCCACCATTTTGTCCATTCCAACAAAAATTAGTCCAGTAGAGAATTGACCTAGTTCTTAAGTGAATAACTCTTTTAGGAAATTATATGCACTCCGAATTATGTAGTTTCCATCTTTGGTGCCAAGCCAAATTAGTCTATCATCTAATCCTATAGAGCTAATGAGATTCTTTAGGGTAGTATTTGCTTCCTCATTGAAATTCTCCCTAATTAGATCTTGGTTCCATTACTTCTTCCTCTAGTTTATTAAAAAAGCCACCTTAGCATCTCTTGGTAGAATTTGATTGATAGATTGGACCTTATAACTTGTTGGAGTTGGTACACATCGATCTTTATATATTAGAGTGTTATTACCATTTCCCATTCTCCACATGGTACCCTTTTCAATCAAGTGTCTAGCATAAATAATGATTCTCCAAATAAAGGATGACCTTGGACCTAGCTTTGCATTCAAAAAGTCTATTTTTGGATAATACTTTGCTTGTAAAAATTTTGTTTTCAATGTTCCAGATTGTAGGATCCTCCAAGATTGTTTTGCTAAAAGTGTTGAGTTAAAGGCTTTGAAATCTCTGAAATTAAGACCTCCAATATTTTTTAAACTTTCCCACATGTTGCCAAAATACCCAGTGTGTTCTACTTTCACCTTGCTATTGGTTCCACCAATAATTATGCATGAGCTTGTTAAGTTCTTTCACAAGGTTCTTTGGTAGTCAAAACACTCCATACATTAAGTTGGTAGGGCTTGAATAACTGCTTTAAGCGTAACCTCTTTCCCTACTTATGAGAGCAATTTGTTTTTCCAATTACTCATGCGACTTCTCACCCTATCTAGTATTCGTTTGAAAGCTTTGAACCTAGATCTACTTACAAAGGGAGGAAAACCAAAATATTTCTCATAAGGTGAGGTGGGTCGAAGGCCAACCATTTCTAGGATATACTGCTTTGCTTCTTTCTTTGTATTTGTGCTAAACAAAATGGAGGTTTTTGACTTGTTTAATTGTTTTCCAGACCCCCCCCCTCTCATATAACTCAAGAAATTTAAGACTCTCTGCCCACTTTATAGCATTAGCTCAATAAAATAGTAAATTATCATCCGCAAAAGAAAAAAGGTGATTAATAGTGACCCTACTTTTAGAAAATTTATAACAATGAATCTGCTGGGAATTTTCTGCATGGTTTAAAATAGAGCTTAATATCTCATAAACAAGGATAAAGAGGTATGGAGATAAAGAGTCTTTGAGTCTTAAGCCCCTTGTGGGTTGAACCAAGTCTTGGGATTTTCCATTTAGAAGAATTGAATAAGAAACTGAAGATATATTCCTCAAAATCAACTCAATCAACTCTAAACAGAAACTCATCTTAGCCATTGCTTTTTTTAAAAAGTTTTATTTCACTCGATCATAGGCTTTGTTCATATCCAATTTCAAAGATATAACACTTTGTTGCCCCTTTACCTTGGCTCTCATTGAATGCATTGCCTCAAATGCCACAATTACATTATCTAATATTAACCATCTTGGCACAAAAGTACTTTGAGTGGAGGATAATATATAATCTAAGGCAAAATTTGTTTAAGTCTATTAGCTAAGACTTTTAAGATTAATTTGTAGAGGACATTACATAAAGATATGGATATGAAATCAGTTACTAGTTGGGGCTGATTTACCATAGGTATAAGCACTATATACATCTCATTAAAATTGTCAACCCCTCTTTTTGAATTAAAGGTATTTAGAACATCTCTAATGACTTTCTCTCCTACTATGTTCCAATGATTATGATAAAAAAATTACTGAGAAACCATTTGGGCTAGGGGACCCGAATGGATTCATATAAAACAAAGCATTTCTTATCTCAAGTTTAGTGAACTTTTGAGCAAGCATTTTGTTCATATCTTCATCAACCTTCTTTTCAACATGCTTCAAGCAATCTTAAATTATATCAGGTTGGGATGTTGAAAATAAATCTTTGTAGTATGTATTGAAGACATTTTCTATTTCTTCTTTACATCAGGCTACATGACCATCTTGCTTGATAACTTTCTTGATTTCTTTGGTTAGTTTTATTTGATTTGCTACTCTATAAAAGTTGTGGTCTTATCCCCATTTTTATGCCAATTTTGTTTTGCTCTTTGCCTCCATTTAACATTATCAGCTTTTAACAACTTCTCAATTTCCTTCTGGGTCTGTTTTACTTCTTGTGACAGATGACCATTGTTTGCATCTTGTAGGTTTGAGAGCAAAGTCAATTTTTCTCGAGCTACTCTTAGTTGTCTATCTAGAGTCTGGTTCTTCAATTGAAGTAAGAGACCTTGTAGTTGTGTAGCTTGTTGATCATTGTCCTCGAGTGACTTCTCTATTAAGGAGTTTGTTGTTCCCAACTGTTTTGAATTACTTCATTGCAGTAATACCTTGTAGTTGTGTAGCTTGTCGGTCACTATCCTCTAGTGACTTCTCTACCAAGGAGTTTGTTGTTCCCAACTGTTTTGAATTACTTCATTGCAGTAATCCCTAAGGTCCCAACTTGCCTTATATCTACCAACATTTGACCTGCCATCTTGAGTTCCACTCCTCCTTCCTTGTCCTGGACCCAGTTGAAAATTAGTGGACTATCATCAGAGGATTGAGCTACTAAGATAGTGACCTAGTTCTCTAAAAATCTGTTAATCCAAGCTAGATTGACAAAAACTCTATCTAATCCTTTTTTGGTAAACTGTGTTCCTGCCCTGCCATTGTTCCAAGTGAATTTTGCTCCTTCATAACCTAAATCACTTATACCACAAAGATCTATTGCTTCTCAAAAGCTTTCCATCTGCTGGTAAGGCCTTAAAGTTGCTCCATGTTTTTCATATTGGTGAAAAACCTCATTGAAATCTCCAAAACAACCCCAAGCCTTTTCATCAATAGGTTTGATCAATTTAAGAAGATCCCGACTATTTTGTCTCTGAGAAGTGGCAGGATTCCCAAAGAAACTAGTTAACAAAATCTCATCACCATGCTCCTCATTTTTTAACATCAAAGTGATATGGCTTTAAGAATATGAGTCTAGGTAGAAATTATCCTGGCTATTTCACAAAAAAGCAAGACCTCCACTCAGCCATCTACTTTCCACAACAAAACTTCCATCATACCCTAAGAAATTCCTTACTCCTTCCATTTTTTTTCCTACTACACTTGGTTTCCATTAAGAAAACCATTTTGGGATACTTTGATTTCGTCCATAGGTGTATTTCTTAAACTGTATGAGGGTTTCCAAGCCCTCTACAATTCCATGTAAGGCCTATCATTGTTACTGGTGGAGCTGCAAAGCAGCCTCCATCAACTTAGAATCAGAATTGCCTATCTCCTCTTCAACCTGTCTTTTCTGTTTTTTCAAACTTATGCTTGTATCCCAACCTAGGTTACACCCCTCCCTCTCAGTACTACTTTGAGGTTCTAATTCATTAACAGTAGCAGAGAGTCTATGAGCTGCCCTAGCCCTTCTCTTCTAGGTAGTCATCTTAGGTTTTAGTGCTATAGAAGTTAATTCAGCCTGAGTAGGTGTATCCTCCTTTCAACCTCCCACTCTCTATTAACAAGTTTCAAGCTCTCATGTATTGATAGATTCTTTCAATCATGGTAATTGATTTCAACTTCCATATAATTTTCCTTAATTACTGCTTGCTGTACAACATTAAGCTTTGTTGCTATCCTTTATTCATTTAGGCTTTTAGCTTTGTCCAAAGTTGTACCATCTCCAGTTTTTGTATCTTTTAGTGTATACTTGAGGCACTCAAACCCTGGTCTTTAAAATCCCCCATCCCATTATCCACACCTACTCCTTGAGTATTTTCCTTCCTTTGAAAGTTCATTCTCATAAGATTCTATTGAGATATATCCTTTTTGTTTGCATTTATATTATTTTCCTCATCTCTCATCTCCTTTGTCTCTTTTTTCTTTTTTATTAGATTATGCAGTTCCTCCATACTGTCTAAAGTCAAATAGGTTGGTGTTCATGGGTTAAGCCCTAAGCCATGGTCCAAATTGCAGTTGCTTGCTATCACCTTCAGTCCTTTGTTCATTCCTTGTTCGATAACATCCTTTTTCTTGATGGAATAAAGTACTACACTAAAAGCAAAAGGCTTGCAACCTCTCATACTTAAATGATATCCAATATTGGTTTTCTTCAAAGCTATGGCAATTTTGACCCTAAAAAGAGGCTTATGGATATCTACGGAAATTTTGACCAAAAGACATCATTCCCATGTTGAGCCACCAGGTTATGTTTCTACTCAAATTACATGTCCTAAGAGCATCCACATTGGTCTCATCTTTTTTTATCATAAAAAATGTACTTTTTGCACACATATAAAAAAACAATTGCCACAATTGATCAAATATGATCCAAAAAAAAGTGTAGGAAATAGTATAAATGTGATTTTTGCTTACTTTTTGTTTAATTTTTGAATAGTAAATCATCAATTTATTTGATCAATTGTGGCAATTTTTTTTTTATATGTGTGCAAAAAGTACATTTTTTATAATAAAAAAAAGATAAGACCAATGTGGATACTCTAAGGCTTCACTAAACCGACTTCCCAAATCTTCAGGCATTGCTTCCAAAGATATTATGCAATTGAACCAAAAACGGCTCAAATTTGAATTGAAGGGAATTAATAGTTGTGGTTTTATCAATTTCTTGTATAGTCAATAAATTTCTATAAAAATACCAAGGCCTCTCGCTTAAAACTCTCTCCTTGTCAGACATATGTTAGAATTCTATAAGAAATTTTAAATCTTCCAATTCTTTGAATTGTACGCACCCTTGCAAATCTCCAAATCTGAACTATCGTATTTCTAAAAGTTTCACCATTAATACCTTTTTTCATTAGAGTTTTTGCGACTACATAGTGCTTTTCACTAGTTCTAGCCACCTGTTGATGAGAAGTATGGAAAATTGAACTCTTTTTACTCGTAAGCTTTAGTCTTTCCCAACGTGTTATGAGTTCATCCTCCATCCTTGCTATTGCTGAATTCCAAAGAAAAAACTATCCTTTCACTCTGGAGAAACTTTACCCTGTGATGAAGTTGGGAATCTCGCTTAGAGCTCTCTCCTTGTCAGAAATATTGTTAGTTGTCGTAGACATACTACAAGGAAATCTGCTTTTCACGGCAATTTTTAATTCGTTGCTCCAAAAATTGCCGCAAGAAGTGCTCATTAGCAACAAATTAAAAGTCACTGCAGCATTTTTACATTAATTTTATTTTCGTTATTTCCAACAAATAAGTTAATTTAAACGGCAAATTTATTCTCCGAAATCACTCATATAGCTGTCATAACGAAAAGTTTCGCTGTAACAAATCAAATCCAGGCGGGATTTGACATGTATAACCTACATACTTTATTACAGCGAAATATATCATTGTAACAACTCTACTTATACCATTTTCGCAATTTAGTCGTCTTGAAGTTTTTGTGTCGACGACATGAGTCAATATAGTGGCGAGATAATTCGCCGCAACAATTCTTTTAATTTGGCGCTACTTAGCTCTTCTATTTTCCCCTACCCCTTCTCCCACCACAAGTTAGCTCTCTCAGACTCAGACCAAGGGAACCTCCCGTTAAACAAGTTTAGCTAAATTCCAGAATCATCTCGTCACCCCCAAGCCCTCCGTTCGCCGCATCAATCTCTGGTACCTCAGCTAGAAATCCATCCTTGTGGTTGACTGCGCTGTCCACCGTCCTCCTAAGTGACGCTTGTTTGGGTTAAATGTTAGATTTTTTCGATTGTTTTTCCTTAAATTCATGATTTTTCTCAATTTTACTTAGTTTTCGAACACCAACTTTCTTCTTGTTTCGTGTGTGTGTGCCTATGTAAAGGAAGGGGTAGAAATCAAAACTTGTTTCGACTGATTTGTCTTGTTTCGATTGTTCTTCTACATCTTCCTTTATGAAATGTTACTCAGTTTTTTGCTGTGATTTTGTTCTTGTTTCGTGTGTGTGTGACTTTGTAGAGGAAGGGGTAGAAATCAAACCCAATACAACCGATTTGGGTTTGTCTTGTTTCAGTTGTTCTTATATTTTCTTTTATGTAATGTTACTCAGTTTTTGGCCTTGTGACCCAAAAGAAGAAAATGATAATAAATTTAAGCACTAGAGTTGTAAAATGAAATCTTGAGGCAATCTCTATCCCCCAAAAGAAGAAAATGATAATATATGGTTGGAAAGATATGTTTTCTAAAGAGTTTTCTACATATTTGTTATTGCCTCAGTTTTCTTAATTTTTAGTTCATATACAAAATTTCAACCTTGGTCGTGTGAACATATAGTGGGTTTAGAGTTTCCAAGTAGCCTCTGGATTGTCTAATTGGTCGTGTGAACTTTAATCCTTGGTAGCCCTCACCAAGATCTCTACCTTTTTTAAAACAAAAGGAGCTTTAATGCTTGCTTAAATTTTCTACCAACTAGTGAATGCGTGTGTATGGAAAAAAAAAATGTGTAAAAGATATTAATTTAAAAAAAGAATTGGATAGTATAAATAGACTTTCCCTTGGAGCCTTAGCTCTGGACGGAGTAGATTCTCTGCATTGCAGGAAAAAAAAATCCCTAGAGAGAGTTGAATCTAATGTTTATGATAAAAATCACAAATATTAGCTTTAAGCATGGCCGGATCATTTAATTGAGCACTCCCTTTCCTTAACACCTATTGGGTTTGTAATTTACTTTCCAGCAACAGAGAATCACTGAATTTTATAGCCTATATTTGAATTTGAAAAACAGTTATGAAAGAAACCTATATAAAGAATAGTGTCTAGAAGATCATGCTTGACACAATATACATTAAATTTATTCAGCTTTGTATAAAAGCATCTCCTGCCATGCTTTCCTCAAATTTTTTTTCAATAACTAAGTACACTACAAGATACAACAGTTAAGTTTGCAAGTGCAGAGACAAGTGATGTTGCAAAATTCGGCTAAATTGTTGCCACATCATTAAATATTCCCATCTTAGCAGTAAATCTGACACCAAGATCGCTCTTCTAATTTGGCTATAACACATATCATCTCAAATGGGAGGAATAGTAACAGGTGTACTAAAACAATTATTCATCAATTAACAATACTTTCTGCAAGCTGTACATTAGACAAATATATATATATATATATGTAACTTTCCATAGTATTTAAATTAATATTGGTATAAGAACAACTAACAATATTTGATGGCTTGTAACTTATTAATTTCTTTTATGTTTTAGTTTTAGCTTGTAAATCGGGGCAGCTAGTTTGTTTATATAAAATGAAACTATCTCATATTATTTCATCGCATATAATCATTATAATTTTATCAAATTCTCATATAAAATACAATAAAAAATTTTTATTTTTTTTAAATTTCAAAATAAAAATAATATTAAAAAATAATATTTTAATAATATTTTAATTAATTTTTAATAAAACATATAATTGTCTAGTTGTAGATCTCAATCTCTTCCAAAACTTTGCAAGATTTCTGAAAAATAAACTTCCAAACATGGAATGAAAAGCCCAAGATGAATGCCAATATTACAAGCAAAAAAAGTAGGCCAAAGAAAAAAAATATACTAAGAGATCATACAAGAGCAGTCACGATCGCACGAAAAAAAAAAATTAGTGATATATTGAGTTGATGTTCATATAGAGTAAGATATAGAAATGATTTTATATACTTCATGAATTTGAAGTGAGTTGATCATTATCAAATGATCTGTGATTGCATGTATTTATTGAGAAACATGCGTGATATTGGTCGTCCATATCTTGAAAAGTGTTTTTAAATATAACTTTCTTTATGGAGTAGGTTAGGATCGAGTGACAATTCGTATTTGCAAATCGTTTTCATTTCGTGTTTTAAATGCAGCTTTGTTTATAAAGTAGGTTTGAGTAACAACGGCGGCTGGGCGATTAAACTGTGTGTAAGATATCTAAAAACAACAAGTAAAAATAAAATAAAATAAAGGTCATGTTGACTAAATATTGAAATAAGTAGCTTGCATTAAAATGCCATATAACTAATTAAATTTATACATTTTTACTAATTTAGGTGAGGTGAGGTTTGTATAGTGAGTTGAGATGAGATGAAAGTAGAATCAAATATTATGAAAATATTAGTTTTTAATAATATTATATATTGAGATTTAAAAAAATTGAATTATTTATTATATTTTATATAAAGAATTAATAATTGTATTAGATAATATGAGATGAGATGAATTGAATTGAGATTCAAAAAGTAAAGAGTTGCTGCAGCACCTTGTATAAAGATCCCAACTCGATCGACTATAAAAATGTAGTGCATAAGATGGAAGTTTTCGTCTTTTATAATGATTCTAGCCTTTCTCTGTGAAGTATATGCACAGATTTCTGACGATGATGTAAGGACTTTGTTTTGTAGATGAAATAATTATGAAATGAGATGAAATAAATTGAGATAAAAGTAAATAAATAAATAAATAATTATTAAAATATATATATTTTTATATTATTTTTATTTTAGGAGTTGAAAAGATTAATTTTTATTTTATTTTATTTCATATAAAAATTTTAATGAATAACTTAAATAGGATGAGATCATGAGATGAAAAATTTTGTGAAAATAAATTAGACATTAATAGGAACGAACCCATATTGCAGAAAAGCTCTAACCTTTAGCAACTATCTTATTGTCCAGACACAAAACCAGACACAAAAAGGCGAGGTGTGGGGGGGGGGGGGGGGGGGGGGGGGGGCGCAAATATTTCTTTTTCTTATAAGAAATACATGCAGGACATGAGGTTTTAGTCTTGAACTGATTTGAAGGGCTTGTATTTCTTGAGGGGTTGAACCAGGCCTTGAACTAAACCAGCAGCAGCAACAATGGATATTATCAGACAGGCCACGCTCAGTATCTGGAGACATGTCCATTTGATCGAAAACTTCTTCAATTTCGACCGTGAAATGTACAATTTAATGGGGAAGTAAATTGTCAATGGCCAATAGGAACGTCCTGCGCCGAGTAGCCCCAATAAATCTTGGAAGAAGGGAAATGTCATGGCGATCACTGCAGTAACAATAACGTATGCTGTTCTCCACAGCAGCTTGAAGATATTAATGATGTAATATGAATCGCAGAATGGAATTTTGATGCGACGCTCGCATGCCATGAACCTGTTCTCAGGCCAGCGTTCTCTGCACCACTTCTCCACAAACCCAAATATAGGCTGGCAAAACACCTGTCCTCCATGCATGAAATTAAATGGGTTTTTGTTGTTAGAACCCAGAATAAACTCCATATGATCAATTCAACATATACATGTTTTTCTTCTTATGATTTTCCCGAGAAAAATGTCCGAAATTAATCAGTGTAAATAACGAATACATATATACATGATCATTAAATGGTGGGTTGACCTTTTCACGACCCATCTAGATTATTAATTAAGTTGGTTCTTACTCATTTCCATGTCAATGAGGCGGGCAAGTTTGGGGACTAAGATGAGACGTCCACAAAATTTTATCCAAATTCATTTTATCTTATTCCATCTTATTCCTAAACATAATTTACATACAAAATTTTCAAATTAATAATTACAAATTTTTCAAACTAATCATTACAATTTTTTTTTAGTACTTTCAAAAAAAAATAATTTTAACTTTTTCAAATTTCCAACAAAAATGAAATTGAAAAACTACATCTTTATAATATTTTAATATATAATATTTCTTATTCAATTTTTTTCTCTCCCATCTCACAAAACACAAAAAATACTTAACTCAAGGCCATCTCATGTACTATTATTTACAAACTATCTTATTACTATTTACAAAATTCTCATATAATATCACTCTCTAAACTAATCCACACTTATATCTTGAAGGTACATCCTTATATATAAATTCCCACTAAGTATTGAAATTAAAGGAGATGGATGACACAGGACTAGAAAAATGTTACTAATAATTTTTTAATCATTAAAAGTGTTTAAGAAGATAATCATTAATAGTGATAAAATGATAATGATTAATAGAGTAATAAAAAGCACTTCTTACAAAGATGCGTTTAGAATATATACGATTCCACGAGATTGAGAGCAGTACTATTTACTCCCATTTAGAACCAACTTTTATATATTTTAATCAAAGATATAAGTAGCATGACGTGTTTGGCACATATTTCTTTTCCTCATAAATGTATAAAAAGCTTAGCAAAGAAAGGTATAAAAAAAAAAAATGATACACATTAAGTGGAGTACTGTAGCGCGCGATAGACACTCCATTTGATCAATTTTTGCGGTTATAATATTGATCATGAATTATATAAGTAATTTTAATGATAATATGTCCATATTTTTAAAAGTGTGAAAAATTTGTATAATTCTTAAATAGATAAGTTTTGTATAGCTCCTTATAAAAAAGTAGATCCAACGTCAATGAAAAAATATAGAAATCTTTTTATCTTTATATATATAAGAAAATATTTTAACCACAAATGAATTACACAAAAATAAAATTCATAAATTGATGTGAGTACTTGATATGATGAGTTAGGTTGTAAAGTTACTTGTATAATAAAGTACATCTAAGAGCATTAACATTGACTCTATCAAAAGCCAATATAAATATAAATTTGATGGTTTTATTTCAAATAATCCTACATTGGATTCATCAAAACCTACTAGCTTAAACTTAGAATTACAATATTTGAGCATCATTTTTTATATTTGAAGGATTACTATTTATCTATTAAAATAATTTTTTATTATCTTTTAATATATTTATTAGATGAATAAATTATAAATGTATTTGTTAATTTCATAAATTGTATATTATATTATTATCTGATAAATCTAATGATCAATTTAATATGAAGTTATAAATGTAGAGGTATTAGTTTTCCATCAAATTTTGAAGGAAATTTTGATAGAGCCAATACTAATGCTCAGGTTTAATGAAGCTATAATATCTATTTGTGAGTTTACTTCGTGTGTGTAATCTTTTTGTGTCATCTGTAGTAATTCTCTTATATCTAATATTACCCTTTTAAAGAAATATTATTCAATAATTAAAAGATAACAAAACAAAAGATCGAAACCTGGTAAGCGCCAATGAGGTGGACAACAATGCAAATGTTGGCCAAGTCGATGAGCCAAAAAGGTCCGTAGGAGCCAAAGCCAGCGAGGAGATTTCTGGGTGCTTGATTCCCAAATGCAGCGTAACCAACACAACCGCATAAGACATAGAATATAGTAGTGGTTGAAACCCCCACAAGACTTGCCTTCTTCATCACCTTGTTCTCTGCTGGCCTTGATTTCAGCGTGTCCTGTACTTGTGTATATATATATATAGTTTTCTTGGGTTACAATAGCTCTAATTTGTTTTCAAAAACACAGAAATCTTATGTATCTATGTCTGGAAAAAGTACGTATGACGTTCTCGATATATAGGTTATGTAATCTAGCAACCTATCCAAACCGTACGTGTTTGATGGGGATAAGATGATGGAGGACATGCATGATGTTAATCATGTAAAAATGACTTGCCTGGATTTCGATGAGGATGCTGGAGTAAGCATAAGCAAAAGCAATGTCACCGATAGCTTGGAAGGTCCTCCACACTTTCTCTGCCCCCGACACGTCAACCCCAACCGTCACCCCCGTCAAGCTTGTCCGTACATGATGTCCCCCACCTTTACATATACATAAATACATATATATCTTTTCATTATTAATATTAATCATGCATCATGGATATTATATATTCTTACATCTGAGAGTTACTTATATATATATATATATCATGATTCATGATCACTAGCGTAAATAATTGTTACCGGCAACTTTTGCTATGGAGAGGCCGAGGCCTATGGATGCATAGGCGAAGGACATTACGGCAGCAAGGATTGAAAGCCAGGAGAGCTTGTGAAAGTTTGGTATTTGGCTAAGCACGATTTGGACGCAAGCAAACATGATCACGAATGGGTAGTTTGATGTATGGCACTTGGCATCGTGTCCATGTTTGTGGAAACAACTTGACCTCTTTACAGCCCTGCATGCATGCAGATTATACATCATGTATATAAACCGTAGATACATACATACACATATAATGTATATATTATAATCATGTTAAAATATAAAGTAAATAATAATATTGATTTATTAATTTTCATCCCTTTAAAATTTTAAAACAAGTATTGATTTTACAGGTATTAAATTTAAACTCTAATTTTATACTTTATCATATTTAATTAAAATATTATATTTGTTGAGCCATCTAGAGAGAGTCATGAATGAAAATATTAAAATATAAAATAACTTAAACCTTTTAGAACAACAATTTCTAAATCGAAACTGCTTACACCATGCTAATAGATGCTGTGATAGAGTAACCGATGGTAACCCCTATGAGATTCCCGTACTGAGCCAATCCGCAAAGTATAACCTTCATACGGCCTCCTGCAAACACAGAAAAGCCAAACCAGCCATTCATGGACGTATATGGAACCGAGGTCAGTTCACTTTCGAGTTTTCAACGATGTTTTCTGTCTTGGAACACTCCCGAAAAACATTACATAAATCAACCATGCCAATTAATTAGTACCTAAATTAGCTCTCACAACGTCCATGTAGGTGTAGTTTCTCTTGCCGGTGACAGGGTCCGGCGACCTGTAGCAGTCGGCGAGGAGAGTGGAAGTGAAATAGGTGATGAAAGAGAAAATCATGAGAACAGCTGGTCCGGCAACCCAACCCAACTGTGCTATTGCCCATGCCAAAGACAGCACTCCCGGCCCAATAACAGCAGTTATGATATGGGCACTCGCCGTTATCCATGTCCCTAATTTTATCAAAATTATAAAAACAGACCAAAAACTAGTTATGTATGTCAGAAAAGGGAAAAGTAGAAAGAAAGTATAGATTCAGCAGCAGTGTGATAATAATCTAGTACGTACCTGTTCTTTTGGTTCCGCAATCATCGTCGAGGTTCTTCGGAGTATCTTCGACGACGTTGTCAATTTCTATGGACATGCTGTTCATGTTGATCTGTATCTCCCCTTCCTGCATCTTCGTCTCTGTCTTCCTCTGATTTAGTTCCTGTAAAGGGTTAAGCACCACGAACACTAGAATAATGAGTGAAAGGGAAGGATATTAGGAGGGGATATATATTGAAAGGGAAAGGAAAGAAATGATGGCCGGCGGATAAATGATGATGAGTAACGAGTCAGATGAGAGAGACAGGGTTTGTATGTATGTTGTACCAGATAGTTGGGAGTCTAGCTGGGGTGTGGTCCGCACTCGGAGACTTTTATGGGCACGCATTCATTGGTTGTTGGTTTTGAAAATTTCGAGACCGAAAACTCTCTATGGCTGCCTTCACTCTTTCTCATCGGCGAACCCAGCTTTTTGGTCTCGGGTGGGTCTCTGAAGCTGATTTGCCAGTCAATTACCTCACGTCGATGCTGAGCTGTCAAATCATTTAATTTCGAAAACAAGAAAAAAAAAAACAGTATGTGATAAATACATTTTAGGATAGTTCTACAGACACGATAAAATGTAGTAGATTTTTTTTTTTATTAAGGTATTTTTTGTGTATACACTATATATGAAGAAAATAAACTAAACAAATATTAATAAAAATTATATTTCGATATAAATAATCGATATAATTTCTTGATGGATCTATCATTTTTTATATTTTATGGGATAGGATCATAGGATTTGGTTTACGTCCTCCATTAATTACATCTGTTCTAGTTGTGAAAACTGCAAGGTCTTTATAAGAAAGAAATAAAAACCAATCCAAAAATAACAGGAAGGAAGCACAACATTTTTAGCTAAATATATGTGGCCTAAATTAAGATGCACATATTTAGCTCTGATCGTTCAAGATGCCACGTAATTAAGTCGTGTAATAATTGGGGATATATATATTATATTATATTATATTATATTATATATATGACCACCATAGTTATTTTGTGCATATTACTTGCAAGAAAATAACACACATTACATGAAAAAGTTAAAATGTCTATATGTGATTAGTTATTGATGACAAAAATGATAATTTTTTTTTTTATAATTAAGGTATGATTTGTTTACACAAATTATCTTATTTTATTTTAAATTTATTATTATATTTTTTTATATTTTTATATAAAATAAAATAAATTATTCAATTTTTAAAAATTTTAGACTAAAATTAATAGTAAAATAAATTTTTTTAATTATATTATATTTTATATTTAATTTTTATCTTAATTTATTTTATTTCATCTTTAAAAACAAATGAGCCTCTTAAAAAAAAAACAAATGAGCCTCTTAAAAAAAAAAACAAATGAGCCTAATTGAGTTAATTTTCATAATAAACCATTTGAATACGCGTCGAATGCAAAAGGAAAAGCAGACAATTTGAATGCGCGTCAGCCGTGAGTCGATCTCGCAAACATCTCCTTGTCATCCATAACGCTGGCATCTCTCAACTCTCTCTTTTTCTTTCTCCTTTTATCCCTCAAATCACGCCCTCCTGGTTTCATTGTTTTTAATTTCAACGGCCATTGGTTTTTTCGTAGTTAGTGGCCACATCAGTGGCGATCAGGAGATTTCTTGGGGGAAGCGCTACTCTGATCCTATCATCAACTAACCACTGAAAGAGTAGCAGTAGTACTAATATTAATATGAGAAATGATTTGGGTTCCGCGGTTGGCCCTTTACAGTTTCATAGGTTTATTTAATTAAAAAATAAGAAAAATATAATTTTTCTGCACATCTATTTTTATTATTTTTATATAAAAAAAAATGAATGATAAAAAATTTACAATAAATTATGCCTACTAAAGTGCAAATATATTCCAATTGCGGAATCCCATATCCTCGGCTAGTTGTCGTTTATAAAAAATGTTAATTCAGATAAAATTTGGTAAAATTAAATTTACAAAATTAAAATAAGTCTAATATATTGTATAAAATTATATTAATTTATAAATTTATCTTATAAAATTTATTTATTTATCGTTTATTAATTAATGCATTAATATGCTAGGGTGCATGCATTGCACGTATGTACGTATCAGCAAAAATTCTCGAATCTCCACCAAACCCAACTAAGCAAGCAGCAGTAGTCAAAAGAGCTAGCCAACATAAATAATTAATTAATTAAGAAAGTGACAGCCTCATGAGTATAATATTCACACCACTATACGCTAACTTGCTCTCTACTTCTCTTTGATTACTCGTCATCAATTCCTGTCCAACCTCAGACCAATTCTTGTAAGAAAAAATGTTGGGAGTGAACCGAGTGGGGAAAACAATAGGAAACCATGGTAGATGTGGATAAATTAAAACGCCACCGTTTCATTTAACTTGGCCAAATTGGTGCGTTCAATCTACCGAATTCTTTTGCCTTCCTCTTCCTTTCCTTTCATCTTTTTCTTCATTATTCCATTCTCTCGAAACCCCCTTTTGATCTCTTCGTCTTTTCGATCCTTTCTTCTTTGTCTTTCGATCCCACCCATTCCCCCACTCTCCCTTCGAGATTTGAAATGCCATTTGCATAAGGAACATCCCCCAGATCAGTAAGAGTGAGAGGAAGAGAATATGAAGGTTGATGGACTGCAGGAAGTTGTCAGCAGAAGCTTGCTTGCATGCAGTTCAAAATGAGCGGCTTCCTTTTCGAGCTGTAGTGTAGGTCCTTTTCTTCGAGTAGCTTTGAGCTACTACATCTACTGGCAACGGCACATTTGAGCTTCCTGCAGGGCCGGCTTAATAAATTATAAGGTCTAAGAACATTGGTATATGCATATGTATATGCAAATCCATATTTGCATAAAATGAATTAAAAATTCTCCACACTAAATATGTATATGTAAATATTTGTATAATTATAAATAATAACTATGAATATTTGGAGAGTCACTATTCACTTATGAAAATATATTTTATTATTATTTTCTCTCCTTCTACTATTTACCTATGAAAATATATATTCCAATTTTATATATATTTCAATTCTATATATATTCCAGTTATATATATATATATGTTAATTTAACTATATATATACATACATGTTAGCATTTCAATTTTATATATATGTATGTATATATTAATGAAATGCATCTCATATATAATTTGAAAAATTAAGAAATTGGAGTAAAATAATATTTTATTATTATTTTATCTTAAATTTACATAAGTCAATGTGAGAGTTTTGTATATGCATATGCATATGACAAAATGAATCTCTAAAAGAGGTGATTTTGCATATGCATAAACCAATGCTAATACTCTAAGGTAGAATTTATGATTGAGATCTTTTATTTTATTATTAAAATAAAATAAAATAATTTTAATATTTACATTACATTTTTATTTTAAAAAAATACCTATAGTTTGTCAAGCAAAATTATTAACTAAAATTTATTATACCTTTTTAACTAATAACCAATTTAATGTTGATTGAAAAAAATCGATTTAGAAAATATTTTATCAAACCTAGCTAATATAAAACATACTTTTGAGTTTTAAGGATCGTTTGAAAATACAATTATTTTTATGTATTCTCACATTTTTTTAAATTCAACTTTTTTTCTCACTCAAAATCTAATAAAACATCTTAATACAAATTATTTCACTACCATACTATATATTTTAAAGTATTTTTAATATTTAAAAGAGACTTAAAAGTAATTATAATAATCATCATCAATAAAGTTTTATAAAAAAAATGAGTCATTATCTCTTCAAAGGATTATACATAATTTTTTTTATGAACATTCAAAAATTAGATTTTGTTATTTATAATTTTTACATTATATATTAAACTAATAATAATAAAAAATAAATAATTTTTATAAATAGAGTACTTGAAATAATTATTATATGAAATACTTTTAAAACTAATAATAACATATAATATTTATTTAATAATTTTATTCTCTAATTAAATTAATTGATTTTTTTCATCGATTTTTAAAAATAAAAAATTATATTTTAAATTTTTTAAAATATAATTTTTTAAGAAAGGAGGAGCTTTTTATTAGTAGGGGACTTTTAGACAATTGCCTAATTTACCTACGGCGAGAGTCAGCCCTGACTTCCTAGTTCAATTAGGGCCCTCCTCCTTATTGGCTCTTATGATAGTTCAAGGTCTACAATAATCAATACCAGGGGAGGACTGGGATCTTGTGCCAACAACTGACGATATAAAGGCTTTGAAAGGGGAGCTCGCTACTATGAGATTAGGAGGTGGAGACGGCTCTTGTGATGAAAAGTATGCTAAAAGTAAAGCGAAAAAAGTTGTTGGAAGTGAGATGAAAGGTTTGATCATATCACACTGCAAGAGATTGGAATTTTTTTAGACAAATCATTTTGTCTAAAAAAATCGAGTTTTCATAATATTTTTGAGAAATAAATAAATAAATTGCCACTATTGTCTCGAAAAATCTATCTCAAAATATTTTTTTGACTTTTGTCTTAAAAAGTAATTTTTAGGAACCAAATTTAGCCGAACCATCTAATACTATTCAAACGAGCTTTTTTGTTTGAGATGAATCATTTTTATCTTAAAAACGGTTCGAATGGAATCTAATCTGTGATACCCACAAATTTTCCTTAAAATAATATAGAAATTAAGGCATTAAGATGATAACAACATGAGTCATACATCCCAATGACAAGTGCTAAATATGTGTGCATACGTGACATATATAAATAAAAACAGCGAATAAATTAAGTCATTAGCTAAGTACCAGAATTTTAAGATTATTTTACAAACTAATTTAACATAAATTCTCCAACAGGATATTTAATATAGTCATCCGAAATACAAATTTAACAAATACATGTTTATAAAAAAAGAAAAATAATTTCCCAATATAACAATTTATAATAGGAATATTTCAACAGCGGAGTCGCCTCTTCAAGTTCAGCCTTCACAAAATTTTGCATCCAAAAATTTACGACGCCAAAATAACATCGCAGGTAAATACAACCCATTCAAACCATAAGATATAAAATATACTCATGCAACAACAACAACCTCACACATGAACATGGCACCGTATGCATGAATCTTAAAAGCATCTTTTTCAAAATAAATAAAATAACCACACACGCCAAAATCCCAATTTGACCCAAATTAAAACTCCAATAAAAGCTATTCATCATTTTCCAGAAAATAATATCCGCAAAACCAATCATACCGGGCATTACGTATCGCCGTCCCAATTATGATTCATACGCACTCATTTCATTGCAGACGTTACGTATTGCCGTCCTTGATATGAAATACACACCCAATGACCATAATAGGCGTTACGTATCGCCGTTCCCGTTATGTCATCCGCACACTATCAATCATAATGGGTGTTACGTATCGTCGTCCCCATTATGACTTACACACACAATGATCATAATGAGTATTACGTATCGCCGTCCCCATTATGTCATCCACACACACACACTGATCATAACTGACATTACATATCGCCGTCCCCGTTATGACTTAGTCAAAAATCATTAAAATTCATAAACTCAATAACCACATCTCATATTAAAATCCAAACACCAAATCCCACATTAAAATCTCAAATATCAATATACACATAAACAAGCGTTCAATTACACAATGCATACCACCATGAACAAATATCCAACATTTAATAAATCCAATTATCAATAAAATACGAGTTGTTAACATAAAATATATTTAAATCTCAAAATTCGTTTGGAAAGTACTTACAGTAGGTAAAAACCAGATCATTAAGCAAACGTTAATGCACAGCATTCACGGTTAGTCACTTTGTACGTTGGGTTAGAGTACTCGGTTTGACATCAAAATTTAAGGAAACACTCAATAGAAGGTGTGTAATCTCATAGAGGTGGTGGTGTGGCGGCACAACTACCGGAAGGTTGTGGATTGGGCTCTAAAAGGGTGTAAATCCATTTTCAAGTTTGGGATCGTATAGGAAATGTGGGGCTACGAATGGAGAAGTTGAGTTAGGGGAGTGGTCGGCTAAGATAGGGGAGTGGTTTGGTGGCGGAGGTGAGAGACACGGTGGCTAGACGGCAGCGTTGGGTTGCTTAACCCGTGGGTCTAAAACCCATTTTGTGGGTTGTTTGTGTTAAATGAATGAAGACCTGCCAATGGTGGTTTTGTTGGCTAGAGGGTGGTGATGATTGCCGGCATAAAGTGGTGGCCAAGGGGTGGCCCATGGCGGCTCAACAAGGAAGCCATCCATTTAAACCCATTTCGGGTTGAAGGGAGGTCAGATAGAGAGAGAAGGCCGTTGGGGATGGGATCGCCGGAGAGAGCTCGCTGGCAGGTGGGGGTTCAAGTGGAGGGGGCAGTAACGGTGGCTGATCGGCGCCGGGGGTGGTGGCTGGGCTTGACAGCCAAACCAAAAATAGGGGGAAGCTGCGCACGGGTCTGGGGGGAGCAAGGGAACAAATAAAAGAAAGAAGAAAAAAGAAAAAAGAAAAAGAAAAGAAAAAGAGAGAACAAGAAATAAAAACTAACTTGAAAAAAAAAACACAATAGATTAAATAAAAGTCAATTAAAAATACTACAATTTCAATATCAATAAAATAAGATATATAAAACCCAACAATAGAATAAAATAAATTAAACCAAATACAATTTAATTATAAAATAATAATTAATATAAAGAAAGCACATCAATTAAAATCACATAATAAAATAAAGGAAATTAAATTCCAATCATTAAAATAATTACCTCACATTCAAATTATTAAGAAAAGTAACGTAATTCAATATTTAATTATAAAAACATATAAAACTAATATAAACTAATCAATAGATCAAATAAATATCTTAAACAAATAAAACATGACTAATAATATTACTAAAATAAATTAAAATAGTTACACCGAGAATAAAATATTGTATAAAAATACACGTAAATCTGGGATCTCACACAATCCGTTCAAACCGACACAACCCATTCGAACAGATTGAAATTTTGATTCAGACTAATGACCACATTTGATACTATTTGAATAGATGGAACGTTCGAATAAATTTGCTTTGTTTGAACATAATTTTTTCAATGAGTTTTTTTCAAACATAAACCTTGTCCATTCGAACAGACTTTTTATTTTCAAAAGTTGATTTAATGTTGCTCAAACAAATACTTTATTGTTTGAACGGACGTAGAGACTGTATTAATCCGTTTTCATTCACATGGGTTATATTTCGTTCGAGCGGTTGTTTTTTGCTTGAATGGATTTATAGATTGTAATTTACTGTTCAAACTGTCTATTTCTCTTTTGAATGGTACTATTTATATAGATTCACATTTTATTAAAAATACAATACTAATATTACAAAAATATAATTTAAACATCACAATTGTTTAGATATTCTGAAACAGAATAATAAGAGCCAATTAAAGAAACAAAAAAGTTTTAAAATTGTGGTAACGGAGGCATAAAGTTTTTGGACATCATTGACTGCTATTATTCAAATATTTTTTGGTTGTTCAACTCCATTCACACTTCTATTCTCGCCTTTAAATCTACTATATTATCTAATCGGGCCAAGAACCAATTTTTCTTGAACTTCAATCGTTTTATCTCAAGTTGCGCTACCTCTAATTTCTTAATTTTGTCGTCATTGATTTGCCTTTACAAGAGATGATGATGTTGAGGATGGCTTCACGCAACGCCCTAGGTCCTTCAAATATCTAGAATGTGATTTAAAAACTTGAGAAATGATCTAAGTATCATTGACAGATAGTTCATCAGATAGATCTGCGTAATTTCCTTATAAGATATCATCTTATTTTATAAATAAAAATAAAACATTAAAGTTACTATATGTAACAAAATTATTGTATTAGACTTTGATTAAATAAACTTAAACTTACATAATTCGCCTCTGCTTTGGAATTGGTCCAAGTATCATAATGATTTTTATATGCTTCAGTATACAATTAGGTCATATCATACTCAGTAGGACTTTCTTTTTGTTGCAAAAATTTTGTTGCAAAAAGAAAATCTATATGAGAACTTAAATGAGAAAAATGTATATGTTAATATTTCGCATGACAATGTATCGTTAAATTTGATCTATTTGATTTGTTCATAGTATTTCATTACTAAAAGAATATATTATAAGTATATGTTTAATACAACTATCATATACGTTATAACTAATATTCTATATTATATATAATCTATAGGTTGATTAGTTAATTTAATCTTCATAAGTCATATCAATTAATCAATGATATTAATGATCATTGATCATACTTCATATATAATTAAAAACAAAATTAATAATTAATATTTATAATTGTTACATATAATCATAAGAAGAGTAATTATTAATTAATTAATAGTAATTTAGTGATACATCATAGATTGATTAACTATAACTAATAACACTATTACATAATTTACATTAGTATATTATAAATTTATATGTTAGTGAATAGTAATAAATTAATAATAATATATTAAATAATAATAATACACTTATTACTTATAAGTTATTACTAATACTCTATATAAATATACTATAATTTATACTTTCATACTACAACTATTATAAATTATAATATATTAATATTATAAGAGTATATATTATATATTAATATGTTATACTACCACTCTTAATCTATATTAATATTAATATTAAAATTTATATACTATTACTTATATATACATATATAAAAAATAAAAATAAAAATATGTGTGCATTCGGTCCGATCCAGAGGGAGAAATATTGGACTGGACCGGAAATTTCCAATACATAAAAAAATTGGACCAGATCAGACTGAATTCCATCCGATCTGATCCACCGGTCCGATTCGATATTTTTATAGCCTTAATAATAATGTTACTTATAATCCTAAAATATATAAATACTGAATAATCACTTTAAAAAAGAGTATGATTCATCATTAAAAATTTAATTCTTTCATGTGAATGCTTATTTATTTATTTATTTATAATGTTTACGCACTCACATTACAAGAATCATTCCTCTGAAGCTCATAGTCTTTACAAGAATATTTTGTATCATTTTATCATGCTTAACCTTCACACTTGTTAAAAATGATTTTTAGTTGTTATCCATCTCAGCTAGTGTCACTATAAGAAAATATGTCTTTTTGACAATTTTATAAGTGCAAGGAGAGAAAGTACTGCTTAAGCAACTTTCTTGCAGTGAATTTTATTCCGCTGCAATTGTATAACGTATTGGTGACTATCCCATTTTTTGTAGTGATTTTAGTCAATATTACGGCCCATTAAATCGCCGTAATTGGTATTTTCATTTTTGCAGCGATCTTGCTCGCCGTTATAGCAAAATGTCACAAAAATAATTTATTTCTAGCAAATGTTTTTACCGCAACAAACCTTTTAATAATACAGTGTGCGAACCTTAGTCTTATTTTGCCCCCACCCATGAAAATCTTCCTCTACGAATACCTTTGCGAGAATCACTGTCGAATTCTTCATCGATTTTGAACACCACTGATGTATAAACCCATTGGCCACATACGGGTGTCACCAGCTTATCGGCGATGCCCTAAATTCCATTCACGCTCAGATCTCTACTTCTCATTCTCAAGTCTTTCAGGTAACTCAAACTTTCTTTTAATTATTTTATTAGAAACGACAATTGATAGCTGAAAATACTTGGTTTTTGTTTCCTAATTATAGAGATGGTTTCGCAGGTTGTTTATATTGGATTTTTTCCAATTTAGGACGAAAATGTGGGTATCATTCCCCCATTAATGCCTTTTATACAACGCTCTACCGTTCTTGTAGTAAGATCTCTACCTGATTTTAAATACTCAATCATGTGATGATAAGTTGGGAATTTTGATTTACTAAATGTAAACATGTTTTAGGTTATGACTTTTGTTTAAACATAGTTTCAAGATTATTTTCTGTTTGATTTGTTAGATATTTTCTTGCTTGTTTAAACATGCTTCAAGTTTATTCTATATGATATTTTGGATTTTGATTGGGAGCAAAATTATTTATTGGTGGGTGAGCTGGTGTAGGCCTCCGTGACTTTTTTACCGATACGTTATATATTCTCTGATTGGGAGACAGTAAAGAAAATGCTCACATCTTAACCTTTTGTAAGCCTCCGTGACTTTTTTTTTTTTTCTGGGTTTGGTCTAAAATAGTACTTTATGTTGGAGAAAAAGGCACATTCTTGAAGTACACTTGTAAGCAGTTCGATCGCTGTAAAGACATGCAATTGGCCTGTCATATTCATATATATGTCGAAGCATTAACGTAAAGGATGCTTCCCATGACATTCTCGCTCACTGTTGGAATCCACTTGGGCGTCACATTTTTAGTATTTTTTTTCTTTTTAACTAAGTAAAAGAAAATGTTATTCGGCCATAGTTTGGATTAAAGAAAAATGTTAGTTTGTCTATTTTTTTTTGACATCTTATTTTAATACTTTATGTATTTTATTTTAAATTATTTTATAATTAAAGAAGTGATTATTCATGTTTTGATTTTTTTATGTTTTAATTTTTTCAAATGATAAAAATCATGAAGAAAAAAAATTAGAAAAAAATTAAAAAAAAAAAAAAATCTAATACTAATGGTACTCGTGAGTGATGTTACTCGAGCAACAAAATAATACCACTCGACTAACAATTCTATATCATATTAAAAGAAAAAAAATTAGAACATGATACACAATTTTTGTCAATTGTGAGAATTGTGAGGCATTTTCTTTCTGAATCCATTTCTCGTTCTATTTCTTTTATTAATATCAATGACTATAAAACAAGGTTGTGATATTTTTTTAGAACAATAGAATAGATAGAGATAAAATTATAGTTTTGGAAACAATGGAAATTGATCAGAACTTCCAGCTGCAATTATTGTTTGATAATGAATTGATTATTGTGGAGATTTATTAAAGAATTTGATAATCGTTTTAGTCAATGAATCATTATTTAATATACAGATGCTTACTCATGTTATTATAATAACAAATAAATACAAGTAATGATAAGTAAAAGAATATGTTTTATGTTTTTTTGTAATATTGCATGACAGTACCACATCACACTGCCAGATCAAGAATTAATTATTTATTTTTTTAATTTTTGAGCGAAAAGACAAAAAATTAGATGGCCAAATAGTAGCATCCAATTTAGAAAATTCGCAATATTATTATTTTTGATCGTGCGAAAGTCCAAAAATGTTATTATTTTTAATTCATCTTCTATCTAAAATTAAAAGATTATGCTATATATAGAAAATTTCGTAGAGAGATTGCGCATAAACAAGTTTTTAATTCTACGTCCACTACAATTAAAATTAAAAAAATTAATAAACAAATAGAAATAATCATTTGTTCAATACAAACAAAACTGAAAATTAAAAAAAGTTGAAATATAAAATACAATCAGATTTATTTCTTGTATAGTTTTTGTAAAAAAATTTCTACAAATATTATTTTTGAAAATTAAATGTTATACTATTTATTATTTTTTTCTGGCTCAATATGAAATATATTAATTCATTAATTCGAGGTTCCAAAAAAAGCCGTAAAGTGGACATTTTCCTTTAAATTCTTATAGAAATAAAAATAAATTTAAAATTGATATGGTTTTAAATATTTAGGTTAAATCATATTAATTTATAAATTTATTTATATATAAAGGGTGCAATATTTTTCTTTCTTTTATTAAAAGAAAATTTCTAAAGTGCATCCACTGTTTGGGTGAATCCATTGCACACACTAAAATATTGAACCGGTTTCACGTCTCTCGCCCGCAGCAATCCCCCCCGTGAACAAGCCCTCCTGAAATCGAGCACCCCTTCGTCTTCTTTGACAGCCATCGATCGAAGCCAAGCACAGCCACCCAACCATTCACGACCTCAACCCTTCCCACCACGATCTCAACCCTCCCAAGGAGATCAGTACCCAAGCGGTTTCTCCCCCACCCCCTATCGACTATAAGTTTGGACGGCGTCACGACGAGAATGGTTTCTTTTTCTCTGTGATTCCGACGCCGGTTAGAATTTTTCCCAAATTTCTCACTTACTTTATGTTATTACTCACTCACTCAGATTCTCACCACACGCACACACACACACACTTCGATTTCGAACTATGAACCCGAACCCACAAATTATTTTCTCCTGTCGATTTCGCACTTTAAATTTGACTATTTTGAGTTTTATTACTAGGTTTTTGATTTAATCATTACTTGGTAGTTTATGCATTTTCCACTAGTTAAAGCAGGTTATTCTAATTGCTATCCCTAAACGGATTCAGGTGAGAATTCAATATCTCCATTTCTGGCATTTCAAAATTTTGTATTGTTAGGAATAGATTTATGGGTTGAGCTATTGTTTTTTTAATTTGAATACATTGTTATATACACATGTATAGATAATAGATTGATATATATGTAGGTAGATTAATGCCTGCATATATGGTTGTATATTTGTGTGCATGTGTATAATTTTTCAGGATGCTGAGAACCAGAAGATAATTATGATCTTAGACTTCTTATAATTAGGCTTTAGGAAATATTATGACCCTCAGCCTTTGTGTAATTAATTTGCCTTTTCAAGTTCATTTTTCTCATTTCTGGGAGCAGACTAACAGAAATCTAAAGTTTTATTTTCCTGTTTTTCCTCTGTTCACTCTAAAAGAGGGTAAATGAAAATAAAACAACTTGAGAAAGCATCGAAGTTTTTCTCCCTAGTCCCGAGGGCTTTGGAATGCTACTAAAACATATAATTTTTTTTTTTATATATCAAATATAATGAATGTTACCTCATTTGCTTTGGAATCTTTTGGTGCTTCAGCATTTTAGGCTGGACTTCATGATCGAGCAGGTGGGGTCCAAAATTGGAAGAAACATTTGGGGCAAGACTAGATTTGTTAGCAGATACAAAGTGTGGTAGACTGAAATAATTACATCTGTTTGTGTGTGTGTATAAGGAGCATAATATATAAAAGTGAGTGATAAAGAAATGCCAATGATAAAAATAACATCTTGATTAGCTAAAATCCTTGCAAAAAATTCCAATTCATGTTATGGTTCTTTTGAACAAAATTCTACATCTCAAGTAAATTTCTTCATGAATATATAGGGGGAGTCATCTATAAAGCAAGCTTCATTAGCATTTTAGTGCCTCTTTTGTAAGACTATGGCAGTAATTATGGCAATAACTTTTTCTGCAGTCCAAAACTCCAAGTGAAAGCAATGAGAAACTTGGGCTACCTACCAAATGGATGTGGTAAGGGCTACGCCTGAATAGCTGGGCCAGCATATTTTCCATAGTGCATATAGAGCTCATCTGGTGTTTCTATCTCTGCAAGCCATGCATAGTCCTCTTCTTTTCCATTAATTATACCAGCTCCATTTCTTGATGTTGCAGTTATATGTTTAACAACTCACTCAAGTTAGTTGCCATTTTCAAATGAGATTGGCCTGTCCTCACAAGTCTCAAACCATGAAAAGTCCTTATGGTTGACAGTTCTTCTATTGGTCAAAGAGGTCCATCCTCTTTTCAACCAAAGCAAATGAAGTTGGTCTATTTTGGATGGAATTAGGACTGGATGATGTTTTGAGTGGGTCGAGTCCAATTTTTTTTCTTTTGAAAGAAGCTGAATATATATATATATATAAAAGCCTGCAGCTATCAACATTGAAGGTAAAACTTCTTTATATGTATCTTGCTTTGCTGTTTTATATATTTATTTTCCAATGTAAAACTTCTTGTTCCTGGTCGATCTTGCAGGCTATCAACATTGAAGGTCTGTCCTTGGACAAATTCCTTGAGCACCACATTGCAAATTCTGGCATTAACTAGAAATAGAGGCTGAGAGGCGCATGAGAAAATTAGAGTCTCGGTTCATGTTTAGTAATTTCAATGACTCGTGGGTACTTTGTTTGGGAACTTGTTTTGGAAAATTATGATAAAACAATGTGTGGAAGATGTAAAAGCAAACTTATATAATATATATGTATGTGTTTCAGGCAGGTTTATTTTACATTCTACATGCAATGATGTTGTGGCAGACTGGCAGTGTTCGATTTAATATATCTTTCATGTACGTTCCTGTAACTAGTCATGACCAGCTTGTATTCAAATATAAGTGAATTGGTTGAATATATTATGTTGATGCAGTATGTAGTATTGATTGCGTTGGTCATGTGCTAAAAGCCTAAGTGCTTTGGTTGAACATAACCTGAATGCTACTTGCATTTTAAAACGTGCGTACAAAGATTATTTGATAAGCAATTTGTGACAATTTGTGACCACAACTAAGACTGGAAATAAGCAGTTTGAGACAATTTGTACAGCTTATTTGGAAATAACATCCCATATTTGAGAAGAGAAGAAAAAATGTCACATACAATTTGAAGTAACTCGAAGTTCATATTCATAAGGCAAACTTATATAAAAAAACATTATACTCTCTCCTTTACAATTGGACTTTTAACACTAGCAGAAAACAATTGGGATGTTAAAAACGATCTGGAATGGCTTCAGCTATACAGTGTACATTGGATAGAGAGCATGCAGTGTGATTATCTTCAATTAAGATATATTCATCTCCACCAAAAAATCCACCAAAATTGCATCGTTTATAATTGAATGTGTACATCATTGTACTCTCAGTCCGCTAGATACAATCGAGAAGGCAGCACGAAAGAGTTGAGACAGTAGTAAGATATGCTCTCCAGAGCTAGGAGCCATCTTTCGGTGATCGGGAAGAATTCTGCATGTGGCAGCATATTTTAAAAGAAATGCTCTCCGGAGCTATTCATTTGTAAGAAAGCAAATAGTAAAAGCAGTAAAAATGAATGCATTTAACAGTGCAAACACAACGCCACAGCCAGGCATAGCAGGCTGTCCAAAAGTACCTTCACCCATTTTGCTATGGATCTTTGTCTGCAAACATCAGTAAAGACATAAAAATGATTAGAAACTTAAAGTAGATAAATCTAGAAATTGATTTAATAAATCCCAATACAAACACACAACCAATAGTCCCCTACTTTCCTGCATGCCTAGTTATATGTAGATCATAATCATTTCCAATCGTCAAAAGAATTTAGAGTGAGAAATCTAACATAACTATGGAGCATAAACTTAAACCCTCTTACAAAATTGCAAGAACAAAAACCAGTAAAAAAAAAAAAATGAAAAGGATTTGTCAGCATTTTCAATTTCATACAATTTTATAAATTTGATAAACAATATACATAAATGTCTTTAATGATGGTAAAGGGAAATTACAGCGAGAATTTAAATTTTCTCCAAGCTCAAACATGTAATGCCCATCGTTGTCATCATCTCGCCTTGGGGGAGAACCATTTCGTGCCACTCCCTTCTCAAATAAAATGAACAGGTGGTATGGTCTAAGGGTGCTCTTGAAGGTGCAAAGCTAGTCAGATTCCCAACCACTTGTCCACAAAACATTCCTACCTGAGCCTACACATAGCGAACCATTCATGTACCACTCAAGAGATCAAATTATAGTCACAACCCTCCCCATTTACTTGATAACCTTTGCCAACATCGCTTGATTACAAAATTCCCAAATATTACAGTGAAACCAAAACAGTATAAATTAAAACAATACTGCTAGGTACCCCCGGGATATATCCCCGGGGCATCCTCGCGGTTGACGTGGCTCTCCACATCAGCCTTTAAATAAATAATTTAATTATTAATAAAATAAAAAAAAATAGAAGAAGAGGGAAATTAAAATATTTGGGTTTTGACACGCAGGAAACCCATTTTTTCATTTCCGTCGAACAATTATATTCTTCCCGTTTTGCAAGTGGTCGTCGTCTCCAGTCATTGTGAGTGTTGCGAATGGTCGTCATCTCCGGTCAGAGGGAACAGGTAAGCATGTCGATCTTAAACTCTGTTGGCCTTTTGCGTTTTGCTTTTGTTTCCTTTTGCTGTTTGCCTTTTGCTTTTGTTGCCTTTTTGTAATGTTCTACTGCGTTGATCTGCTTGGTTTTTCTAAACTTTAAAAAGCAAAGCTTTGTTTTGGAAGGAATTAAGACCTTTGTCTGCTACTTTTACAAAGTAGATGCAGACATTTGAAATCCTAATATTTTACCAAGAAAGTGATGGTAGTTATGGAGTCCACGTAAGTGATGGTAGTTATGTAGACATTTGAATTTTTTTTATTAACCACCATACTTTTATATATATATCCTACATTATTCTATAAAATATTAGGGAACAAATTGTCTAGATTTTTAAGAAATGTAGATGTATATTATGTAAAATAGTAAAGTGTAATCTGTGACTAGTAGTGAAGTAATAGGAAAATATCTAAGAACAATTGTGTTCCCAAATATACCTAATTAAGTCATGTTTCATTGAAGTTGAAGTCTGCAGATTATAGTTCTATGATAAAGACAAAATATAAAGGTATCTAAGACAAAAAGTCAATATTTCTTTAAGAAAAACAGAGTGGACGGACAAATATTAATATTGTATTTAATATTGCACTCCCCTCCAATTATATTGCCTTATCTCTGAAAGTTAGCTAATTTAATTCAATATTGTATTAACTTATAAAGAATATTTTTAGAGATGTGGCTGATGCTGGAATGCGTGTTCCTTAATACATTTAGCATCATTTTAACCACAAAAAATTACATAATGCCTGGAAACTTACTACTCGATCTCCACCATTTACTTTTTACAAGTATCTTTTAATATATTGGAAAATTGACCAATGGAAGTCCCTTTTAACGACTCTCTCTCAATTGTAATGTTAGATGTGCAACAGATACTTAAATGGGAGAATATAAGTTGTGATTAGTAGGAGAAAAGTGTTGGGTTTTGCTCCTTTACTTGAATCCCATGTGAGAAAGATGTGGGTGAAGGGGCAAGGCTAAGGCCTATATAAGGAGGCTTAGCCTCCCTAGTTAATTACACCAGTCAGAAACTTATCTAGTAACTTTTGACTTTAGTAAAATTCCTCTATTGTCCTTTTTGTATGTAAAAGGAAGAGAGGTGAAAGTTAGAGTTTTACTAGTGGGAGAAGTTTTTGTGGGTGTCGTTGGGGTGAGGAGAAAAATTGTGTGATTGTAACAATTTTTTACATAGTGTATTTTCTTCTCTAGGTCTGGTGGTTTTTCTCCTATTTTGGAGTTTTCCACGTAAATTCTTGTGTTGTATTTATTTCTCTATTTTTCTTATTATTCTGTCAAAAGTAGATCCTGGTGGGGGGAATTTGGAAGCCCAGATTCCCAACAGTGGTATCAGAGCCACTAGGTTCTTTTTGCAGGGTGGAGTTTTGGTGTGGTAGTGTGAATACGTATGATCTAAGGAGGTTCTGTCTAGGAGATTGAAAATTTTAAGTGTGTCCGTTGTGACCCTCAAATCTTTCCTGGGAACCTTGAAGTTCTGTCTAGGAAAGATCGGTCTTGCTTGGGAACTTACTTAGTGGATACTATTTATTTCTACGGTAAAATTCATCGAAGCAATGTCAAGAATGGAGGTAGAGAACGTTGATGGGAGAATCAATTTTGACTTGTGGCAAGTACAAGTCACGATATTTTGATTCCATCGATTACACAAGAGCAGACCAACCCATGAAGTCAGCAATTTGCAGGATGTGTGGACAACCTGGACATGTCAAGAAAAGTTGTCAAGAAGAAGTGGAACCGGTTCGGCAAGTGGTTCCAAGTCAGTAAATGGAGATATTGGTATGAAGCTAACATTGTGTCTCTCTCCATAGAAAAAGAGACATGTATATCCTTATGGCATGCCGTTAATCCCAAAGTTGCCATGATAGAGGATGTGTTAATGTTAGTTGTTCCACAAGTTTGCACGCGGGCATTGGTTTGGCATTGATGCAAGGTGTGTGGTGGAAATTCATGTCGATGGCTGATGAACTTCCAGGAAAGCTAAACGTGGGAGTTGCACCATAATTTTTCAGCAAGGTTATTTTCGACATGGGCCGAAGTGAAATGCTTGGAATTGGTTTACTCTGAGTGGTTATGCTTTTATGGTGGAGCATGATAGCGAAAGCTATGAATCTTCATTGCGGTGGAGCGTGGCTGTGGGACCAGTCAAAGTCGCAAGGTGGAGATTGTTGGGTTTTGCTCCTTTACTTGAATCCCACATGGGAAAGATGTGGGTGAAGGGGCAAGGCCAAGGCTTATATAAGGAGGTTTAGCCTCTCTGGTTAATTACACCAGTCAGAAACTTATCTAGTAACTTTTGACTTTAGTAAAATTTCTCTATTGTCCTTTTTGTATGTAAAAGGAAGAGAGGTGAAAGTTAGAGTTTTACTAGTGGGAGAAGTTTTTGTGGGTGTCGTTGGGGTGAGGAGAAAAATTGTGTGATTGTAACAATTTTTCACATAGTGTATTTTCTTCTCTGGGTCTGGTGGTTTTTCTCCTGTTTTAGAGTTTTCCACGTAAATTCTTGTATTGTGTTTATTTCTCTATTTTTCTTATTATTCTGTCAAAAGTAGATCTTGGTGGGGGGAATTTGGAAGCCCAGATTCCCAACAAAAAGATACATAAATATTTAAAGCCTGGTGTTCCTAAGGTCGTGCAAAGATGAAGGAAATGAAATAAATTATTCAGAAAAAAATTCAATCATATTAAACTATATAAAAAAAAGGGGAATTTCAGATGACATTAGAACAAAATATCTGAAATATGTCAATAAGATAACATTTGCCTGCTTATGGAACAACCAATTTGGGCTTGATGAATCACAACCGATGCATTTTGAATTGGATGAATCACAACCGTTACAATGATGACCCTTGTTTGATGGATGTGTTCATAGGGATATATTTTAGGGCAACTTTGTTGTCTTCTTTAATGTATTTAATATATATTTTGTACGTAATATTTTTTGGATATAAGGTAGAATACAAAAGGATGCTTGTGAATGTAATGAAAGAAATGGAATTGTTTTGGGGAACAAAATGGAATTGTTTTGGTAAAATATTGTTTTGGCCGAATGATATGGAATTAACAGATTGCAGGTTTGTGTTGTGTATGGAACAATTAATTCTCTTGGATGGGTTTATGTTGTATTTGTGATTCATAGATGGGTTTATGCAGGTTTATATTGTGTATTGCACGTGTTAATAGGTACCTGGATGGTTTATAGTCTTGAATATCTATTTATGTTTCCAGGCCTTATATAGTTTGCTATTAACAACACATGCAGTACGTTGGGTTTTTTTTTTTTAATTTCTTTATCTGTTGACATTCCCAAAAAATTGGACACATTTCGATTTTATTTTTTTAACATATTTCCAGTGATATGAAAATTGCTGAAACAGGTTTCTTTTAAAAGCACAAAATAACAATTTCATACATTCCAATTTCACAGCTTAACAAGCGTTTTACATTCCCTGAAAATTGGACACTTGCATAGCCAATTTAACACATTCCAATTTCATAACATCAACATTCTAATGTTCACAAAACAACATTACATTCATTGGGCATCCATTCCAGTTTCATACACTCCACCATTTCACAAATAAATCTAAAGTGCTTATTGCCTAATACAAATGTACAAGTCGGATGCTTAAACATAGAACTACTAATAACAATCCCAAATTACCTAAATAGTAAAATGCATGCATAAATGCAAAACAACAATAAATCCAAAGTAGCCAGCCTAAATGCTTTATTTTAGCTTCTTGTACTTTAATCTCTAACTCCTTTTGCATAACCTCGTTGCGTTTATTGGATAGAACCATCTGCTCTGCTTTAATCTGATCCACTATCTTATGCATCTCAAGTTGATTATTTTCAAGTAAATCACGTATCTTGTCGACCTCTTTCTTTTTTTTTTTACCAATTCATTCGTTCTTTCTCGAAATTGGAGCTCAGTTACTTCATTACTATCCACCCACTTGAAAAACTTGCAATATGGTAATCTCTGCTCATATCATGTATATGTTAAAAATGTATGAAAAATATATTTTATTAATCATTAAAATGTAGGGATATATTTTGGGCAACAAGTAATGACGAGGTCAGTTACCTCTTTGTTGTACTTTGGACACCCTAAGAAGAGTTATCTAGGATTTTTTACAGTAGTTGAATACTTGAGAATGGCTTCAAGTTGGCAAAAACACAATGGTTGATCGAAAGGACGTTGGCTAGGTGATGAAGAAGATGCTAATGATAATAATGATGACGACATTCCAAGACTACAAGTAAGAAGGCAATTTCTTCGTCTGTGTACTTTCAAGTATTAAAAGTAGTAAAGATGCTATTGTCAAAGATATTACAAAATAATTTCATAATTGGTACTAATAGTATGTTGTTGCCTTTTATACTGCAGCGCTGCTAGTAGAAGAGGTTATGAAATCATCACTGCTCTTATTGCTATGAAATCAGTGTTATTATCACTGCTATCATTGCTATGAACCCTTAGACCATAAGCACAATAGCAATAAACCACTTACAAAAATAACCATGATAACTAATAAGTTAGAGAAGCCAAAAAAAGAAGATAAACTAAACTAAAAGCAAAGTCAATCTTTATGGATGCTATTGCTATGCATTATTTATAGGATTTGTAATACTCATGCAAAATTATTTTCCTCAGTATATTTCTGATAGGAAGTTCATGTATTTATATCCTATCTGTTACAACAACTTTATCAGGACTACGATGCATTAGTCTGAATTTATAACTTTCTATCCTGTTTTAATTTTGTATTAGATAGTGACTATCACATAAGGTACCTTTTATATCCTGGTGTTCTTTCCCCCCCTTCCTTCTGTGCTCTATTATTTTGTTTGCTATGTATATCCTGGTGTTCATCGCTTGGCAAGAAATAATAACTCTACTAACAGAAGGCCTACCAAGGGAGACCATTTAAAACAAAAAATAAAAACAAAATCTGTTAGCCAAGTAATATGTTAATACTAACTCTACTAACAGAAGGCCTACCAAGGGAGACCATTTAAAACAAAAAACAAAAACAAAATTTGTTAGCCAAGTAATATGTTAGCCTCCAATTGTTTTAGAGGAAAAAAAAACCAAAATCAAAATCTATTAGCCAATAGAATGCTACAGTGAAGCAGAGTAATCAACAAGTAATTAAAACCATAGAATGCTACTGTGAAGTAAAGTAGCATGGAGAAACGACCTGCAATTCAGTGCAAGCAATTAAAAACAGTATCCAAATTTATCAGTTATGTATATTCATTTCACTCATACATAGAATCTGTTGAAGTAATCATAAATCCCCTTTATATATTATATAATATACATCATCACAGCAATCACCCTAAAAAATGGACATCACAGTAATCACCCTAAAAACCCTAGATCGCTAGTATTATTGTATGAGAAATTAGAGATGTATATGCTCTTGCTTTTGCTTTTGCAATTTCGAATCTCAACTGTACAGACTTGAAAAGAATGGATATTTTCGAAAGTAAAACCAAAACAAGATTCGATCTGTACATGCTGCTTAGGGTTAGGGTTTCAAAGGGACTGCGGTTTCGTGTGTCAATCTCGAGTGGAAAGCTGGGGCATTTGTCGGTGACGAAGGGAGAGATTCAATTGGTTTCATAGGTCGATTTTGGCGAGGAAGGTGGAGTTTCGTGGGTTGATTTCGATGGAGAAAGGGGGCGATCAAGGAGCTTCGACGTTGAAAGGGGGCGACCAAGGAGTTTTTTTCAATGAAGAAGGGAGATATTCAATCGGTTTCATTGGTTGATTTCGGTGAGAAAGGTGGAGTTTCGTCGGTCGATTTCGGCGAGAAAGGTGGAGCTTCGTGGGTCGATGGTCAAATGGGGCGATGAAGGGCTTCATGGTTTAGGGGAGAGATCGTGTATTGATATAAGAAGAAGAAGATCAAACGGTGTCGTTTTATTAAAGAGGCCACATAGGATGCGGGGATATGCCGGGGTCATTTCTTTGGGGATGTAAAGTATTTTTCAAATTCAAATTACAAACCCAGTAAATTAAGATAAACTCGAGAAAAAAGGCACACACAATAAGCACATCAAAAATATATATGGATCTGAGTTATGGGCAAGACAAACGAAATAAATTTGGTTCAAAATATTTTTAATGCGTAAAAATACCCATTAACTTGCCATTTTTTGATAAATTTTTCACAAACTAATAAAAACCAAATAGAATTTCTCCCAGAAAAAATTAATTTCACTTATTCTTGAACCAAAAGAAAGAGTACTATGATAGTCGTAATAAAAAATCTAGTCTATACTCGAACAAGAAGTTCCAGTCAGACAAGTCTAGATCTAGTTCCAAGTAAACAAATTTTTATGAAATCAACCTAATCAACTCTTCCCCGAGACCCTAATCTCGCCGACTAAAGGATCTATAAAAAATTTCCGGTAAAAAGGCACAAATATTTGATTGACAGTAGAAAATTCCAATCAAAATAAGTACATAGGTGTAAACCTAGGCATATGCAGTCATATCCATGTCTTTTGGTGATCTAGATCGGCATATGCAGTTAGATACATAGGTGTGTCGCGCGGTGGCGCTGATGGAGGGAGGGTGACGCTAGTGCTGTGCGACAAGTTATTCCGGTGAAATGAGAGTGCTGGGAGACGAGAGGTACGAGAGGGAGGAAGGGCGCAGGAGCGGGATGGTTGGTGATGGGTAGAGGCATGCCGACGAGTCGTCGGTGTTGGGTGACGGCAAAGACAGTGGCGCTCGAGGGTGCTGGACGACGAGATGAAGGGGGCGCGGGAGCGAGATTGGTTCAAAACATGAAATGGGGTGCTGTGTTCAAATGGGTTCTAGCTAGGACTGTACAAAATATCGAAGCCCGACCCGACCCATTTTATAGACCCGAAATACTTAACCCACTTGCGTTAAAATTTAAAATGGGTAAATACCTGTTACCGATTTCAAACACACTACATGAATTAATCGTTGAATTAATTACCCCTCTCTCTCTCAATGCATCCCGTAAATCGTTGATCTCTCTCTCTCTCTCTCTCTCTCTCTCTCTCTCACTCAATGGATCTGTAAATCCTCGACCCAAAAATTGACACCGATGGCCACAACTTCAACGTCACGGCATCGATGATCTTAGTCTCCTGCGTGGTGGAGTAGTTCGAGGCTGACGAGGGCAGGGCTCCGATAAAGCTTTTCGTCCTTGTCGAAATTGCTGGAATCATTCAGCCACCGTGAGGGTCTGTTGCGATGGGTTTGTCGTCGATCTTTCAACCACTGGAATCGTTCAGGCTTCGGTGAACCCTTTTGTTGATCTGGTATTTTTTTCATAGAATTGTTTTTCTGGTACTTGCAATTTGTTTCCTTAGTGATTTGGATTAGTGAAATCTCACGGGGAAGAAAAGAAGAAGAAGAACAAGAAATCGGTCAATCGTTTTATCGGGTAATGGCCAATCGGTATGTGAAGCGTTATCGAGTTGAGTCAGAACTTGTTATTATCGGGTCGGGTCGGGCCGGCTGGTGTACAGTCCTAGTTCTAGCAGTAAGAGGGAAAAAATAGTAATGTTAAAGTGAAGTCAACACTCATCACACTCACACACATGAATTATATATATATATTGTACTGTTTATGTGTGTGAGTGTGATGAGTATTGGCTTCACTCAATATTTTCTTTAAAAAAAAAAAAGAGAGCAGCCACACATCATGAGTGCATTATGTGCATCGCTACAGTAGCTGCCCCGTAGAATTCATATGATGACGTCTATGTCATGGACTATTTGCTTAAGAAAAAATATGGGCAGAAGTTGGGCTTCTGCATCAACCCCTAATGTGAACAGTGGTTTCACTGTTCACATGAATGTTCATGTGAGGAGCGGATGTGGAAGCCCGGCTTCCGCCCAGCACACTCCTTTGCTTAAAGAGTTGAGATTGACGTGTCAATGTGTAAATAAAATGTCGATCTCAATCACTTTCATTTTTCACAAAGTGCAATTTTTTGATTTTTTTTTTATATATAAATTATGAAATCAGTATATTATTTTAAACTTTTAAAATTTTGAATTTTCACAATTTAAAATTTTTATAATATTTCTCTAATAAAAGAAAATCTAGAGACTAGTCCACCAATAGAATTGCTCACCAATTGAATTGCATCACCTCTGCCTCTAAAGTCAACCCTTAGTGCACTTGCCCACACATAAGCAAGACGCCAAATCTTAACTGTAGGGGTATTCAAAAATTTCGATTTTCAAACTCCGTTTGACTTTCGTTCCGATCGGAGTCGAAACTCAAAAGTCAAAGCTATTCTGACTTCGAAATTGGAGTTCGAAATCGGAAATGGAGTCCAAGATAGCTCCAATTTCTGACTTCGAACTTCGGCTATTTATATTTTATATATTATATTTTGTAAATTAGTTAGTAGAACACTTCAGTAGCCTGAGGGTTGCTTGTGTTTTGAGCTACTCTTGACTTCGCAAGCCTGGGTTCGAGTCTTAGTCCCTCTTCACCCACGTTCAATTTTTTACAACACTTTAAAAATTAAAATGACGTCATTTAATAGTTTATATATAATTTGAAAACCTTAACAATCAGTGATTCAGTTTTCCTCTCTTCTCTCAACTCTCTTCCCCTCAACACCTCTACCTATTTCTGAATTTCGTGTACCTGTGCATTTCTTCTACATCTATTACAGCAAGTTACCAACTCAATGTTTCGAGACTTCTAGGTTTTCTGCATTTCGAACTCAGTGTTTTAAGATGCCGACTTCGAGAACCAGTGGACCAGTAGAGCCCATCGGCGATTCGAGATGCCGACTTCAAAAACCAGTGGAGCCCATCGATGATGGAGTCCAAGATAACTCAGTGTCAGATGCTGACTTCGTTTCCCCAGTGTTTCGAGACTTTGAGTTCGACTTCAAAACCTAGTGGGGCCCATCGGCGACAGGGTAATGATTTACTAATTTTCTTGAACATTTTGTTTGAAACATTTCATTTGTTTGTTGATTGTCGTGAACGAGTATATCTTCTTTGATTAATGGAGTGGAGCATCTCAAATTCTCATATTTAGGGTTTTACCGGTGATAAAGTAAGGGTCAAAGGGATTTTGATCGGAGGTCAGAATTCCGACCTCCGATCGAAACTCCGAACTTCGATGGGAGTCGAACTCCGACGCCATTTCAAAGTTGGAGTCGGAAGAGATTTTCGACTTTGACTGGAGTCGAAATCGAAGTCGGAGCCCAGTCCTACTTAATTCTTTTCGATTCCCCTCCCCTCCCTATTACAGAAACTCCCACCCCCCTCAATGCCCTTATTCCCAACAGCTACGTCGTAACCAAAGCTCGACCCACCTAGCCCTCCCGGATGGCGCTTGACCCACCCAGCCCTCTTGACGAATGAAAAACTCGACGGCAGCCAAAAAACAAGAAAACAGAGCTTCGTGCGTGACGTGCATCCTTTTCTCGAACCCCCACCTCGATGGACGACAATTCATTTGGAGGAAGGCAACTCACAGCCTTGCCGGTTGGAGAGCAACCACCAGAAAGTAACCATCACTTCCTGCCAGTGTTCTTCACAAAGGCAAGTAACACTCCAAAATGCTTTGTGTATATCCGAATAGATCTCTTTTCATTCTTTCTCTTGTACTAGAGTTAAATTGGATTGAATTATGAGGTGAGTGTTGTCTGGTCTGGTCATGATTGTAACCTAGGCCATGTTAATTTGTAGGCATGTAGATCACATAGCAACTGTTTGTAGAAAAGACTCGAAGGAAATCTCTTCGAGTATGTAATTAATTTGCACGTTTGCAACCTTACCTATTTTAGAGTTGAAAACCCACTAATTTACCACTATAATTTAAAAAGAAATGTTGATCATTATCTTACAATTTTAAGTCTGAAGTCTCTATTTATAGAACCTTATTGCAATCCATTGTTGTGGTATCAGTTGGATTGACTAATGCACTTCTCTTTGTCAAGTATGTATACTCCTTTTTGACATTAGTGTTGAGATAAGAGTTCTTGTGATATGAGGAACTTTTGTTGGAGTCCAATCTTGCACAATAGTCTTTTGCAGTTAAAGCCCCAGAATCTTGAAGCAACTCCTCAATCTCATATCCCTCATTGCGTTTACATCCACACCAGTATGAGCAAGCATGAATTTCTGAGATACAATCAATCAATTGTAGTTGAAAATATTTTTGAGATACAATATTTCCGAAAATACAAAGGCTAGTAAAATGCCATAACCCCAATTATTTTGAATAAACAGAATTCTAGATTTGAGTTTTCCTCCCATATATACTTACTTTCTTCCATATCTTTCAACAAATGACAAGTTCAACGAATAATTGAGAGGTTACTTCGTGAACCTCGATTGCTCGAACATGCCAAATATAAAACGATGGAGAAGAAGTATAAGAGAACCTTGAAGACTTTGTTAACATCATGGTTGTTTTTCATCGCAATTTTTGCTATAATTTTTATGTATCCAACATATTTGTGTATGTCAGACAGTGATTCAACTCATGTTACAATTTAGCTTTACCTTTGGACACTTAATTTGTAATGAACGTGTAGTGTAATCAATCTTGTATAGTTGGTTATTACAATTAAGTTGATTCCACGTTCTCTATTAGATGGTAATCCTTTTATTGTGAAGAAATTACAAGAAACAACCACTGAGCTTACCTATAATTCGAAATAATCAAAGTTAACTCTTATATGCTGCCTAGATTTTCTCTTTATAATGAAATGAGGAAGTAAAATAGTAGCACGCAAGAAACAATTATTAAACTTAATAGATTCCATTCCCAACTGTGGAAACACATTAAATTATCTAGTCAAATATGTCCATCTACAGATTCCATTTATCAAAACAACCTGTTATAAGACATATTTCAGAAGTCAAATATTCCTAATTACATTTATCAGGATCGTCAATCCACAAAACTCAAAAACATGAAGCTTCAATCTACAAAAGCTCATCTTGGATCAAAAGAAGAAAGCGATACATCCAAGTTAGTGCTCTCCGTCTCAACCATTTGCCCAATATCCCAACATAAATAACATCAAATCCTCCTTAAAACATTAAAACTGATATATCTTCAAAATCAATCATTAAAAAATATTAAAAGTCAACATTACCTTAATAAATGATAGTTATTTCTAGCATGTCTCTCATGTTTGCAAATGCTATAACGCTTTTTTTTGGTTGGTTGACTTGGTTGATTCTCTTTTGACTTTTTTGCTTTCAAAGCCTTTGGACGTCCTTTGTGAGCACCTGTGGAGGATCTTGCACTATTTTTGAAAAAATCGAGACAATTTGATCTCTTCTATTGAATCCATCATTGGTTGACACCTTTCGACCTAGGCATTTTTTTTACATGTAATAAGATTTTAGTCCAACTAAATAGGCACAACCAAGTTCGTAGAAATATGAAATATTTAAGATTGGTATATCTTAAATAAAGTTAGTATACCTGGGCAATTTGTATCATCAATCCATAAAAAAATAGCTCTTTATGGACCTTGTCTAAAGTAAGAAAAAGGTGGTCTAGTTTTTGTATAATCACCATAAGTTTCATAATGGTGTAAAATTGCATCATTAACTTGTTTTTTTTATTACTAGCACATCATGTGGTGTTATACGCTCTTTAGGAATGGGTATGTCAATAATAGGTTAACTTTTAGCATTGATAGTCCATCTGTCTAGAACATAATGTTGTGGCAAACTATATAATTTATCCTTTTTGCAAAGTACATACATGATATGCCTACAGAGAATTCTCACAAACTCAAACATATGGCAAGCACAAGTCCCCATATCTCCTTCACTTTCCAAGGTCACAATATAGAGTGGGTTGTCTTTTCCATGAGGTGTCACCATATAAGTCTTGCTTTCACCCACTTTGCACAATTTGGTTGAATTGTAACATGGACCATTAAAAAGCTTCCTTTGGGATTTTATGAAAGACTTTCTTGTGTACACTATGGCTTCCTCTGCTTCAATTTTGTGAGTTGTTTTCAATATGGCTCGAGTAGATTTTGTTTGCACATCATTTTCTTTCTCTTTCAAATAATGTGCATCTAATGCTTTCTCATATTAATATACAAAATCACTGACCATAGTACTTGAATGAACACAATTCTTAAAGAACTTATTCATGTTTTCATTTCTTTAAGTTGTTGACATACCAACACAAAATGTAGAAGACAAGCAAGCTGGAACCCACTTTTCACGTTGGCTATAAAGACTCTGCAACCATGAATTATCCCATATCTCATACTTCACTAATATAACACTCTATTCATGCTCAAACTCAGCAACTATAATTGTCTTTTGAATACAATGATAAAATTCATCTTTAAAATCTGAAAATCTGTTATATACATGAGCCAAATGTTCAGAAATGTTTTGCAGAATATGCCACCAGCACAACCTATGCATTGTATTTGGGAGTACCTCTATAATTGCCTTTGTCATAGTCTTATCATCATCAATGATTATAGTTGTAGGGGCGCGTCCAAGCATTGCATCTTGCCAGGTTCTCAATAACCATGTATATGACTCGGCTGTTTCGTTAATTAGTAAGGCACAACCAAATATTATGGTTTGGTGATGATGGTTAATTCTAGAAAATGAAACAAAGGGCATCTTATAAATATTTGTCGGATATGTAGCATCAAATATTACATCTCCAAAATATTAGTATACAATCATTGATCAAGCATCGGCCTAAAAACAACTTCCTATAAATACATTCTCATCAAGTTGCATGGAGTACATAAATCCAGGCTCTTTGCATTGTTGATGCACAAAATATGCATATAACCTTTGCGCATTTCCATATTCAAACAATTTTCACCTTTTGGTCCCCAAGTAATTTTCCACATCCTTACCAATACACCCAACGTTGAAGTGACCCATTGCTTCTTTACTCAACACCAGCATTATATTCATTGTTGGTACACCAAACTCATTCAAAGTCATGATAAAGTTTTTTTGGACACTTGTCACTCCCCTATGTCCACAAAGCATTGCAATACTTTTCGGACTAAGTAGGTCGTGGTTATGTTGAAGCACAAACTTACATACTATCCACTTTTCACCTTTTTTTTTTTTAATCTCCATCAATGCTTTACAACCAATATTTGTCTCCGCGATTTCCAAATTTATTCATTTGTTTTGTTTGCTCCTTTTCAGTCGGTATCCTCCCCTTAAGCAAACATAGTCTACATCAATTAGTTTTTTCTCCTCTTTCGACAATCGCATATGTTGGGTTTGAATGGAAAAATCTTTCCTTCTTGAATACGCCTTGTAAAATGCTTTGGCGTCTTCTACGTTTTCAAATTTCATACCAATAAATGGCTCATTCAAACCACTACTTGAAAAGATCTCAAATTCACTCAGTCATCCACATTGACTTCACCTTCCACATTCATTAAATTTTCTACATTCACATCATCATTCAAACAAATTTCATCTTCTAAATCAACAATATCTTCTATATCTCTACCTTTTACACGTGTGACTCATCATTATCTCAACTTCATCACTATCAGAACTACAAATTTGATCATCTTTTGTTATAAAATAAGAAGCGAAACAATAAATCAGTGCAAAATTACATAAATGATTTTACTTCATCACTATAAAATGCTACATCAAAGAAACAATGCAAAAAAGCATACTATAAATCAGTTTACTTCATCACCATAAAATATTTCATCACTACAAAATGCTACAGCAAAAACATTACAAAAATACTCTAAATTAGTTTACTTCATCACAATAAATCAGTGCAAAATTACATAAATCATTTTACTTCATCACTATATAATGCTACAACAAAGACACAATGAAAACATCACTAAAATACTTCATCACTATAAAAATCTTTATACTTAATCACTATAAAATACTACAGCAAAGAAACAATGCAAAAACGCATACTATAAATCTATTTATTTCATCACCATAAAATATTCCGTCACTACAAAATGCTACAACAAAATATTGCAAAAAATCACTATAAATTAGTTTACTTTATCATTATAAAATATTTCATTGCTACAAAATTCTACAGCAAAAATATAGCAAAAAATCACTATAAATCAGTTACAACTTTAATCTGCATTTAGGGAAGATGCGCACATATCAATTTATGCCAACAGAATGGAAAAAAAAATCAGTGAACGCCAACTTGTGGCTATAAATCACTATAAAACAATTTATGACAACAAAATGGGCAAAAAAAACTTGAAGAAGTAACATTACCATTGAAATAAGATGGGGCGACATGGGTCTTACAGGTGAAGGTGAGAGGCAAAGGTGGGGGCCGTGGTTTTGCCTGTGGATTTCGAAGGTGGAGGCCGAAAATGGGAGTTAGGGTCTCAAACTCTTAGAGGCGAGATGGGGACCAATAACACTGACATTGGGGTAGATGGAGATCGCATGGGGTAAGACTTATTTTCTACAGCTTTAATCTACTGTAGCAATGCTAGGACTAGAACTCTTAACATTTCTGACGTGTCAAACCCGGATTGGAGAGTTGATTTTTGCCCAAAACTAGTAGGGTCGGTTAGCAGTGCCTCTTTATTACTAATTAAAGCAAAATAAAAATCCATAAATTTGATTTGGTTTAGTTTGATTTTTTATTTGAGAAGTCAAAGTCAGAGGTGCCATCAAACCAATTATGACTCTGACAATTCGATTCCAATTTTGAGTTCTAACTCTACTTTCCACTAGGACTCTAATATTATACATGCGGGCTATAATTTGCTCAGTTCGTGGACAATTATCTATGTGGGATTTTATAACGCTAAATATTTTATTATACATACTCATTATCATAATTATTTAAAAAATGTACATCAAATATATATAAAATGGAGGATACATATATAAAAGAATTCACTTTATTAATAAATATTACATAGTCAGCTTATAATGGTAAAAATGTAATATATATATATATATATATGATATTATGATTGTTCAATTTTAGAAAATGTATAGAAAATACTATACTTACACTATAATATAAATTGACTAATAATAATTTAGTATGGGCTATTACTACCATGTAAATACCAAACTCTTACTACCATGTAATAATAAAGTATAATATCGGATAATATTTTGAGCTAAAAATGAAGTCTCCTCTCTGGTGTCTTGCGGTTCTAGAGGTGGTGTGTAGGGGTCTAGTCCTTTGAGTCCTCTTGGTGAAGGGGTTTATTTGTCCAGTATGGATGAGATCAAATACCTATAATCATCTTAGGCTGGCAGCTGAGGAGGAAGGAGGGATCGAGAATCCTAAGAGAAATGAAGCTGAAATTCAAAGGGAAGGGAGAGAAGTCCTATTGGGAAGATCTGTTCTGAATGTGTCGTGGGAAAAGACTTCATTTCTAAAATCATGGGAAATATATGGAGAATTAGTAAGTTTGCTATCTTTTAGGAGGTGGACAAAAATGTAATTCTCATAACGTTTATAAATAATGCAGACAAATAACGAATTCCCAAGGGAAAGTCATGGTTGTTTGCCAATATGGCATTTATGATTTTGCTATTTTATGGGGTTATGCAACCTGGTAGTATCAAGTTCTAATTCAAAGTGTTTTGGTTATAGTTACATAATCTGTCATTAGATTTGATGACTAAAGAGTGGGGCATCCAAATAGGTGCATCTGTGGGACGCGTGACTGGAGGTGGATAAGGCAAAGGCTAGGTTGAGTGGGGAAAGTTTTTAAGGGTTAAAGTGGAAGAATAGCTGCATAAGGCTATTGCAAGGGAGAATTATCTTTGTGCATGACATAAAGGTATGGATTCACTTTAAATATGAAAAATAGCCCAAGATATGTTTTACATGTGGACAAATCTTGCATGGGATAAGGGTTGCTCAAAGGATGGACGTGGTTTAGGGGTCAAAAGCTAATACTGAAATGCAATTTGGCTCTTGGTTGCGTGTATAAGATAGTTTTTTATATAGTTCCTCTTTTTCTTCATTGAAGGCAGTTCTAGTGATGGTGAGGGCTCGTCAAAGGAACTAGGAAGGGAAAACATGAATAGAGAAGTGGAGGGGTTAGTGGGGAATATTGAAAATGGGTGGCCATTGAGGGTCTCAGGCTAGGGGCAGAGACAAAATACTAATGGTAGGAATAGTTGTGAAAATAATGAAATTTGCAACAATAATTGTGAAGCTGGTGATCATGGGCCATTACAAGTTATTGACCCTGGTCCATTACTAGCGGATTTAAAGGGTGAAGTTTAGGAGAGCTTAAAAATTGGCAATAACATGGGGACTCAGGAGATAATTTTGCAAGACATTGAGTTGAAATTTTTGGATGGTAGTTTTTTAAAAAGGAATAATGATTTGGGAGGGTGGGAAGCTGTTGATAAGGTGAAGGGCCAAACTGAGCCGATTGATTTTGAGTGGGTTGTAATGAAGTCTCGGATGGGCAATACGCCCATGGTGTTGCATAATTTGAATGGAAGAGTTGTAATGAAAAAACAGAATAAAGTTTAGGATAGTTATAAGCCTTTGGAGGGAGCTGCACCAGTTTCAAATCATAAACCACTCAAAGGTCATGAGAAGTGGATGCGTAGATCTCGTGGACAAGGTCTAGCATGCACTAAGACATCTTTGGTTTTTAGAAACAAAAGACTTTTAGAGGGAGAAGATGAGTTAAATTCTTAAATTATGGGTGGTAAAAAGGGTAAGAGGGAGGTGATGATAAGTTTTAAGGAGTTTTCAAATGTATCGATGATGGCTAATTGTCAGCTCGACCGAAAATTATGAAACTCTTAAGTTGAAATTGTTCAAAGGTTCTCAACAATGCTGATGTGGTTTTTTTTTATGATAACCAAGTTATCAGTTATGCATGCTAAAAACATTGCTAAGAAAGTCAAGTTTAAAGGATGTGTAGTAGTTGATTCAGTGGGAAGAAGTGTGAGTTTGATGATTATGTGGAGACATGAAGTAAATGTAGAGCTCATCAACTATTCAGAGTAGCACATCATGTTTTAATTCACAATGAGGTAGGGGGTTCTAAATGGTTGCTTACTTGTTTCTATAGCATCCTGATGTTAACCAGAGAAGAGAGGCATGGTAGTTATTACACTCTTTTAAGCCTGTGGACTTGGGATGATGTGTAATTGGTGATTTCAATGAGGTGTTGTTGAATGATAAGAAGGTGGGTGACAGGTTGAAGGGTGAAAATTAGATAAAGATGTTTCGAAGGGTGGTTAAGGAAGGTAATTTATATGGTCTTGGGTGAAAGGGATCAAAGTTTACTTAGTATAATAGTCATGAGGATGATTCTTTTACAAAGGAAATGTTGGATAGAGTTTTGGCCGATAAAATGTATGTTTGTGTCAATCAAAGAAAGAAAGAAAATCTTATTAAGAAGATGGTGGATAGAAAGGGTAAACTATTAACAGTTAAATAGGAGATTGTAGTTGGATTTTGGTAACATTTTTCTAAGGTTTTGCAATCCTCAAATTCTACAAGAAAATCAATTGAACAATGCTTGCATGGTAAAGATAAAAGGATCACAATGGATATGAAAGAGTAGTTAGATAGAGCCTTTATCAGAGGATGTAAAAGCAACTCTTAAACATATGACTCCCTTTAAATCACCTGGGTATGATGGTTTTAGTGTAGATTTCTTCCAAGACCATTGGAATAATGTGGGAAATGATGTGGTTCAGGCATTGTTGGGGTTTCTCAGTAGTGGACTGATGCCTCAGGCCCTCAAGGGTTGAATCATACTCGCATTGCTTTGGTCCCTAAAGGTAATCTCCTAGCTTTGTGTGTGAATTCAAAGCAATCAACTTATGTAATGTTTTATATAAGCTAATTTCTAAAGTTGTGGCTAATAGATTAAAGGTGGTTTTGTTTAAAATCATCTTTTGGAATCAAAGTGCATTCATACTTGTATATTGATTACACACAATATCATGGTGGCTTATGAACTGCTTCACACTATGCTATCATGGCAAAAGGAAAGGGAGGGAAGCATAACTATCAAAATGTATATGTCAAAGGCCTATAAGATGATCAAATAGGATATTAGAGGTTATGTTGGTGAAGTTGGGATTTGGTGGGAGGTGGATAATCTTATTGATGAAATATGTTAAGTTGGTTAGTTACTGACTACTTGTTAATGGGGTTCCAGGATACAAAATATTGCCTTCAAGGGGATTGAGACAATGAGATCCCTTATTTCCATATGTATTCGTCATTTGTGCTAAGGGGCTTAGTTCTTTACTCCAACAAGCTAAGTTGAGAGTGACTATTCAAGAATTTGCAGTTTTAAGGGGAGGCATAAGGATTGAGCACCTTTTGTTTTTTGACGATTGTTATTTTTTGCAGGTACAAAATTGAGTGGTTTGATATTCTTCATATTTTACAGGAATATGAGGTTGCATTAGGGCAAACTATCAGCAAGCAGAAGACTTACATTCTATTTAGCTCTAATACTAATGTTTCTGCTAAGAAACTCATCTCCCAACATGTTGATAGTGTCTTTTATGATAATTATCACAAGTATCTGGGCCTTCTTACTGTGGTTGGCAGGTCAAAATACAATACCTTTAAAAGACTAAAGGAGAAGATTTGAAGAAGGATTAATGGCTAGATAAAAAATCTGCTTTCTTCGGCATGGAGGAAATTCTCATCAAAAGCATATTGCAGGCCATTCCAGCTTATACAATAAGCGTGTTTAGATTACCTGGGACTTTTCTTAACAAGATTGAAGCCATGTTAGCAAGGTTTTGGTGGAATCATAAGAAAGAACGAAAAGGGATACATTGGAGAAGCCTAAACAAATTTGGTGTAGCAAAAAATAAGGTCAGGCTAGGCTTTCATGACCTTAATAGCTTTAATAGAGTCTTGCTTGCTAACCAAAGGTGGAGGATTATCCAGAAGCCATCATCCTTAGTGGCTCAAATTCATAAAACAAAGTACTTTCAGCATGGTAAGCTAGTTATTTCCAAACTGGGTTACTATCCTTCTCACATTTAAAGGAGTCTTTGGTTAGTTTTGGATCTACTCAAGAGTGGAATGGTTTAGAGGGTTGAGACTTGTAAGAGCATCAAAATTTGGAGAGATAAATGTTTGCCTAGTCCTTCCACTTATCAAATTTAGACGTCTATCAATAAGCTTGAGTCTGAGGCCACTAAGTCATTTCTTATTGATGATGGGTGTAATGGAAAAAAGCATTGATTGAGGAGGTCTTTAGTAAGGAGCAGGCAAATAGGATCTATAGCATCCCTATTAGTTTTAGAGGAGCAGAAGATAAATTTATTTGGGAATTATAAAATAAGATTTTGTTCTCTGTGAAAAATCCTATTATACATTTTTGGAAAAGAAAAGGCACAAGGTAGGGGAGTCCTCTAAAGATGAGCATAATGGTTAGCAATGACAAAAGATTTGGAAACTTGGAGTCACTCATAAGGTAAAACAACTATTGTGGAAATCTATAAATTATATTTTACCTACAAAGGGAAATCTATTAAGAAAAGTAGATTGTTAACAATTTCAAGTGTCTAGTTTGTAATGGAGAAAATGAGTCTATTCTACATGTTTTGGGGCTGTCTAGTAGTAGTAGATGTGTGGGGAGAGGACGGAATTCTTTTAAAGAAGTGGAACAAAAATTATGGGGATTTTGACATGTTGTGGTCTTATCTTTATAATACACTTGACTCTGATAGCTTGGAGTAGACCTATTCATCCAGGCTGAGTTTTGTTTAGCCCGATTCTAAAATTTTCTTTATTTTTTAATAATTTTGACATTTTCACTAAAGAGATTCAAGAAAATTTCGAATTTGAATTTCTGAATCCGAAACTTGGATGAACAGGCCTAGCTTGGAGTTGGTTTTAGTAGTTTGTGATCGATTGTGGAGTAGGATAAATGAATTATGACAATTTGTTTAAAAGTTCTGCTATGGTTTTTAAACTAGTTATAGAAGGTCTTGAAGCTTATAAAAAAATTCTAATCTTAAGAATAGTATTTCATCTGAGTGGATGACTATAGTTACTGAGAGACAGGTATGGAGACCTCTAGCTAGATCTTGGTTTAAAGTAAATGTTGATGCAACATTTGATAAAGTGGGGGATAAGATGGGAATTGACATTGTGGTTATAGATTTTATGGGAGTTGTTGAGATTGAGCTTGCTGCTTCAAGAAACTTTGTTACATCTGCACACCTACTTGAGAGTTAAGCTCTTGTTAGAGCAGTTAACTTTGTCATGAGCTCAGATTCGAGTATGTAGTACCAGAAGGAGATACTAAGGCTATAGTGGATGCAGTTAATGTTATTAGAGCAGATTCTTCATGGATAAGGCAAGTAATTAAAGATATCAAGCTAGTTTTATCTTGGCTCCTGAGTTGGTTGCTTTCATTCATTGGTAGATAAGGAAATCAGGTTGCCCATGATATAGTAGTAAAGTTGGCTATCTTTTGATTCTAAGTTTGTATGAATGGAGGAGGGACCTATTGAAGTTCTTCCATTTATCTCTTTTGATAAGTCTTATATTGCTTGAGTTTTTTGAAATGAAGCCTTTAAAATAAGAACATGTAATACTAATATATAATAACTTGTGTGCTAATGTATAATAATATATATGACATGTAATTAAATACTATAGTACAAGTCTATAATAGGAATACATTAAACATTAGTATCAAATATTATAATGAACTAATAACGTGTAATATTGTAGTGTAGTAACATGTAGTTAGACATAGTTAAATAGTAATTGTCAAAAATCAATCTAACAATTAAATTAGTGTTAAAAAGATTGTAAAAACCCTAATAAAAAAATTATGGGTAAAAAAAATTAAAATTGATTTAGGGTTTGGTATAGGGTTTGATTTAGGATTTAGGAAAAAAAGGCCTAAAACAAAGGTTTAGGAAAAAGAGAGAGGGTTTAGAAGCCCGAGAGCCTGGAAGCCTAGCCCAAAAGGGTCTACACAGAGTCAAAATGACGTCATTTGACTCTATTTTGCTCACAAAATGCCACACCGCATATACAAAACATCGTCATTTTCACCATTCCCTTAAGGTTTCTCACCCTCCTATGGCTGAGCACTGACTTAGTCGGAGTTGGAAATGAGATCCTCCGACTCCAACTCCGACTTTGTCGGTAGTGGAATCCGACTTCCTACTCCAACTCTGATTCCATTGGAGCAGAGTCGGAGTTGGATTTTTTTTGTTGGGCTTTTGTATTAGACTTTTTCTTAACCTATTTGACATTTAAATTTTACAATTTCAAACTATAATAGATCGAAGTTGGGTTTCGATATCATTTTTAAAAAATGTTATTTTATATTTCAATATACAAATTAAAAATATATAATTGAAGCCAAAGATCCAAAATTACAAGCTAATTCATTTAAACAAATTAAACACAACCAAAGCCTAAGGTCCAAAATTATACAAATTAAAATTACATAACCAAATCCAAAGGCAAAGGTCCAAAATTTCAAATTCCTACAAATTAAAATTATAAACCAGAGCCAAATATCCAAAATGACAAAAAAAATCATTCTTACAAATTAATAATATAATATCCATAACCAAAACCAAATGTCCAAAATTACAAAATAAAAGCATTCATACAAATTAACAATACATAACTTGATGGTAGCAACCATACTATTGTCACATTTCAACAAAAAATAAAAGCAAACAATACCCATTACCTAGCATCTATCATCTACCATCATTAAACCCATCTTTCATCATCAGGATATAAGCAAACAACACCCATCACGTACCATCATTGAACTCATATTCCATAATCTACCACATCATATAGATGATTTATCCACATTCCACAATTTATCTTCTCAAATTTCAAATTATCATCCAATAACAAAAGAGAAATAATAGAAAACAAACAAACAATAGTTTCCTCATTTCAACAAAAGAACTAATACAAATTACATGTTATTCCAAATTTCCAACTTGTGCCTGAAGAAAAAAAAAAGAACAAAATTAGTAAGGAAATAAAATAGCACATAAATTTCTAAAAATAATAAAATTAAATTAAACAAATAAAAAAGTACATAAATTCAACAATAACAAATGCACCTCAAACCTCAATCATCTTCATTATTCGCGTAGTAAGTTCGTATATTGGTAACCAATTTACATTAAGACGTTAAAATATAAAATATTAGTACTAAAAAAAAGGCAAATCAAGATATATAACATAATTAACTAAATTTAAAATATATTACTTGAGTCTAACTTATAGCTCTCTGCATCATCAATTAAAGTGAAATGATCTTGACTCAAGCATATGTGAGTGGACTTCAACCAGTTTTGTGTACACACCAGAGCCTCCACAATTCTAAGAGCCAAAGAACTCCAGAATAGATCCAAGATACGGTCTTCTGTGCTAAATGCAGATTCCGAAGCAACAATGGTAATTGGAATGACCAAGATTTCTGTCGCCATCATTGCAAGAACTGGATATTTAGTGGAGTTGACCCTCTACCAAATTAAAATATCCAAACTCTGTGAGGGGATTTCAACAGCTTCCAACAAATACCGTTCTAACTCTGACTTATTATCCATCATACTTGAATTCTTGTCTTTATGGAGATCCATGTAAATATCGTCATCAATAACGTTATTGCTATCCCTTTTTAAGATACTAGTATCACTCTGAACGCTAGAAGTATCATCTCTAGGACCACTTGTATTAATGTACTCACCATTGAACTCTGCATATTGTTCATACAGTCGGGTAAAATCATCCTTAAAGATTTCAACAAATTCATCACATTTATCCTTATCCAATGCTTTTTGAACCAATACTCTTGAACTTCTAACTTGCACCGCGGATGAAGAATCACAGTAATAAACAACAACTTGTTTATATTTTCAATATCCCCCCAACATTTATCATATTTTTCTTTCATTCTCAAAGCCATTGAACTAAAGCACTCTCGCAAAAACCCATCAAGTTTTTATGAATGCGAGTGAGTTTTTTAAAAAAACAAATTTGAAATGACATATAATGTACCAGAAAGATGCATTGTGACATTATAAAATACTCTCAATAACTTCGAAAAGTTGTCTATTGCCTCACAATCATCATGCATGGGAGCTCCCATTAAATTAACCAACAGTTGTCTTGAATGAAATATGAACCTCTTAATGGACCAATTAAGATCTAACCTTTAATAATGATCTTAATGTCCAGACATAAAAAGGCTGGTAAAATCTTTCATATTTTCTCAATCTAATACAGTACAGTACCTTGGAGCAGGAGTCTAAGATAGAGCTCAGAGTGATCATGTTAAAATACAAACTAGTTAACAGATAATTCTTATTGAACTTAGAAAAAAGACAAAAACAAAACAAAAATATTACAATTCTGCCCTGAAATTAGTACGTCCCAGATATATCCTTGAACAGATTGAATTTTAGTCCTGAACTGATTTGAAGGGCTTGTATTTCTTGAGATGTTGAACCAGACCTTCAACTGAACCAGCAGCAGCAACAATGGAGATTATCAAACAGGACCAGCTCAATATCTTGAGCCATGTCCATGTGAAAGAAAACTTCTTCAATTTCGATTGTGCAATATACATTTCAATGGGAAAATAGACTGTCAATGGCCAAAAGGAGCCTGCCCCAAGCAGCCCCAAGAAATCATTAAAGAAGGGAAATGTCATGGCTATTACTGCCGTCACAATAACGTATGCTGTTCTCCACACCAGCCTGAAGATGTTGATGTAATATGCACCGCACAATGGAATGTTGATGCCATGCTCGCTTGTTATCAATTTGTTCTCAGGCCATCGAGTTCTGCACTTCTTCTCCACAAACCCAAATATAGGTTGGCAAAACACCTGTACTCCGTGCATGAAAATGGTTAATTTGTTTTTAAAACTCAGAATAAACTCCAAATGATCAAGGAAAATACTTTATCTATAAAGAGATTACAAAAAATAAACTCATAAATTGATATTCTTAATTGATGTGGTACGCCAGATTATTAAATTATTTTTATAATTATAAAGTAGATTTAACAGATTTTATAAAATCACGTCAGTTTGTAAATTTATTTTGTATAATAATCTCTTTATGTTTGTAGCAATTTTCATTAATGATAAATAAAAAAATATATGTATACTTTATTAATGGTGGGTCGACCTTTTTCCGACCCATCTAGGCTATTAATTAAGTTGGTCCTTAGTCATTAATTTCCATGTCAATAGGCCTCAGAGTAACGCGGACACTTACATCTTTAAGGTACATCCTTAATTCCCACTAAAGTATTGAAATTAAAGGAGATAGATGAACAAGAATAGGAAAATGTTACTAATATTTTTTAATCATTTAACTTCCAATGAAAAGTGATAAAATGATAATGATTAAAAGAATATTAAGCAGCTAGCACTTCTTATAAAGATGCGTTTAGAAGACGATTCCACGAGATTGAGAGCAGTAGTATTACTCGCATTTAGAACCAACTTTTATTTTAGTCAAACATATATATAGCATGACATTATTGGCACATAAACGGGTAAAAAGCTAAGCAAAGAAAGGTAAAAAATAAAAGTTACATATTAAGTGAAGTATAGCGATAGACACTCCATTTGATCAATTCTTGCGGTAATATTGATGATTATAAGTACCATATTTTTAAAAGCAAGAAATGATCATTTGTATCATTCCTAAATAGATCATAACATTCCCATAGGTTTTTTTTTTAAATAAAAAAAAAATTGTTCCAATAATAAAAAGTATATAAAACAAAATATTATCTGTTTTAGTTGGATCCGTACTTTTACAAAAAGACATTCGCAAGACTTATCAATTTGAGATTTTATATCTAAAAAATACTTTAGCTTCGAAGGATTATACGAATAAAATTCATATATTAATTTGACTTGATGATATATTAAATTATAAAATTACTTGTATGATAAAGTAAATATAACAGATTTAATAAAATTATATCAGTTTATAAGTTTATTATTTTTTTAACATCTGTAATAATTCTATTATATCTAACATTACTCTTTAAAAAAAGCATTATTCAATAATTAAAAGAAAAGATGGAAACCTGGTAAGCGCCAACGAGATGGACAACAATGCAAACGTTGGCGAAGTCGACGAGCCAAAAAGGTTCGAAGAAGCCAAAGCCAGTGAGGAAATTACCAGGTGCTTGATTCCCAAATGCAGCGTAACCAACACAACCGCATAAGACATAGAACATGGTCGTGGTTGAAACCCCAACAAGACTTGCCTTCTTCATCTCCTTGTTCTCTGCTGGCCTTGATTTCAGTGTGTCCTGTACGAATATATATATACATAGTTTCATTGGGTTTCAGTGCTAATTTGTTTTAAAAAACACTTAAAATCGATCTGCGTTCTTTTCTCTTATAAGTTAGCATCCACTTAACATTTTATTCAACAAGTGTGGAAAAAGATGACGAGACTTATATGCAAGTATAGAAGAGAAATAATACTTGTAGTCGTGAGTACATAAGTGTCAGACAATTACTTTAAAAAAAAGTGAATAAATATTATATTCACATGTAAAGAATAAATTTTTTAAAGATCTCATTTTTTTTTCTAAAACGATTACACGATACTTACGTATTTCACGATTATATATAACATTACTTATATTATATAATTTGTAAGCTTCAAAATATAAAACTAATCTCCCAAATCAAATTGTTATGTAAACACTTTGCTTTACACATCGACTTAATAATAAAATTCTTCTTTCTATGTACACCTAAAATAGTTTTTCTAAAAATAATACATGAATGCATGCTTCTATACCAATTCAAATGAAGATTGGTATACCATGCGTCAATTCATGTTTTTCAAAACAATTTGCGAAAATAAATATATAAACAGAAGTGCAGTCTGGACTCTGGACCATGCAATAAAGCGACAACTTTAATTAAAGACATGACAAATCGTCCACCCTCTGTGTTTGAGGGACGGTAAAAAAAGAACAAAAAAGAACAAAAAATTAAAAAAAAGTAAGACATGGTCTTTAGGGCTGGTTGTGGACCAGCTTGTGTTTTATAACATTCTTGATATTCATCCAATAAAATTCGAATTGAACTCAATTAGTATAAAAATTAAAAAATAAACACTCATTTTTTAAAAGAGATACTTGTTTAATTAATAAATCATATATATCCGATAAAACTCGTTTTTACTTGACTAATATCTGTTAAGATCATTTGTTTATGTTCGAGTTGAATCGTTATAAGCTCAACTTGATCAAAACTCATTTATATATTGATATATACATATACATATATATACACACCTATGTATATATACATATATATATTAGTTAATAAAATAAGCAAAATATTTTTAAAATTAAATATATAATATGTAACTTAATTACTTATATTTATATATAAATATACTTCATAGCTTTATTTTATAATTTGTATAGTGATCATAAAATTTAAGAGTTTTAGAGTATTCGCAATAGCCTAGTTATTGTTTAGTCAAATTTTGGTTGAAAATGTCATTTTTATAAATCTTGACTAGACACTTTTACTACACCAAATAACATATTCAACAAATCAATAACTAGTTTATTAAAATATTATTTTCTAACTTTCTATTTATTTTAATTACAATTGTAATTTAAATATTGATTTGTTATTATAAATACATATTAACTTTTTAACGTTCAAATTTTTCCTAACAGATACAATTTTTCAACAGTCATATTTTTTAAGAATAAATATCTAAATATATCTAAAAGTCTGCAATCGAGAAAGTCAAACTAATGAACATTAATTATTATTAATAATGAAAAATATTCCATGTGGAAGAACAAGATGAATTAAAAATTAAAAAGAATTAACATGGATATGATGTTGCAACAATTATGGATGTGGGTATGATTTTGAGATGAAAATAAAAATAAATAATGAATGAATATTTTAGTTCCAAAAATTAATTTGGCTAACCCAAAGGCTAACTATATTTAAAGAGCTAGAAGAGTGAAAGCTAAATATATTTTAGAGTTGTTGGGATTGTTGCATCATATTTTCAGCATTTCTTAGCTATTATTTGGCTAAGTAATAAACTTAATTAGTCCATTGTGAATGCTTTTATATATTAGTATATAAAAATTATATATGGAATAGATATATGCATCTATCTTATGTGTATGTATTAATAATTTATATAGGCATATAATATAATACATTGCTAAATATGGATAAATATAAACTACTTAGATATTAAATATTTATAAATTTCTAAAGGCTTATAATTCAATAGAAGTAACACTTTTTAGTTGTATATTTCTAATATTAAATTTATTAATTTTTATCTAATCTAATTTATTATTTATTAAAAAACATATCAATAAAACAATTTATCTAATCTAATCTAACTTTAGCTCAACTAGACTCGAGTTTATTATTTGGATAAATTTAAACTCGAGCTCAAATTAAGAATTTAGCTTACAAAATCGAATTCAAATAAAAAAAATAAAAATTTTAATCTCGAGTTTGAGCTAGAATATTTTACATCTAGTTTAACTCGACAAGCAAAAGATCAAGTCACACCGATTAGACTCAATTAGAGCTCTACATGGTTGAGGATGTGACCACTAGAAATTACCATCTCGGATAACAACAAATAATTAAAAGAGAGGGAGGACAACCAAAGATTCAAATGACAAAACATAAAGTTACATTTTCTTTTGGGAGACAGAAAAGGCCAACACATTCAGTGGCCCAAAACTTTGAAATTCTGGTTCACCCATTAAGATGGTCCACTGGGAATCTTCAGCACTTTCCTTTTTTTTTCTCTAGAAAATAAATAATTGTGTTTTCATTTTTTTCTTGATAAGGTAATTACATAGGATATAATTAAATCTTGAAAATAGAATATAAAAAGTCAGTGTGTAGAGTACATCTATTAAAATGTTACATGGTGTCATATCGATTCTATTGTGACGAACCGACATTACTCAATATTAAGATTTTGTTTATATTCAAAATTCATCTCTTTTTATTTCAAATTTATTATTATATTTTTTTAAGTTTTTATATAAAATATAATAAATAATTCAAAATTTTCACATTTCAACTCAATTTTTTTTAATTTTAAAATAATAATAATATCAAAAAATAATATTTTAATAATATTTTATTCAATTTTCAAAACGCATATATTCATCTCATTTCTTAATCCAAATATACCTAAATGTTGTTTGAAATTTTTAATTCTTGTTTTTAACAAGCTGCATAATCACATAGAATATGTTTTTAGGCTTTTTAATATTATTGATGAAATTAATATTAATACTCTTAAATAATTGTGGGTTTGTAAGATAAAATTAGTCAGATCATGGTGTCAAAAGTGGCTTTCTGGCTTTGTTTTTTAATTACTGTCTTTGGGTGTAGTTCAGCTCTAAAGTCCTTTATCACCGTTCTTAAAACAAAAACTGCACTGAAAACAAAAGTAAGAATGTCCCAATCAATGTCAGTGTAAACAGGTGGACCTAAAGATCGATAGGAATAGCCAACTTGTCCACCGGCCTCTCAACCCTTCACTTTTAAACTTTTAGGACCCCCTACCCTTAACTTTTACCGACCCACTTGCTCAAATCATCCTCAAATGCAAATCACCTTGTCGTGAAGTAATATAGATATAGTTTATGTGTCGTCTCAATTGAGTATATTTATTTTAAAAATGAGTAAAATTATATTAAAAAATTACTTTTTTATATATAATTCTTAATTATTTAAAGATGTGCAACCCTTACGTATTATATAACTATAAATTTATATTAAGAAATTAGTATTTATAATGAAATAATTACAATCAATAAAATATATTTACTACAAACATATTAAGTTAATGTAATTTAATATAGTAAATATATAAACTTAGTTTGATATAATATATATGTATAATTATAAAATTATTTTTATTAAAAAATAAATTTAACAGATTACATCATTTCAATACTTCAATTTATAAATTTTTATTATATAATCTTTTATATATATTTACGTATTATTCTATTATCAAAATGGAAGTTAAAGGCATACGATCATGATTTATATAATATTGATGAATAGAATTTTTTTTATTTTTTTTATTTGTTTTATTTATTTTTTCCTTTTCTTTTTTAGAGGATAAACATAATGTTGTCACATCTGCCAAACCTACCTCTTTTTTTTTTTTTTTTTAAGACCACATCTGCCAAACCTAGCCTTATAAGTTTAATCGTTAGAATGGCATTTCATGCCGACATGAGTACTTAAACAAGGCACGCATTTCAACTTACAAAAACGCGTTATCATATACTACTATTGTATTTGTTTCAGATATATAATAACATACCATGCACGTATACGCGGCATGACTGTCGTGCCTTATAGACGTGGACCACAACATTACTAGTATATAAATGCCTATACTTAAGTATAGATCATGCAATTATAATTAATAAATATAGACAAAAATTGACATATATAAATATAGTTTATTTTTTATTATGTTAATTTAGAGCTCGTTTTTAATAAAAATATCATTAGTTCAAAATATACATGGGGAATTATTATGTAGTAGCAAAGCTACCATATGTTCTATATTTTATAAATAAAAAATTAAAAGAAAAAAAAAATCAAGAACCATATATCCAAACATATGGTAGCTTAAACAATCAAGCTAATTTGATACTATTCATTTCAACATGATCCTAACTAGCTTTTTACTTTCCATGATTTACAAGTTACCTACGTTTGGAAGTGAATGCAAAAGGTTAAAAGTGGTAACTATCAAAAGATTTTATAAATTAAATTTATACGATTTTATGTTAAATATTATATATATTTTATAATAAAAATACATACACGTCAGTCATATTATTATAAGCTCGTATCCCCATCTATGTACGTGCTTGATGAGGATAAACATGATGAACGGTACAAAACAAGTGATGCTAGCACCACCCCGCATGTAAAAATGACTTGCCTGGATCTCGATGAGGACGGTGGAGTAAGCATAAGCGAAAGCAATGTCACCTATAGCTTGGAAGGTCTTCCACACTTTCTCTTCCCCCGACACGTCAACCCCAACCGTCACCCCCGTCAAGCTTGTCCGCACATGATGCCCCCCACCTATACATACATAAATACATATATATATATTTCATTATTAATATTAATCATGCATGGATATTCTAGTTACATCTTAGAGTTACTTATCATCACTAATGTAATTATTTTCTGGCAAATATTTTACAAAAAATATATATATAAAAATAAACTTATAATTTATGTAGTTTAATATAATAAGTCAAATTATAAAATTATTTTAATTCTAAATTTATTTTTGTAATCTTTTTTTAATATATATATATATATAATATTTCTCTTAATTCTTACCAGCAACTTTTGCTATGGAGAGGCCGAGGCCTATGGATGCATAGGTGAAGGACATTACGGCAGCAAGGATTGAAAGCCAGGAGAGCTTGTGAAAGTTTGGTATTTGGCTAAGCACGATTTGGACGCACGCAAACATGACCATGAATGGGTAGTTTGATGTGTGGCACTTGGCATCTTGTCCATGTTTGTGGAAACAATTTGACCTCTTTACAGCCCTGCATGCATGCAGATTATACATCATGTATGTATGGTTAAACCATGTATACATACATATTATATCATGTATATATATAATTGTATTAAGATATAAAATAAATAATAAATTTTATCTATAAATTCTCATCAGTTTAAATTCTTAAAATTTTTTATATAATATCTGAGTAATAGAAGTCTTAAATTGAAATACTGATTTTATATTTTATTTCATTTAATTAAATATTTTACTTTATTAAGTCACTTAAAAAAAATCGACACACACTTGAGTGAGAATATTAAAATATAAAATAACTTAAAACTTTTAGAACAAGATTTCCTAAATCAAAACTTACACCATGCTAATAGATGCTGTGATAGTGTAACCGATGGTAACCCCTATGAGATTTCCATACTGAGCCAATCCGCAAAGCATAACCTTCCTACCTCCTGCAAACAAAAAAAAAAAGAAAAAAGAAAAGAAAAGAAAGCCAAACCGGCCATTCATATTGGACGTATATGGAACCAAGGTCAGTTCACTTTCAAACGATGTTTTCTGTCTTGGAACACTCCCGAAAAACATTATATAAATAAACCAATTAGTACCTAAATTAGCTCTCACAACGTCCATGTAGGTGTAGTTTCTCTTGCCGGTGACAGGGTCCGGCGACCTGTAGCAGTCGGCGAGGAGAGTGGAAGTGAAATAGGTGATGAAAGAGAAAGCCATGAGAACAGCTGGTCCGACAACCCAACCCAACTGTGCTATTGCCCATGCCAAAGACAGCACTCCCGACCCAATAACAGCAGTTATGATATGGGCACTCGCCGTTATCCATGTCCCTAAATTTTATCAAAATTATAAAAACAAACCAAATTAAAATTATGTATGTCAGAAACGGGAAAAGTAGAAAAATTTGTGCTAATAATTAATTATCAAGTACGTATATATACCAGTTCTTTTGCTTCGACCATCATCGTCAAGGTTCTTCCGAATATCTCCGACGTTGTCATATGATTCTGGGTCATTTTCTATGTGCATGCTGTTGTTGATCTGCATCTCCCTTTCCATCTCTGTCTCTGTTTGAGCTAGTTTTGTTGTGGAAGTGGTCAAGGACTACAGAACACTCGAATCATGAGTGAAAGGAGAGGATATTAGGAGGTGGAGGGGATAGTGAAAGGATAAATGATGCTGAGTAGCAAGTCAGATGGAAGAGACAGGGTTTGTATATATTGAGTACCGGATAGGAGTAGAGTATATATGTTAGGAAAAAATTGGATCCATTATATAAATAATATTTCTTAGAGTCTTAGATTGTTAAAGTACTGTATAATAACTTTAAAAAAATTATGATCTATTATAAAATATTAATATTTTTTTATGCGGATATCATATTTATATATTTTTTTAAAAACTAATTATACAAAATTTATGTATTCACAACTACAATTATCATGTATATGTATGAGAAATGATATATTCTTGAGTAATATTAAATACAGATTTAAAATATAGAAATTTTGCAAGTTCTCTTTCAAAAACAAATTAAGACTGATTTTAAATTAAATAGCAAATGTCTTTCATATGATTTTACCTTTTTTTTAAAATATCTGTACAGAATTTGCATATCATAGGCCTAGACCTGTATAAATCATTTACCGATTATAGCAATTAACATCACTTCATTAAAAATAAATTATATTATTATAAAATTATCCTATATTTGATATAGAATTATAAAATATTATAAGTATATTACTATATATCAATGTTAAATATTATTTTTTATATGGAACTTGAAAAATTAACAATAAATATTATAAATAGAGCTTAGAGGATATATTTTTATTCATGTTTACAAATTATAAATCATTGAATTTCATCAGATAAATGAAAAAGAAGGAATGTAATAGGGTTTTTGACTTAATAGGTTTGATAGGACTGGAATTATTGGCAGAAATTTGAACCATCCATGGTGGTGAGAGAGTCCTGGTTTTCTCAGCCACCAGGGTCCCCACACTTGGGAGTCTAGGGTTTGTTTAGGGTTTGGTCCGTCCACTTGGAGACTTTTAAGGGCAACCATTGATTGTCCATTTTGAAAAACTTTTATACAAAAAATCCTAAAAAATTGTGCAGATGTCTTCACTCTTAATTCTCATGGGCGGACCCTTTTTGGTCTCGGGTGGGTCTCAGAAGCTCCGCTAGTCAACTTTATGTCGATGCTAAGATGTCAGATCATTTAATTTCCAAAAAGAGAAAAAAACAAAAAACAGTGCGATAAATAATATTCTTATCATTTTTATAACTCTTTTATTATTCTTTTTAATTTCTTAAAAAATATTTACTTAATAATTAAGAAAATAACTATTAATAAAATTATACATTTTTTAAGTTTTTTTTAATAATTAAGAATGTTAAAAAAATTTTAAAAAAATAAGAAAAAAGTAAAAAAAAATATTAAATACATTTAAGAATAATAAATAAATAATAGTAGCATAATAAGAACATCATTATCCAATAAATATATTTTAGTATGATAAAGTGTACTGGTAGATTTTTTTAAATAAAGTATTTTTGTGTATTTTCTTTTAAATAGGAAAATATAATATTAAAAATAAAAAAAAAATACATTTCAAAATAAATAATAATCCATTTACTTTCTCGATGGATCTACCATTTTCCTATATTTTATGGGATAGGATCATAGGATTGGTTTACGTCCTCCATTTACCGGCCTATTCTTGTGGAAACTGCAAGTTTTTATCAGAGAAAGAGAAATAAAAACCAATCCAAAAATAACAGGAAGGAACTAGCCAGCACAACATGATCAGAAGCTATGTGGCCTAAATTAAGATGCACATGCATATTTTGATCTGATTGTTCAAGATGCCACGTAATTAAGTCGTGTAATAATTGTATCTCTATTATTTTTGGAAATACATGCATGCATGCATACATACATACACACACACACACATATATATATATATATATATATATAAATGACCACCTTAGTTATTATTTGCATTTTCTTGCAAGAAAATAATACACATTACAGAAAAAAGTTAAAGCGTATATATATGATTAGTTATTGATGACAAAAATGAGAAATTTCTATTAAAGTGAGTTCATTAATTTCATAAATAAATAGTCATTTTTATTATAAATAATTCGTCAAAATAAAAATTTTCTTACAAGACATACATAATTATTAATCTATATATTTTTTAAAACTCTTTAATAAAATACTTTTATTTTGTTGAATTTATTTAAACAATAGTTCTGTCTAAGTATTTTTTAATTTTTTTAGTTGAAACTTTGCTTACCATTCTTGGGACGGCTTTGATCCATGGTGATCTCATTCATATGCTAGAGAATTATGTAGAAATTAAAAAGAGAAATGATTATGAATATAAATCCTAATATACAATTGCGTAATTTATTGTAAAAAAGGGAATTTCATTATAAAAAATATATAATTTTTTTTTAAGTAAAACCTATATTTTTATAAAAATCCTACATTTGGTCTTATTTAGTTGTTGAACTCATCTATCACTTCAACTCATTTCAATCTAATTTTAACTTAAACCTAACATCCAAACTCTCAATTATAAAATTATTAAACTCTCGTTTCAATTTAAAATTTTTTTACATGTAGAGAATATATAATATTTTTTAATTTAGCACTTTTTTATAAGTGTGATGTAACAACAATCTTTTTCAATTTTAAATAAATATATATAAACTCATTTTTATATTTAAATAATATATTTAAATTCATTTTAAATAAATTTCACAAAATTCATTTTATCATTTTAACTTATTACTAATATTAAAAAAATAAAAAAACTTAACTCTAATTACCAATTCAACACAAACTTCAAACGCACTTTATAGATTACTATTGATTGAATTTTTTGGCTACCACTAGTTGTTTATGTTGTCACCATCAATTACGTACGTGACTACGTCATCTTTGCTTGTAATTATTTATCCTAAACAATTTGAATACGCAGCGGATGCGAAGACGTATTCAAATAGACTGCATATTCTATCATATGATCAAGTTAATTATCAACTTTTTTTTTTTTTTTTGAGAGAGACCAATTTTTCAACTAACCAAGGACAAAGTGACAGTAGTACAATATTAATATTGTATGAATATCATGTGCTGTCATTTATAAGAAATAAATACTAATTTAGCCAAAATTTTGTAAATTAAATTTATAAACTTATCTCACCTAGGTCTATATTTGAATTTAAAAATAAGATGAGTTGAGATAAATTTAATTTATTTTTTAATATTATTATTATTTTGAGATTTAAAAAAAATGTATTGAAATTTAAAAAATGTATTGAGATTTGAAAAATGTGTATAAAAATTTGTATTTTATATAAAAAATTATAAAAATTATAAAAATAAAATAAAAATAAATAAAAATAAATTGAACTGAGTTATACAAACGAAATCTTATAGTTAAATTGTAAATTTAGCCAAACAGTCAATCAAGTTGGCGAGCATATATGATTAATAAACAAAGTGACACCCTCGCATGATGGTCTTTAATATTCTAACCGCTATATGCTAACTTGCTCCCTACTTCTCTTAATTTGACTACTCGTCATCAATCACAACTTATGTCCAAGCTCATGTCAATTATATTATTTGTCACGAATCGTAGCCGTTTGGATATGCTGAACATTATGGTATTAAATGGGGGCTGAATTATCAACCCCTGACAAATTCTCTGCTTTTTATATACACGTATGGTGATACCTATATAGGTATTAATTAAAAAAATGAGTCACGCTTCAGGCCACATGGGTTAGAATCTCATTTCACACCAACCAACAAAATAATGACACAAGCATTTATCATTTGTCATAGAATTTTTTAGTACAATCGCATACACCACAAAATATCTCTCCCACCTTTCTTTTCTCTTTGTACCCCATTTGCAAGACGCATTGAAGCTTTCGCTTCCTCTCCCAAATTACTTTGATCTGTTAAATTTATTTCATTATATATATATATATATGTGTGTATATGTGTGTTTTCTTTCTAAAAAGAATTTAATGTTATATATCTTTCTATAGATTAAATTGAGACTTTCGATATCTTTGGCAATTTAAGATTTGTCCAGTTTTTTTAAAACGAGTGTACTGTATTCTAAAATTGCATGTACAAATTATATAATTCTATGTTTACATACACGGCTTATGTGAGATTTATACAACTATAAAAACTATAAAAAGATGAGTAATAATAGATACAAGTTTAAGATACATAAGAGCATTGACAATAGCTTACCCATTGCCATATGCAAGTTCAAAATACGGCTAGAAGTGAGAAAATATTCCTACATTAGACTGACCATAAGGTGAAGTGCTATAGTAAAAACACATCCCTCGCCAATGTTGGCAAGCTCTTATTCAACTTCTAAGTTTGTATTTTATTATATTTTATTAATTGGAAGAAGATGTGTGAGCTCATCTTTTTCGTTCTCTCGACATTTTCTCTCTTTTTGACTAGCTGTATTGCTCTTCACCTAGTGTTTTGTTGCCTCTTTCTTCTTCAATCCGCAAGCTTCTTCGCTTTTCTCCTGTCTTCTTCTTCTCTCCACTTTCCTCACTCTTCTCTGTGTGCAAATAAGCATAACTACCCAGACCCATGTGTGAAGAGTCAAGATGCAAGCACTATTCTTCTTTCTTTCTATGTTTTTTTTTGTTTTTTTTAGCTTTTTTTCTAAACCGCAAGCACTGCTATTCGAATGAAACATGAGGAATTGTTTCCCTACCATCTCCTATTCCGATCTAAATTAGACCGCACCACTTGGGATTATATGGGGATTAATCAATATATAAGCAAAGCAAAATTACTTCAATTATCAGTACTTAATCCGTAGAATACTAAAGTCGCAACCAAAATTAGGCTGAAGAAAAAAATAATTTGAAAAAAGATAATTTAAAGTAAAATTAAATTAATAATTAATATATTAAGTGTATTTGCAAAATATTAAAAATAATTATCAAATATTATTAAAATATATAATATTATATTATTATTTAGACTTTAAAATTACTAATTCAATGTGAACTCATCTAGCCTAAAATTGATGTTATGGCCAAAAAGTGATATTCTAACTAAATTTTGGACTTGACAATCACCATGGCCAATGCTCTAAAAAATGATATTCTAACTCATCTAGTCATGCTTACTTTCTTTAAAAAAATGAATTTTTTTTCATAAAAAGTTTCAAATTTGTTCATTGCTTTAAAAAAGATCAAGTACGTGAATCAGTTGACGACTCTATAAATTATTTCGTGAAAAAGAATGGGAAAGATAAACTGATTGTTATAGTGTGAAGTTCAGGTTTTATGGCATGTTTTGGTGGGCCGGGTTGGAGTTTTTGGCTCTAGTTTATTTTCAGATGAGATGAAATAAAATAAAATAAAATAAAATAAAATAAAATATTTTTTTAATATTTAAAAAAATAGCTTTAAAATTTGAAAAAATTAAATTTTTTTATTATGTTTTATAGGAAATTTAAAAAATATATAATAATAAATTTAAAAAAAATTAAAATTTTTGATTTTATCTCTCAAAATAAATTGTGTCTAAGGCTTAGGCTCCGTTTAGATTAGAGAGTTAGTTAAATTAATCTCAACTCATTTATATTTTATTATTATATATTTTTAATTTTTTATACAAAATATAAATTTCAATATAAATTTTTTAAATTTTAATACATATTTTTTAAATCTTAATTTAATTTTTTTAAAATTTAAAATAATAATAATATTAAAAAATAAATTAAACTTATCTTAATTCATTTTATATTTCAATCTAAACAGAACTTTAATATTCCAACTGTTCATACACGGATTTGCATTTGGCCAAAAGCACATATATTTTATTGAGTCAAATTTAAGTTTTCTTTGTGGTATGATGGCAGTAGGTACCTTTATGCTGGAGAAAGTCAAGCACCTTACTTTTGACTCTGTACTATTGCCGCATTTCCATCACGACATCACTCATTGCAGCTACCACAACATGATCGACGAAACTTGCATGTGAAAATTGAAATATTATACGGAAAAATTATTTTAGTTGTTAAGATATTTTATCAGATTTAGTTCATGAATTGATATAATTTAGAGAATGTTTGAGGAATGAAATAAGATTAAAAAAAATTATAAATAATAATAAAATAATTTGTAAACAGTAATAAAATAGTTAAATTAAAATATTTTATAAAATTTTGAAAAAGTAGAGAGTAAAAATCAAATAAAAATATTATAAAGTTAAAATATTATTAAAATTTATAAATTTTTTAATATTATATTTATTTTGATATTTGAAAAAATTATATTATTTTTTAGAGCTGTAATTGGCAGCTCCTACTGTTTGGGAGCAGTCGGGACAATCTAAACACATGAAGAGTATTTTACTGTTTACATGAACAATGAAAATACTATTCATGTGTCTGGACTGTCCCGACTACCCCCAAATAATGGGGGCTACCAAAAATTTTCGTATCTTTTATATCTTGTTTGAAAGTCGGAATTGTTGTAATGATGATTAATTTGAACATATTTACGATTGAGTGATATTTAAGAATGAGATGAAAAATATTATAAAACCTCTTCTTAATATGTCAAGTTATAAAATTCTTTTTATTATAAAATATTTTTAACATATCACCTAAAATTACTTCAGTTTATAAATTTGCTTTTATAAATTTTCTTGATGGCTATAGCACTACATACTGTAGGGTGACTTCGCCTAGGCTCTGTTTATTCTACACACATAATTTTCTTGTGACACATCCTTCATTTTCTTTTTCATCTAGTTAAATTTGCGGCCTGAAACAATCTCTTTTACTAGATATGTACATAGCTACTATTTTTCAAATGAGAAAATTAAAATATAAATAAAATTAAAAAGATACAATAGTATGGGTGGAAAACCCCAACAAACATATCAAATAAGACATTATTAAAAAATAAAAAATAAAAACAAATATATCAGAAATGAAGTTCACGATTTCGGTCTCATAATTGCTTGACTCACCATCTAAAAAATTAAGGCAACCATGGAGGCAATTCCTTCAACGGAAGGAAACTCCAACATTACCAGAGTGTGCACTAGTGTAATTTTCTACATTTGAGGTAATTATTGATTTTATCCTCTGTCGCATTGTTAAATAATGGAGGACATTCAAAGATAACTGATCCGGAAAAAAGAAACATGCACACTACGAGAGAAAGAATATTAATGACGAGTTATTTATGATAAAAATAGACATATTTTAATAAAAAATAATCATTTTTATAAAAAATAACTAGTCATAAATAATTAAATTTCTTATAATGACGTGGGAAAGTACTCTTGCTTGGCACAGTTTATAAGCAGATTCAAGCTGATCATGATGTCCTAAGGAAGTGTTATAACTCATTCCCATCTTGTGAAGGCTTTGGTAATAACATGAGAGAGTGGAGGGTGTCCTATTGCTTTATTTGACAATATATTCGTTTTCTGTTTTTCAAAAATCTGTCTTTGTTGTGAACCTGAAGTTCCCACATCGCTCCCGTTCGGCTTTGCTGAGTGCCTTATAGGGTGCTTGTCGGGCTTTGCTTGTGACGCGTTTTAAACCCGTGAGGCCGTAGGTGCCAAAGCGGACAATATCACAGGTGGGCTTGGGCTTGCCTCTATCTGGTGGCCCATGCAGGTCGCGATGGGGGGGTGTGTTGTGAACCTGAAGTTCCCACATCGCTCCCGTTCGGCTTTGCTGAGTGCCTTATAGGGTGCTTGTCGGGCTTTGCTTGTGATGCGTTTTAAACCCGTGAGGCCGTAGGTGCCAAAGCGGACAATATCACAGGTGGGCTTGGGCTTGCCTCTATCTGGTGGCCCATGCAGGTCGCGATGGGGGGGTGTGTTGTGAACCTGAAGTTCCCACATCGCTCCCGTTCGGCTTTGCTGAGTGCCTTATAGGGTGCTTGTCGGGCTTTGCTTGTGACGCGTTTTAAACCCGTGAGGCCGTAGGTGCCAAAGCGGACAATATCACAGGTGGGCTTGGGCTTGCCTCTATCTTAAAACTACTACTATTGCAAGAGAAAAGAAACTCTTAATAACTGAAACTTTCTTTTTCTCTCTATATTTTCTTATGAATTTCATTACAACTGAAGCCCATATTTATAGGCGTTGAAATTACTATGCAAGTCACTATGCAAGTCACTATGCAAGTTACTATGCAGATTTAAAATAATAGTGGTGGGGTCATTCACATAATTTAGTGGTGGGACATAGGGGCGGCGGCCGACGTTTTGTTTATAACACTCCCCCTTGAATGACCACCCATAAAGAATCTGCCTCGTTAAAACCTTGCCAAGGAAAAACTCAGTGGGAAGAAAAACCAATGGCGAAGGAAAAAGAGTACAGTCTCTTTATGTATCCACAAGTGCTTTAAGATTGCCTCATTAAAACCTTACAAAGGAAAACCCAATGGGATAAAACCTTAGCGAAGGAAAAAGAGTACAATCAGCACAAGTCTTCAGGACTTTTACTCCCCCTGGAAAGTGCATGACAATAATTTTTGAGTCTTCACATTTTAATATTCTGCACAATTTTCTTGAATGTCGCAGTTGGTGATGTCTTCATGAATAAATCTGCCAGATTATCACTTGATCATATATTTGATATATCCTCCTTTGATTTGAGCGATACAAGTAGCATTATCTTCATATAAAATTGTTGAGTCATTGATCTCAGCCAAATATACTCTTGACTTGTTTCATGAATTGCAATAATCTCTGAGTGATTTGAAAATGAAAAATAATATCTGGTTGACAAACTTAATAGAAATCTGATACCTGCAGTAATACTTAAATTCCCCCTTGATAATATGCGTTAGTGTTTCAAGTAATAAGCAAATATGATTTCAGTATATATAACAAGTTAAGAATTCAAACATGATCTCCAACTAAATAATGCATTAGAGAGAGTATGATAATATTTTCATCTAAAATTTTCTCCTCCTCATTCGGCGTTATTAGGAAGAACTTGTTTATATACGGCGGAAATAATATTGGAAACTATCTATGTATGATAAAAGCTATAAAAGCTTTGAGATTTAATATTATCGGTTCGGCGGAAAATCAAATCCGCTTGACATTGTGGACAAACGAGATCTTGAAGAGATTTGAAGGCTTCGGGTTGTTGTTTTAAATATAACCAATTTTACCATTGGTTTACTCCAGCAAAAAGATCTCGCATTCCTCATAGATTCAGTTGTTGTTCATCCAGAACAATATTATGTCTGATAGAAATTCTAATGTCCCAGATTTAAACCATGAACCTTTTATACCTCAACTACTTATATTTTCTCCTGAGGCTGTAAACACCATGATAGGAGCAGAGATATATCTATCTAGTAAATCTGATCCTGAAATTGTTGCAGCATCAAGAACCCTCAGTGCTCAATATGCTGCCTCTCTTACAACCATGTCTCAGAGGCTATTGGCGAGAACGAGTGAGGTTGATCATCTTAAAAATCAAATATCTAAGTTGCATCAAACGCTTGCAACTAAAGATAGAAAAAATAAAGATTTAAAACAAGATAACAAGGAGCTGAAAAAACTTGTAGACTGGTATTCTCTTGACCTGAAAACACGAGTAGAAGAGCTGGAACGAGAAAGAGCTCAGATACAAAGTCAACAACAGCAGCTAACGGCAGAGGTTCAGCGTTTACAAGAAAATAGGGATAGCTGTAATTAATCTCGCTGGCTTTTGAAATTATGCATCCAGCATATCTTGTAAAGTGAGATTTGAAGAGATGATGGTTTGTCTTGTTCTTATTTCCAATTCTATAAGAACCGTCGTTAGTTTCATTTAGTACGCATCAAATCTTCTTCTCATATCTATAATTCATCTGTATTTGTATTCTTATTCTACAAATTTCCAATGGCTCATCAATTTCCTTTTACTATTTCTCACAATCAACATATGAGGTATCCTTCACCTCAATTACAAGTTGATCCTGCATCTTCCGCAGGTGCAATGTTGCAGCAAGCAAATGATCTGGCTAATAAGTCAGATCGTGAAGCTGTTTATGAGCTGGTGACTCTCGGCACCCGATACTCCTCCTCTATTGTTGGATTTTCCAACCGATTACAATCCAAAAATCGTGAGATTGAGGAGCTTAACGAGAAGGTTTCTGTACTTCAACGACTCGTTCAAGAGTCTGACAAAAAAATTGCAGACTTAAAGCAGGAGAATAAGGATTTAAAATCCTTACTTGCCTCTTCATTTCGACTGCCTAATCCTTTAGATAAGGATGGTACGTTGCTTTATGAAAAGCAAATGCATTTGAGAGATGAGGCTAGAAGTCTCAAATTCTTGTAACTCATCTATGAATTGAATAATAAGATTTTTCCTTTTCAAATGGATTCCTTGAATTTATAGCAACTCTTGTGATCTTTTCAAGAGTTCTAATAAGGTAAATCATCAACGTAAACTGCAATAATGACGAATCCAGATTCTGATAAAACACATGAACATATAGGATTATTCTTAAATCCTTCTTTCAATAAATACTCGTTGATTCAATTATACAACATGTGTCCGGATTGCTTTAATCCATATAAAGATCTTTGAAGCTTTATAAAGTACATACTCCTAAATGTACTTGGATTAGATGCTTCAAGTATCGTAATAATCTAATGATGCTTATAAATATGCAGTGACCACATTCATTAACTGCATATCTAATCCTTTTGCAATAACCAAATCGATTAAAAATATGAATGTGATTGCATTCATAACAAGGAAATATGTTTCCTCATAATTGCTCTCGGGTTTCTACAGGAAACCTTGTGCGACAAATTATACTGCATAATTTCATTTCGCATTATGCTTTCGTATAAATACTCACTTATATCTGACAAATATTACACCATTTGGTGTTTGGACAACAGGTCCAAATGCATCTCGCTTCACTAGCGAGTTTAATTCAGTTTTAATAACTGCTTTCCATTTTGGCCAATCATTTCTACGTCGACATTCTTCGACGGTTTTTGGCTCATTACTTCTGGTAATATCAAGTGTTATCATATATGTTGTCGACAACAGTTTTATTTCTATCCATAAATTTTCCAGTACTCATGAAATGTATTGAGATCTCTTTGTTCCTCTCCAGGGGAAAACATTTCATGAAACACCTCTACAGGAGGTTCCTCTTCAGGAGGTTTATACTCTTCAGGAGTTTTCTCTTCAGGAGTTATACTCTTCAGGAGTTACACTCTTCAGGAGTTACCTCTTCAGGAGTTACCTCTTCAGGAGGATTATATTTTGTACAGAAAATACGGTCTCTTCATGAGCACCGATTTTTATTTTTCTTGTGCACCAATAAGTCTTCAACACTTCAGGTGTATCTTAGACTCATTTATTTCTGTTTTAACAACTCGTCCTTCAGGGACTTCAATTCCTGCTTAAGCATTAACAGCAGTAATATATGATTTTACAACACCTTTAGTGTTAGTAAATACATCATGTAATTGATTTGCAACATTTTGCAGATAAATAATCCTCTGAACTTCTGGTTCACATTTATTTGTAAGAGGATCAAATTTAAACAGGACTTTATTATCCCAAGTAATTTATTGTCGTGCTTCAGGCACCGATATTTCATTATTTCAAAACATGATGAAATATTAATAAGCTTATATATAAAAACTTAGTATAAGTAAATCAAGTGCTTGGCCGTACAACAGGTACGTGACTACTGTTTAGTCATATTACATTTATGACAAACATCTTCATCTTTTTATGAAGAATTATTCTGAGGGTCTTTACCCTTCTCTGAGTTTGATCACTTCTGGTGATACGATATATTTTTATCATCTTTAGTATTGTCGCTTTTGGGACCAACACTTCTATAATTTTTCTACCACGTCTACGCCCTTAGTTTCCATTCACTTCTGGGAATTGTGTAAATTCGATATCATTAATAGGACGTAACTGGTGTAACAAAAACTCATTATTTAGCTCAATCACTGGAAGACAAAATAAAAGTTCAGAATATTTGTTGAACTTTCACTCTCGATATTGCTACTGCAGGAGCACATTCGAGGTATGAAAAATAATGTCTTCTTTTATATATCATCATCAGTGACATTTTCACTGTATAATTTTAATATTGAGTTAGTTTTAAAGAGTGCAGAATATTCAATACCACTCTTAAAATCTTGCAACTTCAAGTGCAATAAATCATAATGATCTTTTGAGAGAATTACATCTTCTGGTGCTTATATCACTCTCTTAATTTATTTCACACAGTATGATGATCTTTCATCATGAGATACACAGCACGGTCCTTCAGGGACACATGAATTCCTTCTATGATTGTATCTTTCAAGTTCATCATCATATCCAAATAGATCTCATCAAGGATCTGGATAAATAACATTTTTCAGAAATGTCAATAGTAATAAATCTCAATATTTGACATTATATTACAAAAATAAATCTGTGAATTTAATAAATATATTCACATTATCATGAGAATAAAAATAAAATTTTATCAAGTAATATTCAGCAATATTACCTTTAATATTTATCTCAAGAACTGCAAATAATATATTGAAAAACTTACTTGAAGTAGAAGACCATTAACTTCAGTATCGGTAGAACCTCGTGCTGATAACGTGTTATAAAACTAAAAATAAAACTACTACTATTGCAAGAGAAAAGAAACTCTTAATAACTGAAACTTTCTTTTTCTCTCTATATTTTCTTATGAATTTCATTACAACTGAAGCCCATATTTATAGGCGTTGAAATTACTATGCAAGTCACTATGCAAGTCACTATGCAAGTTACTATGCAGATTTAAAATAATAGTGGTGGGGTCATTCACATAATTTAGTGGTGGGACATAGGGACGGCGGCCGACGTTTTGTTTATAACAGTCTTAATATATTGTTAGCTCTTTGCGACGTCTACATATAAATACACAAAATGAGTATTAGTATAGCAAATAAGATAATGATAAGAATTACTATCTTTTACTACTCATGGTTTTTAAAATAGAAGAACCGATTTTGAACCAAACAGTCAATTCAAAACCGGATTAAACTATTCAGTCCGGTCTAATTCAGGCCGATTTTTCAATTTATTTTTACATCTCCATCTAAGCTGCCAATCGGCCTAAACCTAATTACAGGTATTTAAGAATCATGTACACAAGTTTTTAATGTCGTTCAATATTGCAGTACCTTGCAAATTTCTTTTAAAGCGATCGTACAGAGCGAGATCGAAGACCCAAGCCAATAACGAAGGAAGGCAAACAATGGTGGAAGGATGTAATTTATCACCTAATATTCTTAATATGGAGAGAGTTATAAGGGAAGTGAAGATCGCGATGCATGGGCTGTCGGCAATAAAATATTTATGTACAATTACTTTTGCCTATTTTTGCAAATTACAACAAAAATATAGCTTTTGCGGCCAAATGTATTTCTGGCGACTAGAAAAAAAATTGCTCATAATTTGTTATGGACCAACGATATTTAAAATCGTAAACAACTTACAGTTTAGTCCATAAGTCACATTTCTGAGGGGGCAAAAATATGTCCGAAAAGGGTTATTCTGGCCAATTAATTTGCACTTTCAGAAAAAATAATTTATTTTTTTATATAAGTCTCGTATTTATTCATTTTTTAAAAGGATGGTACGGCGTTTACATATTCTCTTTCGATTACAAATATCATTTTTCTTGTATGTAAGTAAGTTCAGAAATGTTGTTTGAGAAAATATCATAAATAAACCATATTACTTCGAACGGATGACCTTTGAAGAATTTCTTGATCAATTTTGCCAAGTCACGTAAATTTCGAGAGAACTATTCCTCTTTCATCCCACGTTTTATTATCCCAAGTCACTCTTTAAGTAATATCATAGTAAGTGATTGACATATGTAATCGCTTAAAATTATACCATATTAACAAATACTACGATTAGAATTGAAAAGAGTTAGAATGAAAATTAAGAATATTACTTAAAACGCAATATTTGAGATAAACAATGACTATTCGACTGATGAATGTGAAAAGTTAAAACAAAAAGATTAGAACACATTTTCATTTTTTAATAGTCTGTTTGATTTATTTTAGGCATCTTACTTTACGGCGGCCTCCTTTTAGACTGAGGCCTTTTTCTTAATGGAAGTCATTATCTGTAGGTTTAGCCTTTTCTTCTTCATAAAAGGAAGAAAGCTTAGTGTCGGTTGGGGGGTGAGCACGAAGAGCAAGTATTTCAAATTCTTTGAGGTGCATGCTATATCATCTGACTTTGAGAGCAGACCTGATGAAAATATTTTTTTTTTTTTTTTGGCCTTTGTTTCTTTGCGGGAGAATATAATACATTTCCTTATAGAGAAGATACAAACAAGTCTTCCATCGTTATAATACATTTGCTCCATGGACTTTGCTTGTTAATCATTTATTTTTTAGATATGATAGCTTACTGTTTTTTTATAAGCTGGCTCATGCAATGGAATTGAGGAGGTTACATAGGCTATTGAATTCTTATGAAAAAGCCTTTAGTCAAAGATTAAATTTGGACAAAACTTCAATTTATTTCATCAGAAATACAAGATAATTAGCGAAGGAGTCTATCCTCTCTACTGTAAGGTTGAGAGTAGCCAAGTCTTATGAGAAATATTTGGAACATCTTTCTTATGTTAGAAAACATAAGTTAAATGCATTCAAATTTATATTGGATAGAATAAGGAGCAAAATGATCAATGGAAAAGTTAGGTTTTATTTAGATTTTTATCCCAAGTGACAAACAAAGTTCTTTTCAGGTTAGTTATTCAGGCTATTCCAACACTGTATGGATATTTTCAATTTGCCAAAGCCCATTTTGATTGAGATTAATAGACTTATACAGAAGTTCTAGAGGTAGCAAAAGGATGATAAATATAAAACTCACTTGTTATCATGGAAACAGTTAGGCGATGCTAAAGTGGCTGGTGGACTTGGTTATTGAGATTTTGAAATTTTCAATTTAGTCTTGCTAGCAAAGTAAGGATGGACGATCTGGAGGATTATTCAACCTCCTCACTCTTTATAAGCTGCTAGAGACTAGAGTTCTCGAAGCAAAGTACTTTAATAGAACAAATTTTCTAAATGGCAACTCAGCAGATTTTTAAAAAAGCACTTGTTTGGAAAATAATGGTGAGTGTGAATATTTGGCATGATAAGTGGATCCCTCTACATAGTTCCTACAAAGTTCAGTCTTCAGTGAAAATTTTGTAGGAAAGCTCACTGGCGAGTTCTTTAACTAACACAAATAGTAAGGAATGGAAGGTACATTTGCTTACAAAAGTTTTTGTAGAGGAACAAGTAGAGTTGATTAGTAGAATTCCCATTAGTCAATGCAATGCCCCAAATAAGTTCACTTGGGGAGATGTATAGATGATGGGATCGTTCTCAATAAAAAGTGCTTTTCATTTACTAGAATATCTTCAAGAAAGCAATAAAGGTCAACCTTCAAAAAATTTATCTGTCTCAAGGATATGGTCTAAGATCTGGAAGTTGAAAGACCCTAATGCAGTTAAAGTTTTAATTTGGAGGGCTTTGCCTACTAAACTAAACCTTTTTAAGAGAAACATTGTAGACTCTCCCATCTATCTGGTGTGCCAATCAGATCAAGAAACAGTCTCTCATGCCTTGTGGTCATGTACTTCAATTCAGGATGTATGGGGATCTTGTTCCAAGAGCCTTTAAAAGTGATTGGTTATAGAGACTTCTTTCAAGGAAATTCTGTCATATATATTCGTTGTCCTTGATGAAAAGGAACTTGCAGAGTTTGTTAGTATAGCTTATCATTGGATCTATCATTAGATTCATCAAATATAAATTTGATGATTTTACTTAAATAATTCTATATTAAACTCATCAAAATTTACCAACATAATGTTTGAGTTACAGTATTTTAGTATCATCCTTTATTTTGAAGGATTATAATTCATTCATCAAAATATTTTTTTATTATCTTTTAATATGTTTTGTTGATGTAAAATTTGGTAGTTGGCAAATTTCTAGTGAAAAACCTATTATAAATGAGTTGTAACTAATGGTGGACAGAGTACACATGAAGAGGATCAAAATGGCTTGAGAAAAACCGAACACAGTGATCTCGCTCGACCCTCGCTCAACATGGCGCTCGAGCGAAGTCCAGGCAGAGACTTCGCTCGACACTCGCTCGATATCCCGCTCGAGCGAAGTTAGTGATAAATGGATTTCTCTAGGGTTTTAGCGCCATTTTTAAAGGTGGCCTATAAATATATCTTTAAGTCCTCAGCTGCAAGTGAGAAAAGACAGAGGAAAAGCCAAGGAGCCCCATTTCATCCCTTGAGAGAAACATCTCCATTGTTTTCAAGGATCATTCTCTTGGATTATATTTCTCCCCCACAACACACATTCATAATTTTAGTGAGTCCATTGGAGTGGACGTGTTCATCAAGCTGGAAGAGTTCTTCAAGGTGCTTGGATGAAGAAATCAAGGTGTTCGTGTGAGAAGCTATAGAAAGGTCGGAGTTCCGGCACTACATGCGTGTAGAGATCGAGTGGGTCACTCGTGGTGTTGCAAGACAAGTTTAGATGCTCTTGTTGGTTTGTAAGTGTTTCTAAATTAGTTGTAACAAACTAAAATTTCTATAGTGGATTAGAGGTGGTGTCTTACACCCGGAGTGGTTTTAGATTTTGAAGAGGTTCTTCAAATGAGTTTCCACTTCGTAACCAAAATCAGTGTGTTGATTTCTCATTTGATTGCTTTTGTTTGTTGATTAATTTTTTAAACTGTTATTGTTTTTGTTAAACACCTATTCACCCCCCCTATAGGTGTGTAAGGTAATTAGCTACCGCTTTTTCAATTGGTATCAGAGCGGGTACACTTAGTTAGGATTAACTTCCTGAGTGTGATTCTGCTTTGGTGGTCAAGATGAATAGGTCTCAATCCCTCTCATCACCACCATATTTTGATGGTAGCAACTATGCTTATTGGAAAGTTCGAATGAGAGCGTTTCTTAAGTCTATAGATGAACGTGTGTGGGTGTCCTTGATAAGAGGATGGAAAGAGCCCGTCACCATTGTTGATGGAGTAGAAGTTCCCACAGATGTGGACAACTACTCAAAGGATGAGTTAAGTGAAATTAACTGGAATAGTAAAGGCCTAAATGCAATTTTTATGGCCGTGTCCCAGGAGGAGTTCAAACGAATCTCCATGTGTAATACAAGTAAAGAGGCATGGGACATTCTTGAGATCACTCACGAAGGAACTAGGGCTGTAAAAAATTCTAAACTCCAAATGCTTACCACCAGCTTTGAGAAAATTAGAATGAAGGAGGATGAAACCTTTGATGTCTTTTATGCAAGATTGAATGACATTGTAAACTCTCGGTTCAACTTGGGAGACAAAATCCCAGAAAATAGATTTGTACGAAAAGTTCTCAGATCTCTTCCTAAGAGATTTCGTCCCAAGGTTACTGCAATTGAGGAAAGTAAAGACTTGGATGTCATGAAAATAGAAGAGCTGGTGGGTTCCCTGCAAACTTATGAACATACTCTGCCATTGGATAGGAAGAGCAAGTCCATTGCTCTTAATACAATTCAAGAGGACTCAGATGAGTCATTCGATGAATTAGCAATGAGTGACAGAGAAATAGCATTTTATGCTAAGAAGTTCAGAAAAATGTTTGTAGCAAAAAGGCACAGGAGCCAAAGACCAGAGAAGAAGAAGTTTGGGAGATATATTGAGGGGTCAAGCTCAGAGAATAAAGAAAGAGCTTCCAACAATTACATTAGGCCTAACAAGGACAAGACACAAGTACAGTGTCATGAATGTCATGGATTTGGTCACATTCGCTTGGAGTGTGCAAATTATAAGAAGAGCAAAGAAAAGGCAAAGATTGCCTCTCTAAGTGAAAGTGAGTCTGAATCGAGTGACTCATCTGGCAACTCCACTCCCAAAAGGAATCTCAACTACATGGCATTTACATCTTCCGTTGGAGACATAGATCAGTGCAGTGAACAGGCTTCTGATGATTGTAACATACCGGAAGATGAGTCTGAGTGTGAAGATCAATTGCAAGAAATCTATGAAAAACTTTACAAGGAGTGCATGAAATTGAGAAAAGTCAACAAAGCACAGACTGAAAAGATAATTCAGTGCAAACAAGAAAATGATGAGCTCCAAGGCAAACTGAATGAAGCTTATATCCTGACTGACCAATTGCGAAAGAAAAGTGAGATTTTGGAAGATGCTATGGAAACTAAGGAAAATGAATTAACCCAGCTAAAGGGAAGATTGCTGGCCTTTTCCACTGGAAAATAAAATCTGGACAAAATTCTAACTCTTGGAAAGCCCTCAGGAGACAAGAGTGGAATAGGTTATGTTAGAGGAAAGTTTGAAGTGGGTACGAGCTCGAAAACTCCTCAAAACAGCATGGTGAAAAATCACCCATTAGCAAAGGGAAAGAAAGTCATACATGCACAAAAGTTTGTTTCATCTCAAGAGAAACAAATAGCTCACAACACAAGACCCGTGTGTCATCACTGTGGGAAGTTGGGTCATGTGAAAACAAATTGTTTGAAATTTAAAAGACTCACCAGAAAAGCTCCTAAGGATGACTTGCCAGTCAGGAAACAACAAACTCACAAAGAATACCGCATTTGTCATAATTGTGACAAGTATGGTCACATCCGGCCTAACTGCTATGAGCTCAAAAAGCTCTCTGTGAGAAATAAAAGGAGAAAACCAAAAGGAGATCACATAAATCTGTGGGATAAAGTCATGGTTCTCACTAGACAAAATGCTCGTCTAAATGCCAAGATAGACAACCTGACAAGTACCCAGAAGGTTGTGCAAGTCAACTCTCCAAAGGTCAAAAGAGTGTGGGTCAAGAAGGAGGAAAGAGACACATGTCACATTGCTCACATTGCCTTGAAGACCCAGAACAATTCACTGTGGTATCTTGATAGTGGGTGTTCACGACACATGTCCGGTGATAAAACTCTTTTTAAGACAATTGAAGAGTACAAATGTGGGATAGTGACATTTGGAGATGGTGGAAAAGCAAACATAATTGGGAAAGGTGAAATTAACATTACTGGACTACCGGCATTGAGAGAAGTTCTATATGTTGATGGATTAAAAGCAAATCTTCTTAGCATAAGCCAAATGTGTGATAACGGTGCCGAAATTCGGTTCTCAAAAGATATGTGCGTTGTTTCTGATAACAATGGACAATGCTTGATGCAAGGAACCAGGACATCTGACAATTGCTATGGTATCGCTCCTATTTCACAGTACAGCTGCAATAGTACTAAAAGTGAGGCCACTACTCTCTGGCATCAAAGACTTGGGCATGTGAATCACAAAAATTTGTCAAAGATTGCTAAGAAAGAAATGGTGATTGGACTGCCCGAACTTGGGAAAGTGGAGACATCTGTTTGTAGATCATGTCAAGTGGGAAAACAAGTTCAAGCAGCCCACAAGAACACAACAGATATCCTGACCAAAAGACCTTTAGAGTTGTTACACATTAATCTTATGGGACCCTCTAGGACTGAAAGTTTGGGGGGAAAGAAATATATACTGGTGGTGGTAGATGATTTCACCAGATACTCTTGGGTAGAATTTTTGAGGGAAAAGGGTGAGGCTTCAAATGTGATAAGGAACTTATGTAAGAAGCTTCAAAATGAACAAGGGAAACCTATTGTCAGAATCAGGAGCGACCATGGACGAGAATTTGATAACTCAAGTTTAGAGAAATTATGTGATGAAGAAGGCATTCGTCAAGAATTCTCTGCTCCCATTACTCCACAGCAAAATGGAGTTGTTGAAAGAAAAAATCGAGTTATCCAAGAAATGGCTCGAGTTATGATGCATACCAAAAATGTTTCTGCTCATTTTTGGGGTGAAGCTGTGAACACAGCATGTCACATTGTGAATAGAGTCTACCCTCGACCCAACACTTCTCAGACACCATATGAGCTGTGGAAAGGAAAGAAGCCAAATGTGAAGTACTTCAGGGTGTTCGGGAGTAAGTGTTACATTTTGAGAGATAGGGAAAATCTGGGTAAGTTTGACCCAAAGAGTGATGAGGGAATATTCCTTGGTTATTCCAGAAACAGTCGTGCTTACAGATGTTACAATCTACGCACCCAAACTTTCATGGAATCCATCAATGTGGTTATAGATGATACTCCTAAAGAGGAGTTGAATCAAAATCTAATTGATACACCAAGTGGAACTGAAGAGAACTCTAGTGATGTTAATGAAGATCAAAAGACCTCATCAACTGAAAAAGTTCATACTCACAAGGAGCCATCTTCGAGAGTGAAGCTAAACCATCCTCAAGATAACATAATCGGGAATGTAAATGAAGAGATGAGGTTGAGGAAGAAAGTGATAAGTCAACTAGCCCACTCATGTTACATCTCTCAAATTGAACCAAAAAGGGTGGAAGAAGCCTTAAATGATGAGAATTGGACAAATGCCATGCATGAAGAAATTAATCAATTTGTGAGAAATGATGTGTGGTACCTGGTCCCAAGACCTGAAATGCACAATGTTGTAGGTACAAAATGAATCTTCAAGAACAAATCTGATGAAAATGGAATGATTGTACGGAATAAGGCAAGATTGGTGGCACAAGGTTATGCCCAAATAGAAGGAATAGACTTTGATGAGACATTTGCACCGGTGGCAAGGCTTGAGTCAATCCGAATACTATTGAGTATTGCTTGCCATATGTGTTTCAAACTCTATCAAATGGATGTAAAGAGTGCATTCTTAAATGGAATCCTTCAAGAAGAAGTGTATGTCGAGCAACCAAAAGGTTTCGAGGATCCAAAATATCCTAATCATGTCTATAGGTTGAAGAAAGCCCTGTATGGGTTGAAACAAGCTCCCAGAGCCTGGTATGAGAGGCTAACTTCGTATCTTTTGAAGCACAAGTTTCTGCGAGGAAGTGTTGATAGGACACTTTTTATCCGGAAAGTGGGTGAGGAGATAACTGTAGCTCAAATCTATGTGGATGATATTGTGTTTGGATCATCCGTTGATGACCTAGCTCTTGAGTTTGCAGAAGAAATGAAGAATGAATTTGAGATGAGTATGGTGGGTGAGCTAACTTTTTTCTTGGGACTCCAAGTAAAACAGTTAGATGAAGGGTTGTTCATATCCCAGTCAAAATATGCAAAGGACCTGTTGAAAAAATTTGGATTAGATGGGAGTAGCCATGCTAGAACTCCTATGAGCACAAGTGTAAAACTCAGTGCTGATGTGTCAGGAAAGGGAGTTGAGCAATCTCTGTACAGAAGCATGATTGGGAGTCTACTGTATCTCACTGCTAGTAGACCGGACATTGCTTTCAGTGTCGGCGTTTGTGCTAGATTCCAAGCAAACCCCAAAGAATCTCATCTCGTGGCTGTCAAACGCATACTTCGCTATGTGAATGGTACAGTGAATTATGGAATTTGGTACTCCAGAGATTCCAACACTGAGCTTGCAGGCTACTCTGATGCTGATTGGGCGGGAAATGCCGATGATAGAAAGAGTACTTCAGGTGGATGTTTTTATATGGGAACAAATCTTGTTGCTTGGATGAGTAAGAAACAAAACTCCATTTCTTTGTCTACAACTGAGGCTGAATACATTGCTGCTGGGAGTTGTTGTACTCAATTGCTGTGGATGAAACAAATGATTCGTGACTATGGTATTACTCAAGGTGTGATGAGCATCTATTGTGATAATACCAGTGCCATCAACATCTCTAAAAATCCTGTCCAACATTCTAGGACCAAGCATATTGACATTAGGCATCATTTCATTCGGGAACTTGTGGAAACACATGTAATTACTCTTGAGTACATTCCCACCGAACATCAATTAGCAGATCTTTTTACCAAACCATTAGATGGTTTTCGTTTTGAGTGTCTTAGAAAGGCTATTGGTATTTGTGTTTTAACACAAGAGATGTAACATGCATTTCATACATTGCATGCATATCATTTTTTTTTGCATTGTTATTCTTCTGGTCTTCATCTTCTTCTTTGTCCTTCCTCTGATTCATTTGTCCTTTCAAGCATGTGTCTTGTGAAAATTGTATCATAGGCTTATGTTGCAAAGGTGTAAGATGTGTGTCATTTTAAATATGCTTTTTGCCGCACACACTACACGCCTAGCTCAATCTCTTGACATTTGACCTTATGTGAGACTTTGGGGAGGCAATCAAAAGTGTAAGGGGGAGCCTTATGAGTGATCAGAATTGACCTCGGGCTAGATGACCTGTGTAAGAACTTTTGTATCCAAAAAGGAAAGAAAATGAAGAAGCTCTATTATTGTATATATATATAAAAAAAAAAAGGGTCAAAATAGAAATCCTGACTCTAGTTCTATTAGACACAAGAAATTAGGTCCTAGCAGCATTGGGTTTGACTTTCTGCACTTTGACGGGTCTCCCAAACTCTTATGGTTTCTTGTTTAGCCCAACCCCACTCACACCTCTTGGTTAAAATTTCTTGATTGAGCAAGAGCACTATCCAAACACGCATAGTCATATTAATTATGACATACAGTCTTTATACGTGCGTGACATTGAGTGTATGATATCATTTTACATTTGCTCTGCTACGTATTTTTTTAAAATTGTCCCCAAGTTTGAAGTAAAAAAAAAAAAAAAAAAAGGGCTGCAATTTCGCTCGATAACTCGCTCGACCATAAAATCTCGCTCGAGCGAAAAACCCTTATATTGCGCTCTGCATCGCGCGATAAGCCAGTCTGCCGCACCTCCTCTTCCTTCTCTCATTCTCCTTTTTCTCATCTTCTTTCAAACACTCAATCCAAACCTCATCATCTCATTTTCTCTCAAACACTCAATCAACGGTAAGCTTTCCTCTATCCATTTCTTCTAATTTTTTTTTTCTTTTTCACGGATCATTCCATTCATAGGGTTGTGTTTGGATTTCATTAGGTTAGTCCTCGCACTGCCCCATCCGCCTCTCGGACTTACTTCCACAGTCCCCAAGCCGCGGAACTCTACACACAGAATTTTTCTCATCGCTCCCTCCTTGTGGAACGTGAAGTTCTTCTCGGTGAGTTTCGGGATACCTATCCCATCGTCCCTCAGATCTTTGAGTCGCGCCAGTGGCTTGCTTTGACCACTGGTCATCCCGCTCCCTCGGTGGAGTTGGTCAGGGAGTTCTACTCGAACATTCATGACATCTCAGAGGGATCTTTTCAAGTGGATATCCGGAATATCACCTTCCGGGTGACTCCCGATCTAGTGGCACATTTACTAGGGGTACCACGAGTAAACAATCCAGTTTACCCCTATCTCCATACCCCAGCCCCTAGCAGACCTGATCTGGGTCGCTTTCTCACCAGGTCTCCTATGACTTGGACTGGGATTCCTCCTCTAGCGACCAAGTCGTTTCCCCATGCATACCAGATTGTGAGTCGGATTGTTTTGACCAACATATACCCTACTGGACACTATAGTGACATTGGTCCAGATCGTGCCCTTCTTCTACATGCCTTGCTCACTGATGTCACTATTGATTTGGGCAGTCTTCTTTGTCGGGTCATGATAGAGGCCCATATGTCGTCAAACTTTCGAACTGGTCTTCCTCTTGCATGTCTCATTACGAGGATAGCCTTGGCTCAATCTGTGTCCATCACTCCCCAGGAACTTAGAGTGAATCTTAAGACACCAATTGGACGGAAGACCATGCAACTAAGTCAAGCGCATCTTCCTAATGTTGAACCCGCTCCTGCACATTCTACCCAGAGCGGACCTACTCCTCACGCTCCTGAGTCCAGCTCGGGTCCTTCTAGCTCGGGTCTGATGCCACTAGCTACAGAACCAACCCGGCAGACCCTATTGGATTTTCTCATTAGCATTCAGCAGTCCGTGACCAGCATGGATACCCGTATTGATAACCGACTTAACAGCCTTGAGACTCGGGTTACTCAATTGGACACTCATATCAATGCTCGGTTTGACACACTTGACATTCAGGTGATTGAGCTTGGAAATCAAGTCCAGCATCTTCTTGCTGAGGAGGAAGAAACTGATGACGATTGAGACCCCTTACCATTTGTGACAAAAAGGGGGAGTAGCTAGATTTAGGGGGAGCTGAGCTACATTTTAGGGGGAGCTAAGCTACATTGTAGGGGGAGTACCTAACCGTTTGATGTTTTTAGTTGTTGCTGTGTGATTAAATTTTTTTTTGAACTCTTGATGTATTCTGTGTTGAACTAATTGCTATTGAAGGTTTAATGTTAAAATTTTGTGGCAATTTTTTTACGTTTGAAGTTCTCCTGTTAAATTCCTTGTAAGTGTTTTCGTTTGGTACGTTTATATGTTTGTTAAGTGTGCAGATACTTCACTTGCCAAGACTAAACCTACATGTGGAAGTCCTGTTGGGTGTGTGTGATAGGATTAGGTCCAATGTATAGGCTAGAGGATTTGTCACAGAAATGCCAAAGGGGGAGATTGTTGATGTAAAATTTGGTAGTTGGCAAATTTCTAGTGAAAAACCTATTATAAATGAGTTGTAACTAATGGTGGACAGAGTACACATGAAGAGGATCAAAATGGCTTGAGAAAAACGTAATACAGTGATCTCGCTCGACCCTCGCTCAACATGGCGCTCGAGCGAAGTCCAGGCAGAGACTTCGCTCGACACTCGCTCGACATGGCGCTCGAGCGAAGTCCAGGCAGAGACTTCGCTCGACACTCGCTCGATATCCCGCTCGAGCGAAGTTAGTGATAAATGGATTTCTCTAGGGTTTGAGCGCCGTTTTTGAAGGTGGCCTATAAATATATCTTTAAGTCCTCAGCTGCAAGTGAGAAAAGACAGAGGAAAAGCCAAGGAGCCCCATTTCATCCCTTGAGAGAAACATCTCCATTGTTTTCAAGGATCATTCTCTTGGATTATATTTCTCCCCCACAACACACATTCATAATTTTAGTGAGTCTATTGGAGTGGACGTGTTCATCAAGCTGGAAGAGTTCTTCAAGGTGCTTGGATGAAGAAATCAAGGTGTTCGTGTGAGAAGCTATAGAAAGGTCGGAGTTCCGGCACTACATGCGTGTAGAGATCGAGTGGGTCACTCGTGGTGTTGCAAGACAAGTTTAGATGCTCTTGTTGGTTTGTAAGTGTTTCTAAATTAGTTGTAACAAACTAAAATTTCTATAGTGGATTAGAGGTGGTGTCTTACACCCGGAGTGGTTTTAGATTTTGAAGAGGTTCTTCAAATGAGTTTCCACTTCGTAACCAAAATCAGTGTGTTGATTTCTCATTTGATTGCTTTTGTTTGTTGATTAATTTTTTAAACTGCTATTGTTTTTGTTAAACACCTATTCACCCCCCTATAGGTGTGTAAGGTAATTAGCTACCGCTTTTTCATGTTTTTTAGATGAATAAATTATAGGTGTACTTGTTGGTTTATAAATTGTATATTATATTATTATTTTGATATATCTAATAATAAATTTAATATGAAGTTATAGATACGGAGGTATTGACTTTTTATTAAACTTGTATTTCCTATTAAATTCTTAAAAAAAAATGATGTAGCCAATGTCAATGCTCTCAATTGTGGAGGAGGAGAAATAACTTGGTTTTTGAAAATAAGATCCTGGTTCTAGGAAGTAGGGGTGTAAATTTAAACCGGAAAACCGGCCCAAACCGAATCAAACCGGACCAAAAATGCTGGTTTTGGATCATTTCGGTCTGGTACCGGTTTCATAAATTGAAAAACCAGATAATATCGGTCTGGTTCCAGTTCCATCCATTTTAAAACCAGACTGGACCGAACCGAACCGGTTCTATTTATTTGTTTTTTTTTTTTAGTATTATTATATAATATGTTTCATCCTATATATAATAATATAAATTATAATTATATATGAGATAATGTAGATTTTTTATAGAAAATTTTTTTTAAGCAGTTTTTTAATGCAGATTTTTTTTTTTACAACAAATTTTGTTAAAATAGATTTTTTTTTATAAAGCAGTTTTTATTTTATAACATTTTTTATTTTATGTACTTTTTTTATATAATAGATTTTTATAATGGATTACAATCTTTTTAATAAAACAGAATTTTCAAACCAAGTTTTAAAAAACAAAAAAACAAATTGGTTTTTATAAATTGACATTTTATTAAAACCGGAAACCAGACCGAACTGGTAAAACCGGTACTACCAGTTTTGGGAGACAATCGGGACATAATCGATTTTAAGAAATATAAAACCAGTACCTTAGTTCTTAATTTTGTTCAAAACCGGACCGAACTAGATTGATTACACCCCTACTAGGAAGGGTGATGCTGCTAGCTCATCAAGCTGTTTTAGACTAGGGTGATGCTACTCACCCCAGTGAAATGGGTCTCGATTGGGTCCCATTTCACATTTTTATTTTTTTATTTTTTTAATATTATTTTTAAGAAAGTATTTTTAATAATAATGTGAATTTTAATATGATTTTTTAGCATCTTAAAATATTTTTTATAAATATAAAAAATCATATTATTATTTAAAAACACATTATTAAATATAATATAAAAAATAAAAAATAAAAAGGTGAAGCTAGACACAATCGAAACCCGTATCACTGGGAAGGTTAGCAATTTCTTTTAGACTATAAGGAAACTATTAAGAAACCAAATGGTGGAAATGGTTTTATTGTCCCAACTAAACATCAATGAAGAGAACCTCCTATTAATTTTTTTTAGGTCAACTGAGATGCAGCCATTGATAGAATACATTGCAAAGTTGAAGTTGGAGTCATAGTCTAGAATTGGGAAGGTTGGATGACGGATACATTAAGATCTCAAAGGAATCTATTTCTTGATGCTTATTTGGGAGAATCTTTTGCTACACTTAAAGCAGTGATCCTTTGTCAGCAGCTAAGATTGAATCAAGTTTTCCTAGAGGAAGATGCACAGCTTGTGGTGAATGATATTAAAAGTTCTTCAGACAAGTGGTGCTTAGTAGGGATGATCAATCGAGATGTGAAAGTTCTGTTGGACAAGCTGACTTAAAAAAAAAACTTGGATATTTTTCTTTGATGTAGGGCTTGCATGAACATGAAGGTCGAATAATGGCTGGCAATCCCTCTTACTTTGCCCACTAATAATGCTTGCAACATATATATCAATGGTGGCCCTCCAGTCCCACTTATGATGTTGTCCTTTGCACCCAAGTTGGCTGGAAAATCAAAATCCTGCCTCTGCACCCGCTTTCATTGTACTTCACTCATGTCCAAAAACATTAATAATAACAAGGAAGTTTTCAGAAGACCCATGTAAAAAGTCAATTTTATCATTCTTTTTTAGTCCGATTTGTTTTTAAAGTTGAGTATTTACTATTCACAACTTATTTTGTACTTTTAATTTATCTCAATCACTCATTTCAAATTTCAATTCATCTCAAATACTGATTTTATTATTATTCATAACTCATCTCATCTCATTTAACCTCTAAATTCAAACCATTCGTTTTTGGAAAATTATATTATCAATTTGTTCGAGGCTACAAGCCTTCAAGCTAAAAGGTTAAAAACTAATATAAACAAAAATAAAGTATAAAACTGTTGTTTATATATATATATATATATAAAAAGTAATGTTAGGAATATACAACTTAGTCTACTTTTTGTAAAATCAGTGACGTGATAATAATGTCATATCAGTTAAAATATTAAAAAAATATATCAAAAAATGGATAAAAATATAATATGAGATAAACAAAAATAAAAATAAAAATATGAATAATTAGAATAAATGATACATAAAAATAACATTTTTATATGAAATGTGTGTAAAATATTCATAAATCATGTACAAATAATATTTTTGTTGAAAAAAGAGCTCATCTGATGAAATGCAAACGAAGGACTCGAATTAAGATTCCACGATGATTGTGCTAAACTATATTTAAAAGGTGAATATGTGCAAATATGGCAAGAAAAATATAATCTTCCTTTGATTTTTTTTTTTTTGTCAAATCTTTTCAGTTTTGCCTTTTTAGGAAAATTTTCATTTAAAGTACTTCATTTGGAAGTAAATGTGATTTTGATTTTTCTAAGATTCTTGTTTACTAAGTATTTAATTTTCATGCAATAATTTTTTTTTCAAAAAAATTCTAATAAACTTGGATATTGAAACTATTTATGCTCGGCTTGTGAGTTTCATGAAATAATTTGAGTTTTCTCTTTGTTTTGCATATTTTCTCACTTTTAATCTCTAAGTATAAACTCCAAGCATTTCATTTGAAAAATAGAATAATCTATTATTAAAAATATATTTTTTCAATATGGGTATCATATATTTTTCTTTTTTCTTTTTTTTTTTAAAGTACGTGAGCCCACTCTAAAATTAAAACTCTTTGTTTTGCATCTTTTCTCACTTTTAATCTTTAAGTATAAACTCCAAGCATTTCATTTGAAAAATAGAATAATCTATTATTAAAAATTTATTTTTTCAATATGGGTATCATATTTATCGTTTTTTTTTAAGTATGTAAGACTTATCCACTCTAAAATTATAAATATTATTTTTTATAAAATAAAAATTATGCCATCAAGTGAGCTTGATTTTATATTTTCTTGACTGAAAGTCAAGAAATCAACACTATTAAGATGATCTTTATAGTAAGAGAAAATATATTTATAATTATGAATTGTGTAATTATTGCATAATTATTTTGAAAAAAATAAAATATGATATTCACATAAAAAATTATTTTTTTAATAAAAAATATTATTATTTTTCAAAACGATTATGAAATATTTATGTATAAAATTACTCTTACAGTAAATGCCAATATTAAATGACAAAGAGATTGGACAAAGAGTGATGATAGGCATACAAAGCCTTCTACGATTATTTTATAATTTATAGTGTAATTCAATTTTTGTATTTTTTATTATTTTTTTAAATATTTTTAATTATTAAGAAATAATAATAATAAAATTTTTATTGATATTTATATTCTTAATCACTAAATAAAATTAAAAATTAATTATTAAAAAAATAAATTTAAAAATAATTATAAAATAATTATAAATTAGTAGTAATCCTATTCGTTCTCTTGGACAAAAGATTAGGTTGTGCGTGTCGTTAGTGGTGACTGATTGAGAGAGGGTGGCCGGAATATGAGGAGATTGGTGTCAGGCCTGGGAGACATTTACGGGGCGAGTCAACTGAATTGCATAATAAATCTGAGCGAGAACAGAAAAACAACATGAAACAATGGACTATAAAAACACAATTTTTTTTTTTTTTTGTAGAATTATTTTACCACATTTTTTAAAATGAAATTCATTTTTTTTTTAAATAATTTTGTAGAAGTATCATTATTTAAAAAAAAAAAAAAGGCAATGCTAATACTCTCTTTAAAGAAAAAGAGATTAATCCGCTATCATAAAAGTATTATTTTTTCACTTGAATCCTATATTTTTTCTGCTTTTTTTTGAAGAAAATTTTCTGAACTTCTATACTCTATGTTTCATAAATCATTTCTCTTCTTCAAAATGTCATTAATTTTAGAAAAATGTTAGTTGAACAGATAAAAAGTGATCAATAAAAATGACTGATTGATTTTTCTAATTTAATAGTTAAGAAAGTGAATATTAATAAATAGATATTTTATTCTATTTTTAAAAATATATAAAAATAATAATTTAAAAAAAAAAAAATAAATATTTTTTACATTTATCGATAGAATTGTTTGGTTGAATATCAATCCTAGCACGATACATAATTTTATAAAATTGTTAAATAAAAAAAGAAATTGTGTAGAAGACTTGTATCCCTACTTCTACACGTAGACGACATCTTAGGCTAGATTTGATAACAAAACTTACTTAAATATTTTCAAACATTTATTATTATTATTTATTATTTTATTATTTATTTTTTACCTATTTTTATTATTTATTATTTAATATTTTATTTTTATTTTTATTATTATTCACAAACCTCCTCAATATCTAAACATAATCTTAATAGACTAACGAGTTTTTCAGATTGTAAGTTATGGGCTGGCGGGACAAACAAACCCGACTAGTATTGGACTGGTTGGTCCTCAAATGAGAACTTTTCATTTTTATGATTCCATGTATCATCCATCCGTGTAGATTGCTTCTGATAGTATTTGTAAACTATACAAGGAAGGTGCAACACTGCAACCCATATCTGAGCATGTATGGCGTGGCTGGCTGAATAATGCTTGAGTTGTTTTACTTTTAATTAGTAATATGTCACGGCACTTTGGAGTTTGAAAGGAGGCTGTTTACAATCAATAATACTACATATAATTATTATAGAATACACAATCGCTACACAAATATTTTGAAAAAAATGAATCCTATATAAAAAATAAAAACTAATTTTTTAATAATAAATCTCATTTTTTTTCATAATATTTACGCAAATACTTTGAAAAAAGTAGACCTTACATAGAAAATAAAAACTATTTTTTAATAATAAATCCAACTCTATTTAAGATATGTGTGCACATTTACACAAATGTTTTGAAAAAAGTGAACCCAATATGAAAAAAAAAAAATTATTTTTTAATAATGAATTCTACTATTTTTCTTACTTTTTTTAAAGAGTTTGTGCTATATTTGTATGTTCTACAACTATAAATATTATTTCTCGCTTGCAATATAAGATAATCTTTCGCATTTTAAAGCTTCTTTTCCTTAGTTAATGCACAAATTTATGCCAAGCTATTTATAACATTTCTTCGCCCGATAAATCAGTTTTTATTATCCGAGTTTACTTGGGTTAATGCTCATGTACATGGCAATTAGTCTTACTTCCAGTCGGTGGATAAACTACACAATTCATATTGTTGACGTTGTTAAACTTAATTTATAAGAGATTTATATTTTATATTTTTTTTGCAAATCAAGTATTATCACGTCAACTGCACGGATGTTGTTTAGTTTAAAAATATAACTCTAAGTATCTTTTGCAAAATCAATAACATGATAAAATGTCACGTTAATTAAAATATTAAAAATAAATTAAAAATAAACATATTAAAAAAATAAAAATAAAAAATACGAATAATTAAATTAAAAGATGCATAAAAATAATATTTGTATAGAATTTGTGCACAAAAATACATAAATACAAATAATATTTCTCTTAAAAATAAAATTTTCTCTTTTCTTTTAAGTCGCCTCGAGTCCCTTCCAAACGCTCCATCCCATTAAAGAAGCAAAACGTACCGTATCGATCAGCCTTCATACCTCCTGTCTCACCAAAACATGCACCATTTCATTAAAGATGCAAAACGCATCGTTTGGAAATGGCTTTTAATTCAATTGTCCACGATTTCCCCTTTCTTGTATCTGCTTCTCCTCCACTCACAGGCCACAGCCTTCAACCAGAACACTCTTAACAAGTATTTGTACTTTTCTTTATAAATATAATATTATTTTGTATTTAAAGTCTGAAGAATTTATATGAAATAATCCACCATTATTTTTTTTCCATTAACTTTTGATTTTGAAGGTCTCGAAATAGGCTTAAAGTTCACTTGATCTTAACAAATTTAGAAAAATAATAAATGTATAATTTTTATATAACTATGTTCTGAATAAGGAATATGTTTATAAACTAATTTATAAAAAAAATTATATTATTAAAAATGTATTTCGCTGTCTAGCCCCTCTACAGTGATCGAATGGACTCGAACCAGCAGGTCATGAGAGAAGAAGATGGGGCCGGGGTCTAGGACCTATTCAATACCAAAGTTAGTTTTTTGGATAAAAGTTTATGTAGTATAAGAAAGTGAAATAATGAAGAACGTAACCTAACTCTGAATAGGTTAGGAGTTATTTATAGGTGTTCTTACGTCTAATCCGTTGAGATGGGGTGGGGGGGTTGGTTCAGTGACATTGTGTAGTCATCACCTGACCAGCTGTGTCAGAATGAAACCTTCTCTTGGATAGCCCAGCAGACGTAGACTTGGTTATTTTCGTCTCATCTTAGTCGTATTAGCTTCCTTAATTCTTGATTGGATAATATCATGATTCCTGAACAGCATTCAATGCGGCATGTCCCATCCGGCTTTACATTTATTGTAGCACAACGTTTAGCGTAATCACGTCTAGCTATTTTTAATACAATAGTAGCTATGTTGGACACTTTGACCCTCCCTTCGAATCCCACAGGCACTTAGAAATATCCTGGTCTGCTTATTTCAATCAGTTCACCTTATTTTTCCTCTGGACTTTACTGTCTTAATGGACTTAGTCTACTCGAACCCCCTCTCAAATATCATTTTATAAAAATACTTTCAAATTAAAATATCATGATATTCTGTTATATTTATAACTTTTTTCTACACTCATCTCATTTTCTCCATCTAAAATGAACTATGCTAACTGTACGCATAAAAAACATATATAGCCACGTAATTGTTCACCATTTTTTTCTTTTCTTATGTTTTGTTTTAATGGAAATGATATACAGACAAGAAAGTCGCATGGATATGTAAGATTTTTGTAGCAATCATGATCCTCCAATAATGTTTTAATTGATGGAAGCCAGCAAAATTCCCCCATCCCCCAAAAGTCAACCAGTGGAAGTTCAAGAACTGCCTTCCATGACTCTTGTTGAGTGGTTGACTTCCTGGCTATGTTGTATTTGCACTGGTCGCATAACTTCATTATCAGAGAAAGAAAATATACTCTTTCTTTCTTTGCATTTAAGCCTAATTTGTTTTTACAGATAAAATGAGATAAGATAAATTCAATAAAAGTTAAAAATTAAATAAATTATTGTTTTTTTTTTTTTTTGAAATTTGAAAAAATTAAATTGTTATGAAAATTTGATAAAATTGTAATAATTAAATAAAATGAGATGAGATTAAAAAAAAATTATAAAAATGAACAAGGCCATATTTCAGAGCAGAGATAATGAGGAAATGAGCATTCAGACATTACCAGTATTAGCCTACTGCCAAAATGAGAGGGAAATATCAATCCATTTGGAACAGGGTTGGCTTATATAAGCACAAAAATGCTAAGAATCTCAGTTTTGGTTTGCCTTTTGCCAAGAATGAGATGAGAAAGGAAAAAGAAGAGAGGGACTAGACGAGAGAAACCAGGTATTATATTTGCAAAAACTCTTCCTCCAGTCACTTTTGTGTACTCACATATTTCAATAATGTGATTGGCTGTATCACTTTTTTAGTAGAAAATAACTCTTTTAGCTAATTACATCAGTAGAGTGTACAAAGAATACGCAAAAATGATTGTATATAACAAAACTCCTTTTTTGTGCTTGCAGCACTTAATTATTGGCTTTGAAAAGACTCGCTGAAATTTGAATCTAGAGCTTCTGAAGTTCTACATTGAAACTCTACCATGAACTATGAACAAACAACACGAGATCTCATCTCAGTTCCCTGTGAAGGCCAATCAGTGAGTCACTTTTTATTGAGAAATTCAAGCACATCATTGGGGAACAAAAACTTATCTTGAGTTGAAGGTTCAGCTGGCTTTTATGGAGTTTTGGATACTGTCTTTATCTCTTTCCAAATTGAAGTACACAATTCATGGAGAGGATCTCTATTCATCCATCAAAGTTGGAACTCTAAGATAGTACTATGACACAAGGACAAAGTCAAATTCCAATCTCTATGCTAATTAGATTCTAAAACGAAACCCTGAGCATCAGGAGGCAGAAAACATAACAAAAGACCAGGATCATATTGTGAGACCATTGATCATAACAAATGATTAAGGCTAATCTAACAAACCCTTGACTAAGATTTTACAAGATCAGAGTAACCTACTTTAGTCGACACAATCAACTGCTAAAACATTCAGATAACAAAGTAGATGTCAAGGATATAGATATTAGTCAGAATTAACTTTAGCCTGAGAGACAAGTTTTCAGAAATACTATGAATCATATAGTTTAAAGCTACTATAATATAATGATATGATTTTGTAGAATGGTAGTGCCTAGTAGATATTTACTGTTTCCTGACATATTAAGTTAAGGATCTCAAGGAAGCAAGGTCTTTGAGCTCAAGGAAAATCGAGCACCGTGAAATGGAGGCTTAAATTCTGATAAAACTAAGGATCTAAAATGGAAAAAGATATAATGCAGAAAGATATGATAAAAAATTATTAAGAATAAACGACATTCATAGAAATTAAAGCTACTGTCAAGTTGCTAGATGGAGAGCCACTGAATTAGCTGTTATACTGTACATAAACAAAGCGCACATTCTTTCTTGGCAGACAAGATGCAAGAAGATGCTTTAAAACTGGCCACAATTGAAATAGGTGCATTTCCTCATGCCAGACAAAATGGTGGGTACAAATCCTTTCAGAATCTAAAGTTAGTTTTCCACTAACAGTGCAGAAACAAGCACCATGCAGAAAATGACCTTTTTTTTTAAAAAAAAAAAAAACTAAAAAACCAGTCCCTTTTATTTGCAACTTCCAGCTGATGTTCATGAAATTAAGCAGCAGAAAATTTTTTTGATGAGTAGAGAAAATTATAAAATTAACAATCCATTTAGTTTTATTTGAAACTGCCAGCTGATTTTCATGAAATCAAATAGGATCAACATGAGACTCAGCAGGTGTAAAACATAAAGCATTAAAATGTGAAGTATAGCCAACACAACAAGTCCCATCCAAACATATTCCTTGGCCAAAGTTTAGTTGAAATGAGACAAGCTGAAAGGTGAAGTGAATATACATTGTCTTCAGTTAGGGCATAATCTCAAAATTAAAATCACTGAAAGAAAGTAATAGTCTGGTATTTAGATAGATAATTTCATGCTCAAAAACAAGGTGATAAAATCATAAAAATTATTTAGTTTTAGTTGGTAGAATTTAGAAGAAACAAAAGCATGTGAAATGAAACCGACTATCATCAATTAAGTACAGAAAGGACCTCTACATGCCAGAATGTTTTTATATTTATTTTCAGCTAAAATCAAGGCATTGGAAGCAAAAGCACTCCAATTCGAAGCATTCCTTGGACTTATCAAAAAAAAAATTGAAGCATTCCTTGGGATGTGGCATTTAACTAATAAATACCATCACAGTATTCTAACAAAACATCAGTTTGACTGCCACAAGATTTGAACTAGTTCAATTTCCATGATTAAAATTGGCTGGTGGGACTTTCTATATAAGGAAGTTGCATTGTTCAACAAGCAGACATTAGGCAAATGGCAAGATTTTGCACAATCTCAAATGCAAACATGTGCGGGTGAGTAACAATAGCAATTGCAATGCAAATATAATTTTGGATGAAGTGGCCAATGTCACTTGTGACCTTTTCAATAGTCAGCCAAAATCATATTGTGGGATTAGAGAAGAAGATATTTGACCAAATATTTATACATTCTTAAGAAATGATGAATAGATCTTATTGCATACAGAATGGTGATATTAAAATACAAGACAACAACAAAAGTAACCTTGAAGGTAATAATGATAGGCCATTGTCAAGCTTTATGATTGGAAAAGCTTCCCACCTCATGCCTAAAACATTAATTTATGTAGTTTATAAGGATATTATGACAAAAATGCTCAAGTTCCTAACTTGAAAGATACAACACAGGTAATATTATCACATAAATCACTAAGTTGGAGTCGAGTCATAATGACACTGCCCTGCTGACATTCCTTGCTCAAACTAGTAATAGAACCTCTACAACATGTCGAAAGCAGACCCCTCTTTCCAGAATAGATTACACCAGAATGAAAACATCATAGTAAAGAAGTCTAACCCCTTTTTCCAGGATCATTTATGGGACACATTAAATTAGAGAGCGACTCTTCAATCCCAACTTTTAAAGGACAATGGATAACCCGTTACATATAGAATCTGCGAAAATGCTAGAACAAATGGAATACTTTAATTTGAAAGGTCAAAAAGGGAATCTTCAACGGATTTAAGAGCATATTCAAGAAGCTTCATTTTTCACCCAAACGTAGAAAGAAAACAGAGGTTAACCGCAAATGAACGAACTATAACATTATATCAACTAAATAAATTCAGTCAGTCTATGAAAGATTCGGAAAAACATGCATCATCATCAAGAGCACAAAATATGTAAAAATTGGCACAATTCCGCGTACATTCACGTGAAAAAGACATAACTTTCAGTCTTCTTTGGCATTTCGGACTATGATAATGAATACCCATGATTGATGAAGAATCGTATGATCCTCATTTCTCCTTCTTCTTCTTCTTCTTCTTCTTCTTCTTCTTCTTCTCGTCCTCCTTTAAAATCCCAGAAAAAAAATAAACTAGACCCAAAAACAAAACAAGAAAAAATAAAAATAAAAACTGAAAACAGGTATGAAATATTTCAAAAGAAGCTATATTTATATTTATGTTTATAGAGATGATATATATTGCCTGGCTTCATCCTGTCTGCCTTTTTCCACGCAGCGAGAAGAGCTACATTGTCCAGCTCTCATCTATGAAAGCCCAGAAAGGAACTTCGATTCAAAGATGCATGAGGAGAAGATAACTCTTTGAGACTGAGGGAAGCCTGGCCATTGCATGAATGGGGAGAGAAATACAAGTCCTCCATCGCCATAGCAGTACAGAAAGAAAGAAAGAAAGAAAGAACAAAAAGAGGTGGCCAAGCCCAGCACAAAGATTAAAGCTTAAAGCTCGATCAGTAATGTCTGAGTTTTTTCTTTTGAGAGAGAGAAGAAGAAGTTTCAGTGTGAGGAGAAATGGCGTGCCGTGCTCGATGGGTTGTTGAGGAAGAAAGGTTTTTTTTTTTTTCGGAGATGCATTAAGCATTTAGGATTTGGGTCGGCCTTTGAAAAGCCATTTTCAACTCTCTTGGTTTCTCTTCTGCTCAGACTCTCCCGTTCTTTGTGCAGAAAATAGTATAAAAAAATGCACGATTTATAGCCATCTCAATAGAATAAAACGGGAATGCCAGTGTTACAGTGCTACTTTGTAAGTCGACGACGTGAAACCACAAAAGTCGAAGCTTTTAATTTGAGATTTTTTTTTTCCTGTTTTAGCCTTAACAATTAGGCCTCTTTGTATATCGAACGATTTGATCTATTTTATTTGATCTTATTTTATTATTATTATTTTTTAATTTATTTTTTTTGTATATAACATAATAAACAATTCAATCTTTTTAAATTTTAAAATAATAATAATAATAATTTATTAAACTTTCAACTTTTATTTCAAATTATCTCATCTCAATTTACTATTTAAACATATCCTTAATTTTAAATATCACAATGACAATGTTTATGTAACAAAATTAACTCACATATTTTCTTGGATACTCCGGGGACATATTCGATCCGCATTTATATAATGGGATAAAATCGGATACACAAAATCTTAATAGCTTTATTACATGAGTCCTTCTACGCTTACATACGCGGGATCCCGACTTGGATGCCGCCTGTGTAAAAAAAAAAATTATTTATTTTTTCATTTTTGTATTCATCTAATTTTTTTTATCATTTTTAAATATTTTAAAAATTTTAAGAAAATCAAAATATTATCTTAAAATTTATTCTTAATTACTAAATTAAAAAAAATTAAAAAAATTCTAAAACTAGAGTTAAAATTTCCAATCGACAAATCCCATATGTAACTATAAGATTTCTCTTAGTACACACAATTACTTTTGTGGAAGTATATATTAATTAGCATAAAAAAAAATATTAGCATTTTGGTTTTTAAAATTTTTGTTCTCGTTCCATAATCAACAATATATTTACACACTATCTTGCAAATAGTTGAACTTAAAACTAGTTGAACTAGTCACATTCATGAAAGAATGCCACCTTTTAGCAAGAGGGGATAAGATTTGAAAACAAAATTCAACCCAATTTGGATTCGAAGTTAAGATTCAACTTATTTTAATTCATCTGAATATCAGAATTATAATTTTTTTAAATCTTTATATAAAAATTATAAATAATTTAAATTTTTTAAGTTTTAATTTAATTTTTTTAAATTTTAAATAATAATAAATAATATTTTAATAATATTTATTCAACTTTTAAAATTTATCTTAATTTATTTCTAAATCCAAACACGATCTAAAAATTGTGTAACAAATTATTGAGGGATGTAATTATAGAATGGTTAGGAAAAAAAATCATGTCCTCAATATCCGGATATTTTATGAAGCTGAAATGTTTCCTTTTTCTTTAGAAGAGCATTTAAAAAATAAAGGACACTGCTATTAACTTGACATACTCCATTTAAAGCAAAAGGTCGTATGTGGTCCATAGGTTATTAAAAAAATTGATAGAAGTTGTACTACATAGGAGAAAAAATAAAAGGTTTTCATTTTAATGTTTGAAAAAAATTCTGCAGACTGCAGCTTTGAGAGGTCAACTTTATTACCTGCGTATTGGATGAAGGGAAACCATTAAAAACTCTGCCAAAATAAAAGATGAGAGTGAATTGTAATGGTGCATGCATGAAGTATGCCCACCATGGCTCTTCATTGTGTCCATTTGGGTGTCGGTAGATATATATATATATATATATATATGTAATTTTTTTTTTTGGCGCTATATGGATTGTATTATCACTTACTAAAATTTAGAATCTCTATGCTGATATCAAATTAAGCTAATAGGAATATATCAATTTAATTATTTGTTTGATATAGAAAAAATATACTTTAATCTTGAATTGCTATGCGTTTTAAACATTTTCACCCAACTTAACAATAGATTTTAGACAATGGTGCACATTACAACTTTATGGCAATTTAAGGATGCAAATATCAATTTTGATAAAAAAAAATTATGAGTGGAAATTAATTAAAAGTTACAAAATATAAATTTGGAGAAATAACAAGTAAATAGAATAAAATTTTTTGGGTTAGATCTATTTTCATAAGTTAAGTTAGAAAAGTTTAAGAACATAAATTTCCTATCTATCAAACCCTCTCTAAACCCATATTTGATGCCAACTTTTGTGCCCATCTAAGTTGGGTAGGAGGTCAAGTTCTTCCATTGCTCTCCTCTCCTCTCCTCTTTTCAAGGCTCATCAAAACTAGACTCAACCCAAAAAAATAAATAAATAAATAAATTACTCCTCCAATTTTTAAGCCTTTAAAATTTTTACTAAAATTATTATTTCAAATTCCAATATTTATCTAGTTCCACTACAAAAATTCTAAAAAAATAATGATCTTATAAGATGATTTACATATATGTATTTTTTTATACAATTTTATAATGTGTAATTATTTTTTATATAATCACATATAAAAAAAAACACATTACTAATATTCACATATATCACACAATTTACCAAACACTTTTAAAATACCAAATCTTAATTGTGTCTCTAAGGCTTGCAAAGACGTTTTTATTTGTGTTATTACTCCTATAATGGGAAAATCGAGGAGTACTGCTGGGAAGTCCGTTGGGATGCTTTGTTATTGTGCCCCTTTAATTTTTTTTTTTTGTTTATTTATTTATTTTTTACATCATTTTTTAAGTGTTCTTAAATATTTTTAAAAAATAAAAAAGTTCACAATATTATTAAATAATATTTTCCTAATGATTAAGTAAAAAAAATTGAGAGCGGGCATCAAAATGGGACCTCTTCAACGGGCTAGTTAGCATTTCTCAAATATTTAAATCTATTACCTTCTGGCCATCTCCTTAACACACATGCATGCAACTCGTACCATCAGGTTCATAGGTCATTTATCTACAACCACGATATGTCAAAATAATCGACATGTAAGTATTAATTACGTGCAGCCATGACTTCAAGTGATCTTCTGATTCTTCTTAAATATGCGATGCTAGCATCTATTACAGTCGGATTTTTAAGATCTGACCGTTTATAGTGCTTCACCTTCACAGGTATTGTAAGAAATGAAAATGCTTTAATTATTAAAAAAAAATTATATTAAAAAAATCTTAAAATTGACATAATTTGATGTGATACTTCAAATTATATATTTATTTTTATTATAAAATAAATTTAATGGATGTTATGAAGTTGCATTAATTTGTAGATTTTTCTTGTATAATTTCTTTATATTTTTTACAGTTCTCTATAAAAAAAATTTATTTAATTATAGTCAATTATTTTTTTACGAAAATGATTATTTTATATCAAAATGAATATATTTTGATAACAAATAGTATTCTTTCTGATCATATATAATTTATCACAAATATCTTTTTTTTTGTTTTTGTAATAATATATGTATCGAGAAAACATAAAACTATAGTCGACATATTCTACAGTTCTACTACTTGTGATGAAATAAGTGCACGAGACCATAGCATCTCTGTCCCTTTCTCTCTCTAGTTGCTCTATTTCAACAGTAGTTTTAATTTGTTGGGGGTCCTCCATCCAATTCGCCATATAATTATTCTAAAGTAAAGCCCAAATTAATATTACCATGCCTAAAGTGATCACAAATCAATTCAAGGAATTAAAACTCACGAGCAATAATTCATCTTTTATCAACGTCGCTTATTCATTAAATGATGATCAATATTTGTTGTCTCCTCGTGTCCTGACTTATAAGTTATACTAGGATGTTTTTTTCTTTTTCTTTTTTTTTTACAAGAAAAACAATTCTATCCTATTTAATTTTTCTACCATTTTTTCTTGACAAAAAAATGAAAAAATTCAAGACAGGCAGACCGGGTGGTGCCAGAAAAAACACAGATAACATGCCCCCACAGAATTGTTGTTCCAAACATGGAGATTAACGTTTGTGTTTGTCCAATATATGGACGACAATACAGCACACCTGCCCATGATATATTTAGTGGCGGAAACATAGATTTGCAGATAAAATTAAAATAAAATATATAAAATATTTTTTATTTTATTTTTATATAATTTTTTTTACGATATAAAATAATTTAATAGTAAGATTTATAATAAAAATAAAATACGTTTAATATAACTTATATATTAAAAAAATATATGATATGTCAAGAACATATCATGATAATAAAAATATAGTAAAAATATATTAGAAATTATCTAACTTTTTTTTATCTATAATAAAAACATGACATTATGTTATTATATCATTTTATTTTATATAAGATGTATTTATTTTTAAATTACATGAAATTTTGTAGATGGGGGCCAAGAAAATTTTTAGAGAGTAGATCAATACAAAATAAAATTAATAATATCTTATTAAATCATAAAAAATAACATATTTTATTTTTTTTTAAAAAGATATATTATTATTTTTTTATAATTTTTTAAAAGAAGGATGGGCCTGGGGGAGAGGGGGCTATGCCCCCCTGTCCCAACATGGCTTCACCACTACATATATTATTAGAGCGATGTTACTCTGCCGCTTGCTCTAAGATATTGCTAATGTAAGACTTTTTTTATAATTTTTTAATTATTTTAAAACATTTTTTAAAAAATATCAATACACTAATAATCACTTCTTAATTAATTATTAAGTAAAAAATTTAAAATACATGGGATACCAAAATGTTGTGTTCAAATAAGGTGTTCAAATAAATTTATTCATGTTATTATGTATTTACTTGACTGTAAATATTTTTATAATATATATAAATATTTTAGCCATAATTTCTTTATAAAATAATATTATATGATGTGAAGTAATGTAGTATTTTAAAATTTGATCATAATGTGCACGGAGGGTAGATCCTAATTTTCCATCTTAACTAATATTCTTTTATAACTAATAGTTTTTATCCACAATTTGATGCAATATTTAGTGGAGTTTGCAGATTTAAAATTAATTGAACTGGGATTTAGAAAGCATCAAACTGAAAATTAAGATCTCTGCAGACCAAGATTGGGAGATGCATAATGAACTTCATAAAAATTAAGATTCATTAGGGTAGATATAATTGGTTTACTCATTCCGTTTATTTTTTAAAGTTTCTCCTCTTCTGATCGCTTGGAAGGAATAAAATAAACCTCTTGTTCTTTCTTTGACAATCTCTAATCTCTAATGAACTTCTGATCAATAGGATTCGAACTAAGCTGAAGTTCTGACCATCTCAAAAAAAAAAAAAAACGAATATGTCTTGTAAAATTCCCAATATATATTGTAAGAGGGACAAGTTAAAACCAATATGTTGAATTTGAGAATATATGCGTGTAAAATTAAGTCATGATAATTTGAGAAATCAGAAATCCTATAGTTAATTTAATTAATAAAAAGCCAATATTTGTTAAGAAAATATGGATTATTAAAAAAGAAAAAGTTCAAGTGGCAAATCTAACTTTAGTAAAATACTATAGGTCATCAATAATTTAAAACCTTCCTTCTTAATAACTCATATGGACCATCTGAAGATATGACGTGATCAAATGTTTATTAAGATATATTCTAGCACCACATGATATATCAAAAGAAATGTAAAAAAAAAATTATATTATCAACCATGTGTGTAGAGCATATTTAATAAAACATTTACATAACCTGATTTAATTTAAAAAATAAATTTTTAGAATTTAAATCTTACTAATAGAATTTTAATATTTAAATCTTCCCTACCAATTTTAAAATAGATATTTCAAGAAAGTATATATATTTACTGAAAATTATTATGGGTTTAAAATATAATATTTTTCTGATTGTTGATAATAATAGAGCCAACTTGTGACGTGAGATATACGTGGTTTTGGGGGCTTGTAGACTTGTAGTTGTAGTTAAAAAAGGGTACCGTCATGCTTTGAATATCACAGAAGTTTTGTATAATGGACAGGCTGCCGGGCAGGTCACATCTCCTAAGAGCATTTACACGTGACCTTCTATAAAATATAATAAATTTGATTTTAGAGATGAATAGCACTCCATCAAATATGGAGAGTACTATTTATACTACCAAATTCAATCTTATTATAAGAGATCGAATATAGGAATCAAAATAGATTAAGATGACGTTTGGGTATTAAAAAGTATTAAGAAGAATTATAAAAAAAAAAAATTATAAATAGTAATAAAAAGTATGTGAAAAATAATAAAAGAATATTAAATAATAAATAATAAATAATAATAAAATTAAGTAAAAAATAATAAAAAAATTTTGATTGCCAAACCTATAAAACTTATTTGTATCCCTAAATAATAGCGAGACACCTGTTACAAGAGACTCGCGGCTCTGAGTGCTCTTATGACAAAAAGTTGGGGAGAAAAGGGGGACATAAAAGTCTCTAGATATCTCTACTCTAAACTCTACACTTCTCTATTCTAGACTCTACACCCTAAAAATACCATTCTCTTTGCTTTATCTTTATTTATTTATTTATTATATTAATTTTTCCACAAAAATTGCTTATCGAAAGATAAATGTTATTTCTTTCGGGTTTTTTTTGAATTATTTTATTTAGTAATTAAGAAAGTATTTTTTTAATAATATTATATTTTTTAATTTTTAAAAATACTCAAAAAATAAATAAAAACAAATAAAACAAAATACTACTTTTGTTTTTTGGATACATCTCTCGACTATACTTTTAAAAAATTTAGCAACCACTCTTTTCAAAATAATGATAATATAAAAATAATATTCTAATAATATGTTATTCAATTTTTAATTTTTATTTAAAATAATTTCATTACATCTCATTTCACTATTTAAATCAAATTTAAAAGAAAAATGAAAAAACAGTCTCAATCACACATGAGTCGTGATATAAGATTTATTTGGTTCAACAATGAAATTACGTCTATCGAATTTCATTGTGGTTGCAATACAAGAATTTAAGATTGGAAATCCATAATCGAGCGGGTTAAATATAGAGCCAAGACTAGACGGTTTAAAAATTTTCTCCATATCTTATAAGGCTTGCACAACTGCTCTATATTGGGCCTATCAGCCCAAGCTTTTGTTGTATGGCCCAAGCCTCATTAAAAATTTACCCTTAATCCGTAATGAATCACTCTCAACTCCGGTCATTGAGGCTACTAAAAAAAAATTAGACTCCACCAAAAAAAATCCAAAATTATAGTGTATTAATATTTGGAGTAATGATATTTGCAGTCATAAAATGTGTAAATGCTACGTAATTACTTTAAAAAAATGAATAAATGCAGACTCCACATAAAAAAAATATCAATTTTTTAATAATAAATTTCACTGTTCAACAAAGCGTTTACGCGATGTTTACATACTCTACGTATGCAACATTGTTATAATATTTGACTATAAAAATTATATTAAGTTAAATGTTTTTTGCTAACTCAACATTTTTTTTTTTTTAGAAAGAGTCGACGATCACATGTCTAAGAGTAGCCTATCTTTAAATTTATTAAGAATCCTCACTTATAGCAGATGAATACCGTAGTAAACAAATCACTACCATGGGATATACAAAAAAAAAAAAAAACCCAAAAGGAAGAACCATCTCAATGTAACCAACCTTCAACAAACAATCAAAAGAACCCGAAGACAATTCTAAATAGGCCAACTAAAATAAACGTTAACCAAACAAAAACATACATAACACCACCTAAACCAATAAAACCAACATAAATCAAAATCAAAACATTACTAAGAAAATTCCCTTTAACACCACCTAAACCAATAACACCACCTAACCTGTCAACCTTCAATATTCCCTTTAGCTTATGCAGAATTTCTTCAAAATTTTGCCAACAATCAGAAAATTGCAGCCTTGTCAAATAATCAGCAGCTATATTCGACTCCCTAAAAACATGCTTCAACGTCACCTGCATTTCACCAACAATTCTATTATTTCATTCCAAAAATCTTCAAATACCATATCCCACATCTCTTTTTATGAACCCAAGACACCACCAAAGAAGAATCCATTTCCACTTCAACTTTTCTAATACTAAGCTCCTTACAATATTTCAAACCAAGAAGGAGAGCCCTCAATTCAACTTGATTATTTGCTCCAAAATCCATAACAGTCAAGAAAGCCAAAGACAAACAACCCCTATCTTCTTTAATCACTCCACCCACCCTCATGACACCCAGGTACCCCAAACAACTCCCATCTATATTCAAGTTATGTCATCCATTAGTCGGTCTATGTCATTTAACTAAAATTACTTTATTTGATTTAAAGGTTTTAATAGGAATCTCAAATGACTTCAAAATAATTTCATCCCCCACATTAAACCTCTTTCTAGTTTTTAGGCGAATCCCAACCCAAGAATCACAGCCTTAATAGGTCTCCATAGACTTTCCACTAATATAAAACATTCTTCCATTCTTGCCTTACACTTCCATACCCATAAAACCTAAGTTAAAATAACAGGAATTAGACTTAAAAGAGAATCTTTTTGTGAAGCATTAGATGCACGTCGAAGCCATAATTCCACTCTCTCTCTCTCTCCAGGACCAAAATGGATGAAAACGAACACCACAATAACCGAAACATGTTTCCAAATCTCTCTTGCAATCGACCTATTTACTAACACATGGTCTTGATCTTCTACATATCCTACTTCACAACAAATACACCTTGAAACTAATAGAATCTCAATCTGTCTAACTTGCTCATCAATTGGGAGACAAAAATCGAAATGCCTTCCATATGCCACATGCCAAGTCCACTTAGCCCACCAGTCCATGGGTGCCTTAACACGAATACATTCCCACGCACTTTTAGAAGAAAACACATAAACACATAGTACCCGCGTCATACATGTTAAAATATTCTTCCAAAACCAAGAATCATTCTCTCCATCTACCAAAGAAATATGTGCTTGATTAACATATTTAGTAAGGAAAAATTGCCCCCATAAAGAAGAACCAAACAAAAATTTTCACCAAAATCTCATAAACAAAGAGACTTGAACATCCTTCAAATATCGTAAACCCAAACCTCTTGAGTGTTATCCGATCTAAATAACTTTCTAAACATAGCCTTCGAAGGAAGCACCTCTAAAATAATGTGAATAAGCATACTATTAACAATATACTTAAGTAGGAGAAGCCGAGTCCCACTAGACAGCAACTTATTCTGTTAGCCTTCCAAACAATCATGAATACGAGCTATTAAATCATTAAAATGACACACTTTAAGCCTCCTCGTAATAAAAAACGTTCCCAAATATTTAATTGGGAAAAAACCTTCAGAATAGCCTGAAATACCCAATAAACTCCTCCTTCTAGTTGCTGAAAAATAATTGAGAAATAAAATAGAAGGCTTTTCCCAACTCACAACTTGACCTAACCAGCTCTCATATAATTTTAACATTTCAGTAATTTTTTGAAGAGAAGACCACCCACCATTATTAAATATCATAATATCATCAACATATAATAAATGAAACACCAAATGAGCCATACGAGGATGCTTAAATGGTTTTATCGCACCCAAAGAAAAATTCTTTTTGAGAAGTCTTGAAAAAACCTCTTCTACAATAATAAACAAATACAGCAACAAAGGATCCCCTTGATGTAGACCATGACTATTAAGGAAAAACCATTTTATCGTTCTGTTCATAACCACAGAAAACCAAGAGGCCTTAATACATTGAGAAATGAGGCCACAAACCCTTGGAGAAAAGTCGAAAGACTTCATAACATATTACAAAAACTCACAACTAATGCTATCATAAGTTTTGCCATATCTACTTTTATCAACACATGACCCCCATGCACTTTTTTATTAATTTGATGAACCATTTCTTATCTTAAGCCAAAAAAATATTCTCAAATATATTTCGCTCTGGCAAAAAAACTCCCTGCTCTGACAACAACAAACGAGTCAAGATAGGCAACAAACTCTTAACCAATATTTTTTAGCAAACCTTATAGATAACAGAGTATAAGCTTATAGAACGAAACTTATCAAACCCAAAGGGATTTGACACTTTTGGAATGAGTACAATAAATAAAGCCAAATAAAATCGTGTCAAAGAACACCCCTTAAAGAATTCCCAAACTGCCTTTACCACATCCGACTTAATAATATCCCAATAAGATTTATAGAAACCTGCTTAGAAACATCAGAAGAAATAAGCAAGGATAAATCAGGCAAAATAGGACACAACCGAGCTTTAAGAAATTCTTGAAAATGCTCCACTACCACGGAATATATTTCCTTTGGTTTTTGAAAATGTGAACCATCCCTCATATGTATAAAATAAACCCTCTTCTTTGAAAAAGAAGAAAATGACGTACAAAACTGAGAAGAGACTTCCCCTACTCTAACCAAGTTAATTTCACCTATTGAGATAGCTAGGTCTGTTCCCTCTGCATCCAAACAACCAACTACACGAGTCACCAGTAAATCCAATTCAATCTCTTCTGAAAACTACACCTGTAGGCTTGCTGCTAACACCTCAATCCTAGCCTCAAGTTTTTTAATATTCTCATTAGTATTACCAAAGACCAGCAAGTTCAATGCCTTTAAAGCCAATTTTAATTTTTTAAGCTTCCTTGCAAGTCTAAACAGACCCATCTCCCTTATATTTGCCTGCCAATTCTACCGAACAAACTACATAAAAACAGGATAAGAAACCCACATTTGTTGAAATTTAAATGGAACGGGACCATACCAAAACCCACTAGGAGATAAATCAACACACATAGGAGCATGATTTGACGTCGTTCTTGGTAAATGCCTCACCATAGCTTCTGGCCACAAATCAACAACCTTTATATTCATTAATTCCCTATCCAATTTTGACCAACAAAGCGACAATCCCTCCTAACCATTGCACCAAGAAAATAGATTTCTTGATGACTGCATGTCACTTAACTTACAATCTTTAATAAAGCTGTTAAATTTTTCCATAGCTAGCCTTAAACGGGGTCAACCATCTCGACGTTCATGATCACCACGAATCACATTTAAATCCATAAAGCCCAACCAAGGATCATTAGTTGGAATAACCTGTCGCAAATACTGCCACAATTCCTTTCTATCCAAATAAATACATTTTGCATAAATAGCCGATAAAACAAATCTCTTGCCTTCTACCATCATTTCAATAGAAATTTGTTGACCACTGAAATTCAACACAAATACTTGAATATCATTAGACCAAAAAAATCATAATTTACCACCACAACTTTGATTAGAAAAAGAACTATCAAACTGAAATAAATTCATCAAAGCCAATCTCTTTGAGTCTAGAGCAAATGGCTCAGCTACAATGAGAATATTCGGCTTAAACTTATTAACAATCTTTCTTAAGCGCTGCCTCGAGACCCCCAAACCTCTTAAATGTCAAAATAAGGGGGATCAAATCATAAATTAAAGCACAAGAGTTTGCTAGGAACTCGTGTAGAACTTTGAAGAATCATAGGCCTCTTACTTTTTTTCTTTTTCAACTGTAATCACCATCAGATGCACACTCCTTAAAGTTATCTTGAGACTTCATATTTTCACATACTAGCTCAGATAAATACCCCTCACCAACAAGCTCTTCTTGAACATATAGCTCATTCCGATCACTCTCTGACTTATATGAGCCAAAAATCACATTATCCACCATATTATCCACACTACCAACAATCTCCTTACCCAATAATTCATCATTCTTCAAAACATTCAATTCATTCAATATCACTACACAATCAAGTTCATTTTCCACAATAGGCAACTCCTCCCTTATTTTCAAAGCATTAAAATCATCAACCTAATTATCCATAGTTACCCCATCCTTGTTACCCCCTCATTGCCAATGACAAGTCTTCATGTTGTGTCCTTGGTTATGACACCAAGTACAAAAAGTAGGTAATGTTTCATGTACAATATAAACATATAAGCTTGATATCTGAAATGGAATACCAATTCAGATACCATGGAGAGGATCCTTTGCCGCATCCACCTCAATACACCCATTTGCCCTATTCGTTCTAGTCGCACACTTCGTTGAATTATCAAGACGCAATAATCTTCATATTGGAGCCGTTATATTCCTCAAATAAGACTCTTGATAAAAATTCGGTGGCAATCTAGTGAGGAACACCCACATTGGTACCAAGGAAAACTCCTTATCTTCATTTAAATATGGTTGCCAGTGAAACCCACAATAAGGAACCTCATCAATGTCCATAGCCTCCCTCGAGAAAGCCTTCAGAAAATCAACTTCATTAGAGAAACGAATAAACACATTTCTCTGTCGTCGCATAGAAGAAATCACCGATTGAGAAGACAAGCCCCACCGCGCTCGAATGAAAGCCCGAATAGCGTCCAACGATGGTTGTTGCCTCAAAAATTTGAGAACCAAAGAAAACATAAATGGTGCAGCCAATCTTGCTATTTCCTCCTTTGAAAACACCATACAAATCTCTCCATCAATGACTTTGGCTAGCCTCAACGGAACATTAATCTCAAGGATAGGTTGCAGTATCTCTGCAGCCACCACTAATTCCACAAAAGTTTGCAACCTCCCCACCAACGGAGGAGGGCCAGCCTCCATGACCAAATCCTAGCAACTACCAAGCAAACCCGTAAATCTGAGATTCTCAACCACCATTAACAGAACCAAAATTCAAAAACAACCACCACACCCAAATCGCCCTCTAATCGCACAAAATCACCTTCTCTCGCTCACGAATATCACTCATATTAGACCAAATCGCCCTTTCCTTTCACGTGGCTTGTCAGTGATGAAAATTTTGATGACTTCTAACTCAAAAGTTAGAAGTTGATGAAAGATGCTATTTATCATTAAATTATGATAGAAGGCTGACTGTAACCTGTTAACATTAATAGTTTAGGTTCACATTAAATTGCATATCCTTTTAGGAAATAAAAATTATTTTCCCCAAAGTATTATATCATGCAATGTTTGCTAAGAAAAATAATTAAATCATATATAAGACGGGTGAGGATAAAATGAAGTAACACTCTAGTGCCCACTTGTACTCTAGGGTTGAGAACTCATTGTCTCCATTTTGATGCTTAAGAGTTCATTAATAGCCAATCTTTTTTTTTTTCAACCCTCTACATCTTGTTAAGTTTTTATGGTAAAGTTTGGCCAATTGTTGAGAGAAAATATAATGTTATATTTCATTTATGAGAAATGTTAAATTCTGTCAGACCATGTGTACCAACTTTTTTTTATTCAACCCTCTGCATCCGGTTATGTTTTTATGGTAAAGTTTGGCCAATTGTTGAGAGAAAATAAAACTGTTATATTTTATTTATAAAAAATGTTAGATATTGTTAGAACATATGTAAGTCTCGTACATTCTCTTAAAAAAAAGTCTATTATCAGTTTTTTTTTGTGAGTTCTAAATTTGTCAATTTAAAAAAAAAATTGTGCAAAAATTACACACTTAAGACTGCATATATAATTTTCTCATTTATTGTGTGGTTATTGGGCTTAAAAGTGAGATTAATAGTTTTGAATCACGCAAGTACATTGACATATAATAATCTTATATGTTTATTCCTTGGAATATAATTTTTATTTTTCGAAATTATATTACTTAGTAATGATGGATTTGATAGGTAGTATTTATTCAACATAATCTATAAATGACATCATTACGGCTACAAAACCTAACCGGATGAACACCCAATCCATAAAAACAGGAATCATTTTGTATTTGGAACATTCCAAAAAAATGGGTGAGAAATATTTAATAGGAAGGTTATTTTATTCTAAAAACTGAATTATGAACAATATATACCAAATATATGTGTGTTGAGGCCTTCACTCTTAAGTGGCCCAAAAGCTAAAAAAGGAAAATCCCAGTAGAATCCAAAAATAATTTTAAAAAAAAAACAAATAAATAATCACTTTTTTACTTTTTATTGTATAGGCCCGCCAATCTATATAAAATAATAGTAATTTTTATGAAAAATGCTAAGCTTTATCACCAATTTTTCTCTAATGTCTTTACAAACAGTTTATATCCCAAGCAGATATTAATAGGTTAATAACTTAAAAAACATTCATCCTGCTAGAAAATAAAAATGGTCATGCATTCTGATTGGTAGAAAAAAAAAAAAGAATCCAGTTTGTTAAAGAATGTTTGCGCAAATGAGGGATGTTTGAAAATTAAGTCGAAAAAAACAATATCAATCAAGTTAAAGAACCACTGTGATTGCCACCAGGCTACTCGATAAAAACATGAGTTCAAACAGATATATGTATATATATATATATATAACCAATTAATTATATATATATATAATGCATATTTAATAGACAAGCACTAAAATGCATATATAATAGACAAGTACTAAAAACTTAATGCGCTATAAAAAAAATAGATACTTAACGTACTAGAAATTTAATAGACAAGCTCTAGAAACTTAATGCGCTATAAGAAAAACCGATATATATAATCAATTAATTATAATTAAAAAGATTATTTATAACAAAAATAGTTATTTTAATTATAAATAATTAGTTATATATACATGTTTTTCTTGTAGTCATGAGCTAGCTATATATATTACACCAAATTATAGATATATATGAGAAAATATATTTATAAGTCTTATTTTTTACGCACAGAATATACCGTACTGCTAATGTGGAAACTTTTTACATCAACAATGCAAAAAAAAATAAATGATTGGTGTTTTAATTTTTTAAAATTTATAATAGATCGCTCATTATACGTTAGGCGTTATCACACCGGCTTATCTGTAACAAAACTTTTATATATTTATATATATATAATGTGGCTATCTAACTATAAACAATAATTTTTGTTGTTTTTCTAATCCCAGGGAATATTTCATTAAATTTCAATATATTAAGTTCAATAATGAATATAAATATATATTAATTACACCGATGCCATGCATGCATTTTCCTCATTCAATGTATCAATAATGAGATAGTATGTTTTGTATTACCAAGGATTAATCGTTGAATATTCGGACTCCAGAGTTAATTAGGTACGTTATCAATAATCAAATTAATCTGGGGTTATTTAATATTGGACTCTTGATCTTTCGGATGTGTATTGATGCTAATTTACGTTGTGCTTTCAGGTGGGAAGAGAAGCTTAAGACTTCTCACTTGCCAGAGATGGTTTCGGGGAGAGTTCTTTGGTTCTTAAACATCTGATCAATAGTGGCATAAAAATTCATTTTAATTCATTTGATGCTCTAAATGGCTGGAAGCATGCAGGAGGCATTGCCACCAGTTGAAGTCCCTGCAGGCACAACGAAATGGAAATTCAGAAGGTAAGCAGCTAGGTTTTCTATGTATAATTTCTTTTAATGAGTTATAGGTTTTCGTACTTTACATATATGTTTTCTATAATAAGTGCTTAAAAATCTTTATTTATTATTTATTTCAATAGTAAAAGAAAGAAAAAATATGTTTGTGGAATCATGTTCACAAAAGTTTCAAGCGTTCAAATATATATGTTTTCTATAAATACTTTGTACTTATTTTTTTTATTTTTTTGAAAACTTTCGGTTCTTTTAATGTATAAGTACAAAATATTTATATGTAGTTATAAATATGTTTGTAGAAGTTTTATGCTATATTTATGAATATTTTTCAAATATTGTACTGTATAATCTTTCTTGTGATCATGAGCAGGAAAATAAAAAGTATTAAAATATAGATAAAATTATCTGGTTTTGAAAAATTATCATTTGCTTAGTATACTAAATTTTTATGCTTTCTACATGATTTTATTTTGAACACATTTTAGTTTTTCTCTCTTTTTCTTTGCAAAGGGGGAATGTTGTCAATATGTTATTTGCTGAAAAAAATCATATCTCCAACTAACTTTTTTGTTAAACTTCTATCAAACTTATCTAAAATATGTTTGGTAAAACTATGGGTTATGTTTGTCTATGAGATTATTTTATTGTTTTAACTTATGTTTTTATGTTATAATCTATAAAAACATGTAACTATTATCCCTACTTAATTATGATTATCTGTTAAATATTTGTTAATTAGAATTTATATTCTTTTTTTCTATGCATTACATTATTAATCAAAATTTATTTCTTTATTAGAAAAATATCATTTTTTAAAAATAATTGCATAAATAAATTAGGCAAACGTACTTTGCATGTTATTTTTCCTTAATTATATATATAATATATTATATATATAGTTGACATGCATTGATTTGTAGAAAAATGAAAGAATCCCACGTCTCGTTCAGAATACAACTTGAGGAGAAAAAGATGTTCTCCAACTTGTAAGTGGAGGCTCATTGCTCACTATCTATAGTGAAAAAGAAAAGAAAAGTGGTTTATGCTTTTGCATCTAACCATACACCTCTTCATCTATTCCTACAAAACAATGAAACCCACATGATTTGAAAAAGAAAGATCAAACAGATTCTTATCATGAATGAGTGAAGTCTCCACATGCCAATTATGCTTTAATTTTAATAAAAGTCAGAATTCGAGCCACTTTGGTCCCAAAAGTATACCCCTAATTGAATGCATTCGAATCACACATCACCCTCTACCCCTTAAGACCAATAAAAGAACAAACAAATAAAATAATAAAATACAACAAAACAAAACAAACAAACAATATATAAATGTGGGTTATAATGCTTTCATTGGTGTGTCTTCAAAATATATAGATGCTTTGCGTTGGTATAAAGCATTTAGAACAAAGGATTCACCAAATATATATATATTTTTTTAAATATTAAAAATTAAAAGTAGGAGGATAAAAAATTAGTAAAGACGATCCTAAATGACAAGTAGTCACAAATGCTCTTTTGAGTGGAGTTTGAGTTATAACTTTCTCAACTCTATTATAAGATTTAATAAATCTTTAGATCGCTAATACTACTAATTTAAGGCGAATATATATTTGAATTCAAATCTAAAATCTACTACATGACAGATTATTAAAAAATGATATATACAAATTTTAAATACACAAGTCTCGTATAAGTCTTTTATAAATTAGTAAATCTCACCATAAAAAAAATGTGAAAACTTACTTTTTCTTGATGGAGTTCACATTATTACAAAAGGCTTGTGCAGAACTTATACATTTAAAACTTGTATCTAGTATTACTCTAGATTATTAAAAGGGGTGGTTCTAACTTGTTGCAAATACCTACAAGAGCCAAAAAATAAAAATAAAACATGTGCAAAAAATAAAACAATATACAGAATTTACAAACTAATGTTGTTAAAAATTACAAAGACAAGATCAATATAGTAAGTTGCTATTTTTTCTCATGATGTAATCATAAGTCAAAATTGTTATTCTTTAATCTTATTTGAAGATTTGCAGCAATCGAATGCACAGGAGTCAGCATCAATCAGCAACTGAACAACTTCGTTCATGGTTGGGCGAAGGGCTGCAGATTTGTAGGTACAACGAATGGCAATGCGAAGAACCTTAATCATCTCGTCCTTGAACAACTCTGATAATCTCTTGTCCAAGACCTCTAAAGCTCCTTCTTTTGTGTCCACTTTTTTTGAGACCCAATAGATGATATTCTCGCTCTCTCCAAACTCTGGCTCTACTGGCTTCTTCCCAGTTATTAGTTCCATTAGAACTACTCCAAAACTGTACACATCACACTTCGTTGATGCCTTTGCTGTAAATGCATATTCTGTCACAAAAATAAATTAAGTTGAAATGAAACATTAGGGGATAAATCTGTAATTAAATTTGAATAATGATTTATACTAGCCCCAAATGTATAAGTTTCGAACAAACTTCTATAAAAATAAAAAAAAGTAGACCCTACTATGATTAGAGAAATTTTATTTACAATTCTGAGTAGAAGATTGTATGTGCAATCTCATTGATGTATGAGAATAAAAAGGGAAAAAAACTATTTTGAAAATGATATTATTGTATTTTTTAAAATAAAATTATATATAATTGTATGGGCAGCTTGCATGAACAGTTGCCATTTGGAAACTGTATATAAAATAACTCTTATGAAAATGTGTTAAGAACTCACTTTTTTCTTGATGGGGTCCATTTGTTTTTACAAAAAGTCACAAAGTTTGTGTATTTGAGACCTAAGATATTAACTTAAGTTTTGTGTGTCAATATATTATTACACTTCTTGTGAGACCCAAGATAATGTTAAAGACAAATGTTTTTTCATCATTTCGGGACCCAGTGTAGTAGTTTGTTGAAATGTGTCAAACAACTACAACATTGGAAGCAATAGATTTTGAATTGCAAGTTGAAATTTCCCCTTTTGAGTTCTAAATATGTGATTGAATCCCAATTTTGTTAAAGTGGCAAGAAAGTTACCTGGTGCTAAGTAACCACAAGTCCCTGCAACTACGTCTGTAGTGAATAAATCCTTCCCTCCTCTTGCTTGTAAAACCTTGGCTATGCCAAAATCTGCAATTTTGGGCTGATAATTGACATCTAAAAGGATATTTGATGACTTGATGTCTCTGTGAATGATTGGATGGAGTAGATCATGGTGGAGATATGCTAAACCTTTGGCAATGCCTAATGCAATTTGATGGCGAGTAGGCCAATCCAAATTAATGTAACCTTTGTGAAGAACATCCCAAAGGCTTCCATTTGGCATATATTCATAAACAAGCATGTTGCAACCTAAACTTGAGAAGTAGCAGTACAATTTGACAATGTTTCTGTGCCTTATACTTCCCAAAGTTTCCACTTCTGTCTTCAACTCCTTGTCTATGAACAATTGAGCCTCTGAAGTAGTCTGTTTTATTCTTTGATTCCAAAACTTTTTCACAGCAAAAACTTCCCCACTGCTCAACTCAATCTTGTACACTGTCCCAGATCCTCCATGCGCCAAGATGTTCTTCTCCACCATGGCTTCAATCACCTCGCGTTGATCGAAACTTGTTCGATGAAAGCTTTTTACATCATATGAATAGAAAGATGAAGACAATGTCTCTTCATGTTCTATTGGAGCTCTTTTTTCACTAAACCGGCGCTTTAAGAAAAGGAGAGCTCCTAGAAGTATGAGAGAAACAGAAACTCCAATTGCCCAGATGGAACTTAGTTTCTTTCGGTTGTAAGTCTTTGGACAAATGGGAAACCTTTGATCAAAGGAATTAACATAGACCAACACACAAAGTTCTTGGTTGCCAAAGAAGTTTTCAACCAACCCTCCTTTTATTAATGAGAGAGGAATTGGACCAGAAAGCAAATTGTTTGAAAAGTTGACAGAATTAGGCAACAATCCAGATAGGCTTTCTGGGATATTTCCAGTCAACTGGTTGTTTGAGAGATCAAGAACAGTGAGAGATTTTAGCAAAGAAAGTGAATCAGGGATGGGAGATGTGAACTTGTTAATCTGTAGCAGCAACAGATTTAGCTTTCTCAACTTGCCAATTTCTGAAGGTATTGGACCAGACAACAGATTATTACTGAGATCAATCTTCACCAAATTGGTAGCACCAGAGATTTCAGGAGGTAAAACACCTGAAATCTTGTTACTTTGTATGAACAATTCTGTCAAATTCCTAGCATTTCCAAATGTGTCAGCAAGGTTTCCAGTCAAATTATTATAACCCAAGTCAATGATTGAGGCATGGGGAAGACCCAGAAGTCCTTTAGGTATGGGTCCCTCCAAAAGATTATGACTAACTCGAAACCGTAGTAAAGTCACACATTTTTCATATGTGGAGGGTAAATTTCCAGAGAACATGTTATCAAGTACAAGAAAATAAAGCAATCTACCTCCCTTGCAAACCTCTGCTGGCAATGGACCCGACAGAGAGTTTTCTGATAAATCTAGAACAATCAACTGTGATGAATGACCTAGATTTTTTGGAACTTTTCCTGTCAAAAAATTGTCATATAGTGATAAAATTGTCAAGGTCGTTGAATTATCAATTGCACCTGGGATTTCTCCATTAAGGCTGTTGTTGTAAAGTTGTAGGACTTGGAGCTTTGGAAGACGACAAATGGATTCTGGGATAGTGCCTGTCAACCTATTGACAGACATGTCGAGGTCTCTGAGCTCAGTCAGATTTCCAAGCTCCTCAGGTATGTTGCCCACAAGCTGGTTGTAATAAAGCTCAAGCTGTTTTAAATTCTTCAACTTTCCAATCTCTTTAGGAATTCTACCAACAAGGTAATTTCCACTTAATTCAAGATCAACAAGAGATGTCATATCTCCTATTGTTGTAGGGATCGTACCTTTCACCATGCATGTCATTAAAATCATAGACTTGAGCTTTGTCAATCTAGAAATGTTCTCTGGGAGTTGCCATGTGTTGAATTCATGGTTTTCATTGAAGTTAAGCACCTCCAGATTGGTGAGATTGGTGATTGAAATGGGGAAGTTGCCCGCAAAGTGATTGTATGACAAATCAAGTATCTTGAGAAACTTCATAGGCGAGAAATCAGGAAGAGTTCCTGATTGATACAATCGACTCATGTTCAGCTCTTCCAACAAGCTGCAGTTGACAATACTGACAGGAAAGTTGTCACTGAAATTGTTGCGGCCAAGCCGGAGCACTCTCAATTGTGGCAGATAAGAGCACACATTGTCCGGGAAGTCGCCGGAAAGTGACCAACCAGAGACATCGATTTTGACAACATGACCTTGATCATTACAGCTAACTCCATTGAACATGCAATAAGGCTTCCCTCCTGAGATATCCCAATTAGACAAGGAGTTCCCCAAGATAGACTTTTTAATCAGGGTGAAGAACTCAGATTGGTTTGTATTGACTGCTTGAGAAAGACAAGAGAGTGACAAAAGTAACCCAAAAAGGAAGATAAGAGAGCTAAGAGCCATTTGCGAGATAAGAGGCTTTAAGATGGTTGTTGTAAGGAAGGAGGAGAGGAAGAGAAGTATATAAGTGGAATGATTAGAGGGATCATTCCATTCAAAAAAAAAAAAAGATCAGAGGGATCATTGGGTGCGGTAGCAATAGTCTTGATGATGAAAAGGTGGTACTTGTAGTAGAGTGATATGAGAGAGAGAGAGAGAGAGAGAGAGAGTGCCTATCTTTGCATAAAGGGCTTTTTGTTTATACCCCACTAATTTATTCCAACGTGCAATATACGTAAGTACATTATAGTGAAAAGAACTTTGATATATAAATTGTATCTGATTCTCATCACCATTCATTTTATTTATTAGGACTTGGACTCAATTTGATCAATCTCTTTACATTGGATGGCTACAACCCAAATGCAGTTTATTTGACCATCAATTATTGTTATGATCGTTCGACAATTACAATAAATATATAGAATAATAGAAAGAAAAAATAAAAAAATAATAATACAGAGATTTACGTGGTTTGGTGGTGTACTTATATCCACAAGAGCATGCAGCAGTTATTTCACTATTATGCAAAGTAGGATTACATCATATATATTTATATTAACCCTTATTATATGAACATACTTTAAAAAAATTTACAAAAACACTCTTGTAACATACTGCAAGGGCAAAATAAAACATGCTCGCCCACTCGCTTAGCCATCTTGCTGTTGTATTCTCATCAAATATGAGTTACATACTTCAATAATTATCATTTCAACTAACTCTAATATTGAAATGTTGGTATATTATATATCATACACTTCACTGGCTGCATTTTGTTCTTTTGACAGGGCTCTGTACACAATGTTCTCCTAAGTATTGTAAAAACTCCTAACTCTTTGACCCATTAATACATGAAACTTAATCGACTAAAACGAAATGAAGGCTATATTAATAAAATTGTAGGATATCGTCCTCTTTAAAAATATATATATATATATATATAATGTTTAATGCAAGTTCTTGCTAGGGACATGAATTTGGGTATCTTAAATTGCATGTTTAATTTGGATGATTTGCGATTGTCTATTAATATTTCATTGTTTAATGTATAAAGATTAGGTTGCATTGTTTTCATAGATACTGATGTGATAAATATTGTGTTAGCTAGTAAAAGAAATATATATCATTAATAATATCAACATGCATACAAAAAGGGTGAAATTAAACTCCCAGACAACAAAATACAGTGATAGAGTAAATTACCAATACACACCTAGGTGATTTTTATCATATTCTAAAGCTTTATTCTATGGAACAAAACACAAGAGTTATATATTATAATAATATTAACGCTAAGAGAAGATAAAGAGAGACCCTTGTGGACGAACAAGAATTATGCTCATCAAATATTAATGACTACCACTTCTTAAATTATATAAATATATATATATATATGGTAGATAATGTTTATTCATTGGATAACCTTTTTTTTTAATACTTTCACATGGCATAAATAAACTTATAAATATAGAGAAATATTAGCGGCGATAAATAACTTATAAAGTGACGTAGTTTGATATAATATATAAAATTTATAAAACTACTTCTATCATAAAATAGATTTAATATGTCATAAAATTATATTAATTTATAAAGTTTATTTTTATGAGATGTTTTTATAGTATATGATCACTTATAATAAAAATAATAAAATATGAAAGTTGCAATAGTGTCTGTTTGGTGGGTGGTACTGTGAGAACACCCTTAGTGTAAGCATCATTAAAAGCCAACAAAAGGTGTTGTCAATTCAGCTTAACCCATAAAAAAGATGTTGTGTTATTTGTCTTAATTGATCTGCCAATGGGAATCTTGCACTTGCACACATCAATTTGAGGATATAATGCACTAATATTAATGGGAATCTTGTTGGATATGAGTGTGCTCACTGCTCAACAGTGAAGTGCAGAGCAAACGATGCTATTCACTCTTTATATGCACTTGCAATTTGACTTGAAATTTGGGAATTTGCTCAAAATGGAATATAACACTCATGGCCCGTATGCCAATTTTTTTTTTAATTTACAAGCAATTAGTTCTTTTTTTTTGGGGGGGGGGGGTGTTAGAATAAATTTTATAATTCTAGTCAAGTAATTAGGATGTGATATGGGGTATTTAGGTTTAGATTTCTATGAAAGTGTTTTGTTTAGGTCTCGTTTGTATCTGAAAATGAGCTCAACTCATCTCAACTTATTTTTATTTCATCATTATATTTTTATAATTTTTTATATAAAATACAAATTCCTATACACATTTTTCAAATCCCAATACACATTTTTCAAATCCCAATACACTTTTTTTAAATTTCAAAATAATAATAATATTAAAAAATTAACTCAATTCATCTCAACTCATCTCATCTTCGAATCCAAGCGAGACTATTAAGTTAATTAGAAACATTGTATTTTGTTAAAAAAATATGACATTTACAGTTATGTAAACCTTGCATACACATTTTAAAATTTTTTTTTTTTAAGTGGGTCATGACTTATTTTAGAGGAATCACTTTTTTAAGACTCTATTTAATATTATTATTCATAAAAAAAAAAGGTTAAATTTTCTCTATCAACTATTAGCGAAAACACATGGCAGATTCATAGATTGTTCCGTGTCCTTCTAGCAAAAAAGCTAAAAAAAAAAAAGTAAATGGGTTATTTCTAAAAATAGAAAATTACAGAACACCTTGAAATTTTAAATATCCAATAAATGAGGATGTTTGTTCAATATTTATTAATTGTTTTAAGCTTCAAAAAAGTTTTTGAGATAAACTCAAAGTTGGAATGAATTTGGGGCATCATAAGCTCCTTTCATGCTGCGAGGGGCCGCGTCCCAACAAATCATGACAGATTATTCTCCACATTGTTTTTTGAAAAAAACAGAAAAATCTTATCACTTACTATAAGATAATAGAATAAATATATGCTTTTTACAAAGTCAAATCTTCTATCTCGAAAATTCTTGCAATATAAGCTCATTTTCACAGTAATGAATAAAGGATTTTCTTATCGGATTCTACTCCAACTTATTAATCATATATTTTTTAGATGCAATATCTAAATAGTTTATTACTCACTACAAAAAAAAGGATAACAGTGATTCAACATTAACGATAAAAAAAAATTATTAACGATTAAACTAGATTATTAGCGACTAAAATAAATTATTTACAACTAAAATAAATTATTTGTAACTAATAAAAATGTAACAAATAAACAGTTTTTTTTTTGGTAATAATTATTATTTTGTATTTTTCTTTCAACAAATATGAATTATGCATATTTATATAATAACTTATTCAAAGGGTTGATCATGATTCCAATTCTAAGTGGGGGAGCATCTCAAAAGGGGGAAACAAAGATGAATTATGTCGGATTTAATTATTAACTTGGTAATTATTATTGGTTCATCTAAGGCATTATTGCCTCCAATATTGCTATGTATTTGTGGGTTTTAAGATGATTTCAATTTTGTTATGAATCGAATTAATAGTAGTGATTAATGAAACTAGATAGATAAGAACATTAATGGAAACGAAAGGATTAAGAGAATGTAGAAGGAATGGATAAAAATGGCCACGCCGAGCGAATTCGAGGCCTCTCTTCCTCCACTGAATAATTCTGGTTTAATAATAGGATTTTTCATACATGCAAATGTCCCACTTCCCTGTATTTAACCCTACCGTAACAAGGTAGACACGTGGTACAAAAATACCAAAAAATTATGATAATAACAAACTTGTTATAAACGAACGTCGGCCGCCGCCCCCCTGTCCCACCACTAAATTATGTGAATGACCCCACCACTATTATTTTAAATCTGTATAGTGACTTGCATAGTAACTTGCATAGTAATTATAACGCCTATAAATATGGGCTTCAGTTGTAATGAAATTCATAAGAAAATATAGAGAAGGAAGAAAGTTTCAGAAAGTTTCTTTTACATTTCTCTTGCAATAGTAGTAGTTTTCTTTTTAGTTTTATAACACGTTATCAGCACGAGGTTCTACCAATACTGAAGCTAATGGTCTTCTACTTCAAGTAAGTTTTTCAATATATTATTTGCAGTCCTTGAGATAAATATTAAAGGTAATATTTCTGAATATTACTTGATAAAATTTTATTTTTATTCTCATGATAATGTGAATATATTTCTTAAATTCACATATTTATTTTTGTAATATAATGTCAAATATTGAGATTTATTACTATTGACATTTCTGAAAAATGTTATTTATCCAGGATCCTTGATGAGATCTATTTGGATATAATGATGAACTTGAAAGATACAATCATAGAAGAAAATCATGTATCCCTGAAGGACCATGCTGTGTATCTCATGATGAAAAATCATCTTACTGTGTGAAATAAATTAAGAGAATGATATAAGCACCAGAAGATGTAATCCTCTCAAAAGATCATTATGATTTATTGCACCTGAAGTTGCAAGATTTTAAGAGTGGTATTGAATATTCTGCACTCTTTAAAATCAGCTCAATATTAAAATTATACAGTGAAAATGTCACTGATGATGATATATAAAAGAAGACATTATTTTTCATACATCGAATGTGCTCCTGCAGTAGTAATATCGAGAGTGAAAGTTCAATAAATATTATGAACTTTTGTTTTGTCTTCCAGTGATTGAGCTAAATAGTGAGTTTTTGTTACACCAGTTACGTCCTATTAATGATATCGAATTTACACAATTCCCAGAAGTGAACGGGAATTAAGGGCGTAAACGTGGTAGAAAAATTATAGAAGTGTTGGTCCCAAAAGCGACAACACTAAAAATGATAAAAATATATCGTATCACCAGAAGTGATCAAACTCAGAGAAGGGTAAAGGCTCTCAGAATAATTCTTCATAAAAAGATGAAGATGTTTGTTATAGATGTAATATGACTAAACAGTAGTCACGTACCTGTTGTACAGCCAAGCACTTGATTTATTTATACTAAGCTTTTATATATAAGCTTATTAATATTTCATCATATTTTGAAATAATGAAATATCGGTGCCTGAAGCACGACAAGAAATTACTTGGAATAATAAAGTCCTATTTAAATTTGATCCTCTTACAAATAAATGTGAACCAGAAGTTCAGAGGATTATTTATCTGCAAAGTGTTGCAAATCAATTACATGATGTATTTACTGACACTAAAGGTGTTATAAAATCATATATTACTACTGTTAATGCTTAAGCAAGAATTGAAGTCCCTGAAGAACGAGTTGTTAAAACAGCAATAAATGAGTCTAAGATACACCTGAAGCGTTGAAGACCTATTGGTGCACAAGAAAAATAAAAATCGGTGCTCATGAAGAGACCGTATTTTCTGTATAAAATATAATCCTCCTGAAGAGGAAACCTCCTGAAGAGGTAACTCCTGAAGAGTGTAACTCCTGAAGAGTATAACTCCTGAAGAGGTAACTCCTGAAGAGTGTAACTCCTGAAGAGTATAACTCCTGAAGAGAAAACTCCTGAAGAGTATAACTCCTGAAGAGAAAACTTCTAAAGAGTATAAACCTCCTGAAGAGGAACCTCCTGTAGAGGTGTTTCATGAAATGTTTTCCCCTGAAGAGGAACAATGAGATCTCAATACATTTCATGAGTACTGGAAAATTTATGGATAGAAATAAAACTGTTGTCGACAACATATATGATAACACTTGATATTACCAGAAGTAATGAAGAAAGTGAGTCAAAAAAATCGTCGAAGAATGTCGACGTAGAAATGATTGGCCAAAATGGAAAGCAGTTATTAAAACTGAATTAAACTCGCTAGTGAAGCGAGATGCATTTAGACCTGTTGTCCAAACACCAAAAGGTGTAATATTTGTCAAATATAAGTGAGTATTTATACGAAAGCGTAATTCGAAATGAAATTGTGCGGTATAATTTGTCTCACAAGGTTTCCTGTAGAACCCGAGAGCAATTATGAGGAAACATATATCCTTGTTATGAATGCAATCACATTCATATTTTTAATTGATTTGGTTATTACAAAAGGATTAGATATGCAGTTAATGAATGTGGTCACTGTATATTTATAAGCATCATTAGATTATTACGATACTTGAAGCATCTAATCCAAGTACATTTAGGAGTATGTACTTTATAAAGTTTCAAATATCTTTATATGGGTTAAAGCAATCCGGACACATGTTGTATAATTGAATCAACGAGTATCTATTGAAAGAAGGATTTAAGAATAATCCTATATGTTCATGTGTTTTATCAGAATCCAGATTCGTCATTATTGCAGTTTACGTTGATGATTTACCTTGTTAGAACTCTTGAAAAGATTACAAGGATTGCTATAAATTCAAGGAATGCATTTGAAAAGGAAAGATCTTATTATTCAATTCATAGATGAGTTACAAGAATTTGAGACTTCTAGCCTCATCTCTCAAATGTATTTGCTCTTCATAAAGCAACATATCATCCTTATCTAAAGGATTAGGCAGTCGAAATGAAGAGGCTAGTAAGGATTTTAAATCCTTATTCTCCTGCTTTAAGTCTGCAATTTTTTTGTCAGACTCTTGAACGAGTCGTTGAAGTACAGAAACCTTCTCGTTAAGCTCCTCAATCTCACGATTTTTGGATTGTAATCGGTTGGAAAATCCAACAATAGAGGAGGAGTATCGGGTGCCGAGAGTCACCAGCTCATAAACAGTTTCACGATCTGACTTATTAGCCAGATCATTTGCTTGCTGCAACATTGCACCTGCGGAAGATGCATGATCAACTTGTAATTGAGGTGAAGGATACCTCATATGTTGATTGTGAGAAATAGTAAAAGGAAATTGATGAGCCATTGGAAATTTGTAGAATAAGAATACAAATACAGATGAATTATAGATATGAGAAGAAGATTTGATGCGTACTAAATGAAACTAAAGACGGTTCTTATAGAAATGGAAATAAGAACAAGACAAACCATCATCTCTTCAAATCTCACTTTACAAGATATGCTGGATGCATAATTTCAAAAGCCAGCGAGATTAATTACAGCTATCCCTATTTTCTTGTAAACGCTGAACCTCTGCCGTTAGCTGCTGTTGATGACTTTGTATCTGAGCTCTCTCTCGTTCCAACTCTTCTACTCGTGTTTTCAGGTCACGAGAATACCAGTCTACAAGTTTCTTCAGCTCCTTGTTATCTTGTTTTAAATTTTTATTTTTTCTATATTTAGTTGCAAGCGTTTGATGCAACTCAGATATTTGATTTTTAAGATGATCAACCTCACTCGTTCTCGCCAATAGCCTCTGAGACATGGTTGTAAGAGAGGCAGCATATTGAGCACTGAGGGTTCTTGATGCTGCAACAATTTCAGGATCAGATTTACTAGATAGATATATCTCTACTCCTATCATGGTGTTTACAACCTCAGGAGAAAATATAAGTGGTTGAGGTACAAAAGGTTCGTGGTTTAAATCTGGGACATTAGAATTTCTATCAGACATAATATCGTTCTAGATGAACAACAACTGAATCTATGAGGAATGCGAAATATTTTTGCTGGAGTAAACCAATGGTAAAATTGGTTATATTTAAACAACAACCCGAAGCCTTCAAATCTCTTCAAAATCTCGTTTGTCCACAATGTCAAGCGGATTTGATTTTCCGCCGAACTGATAATATTAAACCTCAAAACTTTTACAACTTTTATCATACATATATGGTTTCCAATATTATTTCCGCCGTATATAAACAAGTTCTTCCTAATAACGCCGAATGAGGGGGAGAAAATTTTAGATGAAAATATTATCATACTCTCTCTAATGCATTATTTAGTTGGAGATCGTGTTTGAATTCTTAACTTGTTATATATATACTGAAATCATATTTGTTTATTACTTGAAACACTAACGTATATTATCAGGGGGAGTTTAAGTATTACTGCAGGTATCAGATTTCTATTAAGTTTGTCAACCAGATATTATTTTTCATCTTCAAATCACTCAGAGATTATTGCAATTCATGAAACAAGTCGAGAGTATATTTGGCTGAGATCAATGACTCAACATATCCAAGAAAAGTGTGGTATTTTGATAGCTCAACAATTTTATACGAAGATAATGCTGCTTGTATCACTCAAATCAAAGGAGGATATATCAAATATACGATCAAGTGATAACCTGGCAGATTTATTCACGAAGACATCACCAACTGCGACATTCAAGAAAATTGTGCAGAATATTAAAATGTGAAGACTCAAAAACTATTGTCATGCACTTTCCAGAGGGAGTAAAAGTCCTGAAGACTTGTGCTGATTGTACTCTTTTTCCTTCGCTAAGGTTTTATCCCATTGGGTTTTCCTTTGCAAGGTTTTAATGAGGCAATCTTAAAACACTTGTAGATATATAAAGAGACTGTACTCTTTTTCCTTCGCCATTAGTTTTTCTTCCCACTGGGTTTTTCTTTGGCAAGGTTTTAACGAGGCAAATTCTTTATGGGTGGTCATTCAAGGGGGAGTGTTATAAACGAACGTCGGCCGCCGCCCCCCTGTCCCACCACTAAATTATGTAAATAACCCACCACTATTATTTTAAATCTGCATAGTGACTTGCATAGTGACTTGCATAGTAACTTGCATAGTAATTTTAACGCCTATAAATATGGGCTTCAGTTGTAATGAAATTCATAAGAAAATATAGAGAAGGAAAAAAGTTTCAAAGAGTTTCTTTTATATTTCTTTTGCAATAGTAGTAGTTTTCTTTTTAGTTTTATAACAAAACTCAGTTTCTGGAATCTGTAGGAAATGATAAGACGACAAATAGCAACTAATGAATAAAACGACGTCGTCATGTTGAGCATCCTGGACAGCTCAAAACGGCAACGTTCAGCTTCCTACTAGACTCTCAAAAAACGATAGCACTCAGCCCTGGTCTGGAATAACGCCGTTCTTGAGATCCCTTGTTATTACTACAGACAACCTTAACACTTCAATTCACTTCGATAGCCTTACTCTTGTCTTCGGTCATTTAGCAACCTCTTTATCCTTCGAAACCCTAGGTTGCTAGCAAATATTCTGATAAACATCACAGATATGATGGTGCTTCTGCCACAATATTAGATTTTTTTGGGCTATTTTTTAATCTTAATTATCAAGTTTTCAGTAAACAGATTTAGATCTAGACATATTATATGAAGTGACTCTTTTGCAAGTTTTTACATGTAAGATGCACATGGAATCATGGAATTCGCATCCTCTCTCTCTCTCTCTCTCTATTTAGCTCAACAAAAATGGAGAGACCCTTCAAATTAGAACAAAACGTCGATAGTTTTGGACAGGGATGAACCCGCTCAGGATTATGATTTTGGAAGGACCGAGAATTTTAGGTTGGGATAAATAGTTAAAATGGATTTTTTAAGGAGCATCATTAACAAAATGATAATAAATAAATAAATAAATGATTAAATGGTGAGAAATAAAAAATAATTTCAAAACCTAAAGAAATAATGTGTCTAAAAATAAATATTAATTTTATAATAAATCTCTCTAAGAACTGATGATCAGATCCCCTCTATCATACTATTATATGAAATAAAACTAAATAGAAAATAATATAGTTGAATTGAAAATGCTATTTATACTTACGATTTTTGTAAAAAAAAAATTAAATTAAAAAAGAATTCAAATTTTAAATTCAAGTTTAAGAATTACTGATAAAATGGGCTTCCACTCAATGCATATAATATTGTGAGTAAATTGTTCGAATGTGTAGCTACTTTAGCTCAATTATTAAGACTTCATTTGGTTATACAAATTAGATAAAATAAAATGAAAATTCTATAAATAATAATGAGATTTTTATGAATAATAATGAACTAGTTTGAGATAAGATTTTTATAGAATTTTTCTATAATGAAAGAGAAAAGGTTAAATAAAAATTATAAAGTTAAGAGTGTTAAAATATATTTTCTTAATATATTTTTTTTCAATTTAAAAAAATTGAATTGTTTTTTGTGTTTTTTTTAAGTTTAAAAAAGTTGTAATGATTAGATGAAAACTTAAAAATCTTGAAATTAAAAAAAAAATTGTGTTTAAGTGATGGTTGAATGTGTAAAATAAGATAGGATAAAATGGTTTAATAGATTTGTGAAACCAAAGGATGCCTAAGGCATGCTTGTTTTCATAAACCACCTATTGATCTTATCTAGTTATTATTATTTTTTTAAACTCTCAAATAAAATATAAAAAATAATTAAACTTTTTTAAATTTTTAAACAAGAATTATATTATAATAATATTGTATTCAATTTGAAACTTTCATCTTAATTTATCTTTATAACCAAACAACACTTTTAGTTTGTTTAGAATAAGGCTGCATTTGAATGTTAAAATGATTTAAGTTGAAAAGAGTTTTTTTTATTAATAGTTATGAGTTAAAATAGTATAATGAGTTTTGTGAGATCCATTTAAATGTGTTTGGATGTTAAAATAAGTTTAGATATATTTATAAAAAATTTAAAAAGATTGTAAGTCTCGCCTATAAAAAAGTGTTAAAATAAAAGTTATGGGTTTCATTAAATAAATTTAGACTCAATCTAAAATTCAACTGGATTAAATTGATCTTAGTTGAATTTAACAATCAAATGGCCGGAGTTCAACCCTGCTCCCAGAATTAAAAACCATGTTAGCAATGCACTTAACAACATGGAGTCTTTTTGAATATTTGGGCTAGTATAGGGTCCAGTGGGCCAAGCCCATGATACGAGTTCTGTAGTCCAGACTGAATGGATCAGATATTCTCTAAACTTGAGCTCTGTAAGCAGCCCCATTTGATAAGGAAAGTGACACATCTCCAAAATTAACTTGGCCCGAAAGGTACTTTATGTGTTTGTGGTCTGGGTTTGTTCTTACTTTTTTTTTTTTTTCCTAATTCTAGATCTTTGATCCTTGCTACTAATTAAAAAATTTCTGGGAAAATTATGAAATATTTAAAAGTGGAAAGATTGGTAAAAATATGCTTGACTTGAGAAATTTTCCCAGACTTTTTTATTGAGGTAAAGTTAAGGCTCATTAAATATATATATATATATGTGAATATTTTTCTATTTTTCTTGAAAAACTATTTTCGATTTTTATAATTTCTCACGAAAATAGAGAAATTTTTCGTAAATAGAGAAATTTTTTTGGTGCTTAACTTTTTTTCTAATTTCTGGAATATTTTTTTGGTCTCTACTTCTAACAAATCGAAACCCAAAAAAACATAGGAATATGGGTTTTGATCCAAAATCCAATACATAAACAGGGGTGGGCAAAAACTTCGACCACACCTACTCCGTTTGATCTCCAACGTCACTCCGACTTTGACAAAGTCGGAGTTTTGAAAATTGAAATCATTCATAATTTCATAGAAAATAAGTGTTTAGTCCACAATTACAAAATATCACTTTAAAATAGGCGACTTGATATGATATGTGATCTTATAAAACTTATTTGAGAAAATTTTCGGGCTGGTCCAACTTATTAAACAACCCTAAATAATAAATCACCACATACGCATCACATTATACTTCATGTGCAATCACACTACATACAAGAAACTCTCGCACGAAACCTCGAGTTCCTCCTTTCTGTGCATCTAGTTTCACATCGAGCATCTTCCTCCACCATCGGCATCCACTAGTCCACTACCACAAGTACGGCGATTTCTAGTTTGATTTCACCCACCATACAAGAAACTTCTTCATTTTTCATTTTCACATGGTAGGTTGTGGTTCTTTATTTTTTAGTATCCACACATCACATAAATAACTGCCCTTTGTCTCTACTCATTTAGGATTGGGGAAATCATGAAGTGGAATCATAATCCACTCTTTTTTTAATGGGTAGAAATCAAACAATAGGTTTTACACTTTTTGGGAAACAAAGAAGTTGATTTTTTTTTTCTCTTTTGGGATTGTGGCTTATAAAACCCAATTTTGTTGGACTATGGCGATTAAGAATAAGAATATTGACCGTATTGTGGTTACCAAGTAAAAAAGATCATTTTTTTGATTTTTTCCTTTCGACAAAAGAGAGTGAGATGAAAGGGAGGGGCGTCTAGAATTTTGGTTTCAAGACAGAAGGGAAGGTATTCGAATAACCTGGGATTATGATTTAGTGTGAGTGCATCGAATTTATATTTGGTGTAATATCTTATACGGCAACGTGTACCATAAGAAGGCTATTTCTATCATAAAATTAGCTATACTGTTGCACAGCACTACTCAACTTATTTTATTGTAGGGATGAAAATGACTTCGTTGAAGGAAACGGTCCATTACTTTCATTTTCTAGGCATTTATGTTACATTCTCATGTTACAAGTATGAAAAGACATACACAATCAAAATACCATTTTACAAAGAATTTTTTTTGTTTTTGAACGTATTTCATAAAAAGAAACTCAAAAACTGATGAGATTTATTATAATACATCAGATTATAAACTTTTTTTTTATAAAATAGATTTGACGTATCACATTAAAAAATGAATAATATTAAAGTATAAAAAATATATATTTGCAATTTTTAACAATTTATAAACTCTTTTTAAAAAAATAATGTGTTCATAAATTTATGAAGAGTTCTTTAAAATGGCTAGTAAATGCTAACCACATTCTTTTAAAATCTCAAGCCGTATTTACGTGGTATATAGTCATGAAGTATGTAAGTTCTGTATATTCTTTTGTTAAAAAAAATAGTTTATTATTAAAAAATAAATTTTTATGTAGATTTGAAATTTATCCATTTTTTTAAAGAAAGTGCATAGAGTTTTACTATTATGAATATTATTTTTCTTTAATAAATAGTATTCCTTTTAAAACTTCAAAAACTCTCTTTTTAATAGTAGAATTTTTTTAATAAACCTATATAAGAAAAAAATTTGTTGCCTACAACAATCCAATTAGGCATTAGATGCAAAAATAAGTGAGGTTCACGTAAAATCAATGTGCAATGAGAGAGAGAGAGAGAGAGAGAGAGAGAGAGAGAGAGAGAGAGAGAGAGAGAGAGAGAGAGAGAGAGAGAGAGAGTTAAGAATGTGAGGGACCAAATATCGGAGTAGTAATCCTTCTAGATTGTCCACAAACACAAAGAGGTCACAAAAAAATAATATAAAAACGTAGGGTGTTGATTCACACATATCTATCTCTTTTTAGACCATTTAATTGCACAAGAAATAGAAAGAACCCATGTGTTCTAAAAATATCACCTTAATGATACACTTAACACATGTTATAGCCATATATTTATCACGAGATAGATCTCGTGCATGTCCCGGAAAAGAAAAAGGACACTTGTTTTATTTATTGATTTATTCTTTTGCCTTTTTGAGTCATCGAAAATGATAAATATTTAATCTATATAAAGAAGTTACAAAAACAGGTTTACACGCTTAAGAAATTTAAGATTATGTTCGATTATATATTACATTTTATTTACATAAAGTAGATTTAAGGTATCACTTTAAATGATCTAATCAATTTGTAAATTTATTTTTGTAAAATTCTTAAATAAACTTAACATTTAAAGAAAGAGAAATAATATTTGTAATAGTAGAATGTATAAGTGCCACATAATTTATTTAAAAAAATACTAAATAAGAGATTCACTGGAAAATAATTATCATTGAAAAATAAATTCTATTATTGCGGTATTAATTATGCGACATTGTATCTAACAATTTATTCTTTGCCCTCGACTTGTTGTGAAGGCATGACCCACCATGTCAGCAAATGACTGGCCATTGCCACCAAGGGAAGACCATTGAGTTGGAAGCCAAATGTGCAAGAAAAATGACAACCAAGATCCCCTATAAACGACAAAATTTTCAAAGAATAGATATGTTTTTGTCCCCATAAAAAACAAAATGGAGAAGCACTATTACCATGACCAAAAGTATGAACAAAAAGCATTCAAAAGTGGCCAATTCAATTATGTTTGAAAGACCAAATAAAGGTTATAACTTTTTTATTTTTGAAGAAAGGTTACAACTTACAACCACTTATTTATGTGATAATAAGGCCTCCACTTGCTTAGTTTTCTTCCCTAGAGTGGACTTAACGTGGTTTTCATAGAAAAATAGAAACCCTAGCAGATATAATTGAGTCCGGATATTCTAATAGAATTATTCAACTATCTTATTTTTTTTTCTTTTCAAAAAATTAAGAAAATTATCATATCTAATCTTGCATTGAGATGGGAGCAACCCTTTAGCGTGAATAACCCATTTATTCTATAAGAAGTGCTATTGTCATTTAAAAAAAAACTCATAAAAATGAATTCATAAACAAACTTAACTTTATTTGATACGTTAATTTTATTGTATAATAAAAATAAGTTTATTATATAATATATTACATCAAATCACGTCTGTTTATGAGTTTATTTTTATAAAAAAATCTTTTATTATTTATCTTAAATATTGTCATTCTTAATTAATTTTTTACTATTGATTTATTTTATGTGATTTTATATGTCAAAGTGAATTAAATTTTATTGACGAAATTTGATTATTATTAATTATCTAAAAATAGAACTATAAAAAAATAAACATAAATTGAATCTATGCAATAATATTACTTGAATAACAAAATATCAATTTCTGTATTTTTGGGTGTAAGAAAAAACGAAATATAATGGTGAACATGTGGTGTGGGTGAACTGGTGGAGACTGGAGAGTGGAGAGTGGAGAGTCGTCGGTGAAGCACTAAAAAATAATCAAGCTGCCGAAGTTGACTAGGAGCGAACCCGTGGATAATGTCTAAATCTAAGACGGAAGGGAAAAACTGTTCACGCTCTCCAAGGAGCGCGTGGTGGTTCTTCCAAAATTAATTAAACTCGCATTTCGAAGAAGATACGACGAAAGATGAGTTCAGCTTCTGGAAGAGGTGAAGCGCACGCGCGAGGTGAGTTTGGAGATATTGAATAGTGTGAAAAAGTGACGCATGTGTGGAAATTGGAAAGATGTTTGTCTTGTCTTTGTTGTGGGGGCTCGAACACAAATGTGTATGAAAAATGATATATATATAATATAATTTATAACATATTTTATAATAATATATTAAATAAAAGATAATTTTATAAAATATTATATATGTATAAAGTGTTTTTATAAAATTATTTTTCATTTAAAATTTATTATAAAATAAATTATATAATTATATTATGTGTATACCACTTCTTAATATATATTATCACTTTTCCAATAAAAAAACGTATCGAATCCCAAGACCGACCGTGTGAAATATTTTTCAATTTACATGGGTAATCGGTCACAATCCAAGTATTTTAAGCCATGATAAATATTCATGTATATATATTTTTTTTTAAATCAATATTCATGCTAGATTTATAATATCTACTAAATTACTTCTGTCTCAAAAAATATATATAATAATTTTATAAATTAATATAATTTTATTTAATATATTAAATTTATTTATGAAAAAATTATAATATAATAAATTATATCAAAATAAACACTATAAGTCGAGTGAGTGTAAAAAGATTTTTTACACCGACCAATAAAAGTGTCGGTGTCAGTGCGTAGAAAACACCAAACTACATGCATGCATGCATGCATGCGTGTACCTAATTTCAGACGCTGTTCTTGTCAAATTTCATTCTTTCAGGCCTCCTTGATTGCAAAATGTCAAAAATTTACAAAGAGAAATATTCTGGGACTTGATGGTTGAACTCCTTTGCGCCTCTACAAACCTTTTTAATATAACAAAAAATAAAAATAAAAAGTATATATTCTTTATTTATATATCTTATTTTATTATTTTTATAAAAAAATATAAAATAAGTTATAACTATGAAAGCGTAAATAGGCCTCAACCACAAATTCCATATCATTGCCCATTTATGAAACTGCTGAAATCATACATGAGATTGTTTTAATCATAATTAATTTATTTAGTTTTAATTAAAATATCACGTATATATATACATATATATATATATATATTTGTAATGTGACAAAATAGAATCTGATTTGTGACTGTGCCAACATCTTTATCTTTCTTTATAACTGCCTAATTAGTATTAAAAGGTGTTGATAACTTGATAGAGTGCTTGGTACCGTACGTTTTTAAAAAGACAAGTGATATTTTTCCATCTTTAATTTTAACCATCATTATCTTATGATGATGTATCAAATGTTTAGCTGATGAGTTAAAAAAAAAAACAAGAATCTTTTTATCGTATGATGTCATAAAAGAAAGAAATTAATAACGTTCTTAAATCTAGATATTTTTTCCAATTTTAGTTATACCCGTAATTAGAGATGATAAGATTTTTTTTTTTTTAAATTATCATTCTTGGAAAACACAGATTAATGCGCTGAATCCTGATGAAATTAGAAATCATTTGTTTTGAGTGATTGAGAATGGAGAATATGGACAAACGATAAAAACGAAAAAGACCCACAAGTATTGAATCATTTAATTAATTTTGTTCGAAATAGATCAAAATTAGCAATGATGTATCATGTTTGTTTCTAAGAAATTAAATAAAATAACTTTCAAAGGGAAAGTGAAATACATGAAGAATATCGATATATTTCAGCTGGTGCTCTAATTAATTGCAATGAAAAACGATGACAGGTTCTAGAAGCCACATATGGTGTGACCTGTCTCGGCTAACATGTTTATTGAGTCTTTCTCCAAAATTTGATAGATATTTCGAAACATTCAATTTAAGTGCATCATAATCCAGCTGTATGACTTTCTAGTACTGTAATATATACCACAATCCATTAAACATCAATTTGGTGGTTGCGTACTATATTAAGGTCATAATAACTTGTCCTTAATTTATTTGTTTATAATTAGTGAGGAGAAGAAACTCCAAAGATCAATAATTATGACAAGTACAATTATCTTGTAATAAGAAGGGAGTCTAACCGCTCCAATTCGATCTGATTTTATAAAATTTTTAGAATCGTCGATAATAAAGATTATTATAAGAGAATTACAAAATTTACTGCATACAAGAAATTCTCACACGAATCCTCAAGTTCGTCCTTTCTGTGTTTCCAATTTCACACCGAGCATCCACCTCCACCGTCAGCATCCACCAATCCACTACCACAAGTCTGATGTCGATTTCTTTTAATCCGATTTCTCTCCACTAGTCTGTCGATTTCGCCCACCATACAAGTAACTTTTTCGTTTCTCATTTTTACATGGTAGGTTGTGGTTCTTTATTTTTCAGTACCCACGCATCACATAAAGAACTGTCATTTGTCTTTTCTCATTTAGGATTGGAGTGAAATCATAATCCACTCATTTTTTCGTGGGAGTAATCAACCAATAGGTTTTACTTTTTGAGAAACAAAGAAGTTGATATATTTGGGTTTGTGATCTTATAAAACCCAACTTTGTTTGACTATGGCAATTGAGAATAAGAATATTGACCATATTGTAGTTGTCAAGTAAAGAAGAAGACATAAATTCAAGCACGGAAAGTGAGTGGGCGAGGGTCATTTTTCTAAGTTTTTCCTTTCAATAAGAGAGAGTGCGATGGAAGAGAGGGGCTTCAATGGTTTCTAGAATTTTGGTTCAAAGACGGAAGGGAAGGTATTCAAATGAATTGAGATTGTGATTCAATGTGGGTGCGCCTAATGTCTATTTGATGTAATATATGATATGACAACTGTTGAACTCAAGGTTTCAAGTTTCGTGTAAATCTACACATGAATTTTGATGATAACAAATGAATTCAAAAAATAAAGAAGTCTTAAGTTCAAGTTGTCCACACAATAGAAATAAGTACATCAAGGAAGCAAGTATGAGTAAGAAGGGAACAAGTTCACATTAAAATCATAAAATAATGTTGTAAATCTCTTAAAAATTCAAAATTAGGATTAAGGCTCAAAATTAATATTTTATCATAAAGCATTAAAATACATTTTCCACATATGCATGAATATTTTGAAAATTAAATTTGAAAATTTTGAAAGATGATTGATTGTCATCTTTCACATATGCATGACATGATTAAAGATTTGAATTTTGAAAATATTAAGATGATTGATTGTCATCTTTCACATGTGCATGACATGATTAAAGGTTTGAATTTTGAAAATATTAAGATGATTGATTGTCATCTTTCACATGTGCATGTTTTATTTGAATATTTTTAAAAGTGGTGGATGCTTTTCTTGACTTATGCAAAAAGTAAATGTCTTTATTTGAAAATTTTGAAAAGTAAAGTGTACTCCTTTTGTCATATGCAAAAAGTAAAAGATTATGTTTGAAATTTTTGAAAAGTAAAGTGTGCTCCTTTTGTCACATGCAAAAAGTAAAAAGATTAGATTTGAAATTTTTGAAAAGTGAATGATGATATTTTTGACATGGGAATCTTTTCAAATTTAAAATTGAAAACTCATTTGCCTATAAATAGCTCACTTGAGTTTTGCAAAATACATAACAAAAGCTTACACATCTATTGTTAAGTTTTGCATCATTCCTTCAAAACTCTCATTCTCTCTTTTTTAAAGTTTTGAGCCTTAATTCTTATTCTTGTTGAGAGAGATATAGGTTGCGCTGTATTGTTTCTATCTCACTCATTGATGAGTGTATTTTGATAGTATACCTACTATCAACTCTTATATTTGTAAGAGGGTGCGTATAACCCTTGGGTGTGTAGAAGGTGTTCTACACGGGGAATAGTTAAATCACCAAGTGTGAGGTGATTGGAAGTGTAGAGGATGTTCTACACGGATTCTTTGGAGCGGTGCTGCTCAAAGGTGTAATAGGTTTCTATCTCCACCTAAAGGAGATTGAATAGTAAATTTAGGGATCCTCAAGGGGTAGCTTGAGACGAGGACGTAGGCAGTGGGACCGAACCTCGTTAACATACTGAGTTTGCTTCTCTCTTACCTTTACTCTTTATATTTATTACTGTTTCATATTTTGTTTATATTTTATATTATATATTTGATTTATAATTGTTAATTTTTTAATACAACTCAATTCACCCCCCCTCTTATGTTAGTCATCTGGGCAACAGCAACGTACCATAAGAAAGAAATTTTAATCATAAAACTGGTTGAACCGTTCCATAGCGCTACTCAACTTATTTTATTGTAAGGATGACATGACTTTGTTGAAGGAAACGGTCCATTATTTTTATTTTCTGTGCATCTATGTTACATTCTCATGTTACAAGTATGAAAAGACATACATGATCTAACTACTATTTTGCAGAGATTTTTTGTTTTTGTTTTTGAACATATTTCTTAAAAAGAAACTCAAAAACTGATGCAATTTATTATAATACATCAAATTGTAAACCTTTTTTGTTAAGTAGATTTGACATATCACAATAAATCACGTTAAGTATATAAAGTTTTTTTTTTTTCGTGTTTATCACTTCCTTCTTGTTACTCTCACTACCATCTTCGGTGATGATAATTTTTACCAATTTGCACGGCCAATTAGGTAGCAAATATGCTACATTTTATGTTACTTTTCTCCTTATTAGTTTTATATGCTAAATTTGGTGAAGGCTCAAGCTTATGAATGGGGAATATGTGAATGGTATCAAAAGTTAACCATTAACGCATTCATAGAAGATAGTTGTTTGGTCCACAAAGATAATTACAAAATACCACTCTAAAATATAATCAACTTAATGTGACATGTAATATTGTAAAACTCATTTTATTGTAAGGATTACATGACTTTGTTAAATGAAATTGTCCTTTCTTTCTTTCTCAACATATCTATGTTACCTTCTCATGTTACAAACATGAAAATACATTTTAATATAAACTAGACTTAACGTATCACGTTAAGTCACATCAGGTAATAAACTTTATTTTTTTGTGTTTATCACTTCCTTTTTGTTACTCTCACCACCATCTTTGGTGATTACAGTTTTTACCAATTTGTACGGCTCAGCTTCTTGTAACATTTGGACTACACTTCTCATTGTAGGCCGAAGAGTTGGAAGTGCTGATGTGCAAAGAATTGCAATTCTCAATACTTTGATAACATTTTCCTCAAAAGCCTTTGGAATTTGAGAGTCCAACACACTTAGAACACTCTCTTTGTTCTTTAGATTGTTAGAAACCCAATTCACTATATCTTTGTTCTCCCCAAACTCAAGCTCTGTTGGTCTTTTTCCGGTCACTAGCTCCATCAAAACCACTCCAAAGCTGTAGACATCACTCTTTTCATTCACTTTGCATGTGTATCCATATTCTGCACAACCAAGAAGAGTTCATGAACATTAAGGAATCCATATAAATAAATAAATATATATATTCTTAGATATTAATAATTCAGCTAGGGTGATTCTAATAGTTAAAAATAAAAGATTCTTGGATATTCCAAATGCAAATAGTGGCATAGAAATATGGAAAATATATTGGCTAAGTTAAAATATGAAGGACAGAAAAACAATTTGCTGATGAAGGCGTTATTCAAACTCAAGGCCTTTATATAGGAAAGAGATAAATACATTTTTTGATAATTATGGAAGTAATAAACACATGAAGTGGGTCTTATTCTTCATGTGTTTATTACTCGAGATATTTAAACAACAATAAATATCTTCAGCCTAACTTTATGAGTTTATTGCCCATCCATCTAAAGCCCTTAAGTTTGGACAACAACTTGAGGGGCGCTTGAGGGGATCTTCTTTTTTAATTACATAATATTCTCATACTATTCTAGAAGACTATACTACTCATTATCTCTTTTTATTATTATTATCTTTTTCTCATCTCATGATGTGTCATTAAATGATTGGAGATTATTTATTCTATTTTATTTCTAAACCTATCATTTAATGCCACATTATAAAATGCTGAGAAAATAAATAATGAATAGATTTTTTCATTATAAACGATGTATCACTAAAATTGCTTCACCCAAATAGTCATAACGACACAGAGCTCTCACATTAAGGACCTGTTTAAATATTTAGAATATTTCAATATATATGTAAACAGTAGTAAAATTATTTAAATTAAAATATTTTATTAAATTTTGAAAAAGGTGGGAGAAAATATCGAATAAAAATATTATAAAATTAAAAGAATGGAATGGATATGATCACTAACCAGGAGCAATGTAGCCATGTGTTACAGTAATGACATGGGTGGAATCCTTATTTCCACAATTGGCTTGAACAATCTTAGCAAGCCCAAAATCAGCAATCTTTGGCTTCAAGAACTCATCCAGAAGTATATTGTTGGACTTCAAATTCCTGTGAATCACCGGCTTTTCACACCCATGATGCAGATACTCCAACCCTTTTGCCGCGCCGACGGCGATCTCGTATCTCATCTCCCAATCGAGTTGCTTCTTATGGTGGCCAAAGTGTAGCATATCCCACAAACTTCCATTCGGTAAATATTCATACACCAACAAGCTCGAGTCCTCGCTTGTAATGTTGCAATAGAGTTTCACCACATTCACGTGCCTTATTGAGCTCAATGTCTGCACTTCGCTATCGAATTCCTTCAACTTTTTGGAAGAGTGCTTCCCAAGTATCGGTATGCCGCTGTTTTGAATCTTCCAGTGATTGGGACTTGAATTTGCATTCCATATGTGCTTGACTGCAAGCTCTTTACCGTTGGAAAGTACCACTCTGTACACACTCCCGAAGCCACCTTTTCCGATCACATTCTCCAACTTGATGGCATTAAGAATCTCGTCCTCTGTGAAGCTCAACACATGAAAGGACTTCAGGTCCCAGGATTTGTTCTTCAATGAACGATCTTGATCTTTTTCCTTCTTTTTTGAGGAGATGAAGCATACCCAACACACAAGCAGAATGGCCAAACCTACTACGAAACAAGTGATGAGTGTTCGGATTTCTTTGGGCATGCCGGAACTGGAGGGACAGCGTGGGAACACAGAGGTGATGCCCCATTTACAGAGGCCTCGATTACCGAAGAAACTACTGTTGTACGCTTCGATTGACAAAGCTTGCGGTATGGGACCGGTCAAGCTATTATGTGAAAGATTGAGAAAGCTCAGCTGGAGAGAAGAAAGGCTCTCAGGAATTGTCCCGGAAATTTGGTTGTCAGAGAGATCCAGAGAGTTAAGATTCGGTAGACGTCCTAGAGAAGATGGGATTTGACCCGAGAGTGAATTGTTTGCCATGTTTATATCACTGAGAGAACTACAAAAGCCTAATGTCATCGGCACTGAACCGGTGAACCTGTTGTTCTGTAGATGAAAAACATTCAGATGCTTCAATTCATCGATACCTGAAGGAATGTTTCCTGAAAACTGATTGTCGTTTAGCTGAATAGAAACCAATGAGGTAGCGCCAGAGATCCCGGCAGGTATTTCGCCTGATAAGCGATTGTTTCCAGCAAGCAACTGCCCAAGAAACTTGGCGCTCTTGATATCAGACGTGATTAAGCCATGAAGATTATTTGACTCGACATCGATTATGTTCACGTTAGGTAGTCCCCAGATTCCGACGGGAATGTTACCTGTAAGTTCGTTTTTGCTGACCCTGAAACGAGTTAAAGTGGAACAGTTGGCGTAAGTTGCTGGAATTTCGCCGGTGAATTTGTTATCAAGCATGAGAAGCATTTTCATGGTGCCCTGCTTGCACATATCAGGTGGTATTGAACCACTCAACAAATTCTCAGACACGTCGATGAAATCAAATTGCGCCCAAGATCCAAGCTTTTCAGGCAAAGGACCCATCAACCTATTTGAATACAGCGAAAGATTCACCAGTTTCTTAAACTCTCCGAACTCGGCCGGCACTTGCCCACTAAGTTTGTTATTATATAGTTGCAGACTAACCAAATTGGTCGAAAACCTTAGTTCCGACAAATCACCATCGAGATAATTCATAGAAGCGTCGAACATCTCAAGCTTCGTGAGATTTCTAAGACCAACCGGAAGTTTTCCGGTAAACGAGTTGTTGTAGAGTTCGAGCTGCCAGAGGTTGACGAGGTTTCCTATCTCTTCGAGAATCTCTCCGGTCATGTTATTGTCTGCAAATTCCAAATTTATTAGCTGTCTGAGATTTCCAATCCCAACTGGGATTGTTCCTTGGATACTACAGTTGGAGAGATAAAGCCAATCCAGTTTAGTAAGGTTCACCACCTCGGTCGAAATTGGACTAGGATTGAAGGGATTGTCGCCGAGGCTGAGTCGGATGAGACTGGTCATGTTTTGGAGTGAACTCCACGGAAAAGTGCCGGAGAATCCACTGTTATTTAGATGAAGATGTTGTAATTTGCTAAGAGAAGATATGTCTGGAACTACTCCGGTGAAGATATTGTTTCCCAAATCCAAGTATTGCAATTTCACACAGTTCTTCAAGTCCTCCATGATCGGACCGGTCAAGAGGTTGGAACCCAACGAGAGCTTTTCCAGCGAATGGAGCTCGCATATAGAATCCAATGGAAGAATCCCACTTAAGTTTTGGTTAGAAAGTTCTATTTCTATGATGGAGCCGTCTGAGTTGCAGGTGATTCCGGCGAAATTGCAAATGGAATTGTTGAAGTTCCATGAGCTAAAGACACTGGAATTTGATCCTTGAAGTGCGGATTTTACCTTCATTAGAGTTTTAAGTTCGTCGGAATGGATACCGGAGAAAAGGAAAAGGAAATACAAGAGGTAGAAAGAACAATGGAGGAATTTCCGAAAAATTTGTGCCAGTGACATGTTGTTTGGTGCTTGGAATATGGCAAAATGCTTTCTTTCTGATTAAGCAGAGACAAATGGAAGTAGAAAGACGGAGAGAGAATATGAGAGTGCCATTTTTAATCACTTGAGAAGGTGGGAAGTCAAAGTAGTTTCTTTTCCATTCTTCTTTATTTCGAGGTCGCAATCGCACTGTACAAAAATTATTGTCGTGAAATAGAATGTTCATGTCACTATGTTCTATATGGTTAGTGCGGCTATAATATTGATAACAATGAACTCAATAAATAAAGAGCAGAGTCCTTATTTGGAGACTGTAATACAGATTTAGTTTTAAAAAAATTATAATTATAATTATAATACAAATTTATTAATTAGACTGCAATATCATCTTTTTAGGACGATAAATATTATTAAATAGTATTCTTTCTAGAACTTCAAGAACTCTCATATAACTTTTTATTAGTAGAATTTTTTAATAAACCTATGTAAGGAAAAACTGTATTGCCTACAACAATCCAATTAGGCATTAGATGTAAAAATAAGTGAGATTCATGTCAAATTAGGTCCCGCTTGGATTCAGAGATGAGATGAGTTTAGATGAGTTTAGATGAGTTTAGTTTATTTTTTAATATTATTATTATTTTGGGATTTGAAAAAGGTATATTGGGAATTGAAAAAGGTGTATTGAAAATTGAAAAAGGTATATTGGGAATTGAAAAAGGTGTATAGGAATTTGTGTTTTATATAAAAAATTATAAAAATAAAATAATAAAATGAAGATGAGTTGAGATGAGTTGAGCTCACCTCTAAATCCAAGCAGGACCTGCAATGCAAAAGAGGAAAAAAAAAAAAGAAGAGAGAGAGAGAATAGAGTTGACATAGATAAGATTGTGAGCGACCAAATATCGCAGTAGTAATCCTTCTAGATTGTCCACAAATACAAAGTGGTCACAAAACAAAAATATATATAAAAACGTAGGGTGTTGATTCACATATATCTATCTCTTTTTAGATCATTTAATTGGACAAGATATAGAAAGAACCCATGTGTTCTAAAATTATCACCTTAATGATACACTTAACACATGTTATAGCCATATATTTACCATGAGATAGATCTCGTGCATGTCCCGGAAAAGAAAAGGACACTTGTTTTATTTATAGATTTATTCTTTTTTCTTTTGATAACTCAAAAATGATAAATATTTAATTTATATAAAGATGTTATTGTAAGAAAAATGAATATTTATAACGGATTATCTGTGATTAGAATGACTATTTGTGATAAAAATAGATGTATTTTAATAATAATAAAATATTTATTTAGCTAAAAATAACTTATTAAAAATAAGTAATTTTCTTGTATTTTGTCAAAATAGGTTTACAGGCTTACGAAATTTAATGTAGTATGTTAGATTATATATTATATTTTACTATAAAGTAGATTTAACGTAACATTTTAAATGATCTTGTCAGCTTGTAAATTTATTATAAAATTTTTAAATAAAATTAATATTTAAAAATAATAATATTCATAATTATGGAATGCACAAATGTCATATAATCTCTTAAAAATGAATAAATATAAGACTAATGCAAAAAAGAATTAAATTTTTAAAAATAAATTTTGTTAGTTTTCAAATAATTATCCAAAATTATAACTAATATTACTCTTCACCGTTGTCTTGTTGTGAAGGCGTGACCCACCATGTGAGCAAATGAGTGGGCATTGTCACTGAAAAAGGAGCTAAGAGCCACCAAGGGAAGACCATTGACTCGGAAGCCAAACGTGCAAGAAAAATGACAACCAAGATGCCCTATAAACTACAAAAATTTCAAAGTATAGATATGTTTTTGTCCCCATAAAAAACAAAATGGAGAAGCACTATTACCATGACCAAAAGTACGAACAAAAAACATTCAAAAGTAGCCAATTCAATTATGTTTGAAAAGACCAAATAAAGGTTACAACTTACTATAACTTTTTTTTTTAACTTATGTTAGAGATAAATCATATTTAATATATTCTATTTTGCATATTATTGAATTTTTTTTTTTTGAGTTGTGTTAGAGATAAATCATATTAACACATTATAACATATGAGATAGAGTTCTGAATATGATTTATCTAAAATATTTTATTTTATTTTTATGTGATGATAAGGTCTCCGCTTACTTTAAATAAAATAATTTTTTTTGAGTGTAAGAAAAAACGAAATATAACGGTGAACATGTGGTGTGGGTGGATGGAGAGTCGTCGGTGAAGCACTAAAAAATAATCATGCTGCCGAAGTTGACTAGGAGCGAACCCGTGGATAATGGCTAAATTTAAGACGGAAGGGAGAAACTGTTCACGCTGTCCAAGGAGCGCGTGGTAGTTCTTCAAAATTAATTAAGCTCGTATTTCGAAGAAGATACGACGAAAGATGGATCCAGCTTCTGGAAGAGGTGAAACGCCACGCGCGAGGTGGGTTTCGAGGTATTGAATGATGTGAAAAAGTGACGCATGCGTGGAAATTGGAAAAATGTTTGTCTTGTCTTTGTTGTGGGGGCTCCAACTCAAATCATGTACATCATCACTTTTCTAATAAAAAACGAATCGAATCCCAAGACCGATCGTGCGTGACATTTTTCAATTTACAATGACTCCAGTACCTTTCAAGTGATTAATGCGCTGAATCATGATGAAATTAGAAATCATTTGTTTTGAGTGATTAAGAATGGAGAATATGGACAAACGATAAAAACGAAAAACATCCATTATTGAATCATTTATGATCGTTTGTATTGGAAGATTCAATTTATTTTTATTTTATTATTATATTTATATAATTTTTATATAAAATATAATTTTTTATATAATTTTTTCAAATTTTAACATTTTTTTTTAATTTTAAAATAATAATAATATTAAAAAATAAATTAAATTATCTCAACTCATCTCATCTCCAAATACAAACATTATCTTAATTAATTTTGTTCGAAATAGATCAAGATTAGCAATGATATATCATGTTTATTTCTAAGAAATTAAAATATTTTTTAAAGGAAAAGTGAAAGAATATCAATATATTTCAGCTGACCCAATCAATTATTTGTTTATAATTAGTGAGGAGAAGAAACTCCAAAGATCAATAATTATAACAAGCAAAATTATCTTATAATAGATAAGAAGTTTAACCGGACTGATTCGATTTTATTTTTTATTTTATTTTAGAATCGTCGGTAGGAGATATTATAATAAGAGAATTACATAGCCCTTTTTCCTTAGTCGCACGCGTGATGCAGGCAGCTTTGTCACTGCTAGGCAGTTTATGTCATGACTCTCTTTTAATTTTGAGACAATACTATAGTAATGATGATTCAATGTAAACTACTTGTGTACACCTTATTCGATCACTATGGGATTAATTACCGTTTCTTCTTCATATATTCTGATGAGTTGACAGCTCTATCAATACGCAATATACTATTATATATAAGAAAATAAGTATAATTTGAAATATTCAGAATGTATTTTATTGAAGTAATAAAATCTAACAGAATTAAACATACAACTCTATTCATTGCAACAAGAACGCGGGGAGGGCACGAAAGACAGATATAACCACCAAGAAAAGAAAATACAAACGATAGAGATGATCACTTTGAAAATATAGTAGTTGGGTTATATTGCATTTACTGTTGGTGTTCGTATTACAACCAGTTCTGTATAGGAAAATTTTTGAGTTGGGTGAACGGTGCACGGAATTAGGATTTACTCTGTACTCTACAAGGATACTGGATTCGAAGGGTTGGCCTGTTTTAGAGATCGGCCTGTCTTAGAGAGGTTCCCCAATATAAAAAAAAAAAATTATTGGTGTTCATATTATCCACGGGTAGCATATAATATAATGAGATTCACATTTTATGTATCTCTCTTTTAATATTAGAAAGTGTTTGGATAAAAAGGATCTCATGGACGTTTTGTTTGTTTTATTAAGGGGGGAGAAAGGAAAAAAGAAGACAGAAAGTAAGAAATAAAAGAAATGTCTGCTTGGCATTAGAGGGCCAATCTCTCATGTTTGGTCCTCTTTTACATGATAACCAAACAAAACTATGTTTGTTGGCCATTCATATAGGTTGTCCACTTTACTTTCAAACTACTAAGAGCTATCGTTAATAATTGTTTAGTGTAGGATGTGTCACAACCCACTCCTCAAAAGTACTGCACTGTTCACACATTATCCCTAAAGACTTGCTTTTCCTCGCTTTCTAAAACCAAATTAAAGGAGAGCTTTTAAAGGCACGTTGGAAACTTACTTTATCGACATAGCAGTGAAATTAAATGAAAATATTTTATTGCGTCTTAGAAAATGAAAGAGAACACATTAAATAAAAATATTATAAAATTAAAAAAAATTATCAGAAGGTAAAGTTTTAATATTATTATTATTTTAAAATTATAAAAGTTGTATGGATTTTTGTATTTTATTTTAAAGTCTATAAAAATTGTATTAATTTTTATACTTGGATAAAGATTATAGTAGTACTGAATAAAGATTAGAAAATAATTAGATAAAAATTTTAAAAATTTGAATTTAAAAAGAGTTTTGTGCTTGAATAATATTTGAGAATAAAATTATACAAAAATTTAAAATTCTATGAATTATTTGCCTCTCCAAGCATGCCCTCAAAGTTTTAACACTTTGATCACTGTATAAGATTTGTTCCGGTGTCTCAATCCTGATCAATAAAAACAGGATAAATCCCACTTATTATAGGATTGATCATTACATTGATAGAAAAGCTGTTAAAATAGTGATTTTTTTTTTTACTATTTAATACGAAATAGTATCTATATAATGATGTATAAAGTGTCAATAAGCGAGTTACAAACAGATCTTCTCTTAAGAAAAATAATAGCCTTAGTACAATATGTTGGATGGGCGAATTTTGGAAGTTTTTGATCATGAATGGTAAAGTACTGATGGAGATCATGATTCATGAGATAAAGACGATAGGGTTTTGTGTATCATGTCTATGTTACAAATTACTTACATTCTCATGTTACAAAAATGGAAAAACATACAAGCTCTAATTGCTATTTTATAAATCATATCAGTTTATAAACTTTATTTATTTTTTGTCTATCACTTCCGTTTTGCCACTCTTACTACCATCTTTGGTGATGATAATTTTTACCAATTTGCATGGCTCAGCTTCCTCCAGCATTTGGACAACACTTCTCATTGTGGGCCGAAGAGCTGGCTGTGTTGATGTGCAAAGAATTGCAATTCTCAACACCTTAATAACATCTTCCTCAAAAGCCTTTGGAATTTGAGAGTCCAACACACTTAGTACACTCTCTTTATTCTTTAGATTGTTAGAAACCCAATTCACTATATCTTGGTTCTCCCCAAACTCCGGCTCCATCGGTCTTTTTCCGGTCACCAGTTCCATCAGAACCACTCCAAAACTGTAGACATCACTCTTTTCATTCACTTTGCATGTGTATCCATATTCTGCACAGCCAAGAAGAGTTCATGAACATTAAGGAATGGATATATATATATATATTCTTGGATATTCATAATTCAACTAGGATGATTCTAAAAGTTTTTTTTTTATAAAAAAAAAAAAAAGAGAGATTATTGGATATTCCAAATACAATTTTTGATAATTAAGGAAAGAAATAAAGACATGAGGTGGGTCTTATTACTCGAGATATTTATATAAACAGCTATAAATATCTTACGCCTCACTTTATGTGTCCATTGCTCATCCATCTAAAGCCTTTTAAGTTCAAACAACAGCTTGAGGGAAGCTTAAGGGGATCTTCATTTTTTTATTACATGATATTGTCATAAGAAATTCTATTTGTTATCCTAAGTGGAGGACTGCATGAGCAGTCCCATTAATATATGGGGACAAAAGAGATCATGCAGTCCCATTAATATATGGAGACAAAAGAGAAAAAACATCGTTATCAAAAAAATATTATTGTAATTTTAAAAAAAATTAAACATAACTATATAGACTTATATGAGTAGGCCCCATTTAAGAACTAGAATAACTCTATTGTCATACTATTATAAAATAACGTATCACTAAAATTACTTCACCCAGACAATCATAATGGATAGAGCTCTCACATTAAGGATCCGTTTAGATATTTAAAATATATATATGTAAATATTAGTGAAATAGTTTGAGTCAAAATATTTTATTAAATTTTGAGAAAATAGAGAGAAACTATTAAATAAAAATTTTATAAAATTAACAGAATTGAATGGAAATGATTCACAAACCAGGAGCAATGTAGCCATGTGTTCCAGCAATGACATGGGTGGAATCCTGAGTGCCACCATTGGCCTGAATAATCTTAGCAAGTCCAAAATCAGCAATCCTTGGCTTTAAGAACTCATCCAGAAGTATATTGCTAGACTTCACATCCCTGTGAATCACCGGCTTCTCACACCCATGATGCAGATACTCCAACCCTTTTGCCGCGCCGACGGCGATCTCGAACCTTGTCTCCCAATCTAGCTGCTTCTTATGGTGGCCGGAGTGCAGCATATCCCACAAACTTCCATTCGGTAAATATTCATACACCAACAAGCTCGAGTCCTCGCTTGTAATGCTGCAATACAACTTCACCACATTCACATGCCTTATTGAGCTCAATGTCTGCACTTCGCTGTCGAATTCCTTCGACTTTCCGGAGGAGTACTTCTCAAGTATTGGTGTGGCGCTGCTCCGTATCTTTCTCCGGCAACTGGCACTTGAATTTGCATTCCATATGTGCTTGACTGCAAGGTCTTTGCCATTGGGGAGAACCACTCTGTACACATTCCCGGAGCCACCTTTTCCAATCACATTCTCTGGCTTGATGGCACTAAGAATCTCATCCTCCGTGAAGCTCAACACATGGAAGGACTTCAGGTCCCAGGATTCGTTCTTCAATGAGCGATCTTGATCTTTTTCCTCCTTTTTTATGGAGACAAAGCATACCAAACACAGAAGCAAGATGGCTAAACCTACTGCGAAGCAAATGATGAGTGTCCGGATTTCTCTGGGCATGCCGGAATCCGAGTGACAGCGTGGGAACGTGGAGGTATTGCCTAGAATGCAGAGGCCTCGGTTACCGAAGAAGCTACCGTTGTACGCTTCGATTGACAGAGCTTGTGGTATGGGACCGGTCAAGCTGTTGTCTGAAAGATCAAGAAAGCTTAGCCGGAGAGAAGAAAAGCTATCAGGAATTGTCCCAGAAAGTTGGTTTTCGGAGAGATCCAAAGAGTTTAGAGTCGGTAGTCGTCCGAGAGATGATGGTATTTGACCTGAAAGTGAATTGTTTGCCATGTTTATGTCACTGAGAGAACCACAAGAACCTAATGTCGTCGGCACTGAACCAGTAAACCTGTTGTTCTGCAGATGAAAAACGTTCAAATGCTTCAATTCACCGATACCTGTAGGAATGTTTCCCGATAATTGATTGTCGTTCAGCTTAATCGAAACTAGTGAGGTAGCGCCGGAGATTCCGGCAGGTACTTCACCTGATAAGCGGTTGTTTCCGGCATATAGCTGCCCAAGAGACTTGGCGTTCTCGATATCAGACGTGATCGGGCCGTGAAGATTATTGGACTCGATGTCGATTATGTTCACATTGGGTAGTCCCCAGATTCCGGCAGGAACGGTACCCGTGAGCTCATTTTTGCTGACCCTGAAACGAGTTAGAGTGGAACAGTTGGCGTAGGTCGCTGGAATTTCACCAGTGAGTTTGTTGTCAAGCATGAGAAGCTTCTTCATGGTGCCCTGCTTGCACATAAATGGCGGGATTGGACCACTCAACAAATTCTCAGACACATCGATGAAATCGAATTTCGCCCAAGATCCAAGCTTTTTCGGTAGAGGACCCATCAAACTGTTTGAATATAGCGAAAGATTCACGAGTTTCTTGAACTCCCCGAACTCGGGCGGCACTTGCCCACTAAAGTTGTTATAGAATAGTTGCAGACTAACCAGATTGGTCGAAAACCTCAGCTCCGACAAATCTCCATCGAGATAATTCATAGAAGCGTCGAACTTCTCAAGCTTCGTGAGGTTTCTTAAACCAACAGGAAGTTTTCCGGTAAACGAATTGTTGTAGAGCTCGAGTTGCCAAAGGTTGACAAGGTTTCCTATCTCCTCAAGAATCTCTCCAGACATGTTATTGTTTGCAAATTCCAAATTGATTAACTCTCTGAGATTTCCAATCCCAGATGGGATTGTTCCTTGGATATTGCAGTTGGAGAGGTAAAGCCAATTGAGTTTAGTAAGCTTCACCACCTCGGTCGGAATTGGACTAGGATCGAACGGATTGTCGCCGAGGCTGAGCCGGACCAGACCGGTCATGTTTTGGAGTGAACTCCATGGAAAAGTGCCAGAAAATCCACTGTTATTCAGATGAAGGTGTTGTAATTTGCTGAGGGAAGCTATGTCTGGAAATGCTCCTGTGAAGAAATTGTTTCCCAAATCCAAGTACTGCAATTCCACACAGTTCTTCAAGTCCTCCGTGATCGGACCGGTCAAGAAGTTAGAACCCATTGTGAGCTTTTCCAGAAAACGGAGCTCGCATATAGAATCCAATGGAAGAATCCCATTTAAGTTTTGGTTAGAAAGCTCTATTTCTATAATGGAGCCGTTTGAGTTGCAGGTGATTCCGACAAACTTGCAGACGGAATTGTTGGAATTCCATGAATTGAAGACATTGGAATTTGATCCTTGGAGTGCGGATTTTACGTTCAATAGAGCTTTAAGCTCGTCGGAATGGATACTAGAGAAAAAGGAGAGGAAACAAAGGAGGTAGAAAGAACAATGGAGGCATGACCAAGAAATTTGTGTTAGCGACATGTGGTTTGGCACTTGGAATACGGGAAAACGTTTTCTTTCCGATTAAGCAGAGAAGAATGAAAGTAGAAAGATGGAGGGGGAAGAGTGAGAAGAGGACAGTGCCATTTTAATCACTTGAGAAAGTAGGAAATCACAATAGTTTCTTTCTTTTCCGTTCTTTATTTTAAAGTCGCAATCTTACTTGGAAAGACCAAAGAAAGGTTACAACTTACAACCACTTATTTTAAAAACAAAATACAAAAAAGAACACTGAACAAGTGGTGTGGGTGGACTGGCGGAGAGAGAGCGTTGGCCAAGCACTAAAATATGATCAAGCCGCCGAAATTGACTAGGAGCAACATCGTTATAATGGCTATAATTAAAGAGGACGGGGGAAACCGTACACTCTGTCCAGAAGCGCGTGGTAATTTTTTCAAATAATAATGTTATACATCATATTTTTATTTTATTTTAATCATATTAAATAATAAATAACATATTCATTAAATAATAAATAATTATTCAATAATAATAAATATATTATTAAATAAATAAATAAATTTTAAAAAATTATCAGTATAGTGATTTGTATATATATTTTTATTTATTTAAAAAATATTAAAAAAATATTTGAAAAAAGGGTTGATTGTATTCGGAGCACGCTCAGCGATTAAAACTAAACATGGTCCAAATAAATAAATAAATAAATCATGACATAGAATTCTCATGCTACTCAACTACACTTAACTTTTATATTAATGGATAATTTGTGAATATAATATGTATATATATAATAAAAAGGTTCCAGAATTAACACGAGATGTTTATGAAGGAAAATTGAATTACTTTTATGTTCCATGATGTTTCACTTCAAGAACATCAATGTTGGATGCAAAAAATAGAAATAATATGTATAATTGTAATTAAGTATATAAGTATTGTGTAATTATTTTAAAAAGATAAATAAAATATGGAATTTACCTAAAAAAAATATTAATTTTTTAATAATAAATTTTATTTTTTTAAAATAAGTATATAATATTTATCCAATTTATACCGTGCGTAACATTACTTACACAAAATATATGAACTGCAGTGAGGAAAAAATTAATAATGATTGAAAATGGAAAACGTACAAAAGGAGATGCGTGGGGAGTAATTTGAGGACAGTGTCGGTGTCAATGTATGTAGAAAACACCAAAGTCCATGCATGCATGCATGTGGAGACCTAATTCCAGATGCTGTTCTTGTCAAATCTTATTATTTCAGCCTTTCAGGCCTGCATGATTGGAAAATGCCAAATCCACGAAACCATGTGCCTCATAAAGGCGCAAAAAAATTAGTATGATCCACTGTTTTGATTATTATATTAATGGTATATATATATATATATATATATACTTAATCTAGTCTAAATTAAAATTTAAAAAAAAAAAATTAAAATATCGAAATTTAATAGGATCGAAACACAAATCAAAATATTGACTAATACAAAATTACTGTTTTTCTGTAACAGACACATATTTAAAAAACAATTGATATTTTTCCATCTTTAATTTTAACCATTGTGATCTTATGATATATGTCATATGTTTGATTGATGAGTAAAAAAAAATACAGAATCTTTTTATCCGATGATCCAATACAAGAAAAACGGTTATTTGTAGCATTTTAATTACAGTTAAAATAATTATTTTTGCTGCAAATACTTTTTTACAATATTCTTTCTATTTTTTTCGACAAAATTTAATATCGCAAAAAATCAATTTTCTTGTAGTGATCACATATAAGAAATGTTAATGTTTTTCATTAATCTATTTTTTTTTTCTAATTTTAGTTACACATATTTAGGCCTAATTTGGATTTAGAGAAGAAATTGTTTTAGATAAAAAATAAAAGTTAAATAAAATATTATTAGAATATTATTTTTTTACTATTACTATTATTTTAAAATTTAATAATTTTGAATTATTCATTATATTTTATTTAAGAATTTAAAATAATTATAATAATAAGATCAGATCAAATACTTTCTAAATACAAACAAGGGCTTAGTATTGCCCATTAAGATATAATATATTTACAGATGTAATTAAAGATGACAAGGTTTAAAATAAAAAATAATTATCGTTCTTAGAAAAACACAGAAACCACTGATGGAATCATTTGTTGTGAATGCAGAATGGAGACTCTAGACAAACAATAAAAGGAAAAATATCCACAAGTATTGATCAATCATGGCAAAGCAGATTGATTTTTAATTAATTTTGTTCAAAATAGATCAAAATTAGCAATGATATATCATGTTTAGTTCTAAGAAAATAAAATATCTTTCAATGGGAAAGTGAAATACATGAAGAATATAAAAATATTTCAGCTGGCCCAATTAATCTATGTGCTCGGTACTCCAATTATTTGCAATGAAAAACGATGACAGATTCTAGAAGCCACGTGGTATGACCTGTCTCCAACATGTTTATTGAGTCTTTGATCTTTCTCCAAAATTTGATCGGTACTTTGAAGCAGTCAATTTTAGTGCATCATTATCCAACATGACTTTTCTCATGTAATATATACCACAACCCATTAAACATGATCAATTAAGTGGTTGCGTATTAAGGTCATGATAACTTGTCCTTAATTTGTTTGTTTATAACTTAGTGAGGAGAAGAAACTCTAAAGATCAGTAGTTATGACAAGCACAATTACCTTGTGATAGGTAGGGAATGTATGTTGTGCAAAACATACGCATTAACGATGGCAAATAAAAGTATAAACAAACACAATTAAGCACATAACATACAATATATGTTATTCGATAAAATATTGTCTACGTCTACAGAATTGTAGAAATTTTATTATCTAAAGGAGATTATAATCACTCAATCATAACTCATACTCTCTAAAATTTTTTGTTCTATCACATAATATGTACTTACTTAATTAGTTTATGTGCTGGGTACTCCAATTATTTGCAATGAAAAACGACAGCAGATTCTAGAAGCCACGTATGGTGTGACCTGTCTCCAACATGTTTATTGAGTCTTTGATCTTTCTCCAAAATTTGATCGGTATTTTGAAGCAGTCAATTTTAGCGCATCTTATCCAACATGACTTTTCTCATGTAATATATACCACAACCCATTAAACATCATTATCCAACTTGTCCTTAATTTGTTTGTTTATAACTTAGTGAGGAGAAGAAACTCTAAAGATCAGTAATTATGACAAGCACAATTATCTTGTGATAGGTAGTGATTGTATGTTGTGCAAAAATATGCACTAACGATGACAAATAAAAATAAAAATAATCATGATTAAATATATAACACACAATATATGTGATTCATAAAATATTGTCTGCGTCTATAGAACTGTAGAATTTTTATTAACTAGAGGAGATTATCATCACTAAATTACAACTCATACTCTCTAAAATTTTTTGTTCTCTCATATAATATGTACTTACTTGACAATTATTCTGCCTTAAAATATTAAAAAATCGTCCAAACCAAGTTAAAAATAACAAATTTGTAGTAAACGGAGCTAAAAATCTTTTTTTTTCTACGATATTCATTCGAGCGCATGTCGAGTAAACTCTCTACCTAACATTCACTTGACCAAAGCATTGAGCACGCATTAAGTAAATTCTTTATCTGGTCTTTACTCGAGCCATCTTTCCAGTGGAGTACCCAGCCAATTCTCTGTTTTTTTATTTTCAGCTCCCAAATCAATTTTCATATATAATCCAATAGTATAACCAATCCAATTCCATCCCATTCTGTGTATTTTTAAAACCATCAATAGGAGATATTATAATAAGAGAATTACAAAGCCCATTGCCCTTACTCGCATATGTGATGCTTTGTCACTGCTAGGCGGTTTATATACATAACTCCATTTTCCTTCGCTTTGAGACAATACTATAGTGAGGATGATTTGATATAAATTACTTGTCTATTCTTTATTTGATCAATATGGGACTAACCATTTCTTCTTTATTTATTTTAACGAGGTGACAAGTATATTATTATATATAAGAAAACAAGTATAAATTTAAAATATCCAGAATATATTTTATTGAAGTAATAAAATAAAACAAAATTAAACATACAATGCTATTCATTGCAACAAGAATGCAAGGAAGGCATGGAAGACGTATATAACCACCAAGAAAAGGAAAGAGAAATTCTATTTGCAGTTATGAGAGAGAGGTTGTATTACAGTTTCATTGATAAATTAGGATATAGGAGAAAAAATATTATTTTAAAAAAGATATTATTGTAATTTCAAATTTTTTTTAAACTAGATCTACATTTCAGTCCTCATTTAGTAATTTAGTAATTGTACGTAGCATTGCATGCTCAAAAGGCAATACAAACGATAGGGATGATCACTTTAAAAATATAGTAATTGGGTTATATTGTATTTAATGTTGGTGTTCACGTTATCCACGAGTAGCATCTAATATAATGAGATTCGCATATTATGTATATAATCTCTCTTTTAATATTAGAAACTGTTTGGATAAAAAGGATGTGATCATGGCCGTTTTGTTTGTTTTGCTAAGGGAAGAAAGGAAAAATGAAGATAGAAAGTAAGAATTACGAGCACTAGTCTCATTCATTGAATAATCTAAATGTCCTAAATTTTGACCCAAATGAACAGAAAAGCTAAATAAAACTCTAAACTTGGCAACCCCAAGCCAATTGCTAAACTCCTATATTATTAGTTTTTCTCTCTTCTTCTTTATTACAAACTTTTATTTTATTCTATTATTTTAACTAGAATTTGATTACTAATTAATTTTATTTATCCCATAATCTAATTAAATTATGATTATTAATTAACATATAAATAGAAAATGGTAAAATATGAAAAAATAAAATAATAATTACAAATAATTAAATATTTATTTAATTATTAATTAAAAGAATAAGTAATTATTTTTAATTATTAATTAAACAAGCTAATTCAATATAAAAATTTGCTGTAAATAGCCAAAACCAGATTATTATTATATTATTTTATTGTTATAGATTAAAACTATTTCAATCTAAGAACGAATAAAATATTAAAAATCAAATTATTCTTTATAATAATTAAAATTATATTTTAATTTTAAACAATCCACTGAAAATACTACCAGATAAGTGTCTGATTGGCATTAGAGGCCAATCTCTCATGTTTGGTCCTCTTTACCAAAACCAAACAAAACTATGTTTGTTGGCCATTCATGACCACTTTACTTTCAAACTACCAATAGCTATCCTTAATAATCGTTCAGTGTAGGTCGTGTCACAACCCACTGTTGACTAATCTTCACCAATCAAATTTTGCCGTTTACTAACCCACTTTCTCAAAAGTATTGCACGCTTCACACCTTATCCCTAATCACTTGCTTTTCCTCGCTTTCTAAAACCAAAAGGAGCTTTTAAAGGCATGTTGGAAACGAACTTTATCATAGCAAGTGAAATTAGATGAAAATGTTTTGTTGAATTTTAATAAATAAAAGAAAAAAAATTTAAATAAAAATATTATAAAGTTCAAATTTTGTTTGAATATAAAGTTTGAATATTGTTTTTTATTTCCGTAAAAATATTTACAAATGTACATAATCGTAATAAATAGTAAAATATTTTATAAAAAACAAATGTCAAATCTATATAGACTAATTATACCATTTAGTACTAAAATTTACAAAATTAATTACTATTTGAAAAACCAAAAACAAATAGAATAATTTTACTATCTAAATTAAATTAAAATACTTAATAAAAATAAATCTAGCGTAAAAAGTAATAGAGTTTAAAATCTAAGATTGTAAAAATATAATAGGAATGGATCTAAAGGGTTTGATTTCACCGAGCAAATTTTACACAATTTATTCTTCCTAATTATTTAATTCCAATAATCCCATGTTAATATTCAATATCTTCTTTCAAATAATATTAAAAATATCTCCAACTAACAATTACATATCTCTATGCAAATTTAATTAATTGAAGACCCATTACATTCTTTAGATTTTCATAAAAAATCACTCTAGTTGTAGTAAAGTATCTCTATTTTCACTCAACTAATAATCTTTAATTTTAAAACTAAAATCACAAATCACATCTCGATCTCATTATAATTCAATTTATCAAAAACCAATTTGAAAAAAAATTACAAGTATTAAGAATAAAAATTAAACACTCATTTATAAAAATATTAAAAATAAAATAACTTAAAATATAAATTATATATTTAATACTAAACTACATCAAAACTCTAAAAAATAAAGTTTATTTCATAATAAGATTAAAAAGAAAAAGGACAAAACCCGAATTGTCCTCAGGTCTAATGCCGTGCCCCAATATAACTCAAACCTCTCTACAAAAAAAACATTCGGCGCTCAAAATAATTCCCAGCCCAAAGTACCGTGCGGGCCCTTTTGTTCCCGTGAAGTGCAGCGCAGATTTTGGGCCCAATGAAATGAAGAAACCGCGAATGGAGTGCGTCTATTAAGTGGGTTTACGTGGGGGCCTGTTGAAGTTCTGAAATAGAATGCAACGTGCGGCTTCAAGTAGAAATAAAATGCGGCCCAATGCATGTTTAAAGCCCGATTCTTCATATACTCCCATGTAAATAATTTCGGTGCTTGTAGTTTTAGTTATATCTCTCCTTCTTTTGCAAATTTTTCTTATCCTTTCTTCTCATTCCTTCAATACAAGTAAATTAATAAAATAAAAATAAAAATTAAAAAGTAAAAAATAATAAAAATTATGTAAGAATTACTTTGTGTTTGAGTGAAGTATGAGAATGTTTTTAATTTTTTTAAAAACAATTGAAATTTTAAGAATTCTTGGCCTGTCCAAACATGCCCTTAAAATTTAAACACTTTTATCATTGTAGTCTTTTAGATTTATTCTGGTCTCGATCGTGATCAATAAAAATCGGATAAATCCCACTTATTATAGGATTGATCATTACATTGATAAAAATATTAAGATATTGATATTTTTTCTACTAGTTAATATGAAATAGTATCTATATAATGATGTATTAAGTGTCAATATTAAGCGAGTTACAAAGAAATCTTTTCTTATAAAAAATAAAAGCCTTAGTGCATGTTGGATGAGAGAATTGAAGTTTTTGATCATGAATGGCAAAGTGATGGAGATCATGAGTTAAAGATGATAGGATCTTGTGTATCATGTGTAGATCCCCCTATAAACATATTTGTAAAATGGATTTGTAATTTTTTTTTTAAAATTGTTTATATAGAAAATAAAAATGTTAAAATTTCTGATGAGCACCATATGATCTGGCCGACTACCCCCTTAGGCAGGTTATAAAAACGTCTATGGAGAGCGCCGTCGATAGCCACCCCGTGGGTGGCCAAAATGGGCCATCCTTGTTTTTATCTTTCTTTTTAAAAAAAATTAATTCTTCTTTTATGTTTGGAGAAAAGACACAAGGACAATTTTTTAGTGTAAATGAAAATAATTATCTACTACTCTAATATTGTCACACCCCCCAAGCTTTGACAATAGGAACTAGAGTTTACTAATTGGGCTTTGCCTATGAGCCGAAGTCATTATCTTTTGTATTGCTGGATAATTGTTGATGTAGGGGTCATACTCATGGCCTATCTACTTGCTTGCTATTGGCCTTTAGTTTATGGTATTAGCCTTGATTATTAGGATATCTTAAGTGTTGGGCTTTGGCCCGTTGGTTAGTAAATAAGTATATGTAATTGAATGTAGCAATTGTATGGATATCTAAAATCTTGTTTGTTGTAATTTGGCAAATTGGAGGAGCTTCTCTCGAAAAGAGTATTATCTTTTGAATATACTTATGACTATTTCAGTAATTTCTCTATTTTTACTCTGTTCATGAATTAGACTGTTAAAAATATATATTGTTGACAAATTTAGAAGAATATTTAATTGTACCTATAGATATCAAGGGCCAAATCAAACTCTTTTTTATAATCTGTTTAAGATCTTTGGACTTGCCAATGCATGTCGGCATATATACGACAGTCCGTCCTCTTGGTTTTGAACTTGCGTATGTATCTAAACGACAGGCATATTAATTTTGTGTTCCTTAGTAATTAATTACATGATGGCCTACCATGTTATTGCATGGTCAAATATTTCATTTCAATCCCTTCACTAAATCCGCTGCCAAACAAATATAAAAAATGATGAAAAATCTATATCATAAGGTTATTTTATTACATATTAAACAGTACTACATCGTTGATCATGTAGAAGTCTATCATATCGAAAACTAATATATATTATATAACGTTTGTCTAATTTGTATAATATCTATCTTTGGTTTTTTATACTTTTGTTTTTGTTTTTTGTCCATAATTCGTAATTGGCACTGGACAATACTCTTAAATGGTCAGTCTTAAAAGGGTGCCTTTGCAAATTGTCAAATAATTTTCAATAAAATTTTCTTACAAATCCTAATTGGTCTCATTCAAAATTTTATGGTTACTACATTTTATTTTATTTTTTATTTTATTTCAAGAATTTTAATTAGAATATAATTTTCATATTAGATTATTTCTCTTTTAGAGTTTGTAATTAGTTTGGTGAAACATAGGAGTGAAAAAAAAAAAAAAATTGGTACTTGAACTGGTACACCAGACCAGATTGAATTGACCAGTAATACTGGATTTGGTTTGGTCTGGTACTGTTGTTATTTTTTATTTTTAAACCGGTCAAAATTGATATTTTTTATTTTTTATTTTTAAACTGTTGTTATTTTTTATTTTTATTTAGTTTCGATTTTATTTTTTTTTTAAATTAGACTGGACCAATTCATATATATATATATATATATACATTTTAATTTGTTATATTATATATAATTTTTATATACAATATATAATCATATATGAAATAGTTTTATATTATATAATAAGTTACTAATTAATATAATTTTAATTTTTAAAATCTTATATCACTATAGTCTATTGTGTTAATAGTTTTATTTTTTAAACTTTTTTTTTTTGAGCTGTTGTATTAATAGTTATACTAATATTATATTACTATATATTATAATATATCACTATTGTCTATAGTGCAATTATAATATATCATAATATAATATAGTATATTAAAATTGGAAATCGAATCAAATAGGACCTTAAGTGATAAAATCGGAAGTAATGGTGCGTAATCGATTTTTAAAAGTACAAAATTGATACCTACCGAATTAGTCCTAAATTTGTTCAAAACTGGATCATATTAAACCGGTTACACTCCTAATTAAACATACTTAATAAAAAACCTCAAGTTTACTGGATAGCTGGCTACTCAAAATATAAATGCGCTACTTAAAAACTTTAAACATATGACAATATTTTATATACATCATTCAAAAAAATAAAAAAACTTAGTTTATAGTTTACATATATACCTTTTTTTAATAATTTCTATAGAAATCATTTCCGGTTTAACCTCTTTTTATTTTATTTTATTTTTTAATCATGGCAATATATTAAAAGTTTAAATATAAAATTACCAACATTTTATGGAAAAATGCAAGCTTGAATTTCTTTTTTCTTTCTTATTTTTTACTCAGTTTTTATTTTTTATTTTTATTTTATCAATTTGTTAAAGGCATTCTTAAAAATTTTCAATTAAACTATTTATTCTAAATTGAGCCTTGTTTGGTTGTTGAATTCATTTAAGTTCAACTCAGTTTAATTTAATTTTAAGTTAAGTCTAATATTTAAATACTCAACTCTCAAATTATTAAACTTTTATCAACTTAAAATTGTATTTACGTGGAACTCACAACCTTTTTTAATTCAATATTATTTTACACGTGGGACTCATAATCTTTTTTAACTTCTTATAAATACATATAAACTCATCTTAACATCTAAACACATTTAAACTCATCTTAGATAGACTCTACAAAACTTAATCAACTATCTCAACTCATTAATATTCATAAAAAATTCAACTCATCTCAATTTAATTCAATATCTAAATCCAAATGCATTCTTACGTTTCCAACTCTTCCAAAGTTATAATCCTTGCTTTGCTAATGATAACATCACTGTAGTTTTGCCCCTAATGCTATGGCTATCAATGTCATTAGTTCAAAATTTTGGGAATCAAATTAGAAGGAGAAATATTTAGTTTATCTTGGAATTTTACTAGACTAGACTTATAAACTGATATTTTTTAATATAGTATGCTGAATTATAAAATAGATCAACATATTACATCAAAGAACATCATTACGTATGATCTTCATCTAGATCTGGTACTTCTCAATTCTAATGTGGTAAACAGGCCCTTGGGCGGATTAGCTTCCTATTCACAAAAATGGCATGGTCTTTGGGTATTGGCAAAGCCCAAACTAATTAGGCCTATTTTATTATGATTTGAGGTTAAAAGTCAATATATTTGCAAATTTCAACATTAAATTGAAATATTAAACTCTTTAATTAAAGAAGAGTGTTATAATTTTATAATATAATGTATCATATCAATTTATATTTTATTTTTATAAAATTAGTTTATAGTTAAAACATTTTTCTTAATTAATTAAATTAAGTTAACTAGGGTCGATTTATTCACGAACCAAACTCGAACGATTTATATCCGAACCTAACATATGACATTTAAAACTAACAATTTTGTTATAATATCATACAAAATTATTGAATTAGAATAGAAAAATGTAGCCCACTTATTAATCCTATTAATACGTGGATGTTGTACTTGGTAGACGTCTACTGTCAATACTATTTTTATAGACTTGAATAATGCGATGAAAACTATAGATTATATGATTTGTAGATATTTTATTAGGATCATTATATCCTCATGTGTCGCCTAGTCAATTAATCAATAAGAGACCCAAGTGGAGACAAACAATGACCCACCAAAAAAACAAAAAGAAATGATTCCAAAACATGGTTCTATTTCAATTTTAAATTAGAATGGGAAAGGTCACCAATAATATAGGTATGTTAATAATTATTAAAATACGACCTTTCCAAGTTTTCATGCTTACGTACTTTTTTTTTTTTTTTTTTGACAAAACATACTTATCGACTTAATTATTGAAGGAGTCCGTTCCGACCAATCTTGGAGATACACCTCTTTTGTGAATTTTTTTAAAAGGACAGTGCTATTATGTCCATTGGAGTTTACTGTTCTAATTTATTGCTAGACAAAATTCTTAATTTGTTTTAATTTTTAATTTTTAATTTTTTATTATTTTAAAATATTTTTTAAAAAATAGAAAAAAATATCAAAATATTAATAATTATTTTCTTAACTATTAAATAATTTTTTTAAAAAAATACACAAAATGTCAAAATAAATAGATAAACTAGTTTTTTCTTTTTTAAAAATATTATTATCATCAGATTAGATAAATCCGAGACAAGTCCAAATCATTATTAGTTTTTAAATAATTTAATGAGAAGTTGTATGCATGGATGCGTCCCCCTCGAACAAGACGTCAGCATGCATGCTCTCAAAACTTTGCGAGTGTAAAAGAGAGAGCAGGCCCAGGTTTTGTGGCATGGAGTGTATTAGATGGTGACCAATCATTTGGATCGTCGGCCGTTTAGATATTTAGGATATTATAATATATTTATAAAAAATAAAAATAAAAATAAAAATTTAGATTAAGATTTTTTTTTTAAAGATATTTTCTCCTTATCATTCTTGTGATACACCTGTCTGTATCGTATTTTTATTTATTTATTTATTTTTATTTTATTCTTTTTAAATGAAAGATTTTTTTTTGCTCGTCATTCTTATATTATATATTTGATAAAACAAAAAAGTATACATAATATATAATGGGTAAGAATGATAAATAGAATTTTTTTATTAAATTATAAAAAAATAAGAGAGGAAATTGAATAAAAATATTATTTTTAATTTTTAAAAATAATTCACATGATTTGCATATCATGGAATTGTAAAATTACAAATTTAATTTCTTTTTAAATCAAAATTAATTTTATTAAATGATACTACTTCTATAAATTGTGTTCTTACAGTTTGATAAATGGATTACTTTAATATTATTCACAAACAATTTATTAAATTCTACAAACTATTTGCTCCAAAATAAAAATCTACAAAATAATTAACATATTGTTATTACTCTGACCATATCATCTAGATCCATCAACAACTTAAATATATCTTACATAAATAGAATTATGTTATATATAACAGTAGTAAAGGGGGAGTTATGAATGCCCCCATTATCTCATGTCCTCCCATCTAAACTATTGCGAATAACCATTTACAATCATTTACAATCCAAACTCTCTATAAATATATAAATAGAAAGATTGGTTCGTTTATATGTACACAAAAACGGAAGTATCACAAGAAAGAAAAAGAAAAGAAAAGAAAAGAAAGAAAGAAAGAAAAAATTATAATTCTTGAATAAAAATGAGTTCTAAACATTTTCTTTTATATATTTTCTTGTAATAGTAGTTTTATTTTTAGTTTTATAACACGTTATCAGTACAAAGGTCTATCGATACTGAAACTAATGGTCTTCTATTTCAAGTAGATTTTTTAATATATTATTTACAATCCTCGAAATGAATATTAAAGGTAATATTGCTGAATATTACTTGATAAAATTATACTTTTATTCTGATAATTATGTGAATATATTTCTTAAATTTACAAATTTATTTTTGTTATTCATATATATAGAAAATATCAAATTTTATAAAATTGAAATTTATTTCTATTGACATTTCTGGAAAAAGTTAGTTATTTAGGATCCTTGATGTGATCCATTTGGATATGATGAATTTAGGAGATACAATCAAAGAAAAAAATTACGTGTCCCTACAGGACCGTGCTGTGTATCTCATGGTAAAAAATCCTCTTATTGTGTGAAATAATTTAAGAGAGAGATATGAACACCAGAAGATATAATCCTCCCAAAAGCTATTTATGACTTATTGCACCTGAAATTACAAGATTTTAAAAATATTAAAAAGAACTATAGAAGTGTGAGTCCCATAAGTAATAATACTAAATAGGATAATAATAAAAATATACCGTATCACTAGAAGTGATCCAACTCAGATAAGGGTAAATGCTCTCAGAATAATTTTTTATAGAAATATGAAGATGTTTGTAATAAATGTGGTATAACTAAACATTAGTCACGTACCTGTTATGCGGCCAAGCACTTAATTTACTTATACTAAGTTTTTATACATTATAGTAAAGTTTTATCATGTTTGAAATAACAAAAAGTCGGTACTTGAAGTACGATAAGAAATTATTTGAGATAATAAAGTCCTGTCTAAATATGATTCTCTTACAAATGAATGTTAATCAGAAGTTTAAAGGATTACCTATTTGCAAAGTGTTGCAAATCAATTACTGGATGTATTTACTGACACTAATGATGTTATAAAATCATGTTAATGCTTAAGCAAAAATTGAAATTCTTGAAGAACGAGTTGTTAAAACAACAATAGATGAGTCTAAGACACACCTGAAAATGTTGAAAATTTATTGGTACAAAAAAAAAGAAATTGGTATTCCTGAAGAAACCGTATTTACAAAATAAGCAATAAGATTTATCCAAAACTTTATGTACAAAATAGAAATCTCCTGAAAAATATAACTCCTAAAGAAGTAACTCTTAAAAAGGCGTTTTATGAAATGTTTTCTCCTGCAGAAGAACAGGTACCTAATAATAATGAGATCTAAATACATTTCATGAATACTGAAAAAAATTATGGATAGAAATAAAACTATTGTCGACAACATAATTTCATATATGATGGCCCTTGACAATATCAGAAGTAATAAATAAAATGAGCTAATAATTGTCGAAAAATGTCGACGTAGAAATGATTGGCCAAAATGGAAAACAACTATTGAAACTGAATTAAACTCGTTAGCAAAGCGAGATGTATTTGGACCTATTATCCAAATATCAAATGGTGTAATACCTGTCAGATATAAATGAGTATTTATACGAAAGCATAATGATAACAATGAAATTGTGATGTACAAAGCACAATTTGTCGCATAAGATTTCCTGCAGAAACTCGATATTAGTTATGAGGAAATATATTTTCTCGTTATGAATACAATCACATTCAGATTATAAAAGGATTAGACATGTAGTTGATGAATGTGATCACTGCATATTTATATGGATCATTAGATCATAATATGTATATATATGTAAAAAAAAAATCATAAAAAATATACAATACTTGAAACATCTAATCCAAGTACATTTAGGAATATGTACTTTATAAAATTTCAAAGATTTTTATATAGGTTAAAACAATCCAGACGCATGTGGTATAATTGACTTAGCGAATATTTATTGAAAGAAGAATTTGAAAATAATCCTATACGTTCATATGTTTTTATCAAAACTTGGATTTGTCATTATTGCAGTTTACGTTCATGATTTAAATATTGTTAGAACTCTTAAAAAAATCACAAGAACTGCAATATATTTAAAGAACGCATTTGAAAAAGAAAGATCTTATTATTCAAATGCTAGATAAGTTACAAAAATTTGAGACTTATAGTCTCATCTCTCAAATGCATTTGTTTTTCATGAAATAATATGTCATCCTTATCTAAAGGCTTAGGCAGTCAAAATGAAGAGACAAGTAAGGATTTTAAATCCTTATTCTCTTACTTTAAATCTGTTATTTTTTTGTCAGATTCTTAAATGAATCGTTGAAGTACGGAAACCTTCTCATTAAGCTCCTCAATCTCACGATTTTTGGATTGTAACCGGTTAGAAAATCTAACAATAGAAGATGAATATCGAGTACCAATAATCACCAGCTCATAAATGGTTTCACGATCTGACTTATTAGCCAGATCATTTATTTGCTACAACATGGTACCTATGGAAGATGCAGAAACAATTTGTAATTGAGGTGAAAAATTCCTCATATATTGATCGTGAAGAATATTGAAAAACTGATGAGCCATTAAAAACTTGTAGAATAAGAATACAAATGGAGATGAATTATATATATGAGAAGAAGATTTGATGCAAACTAAATGAATCTAAAGATGATTCTTATAAAGATGAAAATAAGAACAAGACAAATCATCATTTCTTCAAATCTCACTTAGTCAAGATTATAAGATATGCTAGATGCATAATTTCAAAAGTCAGCGAAATTAATTGCAGTTATCCCTATTTTCTTATAAACGCTGAACCTCTACCGTTAGCTGATGTTGTTGACTTTGTATTTGAGTTCTCTCTCGTTTCAACTCTTCTATTCGTATTTTCAGGTCACGTAAATACCAGTTTACAAATTTATTCAATTCATTATTTTTTTGTCTTAAATTTTTATTTATTTTTTATCTTTAGTTGCAAGCGTTTGATGCAACTCAAATATTTGATTTTTAAGATGATCAACCTCACTCGTTCTCACTAGTAGCCTATGAAATATGGTTGTAAGAGATGCAGCATATTGAGCACTAATGGTTCTTGATGTTGCAACAATTCAGGATCAGTTTTATTAGAAATATATATATTTATACTCCTATCATGGTATTTACAGCTTCAATAGAAAATATGAGTGGTTGAGGTATAAAAGGTTCATGATTCAAATTTGGGATATTAGAATTTCTATAAGATATAATATCGTTCTAGATAAACAACAACTGGATCTATGAACAATGTGAGATTTTTTTTAAGTAAACCAATGGTAATAAGATTATATTTAAATAGTAACCCGAAACTTTCAAATCTCTTCAAGATCTCGTTTGTCAACAGTATCAAGTGGATTTGATTTTCTGCCGAACCAATAAAATTAAACTCAAGCTTTTACAGCTTTATCATACATAGATGGTTTCCAATGCTCTTTCCGCCATACATAAATAAATTCTCCCTAATAATACCAAATGAGAAGAAGAAAATTTTAGATAAGAATATTATCCGGTTCTTTCTAATACATTATTTAGATGAAAATTGAATTATTAATCTTGTTATATATGCTGAAATCATATTTGCTTATTACTTGAAACACTAACGCATATTATCAGGAGGAGTTTAAGTATTACTGCAGGTATCATATTTCTACTAAATTTATTAACCAGAAATTGTCTTCTACATCTTCAAATCACTCAAAGATCGTTACAATTCATTAAACAAATTTAGAGTATATTTGACTGAGATTAGTGATTCTACATATCTAAGAAAAATGTGGTCTTTCTGTCATCAATGACAGTTTAACAATTTTATATGAAGATAATACTGCTTATATCAGAGGAGGATATATCAAAGATACAATCAAGTGATAATCTGACAGATTTATTCACAAAAGCATTATCAATTGTGAGTCGTGACATTCAAAAAAATTGTGCAGAACATTGGAATGTGAATACTAAAAAATCTATCGTCTTGCACTTTTCAGGGGGAGTAAATGTCCTGAAAACTTGTGCTGATTGTCCCACTGGATTTTCCTTTGCAAGATTTTAATGAGACAATCTTAATACACTCAGAGATACATAAGAATATTATACTTTTTTTTTTGTTATTGATTTTTCTTTCCACTGAATTTTTCTTTAGCAAGATTATAACGAGGTAAATTCTTTATAAATGATCATTAAAAGAGAGTGTTATATATAAAAGTCGTAAATGGGGGGCTATCATGTCCCCCATCTAAATTATTGTAAATGATCATCTACTGTCATTCATGATTAAATAGAGTTTGGTTCGTTCACATGTACACCGAAACGGAAGTATAAGAAGAAGAAAAAAAAAATAAAAAAAGAAAGAAAGTGAGAAAAAATTATAATTCTTGAATAAAATGGAATTTTAAATATTTTCTCTTATATTTTTGTTGTAATAGTAGTTTCTTTTTTAATTTTATAATAAATTATAATTTATTAATTTTTATCACTCTTATACACAGTACATTGCATTTATTTTTTTATTTTTTTATTTTTCTTATAATAAATATGTGATGTATAAATAATAAGTATAATAATTTAATTAATTTAATAAAAATCATATAAATTAAAATTAAAATAAAAATAAATAAATAAATTTTTAAAAAATAAATAAATATGAAATCTATATAAAAAAATATTTTTAATAATAAATCTTATTTTTTAAAAATAATTGAAAGATATTTATATAGGCAAAAAACAATAAAAAAACATTCATGAGGAAAAGTTCTACACGTTTTTTATTCTCCACGTCATCCATGTGACTCAACGCGTCAAAAATAAAGAATTGTAAATTATTTTTGTGGCGAATCAGATTGGACAAAACAGAAAATATCAGAAGAAGATGACGACTTTTTCGGTGGACGAACTGTAATCGGACACCCAACACCGCCAACGCAAGCTCCCGCTCTTCTACCAGAAACAGTTACAGACAGAAAAAGCAAAGAAAAGTGGAATATCAAAAATAAAATAAAACGAAAAAGCTGAAGACAACAGGTGGAAAGAGAGAGAGAGAGAGAGAGAGAGGGAGAGGAAAATGGCGAACCCTGAATCGGAGCGCCATCGGGGAAGAGCTACACCGGCGGTTAGAGCTACACCGGCGGTAAGAGCTACACCGGCAGTAAGAGCTAAGATTCCGTTGAGGCGTTTGCTGCGAGTGGCCTCGGTGGCGTGTGGAATTCAGTTCGGTTGGGCGTTGCAGCTCTCTCTGCTTACTCCATATGTGCAGGAGCTCGGGATCCCTCACGCCTGGGCCAGCGTAATATGGCTCTGCGGCCCGCTCTCTGGCCTCCTAGTCCAGCCCCTGGTCGGCCACTCGAGTGACCGCTGCAGCAGCCGCTTTGGTCGCCGCAGGCCCTTCATCCTCGCCGGAGCAATTTTTATCGCCTTCGCCGTCCTCATAATCGGATACTCGGCAGACATCGGCTGGTTGCTCGGCGACCGAGGCGACGTCAGGCCCAGAGCTGTTGGTGTTTTCGTATTCGGATTTTGGATTCTGGATGTGGCCAATAATATGACTCAGGGTCCTTGTAGAGCTCTGCTCGGTGATCTTACCGGTAAAATTACTTTGGATTTTGTTTCCTATTATCTATCCATTTAATTTAATCGTTGCAAACATGCAATTGAGTCTTCAGTGGCAAATCAATAACTGGCCTTCAAAGCTCTGCTTGGTCGAAGATTTTCCAGAATTCTTTGTTGGATGCCACTTTATCAGTGCTCCTTGGAACTGATGTGTGCCGAACAAAAAGAAATTATTAAAAAAAGAGAAATTAGTTGCTGGATGGATATATAAAAATATTAATTTTGCTCATTAATTTGTTGGTTCCGGACAGTTACAAGCTTACAGTGGACTTGGTAGTCATCGTACTGTGGATTTGGATGCTTCTTAGTTACTGATACATATCTGTCTTAGATCGATATGGATTAGGATTTATCACTTAATGGAGCTCTTTTATGGAAATCGAACTACCAAAATCTTCTCGGACTAGACTTTGATTGCATTAATTTATTCACAAGGTGGTAGAAACTCTTAAGAATATTTCGAATTGCTTGTTGTCGACTGAGGATGGTAAACATTTATCAAAGAGGGAAACAGAAAAGAAGAAGAAAGGATAATGTTTAGCCTGTTCATGTTGAGCATGTAAATAATATTGATCTGTATTCCTTCTGTCAAAGTTGTATCTGATTATTGGAACACCACTTAGTGTAATGGTTGTGGATGGTTACAGTTATACTCAGGTTGATGGTTGAGTCCTGCAGCGCATCCAGATCACATGTTTCTTATTAGACATTTTTCTTGCAATCTACCTGGCAGACGGTAGAATACCCTTATTAATGGTGCATCCATATGGTTCATTCTTTCAGAAACACCACTTAGCAGTTACACATACTGATATTATGTTAGCAAAGTAGTGGGAGAAATATTTCTTGTTATATTTCATTGAGGTATTACATGCCTATATATAAAAATTTACATTGAGTAATTCTATACATGGAAATAATTGATTTGCTGTACAAATAAATGTGGAAATGTCAACCAGCTAGAGTTATGGGATTGTGAAATGTCAACTGCTGGAATTTGGGGATTTGATTCTGTAATACATACAAAATGTATGATAGAGCTTAAGAGCATCAAAAGATAAAAACTTTTACAATGAAACAACAAATTGACATTTGTCTTGTGCTAAATGTCTGTCATGCTAGGAAAGGATCATCGAAGGACTCGAGTGGCAAATGCGTATTTCTCTCTGTTTATGGCTGTTGGTAATATTCTTGGCTTCGCCACTGGAGCATACAATGGATGGTACAAAGTTTTTACATTTACTTTCACCGCTGCATGCAATGTTAGTTGCGCAAATCTCAAGTCTGCTTTTTTAATCGACATTGCCTGCATTGCAATTACCACGTACATAAGCATAGCGGCTGCTCAGGAAGTACCTCTAGGTCCAAGTGACAGATCCACACAATCTCTTGAAGATGCACCGGGAACTTCGAGTCATGCTGAAGAAGCTTTTCTCTGGGAACTGTTTGGGACTTTTAGATATTTTACAGGGCCTATATGGGTAATTTTTCTTGTTACTGCTTTGACCTGGATTGGGTGGTTTCCATTTCTTCTTTTTGATACTGATTGGATGGGTCGAGAGATTTATGGTGGCGAGCCTAATGAGGGGCAGAATTATAATACTGGAGTTAGAATGGGTGCGCTTGGTCTGATGTTGAATTCAGTTGTTCTAGGAATAACGTCACTGCTCATGGAGAAGCTGTGCAGGAAGTGGGGTGCTGGTTTTATATGGGGGCTTTCAAATATCCTCATGGCTCTCTGCTTTCTTGCAATACTAGTACTTACCTATGTGGCAAATAGTAGTCACTCTGAAGGCCATGCTTCGCCTCCCAATGGCATTGTAATTGCTGCACTTATGATTTTTGCTATTCTTGGTGTTCCTTTGGCGGTATGTAATGCAGTTCTCTCCACTAAAAGGAATACAGTTTTTCCTATTTATTTCCTAGCCATTCATACTCTAGACTTGTTTACACACACACACACATGCTCTTCATTGTCTCCCTTTAAACTTTTTTTTTAAACCCTTTGGAGTTTGGAACCCTACACAATCTGGAAAAAACAGGTTAAACCCCCCCCCCCCCCCCCCAAAAAAAAAGCATAGATACATTTTTTCCTAAGGGAAACGATCAACTTACAACTTCTTTGTGACTGTTTTACAACTCTAAAAGAAATGGAGGGTAATTTTGTAAAAAATGCAATTTATTTTATTGAAGTGGCATGGTTGTGTTGATTGATTGTAAAATGAGTTGTAATATATTTGTAAAAAAGTTGTTGATGTACCATTAATCATTTTCTAAAAACACAAAAGCCACCAAAAAACAAAGGATGAGGCTTCTCTATGGCTTTGTATGCTTTAATGTTAATTTATAACATATTACAGCCAAAAATAGAAACAAAAGTACAATGGTTTAATTCCATGGAAGGCTACTATCTTAAAAGATTGACCATGATTGAAGATTTTAGAATGTTTGTATATTTTCTTTGCCTTTTGTTGTTGACCAAACACGAAGTTGTGGTTCAATACGGTAATTTTTGGTTCCATATTAGTACAAAGTTTAATATATTAGAAACTTTCAAAACCTATGTTATTTTGTGCACATGATTTTTTTTTTGTTTACATTATGATTAAGAAATAATTGTTCTCCTTTTAGGTTCAATTTATCAAGTCCAGCAAGTTTTGTTTTGTTTGAAAAAATAGTAAACAAATCTTCAATAATCTGTTTTGTTACCTTTGTGTTTATTGTGGGCATTATCCCCCCTCCCCCAGTTCATTATGCTCTTCAGCAAAAACATGACCATTAAGTTATAAATGATATCTCCAGTGTATCCTAGTGTGGGAAAATCAAAAAATTTATGGAGATCCTCTAGAGTGAGATTGTGTTTTTTTTTTTTTCGTATAGGTAAGTTTAGATTTTATTGATCGTGAGAGTGTTATACCAGACACGCAAAGTTTGCATGAATCCTCTTAACAAACAAAAGGATTAAGTGCTAGAAATCCTGAAAATTAGAAGTAGAAAGAGCAACATGGTAACTCTTGACACATTTTTTTCACATTCTCAAAAGCACGCTGATTTCTTTCTCTCCATAGACACCATTATACGCATGATGGGATTGATTGGGATCATCATGCATGCTGGTTTCTTTATCTTTTGCCCATATGGTCATATGTTAGAACTGCCTGATAAATAGTTAATATAAGAATTATGCATTATATAAGATCTCAGTCTGTGCGTTGATTGTTAGAATATTTATTGCAGATTACTTACAGTGTTCCATATGCATTGATATCCACACGTATTGAGTCTTTGGGACTAGGCCAAGGTGAGCTTTTCTTGAGGTTATACTAAAATTTCATGAAACGCTGGGTGCTTGGCTGCTTATCTATATGTTTGGTTCTTGCAGGATTATCAATGGGTGTCCTGAATCTGGCACTAGTTATCCCTCAGGTATGGATGCTCTTAATTCTCTTTTTCCTATGTGTTTATCTGGTATATGTGTTTATCCGGTACTACTTGTTACATAAATAATCTACTTGTATCTTCATCATAGTGGCCCTGTCCAAGCAACATGATCCGATGGCAACTGAATTACGTTTGTAGTTACCTAGATAGCAAAAGAAAGTTTTTCCTTTCCTCTTACTGTCTCACATGCATAAAACAGGAAATTACGAGTTTTCTCATCTAGGGTTTTTTTTTTTTTTTTAGCTTTTCAGATCATTATTTGTTGTATAAATGAGATGTTGTATAAATGAGAAAACTGAGTTGCAATTTGATAATGTGGAAGCTTGTTTTTCCGTTTATTTACTAACTTATGAATCAAGTTTAGGTTTGGCCATTTAATTCATACGTTATGGTCTTTAATTCATACGTTATGGTAAAAAGAAAACTTGGAAACGGATGAATTTTAGATTTGGGGTTGATTACATATTTTCCCCTGAAAACAAAACCAATTTATCACTTTCTTCCACAAATGGTGACCCAAGTCAATGCAGCCACCATTTTGAAGTTTCGGTATTAATTTCCCCCCTATAAAAGCATATTACTTAGAATCACCCCCTTCACCACTCTTCACCATGCAAAAAGAAGAAAGAAAAGAAAACTGACAGTCTGGATTTAATCATTGACTGTAGTTGCTAAAAGTTATAACTTAGAACTTTCAGCAGTCATTTATGGTGGCCTGGTGGTTGTGCATCTGGAGCAGAGGGTTATCAAAAGTGTGAGTGTTTTTGGTGGATCAGGTAGCTTTGTTGGGATCTTATAATGGAATGTGTTCCAGGATTGTTGGAGCATTTTAGTGGCTGTGTGGAGGTTTTAAAGTTTGGTTCTTGTACATGATGCATGCACATTTTGCTTTTATACATGATTACTGATAAGCACATAAGGTGTGCAAGCCCCACACATGCCCTTTGATAAAAAAAGGGGACCCATTTGAAAAAAACTCGGTGTTATTTTAAATATTTTAAATAATTTCTCTGAACATTCATTTCCTAAAATATTTATATCATTTTGGCTTCTTATATATGTGTGCTCCATTTTTTAGCGTTCAATTTTCTAACATATTGTTTCACTTTCCTGCAAATAGAAATGAGTTTCAGATGATAATATGCATGCTAATAGAACTCTGGTATTCTTTTACTGAGTTTCTAGTTAAAAATATTTGCTGCGGTCACCAAATAGATTGTCTCTAGAAAACAGCTTTAATTTACTAAGAAGTTGAATATGCGAATGCCAGAGTAGTTTAACCATGAGGAGTTTTTGGGAGAAGCATGTCTGGACTAGTTTTTATACTACTTCCCATGCGGAACAAGTATCATGTCATAGAACACTTGTGGGAAACTCTTTGCCAAGGGCCTATGCACCCCGGGATTAGTTGGGATGCTATTCCTAAACACTCGGTGCCAATAAAAAAAATGTCATAAAACATTTGTGTGAATGGGAGGAAACTATATTGGGAACTTGCAGATATTGGCTCTTGTTTATTTTCATTTAATCAGACGCCCCTTTTATTGCAAAGTCAATGTTTTCCTTTCTAAAGCGTGATCTGTTTCACATCCAACGAAGAACCTCACATATATTTAGAGCTTCCATAGTGGGGAATGCTCTTCATTAAAGTCTATTGAAGGCAGAGTCCACACATATTTTGACACTGCAATTTTGCCGCCAAAATTGCCCTATGGTGAAAGATAGTAACATCTATGATTATGAGAAAATTCATGTGGCTAACCACTCTGTCTGGTTATGTGGTTTGATCTCTTATTTAACTGTTGTTTATCCCTGCTGCAAACTCTTAATCTATATCCTTGTCTATGAGTGAAATCCTGTAATTCTAGGAATAGAAATGTGTCAAAATGCCTCTGGCAGCCTTTTCCTTTTGTCATTTAAGTTGTGGAATACTTTATGTGGTGAGAGCAGGTGATTGTATCCTTGGGAGCTGGACCATGGGATCAGCTATTTGGTGGCGGGAATTCTCCAGCCTTTGCCGTGGCTGCACTTGCAGCATTTGCTAGTGGACTTATAGCCATCTTAGCTATTCCACGATCTGGTCCTCAGAAGCCCAGAGGCTTCCCATGAGGTATCATGTTGTATCTGCCTTTATCCACAACTTATTTATCAAGCCAACTCGTACCCAGATTTTGTAAATAGCCATTCTGACTTCTCGTCCTATTAAATACAAATAATCGGTTCATTTTGTCCATAATCTCTTTGCCTTTCTCTCCTTACTTTTTTCTTTTTCTCAATATTTGATATCATCTGTTTTTAAGAGTTTCAAATAACTGAATGGCTTAAAGTTTCGTCTCACCGGTTGTTGACATGTTAATTAAGAGTTAGACCATAATTCGAGTTTCAGTGATCTTTTTTCTTAGGAAAGGATTGGAGGTTGTGTAAACTGTGTAAACTCTTGTTGCATTTGAGAAATTCTATTTGCAGCCCCGAGTGGGGAACTGTATGTGCAGACCCATTGATGTACGAGGGTAAAAAGGAGAAAAGCATCATTTTGAGAAGGATATTATTGTAATTTTAAGTTTTTTTTTTTCTTTAAAGATAAGTGTATGGGCTTTTGTGTGAGTAGTCCCCATTTGGGAACTGTATGTAGACTAACTCTTGTCATTTATAGCTTAATGAGAACCCATGACTGAATCATGATTTTTTTTTTTTTTTTTATAATGATAGGGTCTGAGCTGGAGGCATGGTTCTCCATTTACAATGGGCATTAGTGGACATTCTAAATATATAAAGTAACGATGGAAAACAAGTCATTTTTTGAAGCATTAGTTTTTCATACATGCTTGAAAGCTCCCACCAAATGCATGCTCAAGACAAAGTTATCTACAATCAGTGGAGAATTTCTTCAACAAAAATCAATCCCACCTTGGAGAAATGTTGCTTTCTGGCTAATTGCCATGTCAAAGTAGTAGGCGATATCGGCCACGGCTATGGATTCCAAAATTACTCTGTACTCTAATTCCTTACCAACCAAGATAAGTTGCCCCTTGATTGGGAATTTTATTCCTCATGAAAAATTATTTTTCTTTCTTTCTTTCAGGAAAAGGGTGATTATGCTTTTGTGGTTCAGTTACGTTCTTTTGGAATCTCATGCATTCTGTGCATTAATTTGTTGTATGAATATGGTGAAGTGTGCTTGGTGGCCAACAATGAATATATGAATTATGCTTGATGGACATATACGCTTTTATGCTCTGATTTTTGTTTCTTTTTTCAGTGGAAAGCTGGTGTGATTTTTCTACGGCAGGTTTCTTTCATGATTGTTCTTTTTTATTTTTTATGCATCTAAACCTTGGAATAAATTCTTGTGTTTATTGCTCTTTATTTCTGTCAATTTGTTTTCAGATTTGAATGCTCTCGTTAATGCTTGCTACGAAATGCCTGTGACGCATTTGAAAACACGACTCACTTGAGTTCCAATTGTTCAGATGTGACTTTAAAAATATTGAGTGATGTTCTCTTTGGTACCTTTTGTTCGTGTCTGATTAAAGATTTTGAACCAAGACATTGCAAACGTGTTACAAGCAATTCTAATGCGAAATTAGCACATTGCCCATCATTGTTCTTCTATCCTTCTCTCATTATTTCTTTTCTCTAGAAAAGTTCTCTACAAAAGGAGGAAGAGGATAACCAAAAATTGGTGTTCTTTTAATCTGTCGTGATCATAGTAGCATCTTTATACTGTTCGAGTATCGGTGTTGATGTCATGTTCTGTCATAGTATTGAACATGACAAGCGATATTCTTTTAATGAAAGCGTTAAAAACATGACAAATGATAAAAAAACGTTAGATTATAAATTAATTATTACTCTAAAGTAAATTTAATGTATCATATCAAATTATATACGTGTGCAAGTTTATATTTTTAAAATATGTGTAGATCTATCATTTCCGTCAACGATATTCTAGAACAGTGTAAATGCATGGTTTGATGCTCGAAAGTTGAAACCCTTAATGCAATGCAAAGATATGTATGTGTACAGAGAACTCACTATTGTGTTATGCTTGCCATGCGAAGATGAAGCATAAACTTAGCACAATATGCGGCTTCTAGTAATGTGGCTTAGCATCTTAATGTGTGTTGGAGAGAGAGAGAGAGAGCATATTAGGGCTTTAAAGATTAAGCATCGACCATTTTATCGAGAAAAGGGAGGGGGAGAGGAGTCTTGGTGAGAGGGATGGAATCTGTGGAATTTGTTCGAGTTTCAAGGGGAAGTATATAATCTTTATATTACAGCAAAATTCTAACAGCTCCTGTCACTGTTGCAAAAATCCTTTTCCCCAAACTTGCATTGGTATTGTGTATTTTTTTAGACAGTTCCGATGCCAAAATCATCTCTGAGCTCCACTAACAACTTGGTGTATTAATAATCTTGTGCATCTATTTTCCTGATTGACATCCCCACGTGACCACAACTTTGTCAATTTCTCAACACTCTGGTGGGATCTACCAATTTGGTCATCCCCACCTCCCCCATCTCCAAACTGAAATCTTTCATTTACCCCCCACCAAATCAATTGGCCTTTTAGTCATTGTTCAATCTGTGTGTAATTTTCCTCTTGAGTAATGGGAATCCGACTACTCCCCAAAAATGCTTTAGGAATTCAGTAACGTGACGATAGTTGGAAGTTTTTTTTTATTTTTTTGCCTTTTTAATTGATCGAGTGTCCATTTGGATAATATTGGGGCTATCTTGCTTGACACACAGAGTCTGACATTGTGGAGGGGATATGGGTTTTAGAGAGAAAGTAAACTCACAAACTAGGGTGGCTTGGTATGGTACATCATATTGTAAAGTTATTTTTATTATAAAATAGATCTAACGAATTCTATAAAGTCATATTGGTTTATAAGTTTACATTGTGTAATCTCTTTGTATCCGTAGCATATTTCAATTCTTTATACAATGAAACAAAATGACTCTTTGAAGTTGCTCAAGAGTGAGAGAAAGGAAAGGATGGGGGGGAATGAACTGCACTTGTTGTTTGGGGGCTGATGAATCATGATGAGTGTAAGGGCAGGGGAGGGGGGCAGGCTTTTTTGTTGTCACAGACACAGCCAAAGCTCTCTCCCAAAGAGAGACAGACACAGAGTCTCAGACTCTCAGCTCTGTTGTGAGTGAGAAAAGGGAAAACAAAATCAATAAATGGTTGTAATTGGCGCACGTAATTTTTCTGTCTCTGAGTGTGTTGTGTTCCCTTTTTCCCATCTGCCTCTTCTTCAACATACATCCATCTACTGTCATCTCCCATTACCATACTCACTAGTGGTCCAATTCATCAAGATAAACTTCTCCTTTTTAAAAAAAGTAATAATAATAATAACATAAATGTATGAGAAGTTGTAGAAAAAGATCTAAAAACTAGATTCTGCACTTTAGGTTCCAACTTTCCCCAAATCCCACCTGTTTTACTTCCTTTCCTTGGCTTAATTATCTCAAAGTCATCTTCAAAAACCAGACAGCTTAAGCCCATGTTAAACACAAACCAAGACATGGTTAAGGTTAAATCGGCTGCCCCGAATTTAAGTATAAAAAACCAGCTTTTCCCCATTACCTGGGCGAATCAAAAGTGTTTTGAGGAACATCAGAAACCGAAAAGTTTTTAGCTTTTTTAAAATTTGAATGATTTTATTATGTGGGTTAGAATCTTAGCAGATCTCTATCCATGGATCTCAAAAACCCTGTTATCTTTGAAAAGTGAAGATCCATCTTCAGGTAACAAATATTATATCTGCCACCCCCATTAATAACATGCTCGAGTACCCTTCTCCTTGGTGCTTTTCACTCATTTGTCCAAGACAAGTAAAAACAAAATAAGCTTAAAACAGATGGGGCCAGAAAACAGAAACTTGCACTAAAGCTTGTCACCTAAAACTGAGCAAAGTACGTAATTTGAGCTATGTTTATTGGGGAGTGTTGAAAATGGTTCAATGACAGAAAAAAGTGTCATTCTTGATCGGAGTGGTTTATTTTCTCACATGGGTTTGTGCAAGAAAATGATGATCACGCTCATGCATGCTTAGCTTAGAACATGCAGGCATGCAATTTCATTTCGAGAATTATTACAGATACAAAGAGATTATACAAAAGTAAATATACAAACTGACATGACTTCAGATGATCCGTTAAATCTATTTTACACTAAAAATAATTTTATAATCTAATGTACTGTATCGAGTCACGTAAGTTTGTGTAATTCTTTTGAAACTTAAGTATTTTTCATTTCGAAAAATTAGCAGCCGGCCATTGTTTTCAAAGGAAATATATGCTTATAGTGATGCCCTGCCTTGTCACTTCACAAGTAGGGGAAGAAAGCAAAGTGCTCTTCGATCCCTTCCACTTGAAGTCCCATGATAAACTTTTTTATTTTTATTTTTACAAGATCAGAACCCAAAGATAGGGTTTAAAAAGATTATCCACTTACCTAAAAGGTTTCATTAAGAAGGGGAAAAAAAAAACAGAGTACAAAACCAACCTTAATGAAATGCTATAAAGGACTCTCCACCACTAACTATCATTTAAATAAATTTAAGTACAATACCTGATTTAGCAATAGAAAATTAATATCACTACAAATAAAGTATTATTTTCATAATTCTAGAATTAAGAATAAGATCATAGCTCCCATAACACTTAGTGTTATTACTTTGTCTTTTACCTAAATTGCTTTCAATATGATTGAATAGGATAAAGAGTGGACATCCCACAGCGGGAATGAGTTCTTATGGTCACGTTCAGAGAGGATAACTCCAGTCGACTCCCTCCCCTTATGTTTAAAAAAAAAAAAAAATAGGAGAGAGAGAGAGAGAGTCCTCCCTCTTCTGTTGACCCTTTAGGCAGAAGCTTGCTTTATCGGCATTCTCTTTGCTAAATTGACACGTTCCTCTTGAACCAACAGGAGGGCATAATCCCTACATGTATATAAAACCCTATCTTCCATTCACCTGTTTCCATCTTCAAACTTCAAAGCGTCCCAGCCTCTCTGTTCCAGAACAAAATAACTTCATCGCTAGCACAAACAAAGCAACACAAAAGCCTTGTTATTTTTCCAACCTCATTAACATCTGGTATCTTGTAACTTTCTTTTCCCGGAAGGCTTTGGTTATTTGTAACCCAAAACCCACCTTCTCCCATGAAAACCCATCCCATAAATCTCAACAATTCCGCAGATCTTCAGCTTGATGATGAAGAACTTCATAGGTGGCCAACTTTTTCTGAGGTAAAAACCTAAAAAGGATATATATATATATACATCCATGCAAACGCCCTACAATTTTCACTAGCACATATATATGTATATATATGTAAACAAACATGCATATATATAAGTAGACACTTAGGAACAGTAATGAAAAAGATATATGTATGTCAAAACAACACTCACTTTGTCAAACACTTTTGTTTGCATTCAGGCGTTGGCAGAAATCAAAGCAATAGGGAAGATCTCAGGCCCAACAACAATCACCGGTTTACTTCTATATTCAAGAGCCATGATCTCCATGCTTTTTCTGGGCTATCTCGGAGAACTCGAGCTCGCCGGAGGATCTCTCTCCATCGGCTTCGCCAACATCACCGGCTACTCTGTGATCTCCGGTCTGGCCATGGGAATGGAACCCATCTGTGGACAAGCTTTTGGTGCCCAACAATGGAAACTTCTTGGATTAACTGTGCAAAGAACAGTCCTTCTCCTTCTCTCAACCTCCATTCCCATCTCTTTCATGTGGCTAAACATGAAAAGAATCCTCTTATGGTGTGGCCAAGACGAAGAAATATCATCCGTTGCCCATATTTTCATTCTCTTCTCCATTCCTGACCTCTTCTTCCTCTCTCTTCTTCACCCTCTTCGAATCTATCTCAGAACTCAAAGCATCACATTACCTTTAACTTACTGTTCAGCCATCTCTGTTCTTCTTCACGTCCCAATAAACTTCCTTCTCGTTTTCCATTTCAAGATGGGTATTTCTGGGGTTGCCATAGCCATGGTCTGGACTAATCTCAATCTCTTTCTCTTGCTTGCTTCCTTCGTTTATTTCTCCGGCGTGTACAAAAACTCGTGGGTATCTCCGAGCATGGATTGCCTCCGAGGATGGTCCTCTCTTCTCGCGTTGGCGATTCCGACTTGCATCTCTGTTTGCCTCGAATGGTGGTGGTACGAATTCATGATAATGCTGTGTGGACTTTTAGCAAATCCCAAAGCAACCATTGCATCAATGGGAATCCTAATCCAAACAACTTCTCTCGTCTACGTTTTTCCTTCATCTCTCAGTCTTGGAGTTTCAACAAGAGTTGGGAACGAACTCGGCGCAAACCGACCGGCAAAAGCTCGAATCTCCATGATTGTTTCACTGGTTTGTGCAGTGGGTTTAGGCATTGGAGCCATGTTGTTCACGACCTTGATGAGGCATCAATGGGGTCGGTTCTTCACAAACGATGCTGAAATCCTTGAGCTTACTTCAATTGCATTGCCATTAGCAGGGCTATGCGAGCTTGGAAATTGCCCACAAACAACTGGGTGTGGAGTTTTGAGAGGCAGCGCGAGGCCAACCATTGGAGCAAACATCAATCTTGGGTCATTTTATGCAGTGGGAATGCCTGTTGCAATCTTCTTGGGATTTGTAGTAAAAATGGGGTTTTCGGGTCTCTGGTTTGGTTTGCTTTCAGCTCAGTTCTCTTGCGCCATTCTCATGCTTCATGTTCTTCTCAAAACAGATTGGATTGTTCAGGTGGAAAGAGCAAGAGAACTCACACAAACTTGTGCCATGCCTTCAGCTTCTTCTTCTTTGCCAATATCATCGGCAACAGTTCCAGAATCTAAGATCAAAGCCGCTAATCTTGAAGAGATATTATGGGTTAAAAGTGATGAGCTTGGGAAGTCAAACTCACTTGAAACAGACCCTCTCATCATATCTACTACTACACATACATAAACTGCATGGACGAAATTTTTGTCTCCCCATTTTTATCCCAGAAAATATTTTAGTTACGGAAAATTATATAAAAGTAAAATCATAAATTGATGTAGCATATATGGTATATCAAATTATGAAGTTATTTTTATAATAAAATAAATTTAACTGATTTTATAAATCACATTAGTTTACAAATTTATTTGATGTAATCTCTTATGTTGGACATGAAAGAAACTAATATAGAGTTCCAATGCCGCTTGTACTTAAGATTGTAACTCTTTCTTTAATTTGATTTTCTTTTCCAAAGTTGTTGTGGATCTTAATAAATTAATATTAATGCAGAATAGACTCAGAATACTTGTATCAGTTCTCCATACTCTGGCATTGTGAATGGAGAGAGAGAGAGAGAGAGAGAGGCTAAGCTGTCGGTTGTTTTTGAGGCGTGGGAAAAAGAATCTCTGCCTGCCTTTCCTAGCCTGTTGTTTCTTTCCAAATTAGGCAAGCATCTCGACTGCCAAAAGGGGAAAAACAGCATAATCCTCTGCAAAAATTTCAGCTAAAACCTAAATATAATCTTAAAACTAGCTGATTGTTGCCATTATGGATCGAATGATCGTACCAGATAATGCAAGTTTTAATAATTGTGTCAAAGAAAAGAGCAAAAAACAGTTAGATTCTCGTGAAGTTGAGTCTGGAACTTTCACATGTACACGTGGGGTTATTTCTGCAAAGAAATTATCAAGGATATATAATTATCGATACAAGTACTAGCTACTAGAAAGATGTGAAGAAGGACTTGATAATAATAGTGGGGTTTGGATCAGGAGCACCTGCTTTGAACTGAAGAAACAAATAATGCTATTATTACCTGTGTCTACATGTCAGATGACAAAAATACAAAGTCTATGTGGCGTATTCTTTGTACACTTTATTAACGTGATTAATTACATTATTTTTTTAAATATAAAATAATTTTAATTAATATTCAAATTAATAGAAAGAATATGCAAAAATAATTGCATGTAATATAACTCAAGATTAGCGGCTCGATCCCCAGCTCGACACCCCACCAGGGCGCGCACCACCTCACAAATTAATCCACATTAATATAACGCCAGAAAATAAATATCTAAGCATGCATGTTCTATATATAGAGTATGCATGTTCAGCATAGATGATAACAAGAATATATGGAGGGGCCATCGATCTCATTTGCTGAACTAAGTGGTACACGTATGCCCATCTTCTGCTTTAATTAAGACGTATATATAACATGGATATCGCCTCAACTTTCCTCAATAATATGGTTTCCTCAATTTATACACATACTACATTATAAGAAAATTAAGTATTTATGATATTTTAATTGCAATTAGAATGCCTATTTGTGATCAAAATATATAGTTTGTTTTCGTTGCAAATAATCTTTTTAGCCATAATAAAAATATCACAAATACCTATTTTTCTTGTAGTGGTATCAACTTCTATATACATATATTCTACAACTACATAATATAATCGTGAATTTTCAGCAATGAATTCTCTCTATAATGGGTGCAATAATATCATACTGCTAACAGGAATTATGATTCCTAGACTTTGTACTTAGTGGGAATAAATTAAGTCTGTATATATATATATAGAATAATATAGTGGTTGAACTGATAATCAATGTTTTTCATGAAGAAAATATTGTTGCAGATTTTTTTGCTAAGTGGGGATCAGCTGAGAGTATGAATTTAAATTGGCCTGGAGATTTTATGCTATTCAGAAATTTAAGAGGCCGCCTTCTTCGTATGAATTTAAATTGGCCTAGAGATTTTATACTTTCCAGAAAATGGATCTTCCTAACCTACAAATCGACCTCATAATGTTGTGCTATTTTGTAGGTCTTTTCTTCTCTAACTTGTTTTGTTTGCCATTGTTTGATTTGTCTGTATTTGGATTTGTAAGTGGACATTGTGTATATATATATATACATATATATACACACAAATACTGAAATACATTTGCATCCTTGAATCACCATTATTCTGTAATTAATGTGCACTACCCAAAATCACAATATGCACTCTCAGTTAAGATCACGTAAACGTTAAGATAAATTAATAAAAGATGAACCACTATTTGGCACACGAAAGTGCACAAAGGCATTGGTGTGAAATTGTGGGTGGAAAGACTGCATGTAAGGACAGAGAAAAAATAAATGGTGTGGGTACTTGAGAAAACAAAGGATTATTTTGTTGACTTTACAGCTCCCACCCATGGAAAGGATGGTGTGGTTATATTATATATATATATATATATATATATATGCTTGATACATGACTTTATTGCAAAATTATTGCTTGCTCAATTTACTAGTAATATATTTTATATAAACTTACAAATTCATGTAAAAATATTTTTGATAGTGAGAGCTAGGACGGTGACAATGGACCAGACCTTCCTCACAAGGGCGATCGGCATCCCTCCGGTAACCAAATCTAAACAAATGGTGGCGGCTCAAATCTGGTCACCTTGGAAATGGGTTGCTCGATGTGTTATGCATGGTCCTCAATCATTAATTCATTGGAGAGGTTATATAGGTTTTTTTTTTTTTTAAAGAATGTTTAGTTCTAATTATTCTATATATATATATATATTTGGTTTTTATATGTTGTTTCTTCTTTTTAGGGTTCTTAATTAAGAAATAGTTTTACATTTAATCCAAAACTCAATATTAAAAAAAAACAAGTGTACGGGTGGAGGATCCCCCTTAGTTCCCTCCGCGTGAGATTGGAAGCCTGAGGGGACGTGAAGGTGATGGGAATTGGAATCCCACAAGGCCAAGCTTTGTTCATTATTATATATAACTAATTTGTGCCAAACATACACATGCATGGCAGGGGAGATTGGGGATCTAGAGAGTAGAGATGACGCAAATTACACAAGACCTAGCTATATATATATGTTATTAATGTACAATATAATCATGCATATAAATATGTGTGTCACGTACATGCGCACCAAAAAATATAATTCAGTTATAATATCATGTAAAACTGATCATTTATAAGTTAATTAAGTTGATAAAAAGAAATAGATCATTTAACTATTTAAGATTATGAGAATTGATATATACAACAAATTTTATAACATATTTCATAATATACGACATAAAAGAAGAATATTTTTATATTATATATTATGTAAAGAGTAATGTTGGGAAGTAGTCAACACTCGACCATACTCTCCTCACATGAACAGTATCATACAGTGTTTATGACATTATTTATGTGAGGGAGAGTGTGCTGAGTGTGACTTTTCTCCTTTATTTATTTTTTTATATAAAATATTATATGTATATATATATATTTTTAAAGTATTATGGTCTCATGCATCTATTTTCATTTATTTTAAAATGATCTAATAATTAGCTAGAAGTACAATATGTGCATCTCTAGCCACACGGCATTCTTGTAACAGGCAAGCTGAGGGGTACCCGGCCGGACAGAAGTACCTCAGATTGAGGATCTCTTTATCAAAAGGCTGATTCGGACCTTTCTTTCAACTTCCATTATAATTGAGGACTCCTGGCTGTATTATTGATGCAACTGCATGACAGCCTAAAAGAAATGTTATTTTATTCTAAAGTTGACGGGTAAATACACCATCTACAATATTTTAGTAATAGCATTTGATTTGTAAGATATTTAAATTTTAAAAGTTATCTTCCAATAAAATTATGCAATGTAAGAACTTTATTTAGTGTGCTCTATATATTTACTTTTTTTATATTTTGATTTTTTTATCATTAAGGAATAAGTCCTATAATTTATGTTAACCTCACTATATATAAAGAGAGAGGTAATTAATTATATATGGTTTACGTTTCCAATACATAATTTTTAATTAATGTATATAATATAATATAAACAAACCCTTTTTATTCTTATAATGCCAAAAAGGAAAAAAAATTTGTTAAAAGGGGAATGGGCAATGTTAGAGATTTCTACTTGTCTTGATTAAAAATTTTTTTACATAATTTTTATATAAGTATTTTTAAATATTTTATGATTTTTTTTTATATTTTTTATATTTTTAAGAAAAATATTTTAAGATATTAATAAAATAATGTAAATAATACTCGATCTTGACACGGAAAAGTAGTGACAATAAATAATAATATCGGGCTCTTACGAGACTGGTAATTAGAATGAGTACAATCTAAATCTCTTAACGAGAATCCATTGAAGGGCAAGTTTGGTGCCAGCAGCTACAGTAATTCCAGCACTAATAGCATATATTTAACAATTAAAAAGTTCGTAGTTGTATCTTGAGTTGGGCAGAGCGGTCCACCCCTAGTGTGCATCGATTTGCTCGTCCCTTCTACCGGCTATGCGCTCACGGCCTTAACTGATCGGGTCGTGCCTCCAGTGTTGTTACGTTGAAGAAATTAGAATGCTCAAAAATCTTTGAGACAAACATATGACTACTGACAGGATCAACCAAGTAGCATTCATTCTCGATGTCGGCTGTGCACATATACCCACCACTCCAGAAAGAGGATAAGATCAAAGACGCGAGTACGACAATTGTTCATGTCAAACAAGAACGCTTGGTTTGAGATAAAGTGGCCAAAGACCCATACACCAACACAATGTTCCGCATCCAAGAGCACGAAAATGCCCACATGGTCCATGACAACCAACGTAAACTCGAAAGCATGCATGATAATACGTGGACAACTTCAAAGTCCAACCAGCATCCAAAGATGAGCATCGGCAAGGAAAATGTGCAACAAGAAGAGCAAATTCCATTTATGTAGGTATGTAACACAAGAATCCGATTCTTTTACCCAACATACAATTCGCATGAGATTTAGAAATGAGGAGGAGCACGCCTATATTTTATTTATATGATTTTTTTAACATCTTTCATATTTTTTAACATTTTAAAATATTTTTTAAAAATCTAAATAAATTATAACATTATTTTAAAATATTTATATAAAAATTATGTAAAAAAAAATCTTAAAATTAAGACAAGTAAAAATTCCAAATGTAGGTATTCTAGCATTTTCCAAAGGGGATACAAAGTTGCTTATAAGCTTCTGTGATGGGATTATACGTATCAATCGAAACCATCAGTGTCCAGCACCTCATTTTTAACTTTAATCGAATAAACGCAGGCCACGTGTCTATGGACAAGTATTTCTAATATCTTATTCACTAAGTGTCCGTTGAGAAGGTGACACGTGTCGCATAACCACTTTCCTGATCAACATCAACATGATAGTCCACCGATGGCACATCATGAATAATTAATTCCCATGGATTAGAAAATAAGAAAAAGAACAAACACAACAATCTAAACCGCCCCACTGTTATTCTAAGATATTTATACCATATATATTTCTTACGTGTAATAATTTAATTAAAAAGATAAATTTAAAAAAAAATCTAAATTTTATAAATTAAATCTGAACATTTATATGATAGTAATTGTGTATTCTATATATCATTTTTTTCGTATTTTTTTTATGCATTCTAATGATATGATTGGCTATATTATTTTTTTATATTTAAAAATAATAATACAACCAATCACATCAACCGAGTGTATAAATTAAAATATATAAAATTAATTGTGCATAATCTTTTTTATAAAATAATTCATTTACCAAAAAGATCGGATTCGGTCAAACAAAAATGAGAGAGCTTTATAGATAAACAAAAGATGGATTAAAAAATTCATGCTTTTAGGTTTTAGGCGGATAGATGATCTGGTAGCTAGGCCTAAATCTGGCAAATGCATATATGCTTTGATCTCTCAAAAGTGTCATTTCAGAAACCACACTGATCATCTCTTTATATAGTAATTAATACTATTTATTTATTCATTTTTATGATCTCAAGACGTAATATTAAAGAATTAAATATTAAATATTAAATTTTTATAAATTTTTTATTTATAAATCTTTTATTTAATGTTATATTATAAAATCATGACAAGAGGATGATAACTAAAAAAATTGATGAATAGATTTTCTCCTGATATTTATAATTGAGAAATCATCAGAGCAATGACATGTAAGCCTATAATTGAACTGAATTTTGACTTGTCAAGCTCAGCTTAATTCAAAATATTCAAACTCGAGTTCAAGATTTTATTTATTCTTTATTTAAGTTCGACTCTATAAACTAAACTTCCATTTCGAGTTTATCCTACAAACGAACTTGAAATGAGCCGAATTTGAACTCAAACTCGAAATTTTTGAATAAAATTTTTGAATAAAATTTAAAAATAAATGAATAAATAAATAAAAATTAATACTTAATATCTAACTAGTTAATATTTATTCATTATAACAATATCTTATATTCTTACATATATTATTAATAAATATACATAATATGATAGTATATATGTATTTCATATATTAATTGTTCTCACGTATTAATATATAAAATTATTAAATTTAATATATTAATTATTGTATAAATTATAAAATATAAATATGAAGTATATTCATTATATAAACATAAGAAATTAGATTACATATTACATATTTAATTATAAAGGTAATATATTTATATTATTAGTAATACATACATATAACATAAATATGTGTATATATTTATCAATATATTAATAAATTTTAATTGAGTCGAGCTAACAAGTCAACTCGAGTATAAACGAGTGAGTTTTAACAAGTTATAGTTGAGTCGAGTCGAATTTTGTCGGATATGTGTCATTTACTAATCGAGCAGGTATCTACTTTCATGAACAAATTTTTATTTTTATGAATTGAGTTAAATTTAAGTTTAACCGAATGAGTACCGAGTGAGCTGTTGAATAGTTCGATTCATTTACCGCCTTAGTGACATGCATGGAAGGGGGTGATCTGTACATGGCCATTTTCTGAGTAATCTCCTTCTGAGTGTGCGAGTGATAATATTGGTTGTTTTGGGCCGCAGAAGCACTAATGATTTGCATGAGTTTTGAGGACCATCTTGTGTATAGGTAAAGAGCAATGCTAGAGAGCATCCACTATTTAGAAATATCCATCATACTCATGAGTAATGTTAAAGGATAAATTAGTAAATTTATCCTAAACATTATCTATGAGTGTAATGGATACTCTCAATAGTGGATGCTCTAAAGATTTTTTCATATGTAAAATAACGCCCCCCACCCTCGTCCTTTCCATGCGTTCCTCCCATTCCACCATTTGCCAAAAGGTCACGCCATAATTAAAGGCCACCTTTTCTCCTATATTAGTGGGCAAATGTCCCAAAAGGTCCGAAAATCTTGTCAATCTTTTCCATTAATGTGTTGCAGTAGTAGTGCAGATAGGTGTAGCCATTTCCAAGTTGTACTAGATTATGCATGCCGATGCATGCACATATACATTTATAATCATTCAGTTGAACTTTTTGAATAGGGGGGAATGCAGTACTAGTACTGCATATCATTCATAAGAGAAATGCTATTTGTCCTAATTTTTGTCTTGAGAATTTCTCTCCAATTGTAAAAAAATTATTTTTTTATTTTATTTTTTACTTAACAAGTAAGGATATATTTTTATATGATATTGTAATTTTTTTTAAATATTAATGAATACCAAAAGAATGCATGAAAACAAATAAAATAAAATAAATTAGCCGTTCGGGAGAAATTTTCTTGCTACATCTTCGGAAGATGTAGCACGACTCCATTCATAATAACCATAGCAATGATCATTTGTACTAAGGCAGTTCTGTTGAAACATTAATAACTCCAAAAAAACAAAAATTAACATACAAATTCTGTGTTTTTATAGATAAATGTTAGAGCTATAAAGGGACGATTAATCCATAAAAATAAATCTAAGATCAAGATGATATCCCAATTTTATTAATTGATAGTCATCATTTGTGGTAAAAAAAAAACCGTGATTATAGATAGGCACCAGCTAGAGGTTACAAATAATTAAAAAACCCAAAGCCCAGACATAAAAAAACCTAAAATAATAAACCAAAATACAAGAGTCCAAGAAATACAGATCATCATAAATCAACATTAATAAAGCACGTGACTAAGAAACTAAGAAAAACAACCTGCATGAAAAGGTTACATCAATAAATGTTAGAATATGTGATTCATATTTGACGAGTATATAATGATAAGTGACAGATGACAGATAACAGCAAGCGTGCAAGCGAAATTTTTGTATGATACGAAAGTATTTTTATAAATTTTCTTAAATATGAATGTAGACTTAGAGTTAATAAAATACATATGATGTAATTTTAATTTGGTTGATAGTAAAATTTGGTCACTCACTCTTGTGAATATAAGTGTATCATCGAATTACGTAAATGTCTGTATTATTCTTATTTTATTTTATTTTTTATTATTTCATATATTCATAATAATTGTCGCACAATCACAACAAGGAGATCATAATTAACAAAAAGAAATTGATGTAATCAAATAGATACCTCTCTACGCAATCTGCAAATAAGGAATACCATATTTGTCCATCATGCGAAGAAGCGCTCTCAGATTACCAGGAAACAATATAATTTTGTCATTAATTTAGTCGGCAATGTCTAAACCCAAAGCTCCCTTCTTAATAAGAAAATTAGCCACAACATTTCCCTCACAAAATACATGTCTCACTCTATAAATCAATAACTCTAAAAGGTTACTAAATATCTATTTTGAACTAAAAACAGGTATAATTATATAAACAGCTTGCTCATGAAATATCACAAATTATGAGTTTCTCTCTTCAAAGGAAAATTCTATATTTCTATTCAAAATTATAGTTTGGACAAGAACAAGAAAGATGTTGAAGAGAACAATTATAATAAGTAATTACGCGTACGTTATGGATCTTTGTATTGATGAAAGTTTTGATAATTATTTCATCTTATAACATTTCAATTATATAGTCTTTTATCTCAATATGCAGAAAAATACACAATGTACAGAAAAAAAAACTAGTATAATTTAAAGAAAAATGTTTTAATTACAAAAAAATTTCACAAAAATAAACTTGTAAAAAGTGATATATATATATATAGTATGTTAAATTGTAAAATAGATTTAACATATAAAATTATGTTAATTTATATGTTTATACTTGTGAGATATTTTTATAGCGTAACAGTTTTAAACAAGGGACCGGACCACCATTTTGGGCTTCTAGATCATCAGTCCCAGCTGAAAAGTCAAAGAAAGAACAAAAATGAAGAAAGAAAAGTGAAAAAGGCTGGCCGGCAAGCAGCTTGCCGTGCTGACCGAAAGGACTGATCACTAGAGAACTCAAAGATGCCAATTTTGTGGGCATAATTAATTAGCATACTCAAGCACACAACGACAGACGACAGCACTGCCGTAATGGCAATTTCTTTGGGGTCCCGCCCTTATATATACATATATATATATATATATATGTTCTTCCATCTGCATGGATAATATTGCAATGTTTGGACCATTTGGTTTTTCCTTTTCCAAGGCTATATATCTTTTTTAGCTACATCACTTAATGTCCTTATTAATTAGATAGGGGCATTATAATTTATAGTGGCACTTGATCAGAAAACCAAATTATATTCTGCCTAAAAATTGTGTAAAAAAAATTATTCCATCTGTATTAGTGAAATTCACTTTCTTATAAAGAAGCTTGTATGATGCTTATCTATTAGAGGTTGGTACTTAATATATATATATATGGATGTATTTCTTGCCTCTTATATTCTTTCAGCTATGTTTTTGTGGATTAGTACTCTTTCAATGTTAGAATTTCTCAGCAACTGATCTGTCCACATGCACTTTTCGATTCGCCAATACTTCACTTTACACGCGGGTGTATTTCTTTTCTACTTTTAGGCTCTAGAGTTCTTATTAGCTCAAGATATATATGTTGCTTAACACGAATCAATGACGGAACCTTTAGTTGAATTAATTTGTATAACAATGCTACAAGTGGCGGAGTGATGAATTTGTTTTACGGACTCAAATAAAGCTAAAATAATATATATATAATATAATATAATATTTTTTGTTTTATTTTTATATTTAGTGGCGGAGCTAGATTTTTTATTTTTTACTTTAAAAGATTTTTTGTTCTATTTCACTAAGTTATTATATCATCTTATTTTATGTGAGATATATTTTATTTATTTTATTTTTAAATTAGATCAAAACAATTTTATAGATGGAAAATATAATTTTTTAGAAGGGGCCCAATACAAAATAAAATTAATATCATTCGTATAGAATCTAGATCCATCTCTGAATGTTATATACAGTTGTGGATTGTGTAAACGTCGAATAATTACTTTAAAAAATAGTGATATTTACTATTAAATAGTTATTTTTTTTTATGTGGGATCTGCATCTACTCACTTTTTTATAATATTTGTATATTATATAACTGCATATATTATTTCTCTAATTCATATGGCCTATTAGCTCAGTTGGTTTGAGGGTCATGCTAATATGTAACGCAAAGGTTGTTCCAGTTTCTAGATCACATGCATGCATGCACCACAACATGAAACGTTTACAATGTTATTATGCTAATTTGCCACTACAACATTGTGAAAAAGGCTAAACACAGATCAAAAACTGTTTTATTTTTTTTTTTATAATTATTATGTATAGTTCAAAAACTTTACATATAGTCATTTTTGCATAGTTCTTATGTATTTCATTAATATGATTAGCTGTGCGGCGTACTTTTTTTAATATAAAATAATTATTTTGACCGATTGCATAAGTGGATTGCGTAGTATACAAAAATAACTATATATAATATAACTCTATTAAGAGATGGGCATTTATATATATGTTCTTTCCTTTCAAAACGATGTAGTACTTAAAACAACAGTATTAAACTGGCAAGCAATTTATGCAGATCAACACCCGTGGAGGATAGAACTAAACCAATTAATTAGGGATCGGAGAGGTATCTAGCTAAGTTTTAATCATGCATAAATCGATCGTTGCTTTGAAGTGAGAAAGAAGCAAATAAAAGATGCTTGCTTGAGCTAGCCCTCCAAACTAATTAAGTGCGTTTTGACATCTTTGGTTGTTTATATATATATAGTCAGAGCTAGCTAGCACCAATGTTTGACCCCATTTCCATTTGCTTTTGTTGATTGACTTCATGGTACTATTTAATTTGTACGCTTTCAATCTAGCTACATATTTTAGGCTTCATTTAGATGTTAGGAGTATCTCAAATCATCTGTAAATAATAATGAAATAATATTTATCAACAATAGTAAAGTAGTCTGAAAATATTTTAAAATAGTTGTGTTTCCAAACACAAACCAACTAATGAGCTTCGTGTGTGTGTGTGTGTGTGTGTGTGTGTGTGAGAGAGAGAGAGAGAGAGAGAGAGAGAGTCCAAGAAGATATGCGCACCATGCATTCATAAACACGATGATATAATGGATCATCTGCAGAAAGGAAAGGCAAAGATAGTTATTAAAAATATTGCTTCCACTGCATTCATTCCTTTTCTATGGTGGGGTTTCGGAAAGGTCAAAATCCAAGAGCAATATATGGATATTGAATACACAATTTTCACCAGCTTGATAATGATCTTGATGACCCAAATGGCTCATGCATGCCTGAAGACCAGACAGCCAGTCAAAGACATATATATATATATACATATTACATATATATATATATATATCATGGTCAGATGTTCAAAAACGCTAAACAACAATAAGCACAAAGACACACGGATTTGCAATTTCTGATATATGGAAAGCATGCACGTATGCCCCCATTGCGGCAGGTTCTTTACTATATATGTTTATATATAGCCACCCAAAATGCACAAATATCTATATATATAATTATGCATGGTTGCGTTTCAAAGACAAAATGCATGAAAACCTCTTTAAACATTATGGGGGTGAAAAAAATTAATGGATCAGCACCTTTTTGTTTCTTTCAAGAAGTGATCTTTGGCAGTACTGATCATATTGGAGCTGAGAAGATTTCCAAGCTTGGCCATGCACGTATGCACCTAACCCACGTTTTCCACACAAGGAAACAATTGCATATCCGTACTCAAGCTTGCATGAGTTCATGTCATGCCCTTTTAAGTCCAAAGGCGCCAAACCATTTCATGACAATCTTCTCCTCCCATTCCAAAGCCATATAATATATATATATATATGAATGATTTAGCCACAAAGAAATTCTATTAAAGTAAACTCACAAATCGATGGGAGTTAATATAATACATATAATCAAATTATAAAATTATTTTTATTGTAAAATAAATTTAACAGATCATACGAAACATATGCATTGCACACTTATAAAGATCATATTATAAATACATAATCATGATCATGATCTGTATAAAATCCAAAAATATGTACACATGAGATAGAGAGTTTTATTTTAAATGCAATTCCTTTAATTAGCTGTACTGTCTTTACGGAAGCATATATGCAACATTGCAATCCGGCCTAGTGTGATTGTTACTGCATGCAAGCATGCACCACTTTTGAGCAGGCCGGGATGCAACAGGCCGTCCTACTACTTAATTTGCATCTATATATAATTATGGGGGAAAAAATAAATTAGATTTATATGTTAATATTTTACCACGAGACATTAATATTAGGACCGATCTTCGGTTTTTATGATCCACGATATTGAATACAATAATAGTGCTAGACTACTAGTTAGAAAACGTACCTCTCTCTTCTGGTAATTTGACGAAGAGCTGAGTTAATCACGAGAGAATCATGATCGTCCTAGCTGCTAGAAACTTTACTTTAAATGTCTCCTTATGGCTAAATGCACAATTAGGCTATAGGTGAGAACCTTTGGCTCTATTAGTACTTTAAATACATTTCCTGGCCATCATAGAACCCTAGAAGAATATGTCTCATAATAAAATCATTAGAAGTATGGAGTGTGTAGGGCTGTAATATTTGAGTTGAGTCAAGCCGAGCAATTCAACTTAAAATACTCGAGATCAAATTAAAATCTTGAGCTCAATTTGGTAAGTTGAACTCCCAACTCGAACTCAAACTCGAGTTCAGCTCAAGATGTTTATTTATTTATTTGAATAAGATTTAATAATTAATAAATAAGATAACTAAGAAATCAAATTTTGAATTTGTACAATTAAAATGAAGTAGAACCTCTATTAAATTATAAGATTTTAAAAATTTATAAATAATTAATATTTACTAGTTGATATATATCTATAATAATAATATATTATACATAAATTATTAATGCATACACATCACATGATAGCATATTATATCTATTTTATATATGATCTATACATTCTATTTTTTTTTTGTAAGCGTTCTCTACATACTTGTATATGAAATTATTAAATCTTATAAACTAATAAATGTAAAAATCATAAAATATAGTTATAAAGTATATCTATAAATATGCATAAGTAATTAGGTTACACATTATTTATTTAATTATAAAAGTGCGCTTATATTATTAGTTGTATACATGTATTCATATATTTATCAATATAAGAATAAGTTTTAATCGAATCAAACTAACAAGTTGATTCGGGCCGTAATGATGCTTAGTCAAGTCGAGTTGAGTTTTGTCAGGTATATATCATTTACCAATTGGGGCAAGTATTTGCTTTCACGAATGAACTTCTTTTTACAAGTTAAGTTTGATTCAAATTTAATCGAACGGATATCGAGCGGACTATCAAGTAAACTAGATCATTTACCGTCCTAAGAGTGCGTGGGATACCTTATAGAATTAAAGTTCTTAGACTATAATTTCTTTAAAAAAAAATGAAGCCTAGAGTACGAGTACCAAATTAATTAGGGTAATAAATGTTTGATAGAATCAACAGAAGTTTGGTGAAAATTCAGATACCATTAGAATTGGGTGGGCCGGCCTGAGCTCTGGCCATGGACTTTGTCTTCAGGTTATTCCAGGTACATGGGCTGGCCTAATTGAAACAAAATCCAATGTCAGTTCTATGGCAGGGGCAAAGAAGGAGAAGAATAAGAAGAAAATGCTGTATTTTCCCATTAAAAAAAAAAGTGCTTTGATAATAGGGAAATTATTATACCATAAATGTTATAGTATGCAACATGAATTCTTCAATTAAGATATAATCATTAAATTGAAGGAAAAATAGACTATGTGGCATAATCTTACTAATCATATATTAATGGAAGGCCCAAACTAAAACTTGTTTAAGGTATAAATTAGAATTTTAAATGTACATATTACAGAACTCATAGTAGTTTTGGAGGTATAAAATTTAATTTTTTTGGCCAAGTATTATTACTTTTTCTTTATTACATATTTATGAATATATGAATTTTTAACCTGGAACTCTTTCCTCGTATATAGGTTGAACTTATTCTTATTAAGTGAGTCCTACACATAGAATATTATACCAAACTATTGTATTTTTTTAATCCAAAAATATGATATCAAGGTTATGTTTGAATAATGAGATGATCTCAGATATTTTATAATAATAATAGAAAAAAGTAATGAAAAAAATATTAAATAATAATAAATAGTAATAAAAATAGTAAAAAGTAATTATAAAATAAAAAATATTAATGAATCATTTTCAGAACACTCTACTACCCAAGCGGAGCCTAAGAGTATAGTTAAGATTCAAATTTCAACCTTGTAGTTCTGTGGGGTATGAGAATATGAAATAGCAGCATTTGAAAAAAAAAAAAAAAAAAAAGTGGGCCAAATGGGTTGGGCTTTGGTGAAATTTGAAGTTTGTTCTAATTCAAAATCTACAACGCTTTGCTCTAAATCTTCAAAGCTAGGATAAGAGCTAATATGGTGTGTTATTATTGTTTTTTTTTTCTTGAAATAAACTTCATTTCATTGATAATCAATGCATACATGATTTGTTAAAATTTATAATAGCATTAAGCTCAATAGGGTATTCCTACATCCATATATGCTCATAATCTAAGTTTAAAGCTAATTTTACAGTCTCATGTGCAGCTTGATTTGTTTCCCTTCTAGCAAATAATAAAGACCAACTTGGATGCATAGACAAAAGCAGCTTAATGTTTTCGGATACATGTCCTAACCATGAACACTTAGCGAATCGATCACCATCTTCACATCACCTTCAATTTGCACTTGTGAAAAACCCAAGTGCAATACCTTCAAATTGCTTTGTCCCTCTCGATTAAATGCAGCATCCACATTTACTTTAAGAACATTTAGCTTAGGAGGCCTCCCTCGATGTCTTTCAATCTCTGTCAAGCTTCTTGCTTGTGAAAAATAGATATATTATGAGTCATTTTGTAATTTTCTAAATCCTATAATTCCAGATTAAATAAAAGTGAAGGATTTTTAAACTTTGTCTAAAAATAAATTCATTTAGTCTCTTCCACGAAGCATGTAAAACAATGGCAACTAAACAAGCATATCATCATCCAGTTTTAAACCAAATCTGACTGTAAAGATGTAAAATTAGAAAAAGCAATTTCACTGGACTGTCATTCATCCTCCAAACATCAGCTACTGCTAGACACTGCCATAATACATGAAGCACTGTTCCAATTTCTCTATGACAAATAGGACACATAGGACTCTCCACAATCATCCTCCAATTTAGGCCCGTTTGTTTTTAAAAAATATCTTATCTCATCTCATCTAATCATTACACATATTTTAAATTTCAATACAAAATAATATAAATTAGTTAATTTTTTTTAAGTTCTAATACAAAAATCATATTAAAAAAATATTTTAACAATATTTTATTTAATTTTTTACTTTAATCTCAATTCATCTCATCTCATCTCATCTTTAAAAACAAACCAGGCTTAAGTCTTTCTCTTATACGTAAAATACCACTTAAAGCTTTTCATAACAGTTGCTTCACCTTACTAGAAATTGATAGATTCTACAACTTTTTTCATAAATTCACATTGCCTCCCCTTTACAAGAGCTTCTTTCATGCATTGTTGCTACTTTCTAACCAAATCAACGATATAAGCATTTTTAACTAAAAAAATTCCTTTATCAAAAAAACCCCAAATCATTTTATCATTTGCCCCCACAACACTAATTGGAATATTAAAAATAATAGTCGCCTCCTCCTTACTGAAAATAGTGTTAATTAAGTCCTTTTTTCTTTACCGAGTGTTTTTCATCAATTAACTTATCAACTGTAGCATTAGGCTGCAATCTAGTCACAGCAGATTGAATCAAAAATGTGGTAGAAGTGACCGTATCGAGGAATTCTACCGTACTTCGTGCAGCTACTGTTGTTGATCCTGTGAAGCCTATCTAGGCATCCATTTATCCTTCCAAATCTTTATATTTTTTGCCATATTGCCAACCCTCCAAACAAGTCCAGATTTGATAAGATTCACAACAAATTATATTTCTCCAAATTTGAGAAGGACAGTACCAAATTTTAGCCTCTATCAAGTTTTTTTTAGGAAAATGTTTCTCCATAAAAAAAAATGCCGCCAAAGAAAATGATTATTTTATTATCCTCCAAGCTTGTAGCAAGTAGAGCTCTATTAAAACTATATAAATCTCATCCCTCTCATGCTTTTTGCAGTGGCCAGACCTTTCCAGCTTTTCCATTGTATTCCCTTCCCCTCCTTGTTGTGACTACCAAAATTTTGGTAAGAAATTTTCAATATCTTAAGAAGCATTTTTGGCAGGCTGAAAATACTCTATGTGTATGTTGGAATAGCCTACAAAACACTTTTAATCAAAACTTCCTAATATCTCTTTATTCTATTAAAATAATATTTTTTATCCTTTCTTTATTAGTTCATCTACTACTTTATTTCTACATCTTTAACTATTCCTAATAAATATATATATATAAACTGATTTAAGGGATGAATAGTGACTCCTCAAACATAGGGAGTCACTATTCACATCCTAAACTTATATCCTAAAATAGGGAACTGGGCATAAGGCTCATTTTGTCAAAAAGTTAAATTAATTTTTTAAATTTTAAGAATTTGAGGAGTTTATGAAACCCAATGTGAATGCGAATGTGAATGCGAATGCTCTAAGAAAGTTGAGAGCTAATTTATAATCTTTCACTAGTTTTTTCTCTCGGCTTAGACCTTCTAGAATTATTCGTATGCCTAACATTTTATGAAATTTTATTGATCATGTTACATATCGTCTTTTGATTGGTGCTGATTTGACTATTAACTGCCTTTTCAATATTTTTGTCGAGATATTGACAGAGGGATTAATTTGATTTTTTTTTTTCTAAACAAGTTAAGTATATTAAATAAACTATCAGATTACATTATATAAGTTTACGTGGGGTGGAAGTCTCCTACAATATTTTCAAAAAGTTAATACACAATGTAACACAAAAGATGAAGTCAAATAAATAGTTCTCAAAAAGAAGGATATATCAAAACCAAATAAATGGCTCCCGCTCATTTTCCAATAGAGGAAGAGACTGCTTAGAAATAATTTTAGGTTGCAGTCAAAATCTGCAGTGGTGGAGTGCGTGCTACACCGCATTAGTTAAGGCTAATTATGAGGAACTTCCATATCTGTTTTTACTTGATCTTTGATTATAGAAAACATGAAGATAATAGAATAACAATCGGATCCGAGTTGCCAGCAAGTGTCCCTTGACGGTAGTGGTGGCGCGTGGCACACACACCACCTGGACCGGTGGAAAAGTGGGCCCTATCGAGAGATCCAAGACCTCCAAAACCATTTGAGTCACATGTGACTTCAAAATTTCCTCCATATCACATCTGTGCATGGCCAACGCGCGGGGCATAAGCCATGCATATGGCCCATGCGCCCGATGAAATCATGGTCCCCTTCTGCAAACTTGAAGATTTTGGCGGCTAGAGAGCATATTGGAGTTGCACGTGGTGGTCGAAAGTTGCCCATTTTCAGTAGATTAGATTTCGGCACTATCGGACAAACAAAGACAAGAGTAAATGGAAATTTACTGAAAAACCTATGGAAATAAACAAGAAATAGACAAAAATGAAGGGGAGAGAGTGGATGAAGCCAACCATGGAGAGAGCAAAAATGTTGGGTTTGAATGTTGAAAGTCGCAATGTCTAGAGAGAAAATGGAGAGAGAAAATTATATATTCAAGACAAGCTTAATCAATTTGATCGTTAACATAATTATAATTATTTCCAAACTTTTTTAACCACAAATTACCTTTCTTTTTTTTTGTAAATTCTTGTTGATTGTCTCTGTGCTTTGCCATTATCGTAACACATCGTTGCCAAATAATGCTGTTTAGAGATGGGTTAAAATATTGAAGACAGTCTCATATGTACTAAAATGGTTTCTCCGCAGCTAATTGGTGTATGTATGTGCCGGACCCAGACTTCAACTCAAGAAATCTGCATAATGTCAAAGAGAGCCAGCGTAGCTTCCAGCTTCTTGGGAAAATATTGTTGGAAAATTCTTTGGTTTCTTTCCCATCGTCAAGTACAAATCTTGGGTATTCAGAAAGGGGAAATATTTTAATTACTTAAAAAGAATTGTTACCCAGATGACTAACACAAGAGGGAGGTGAATTGAGTTGTAAAAAATTAACAATTATAAATCAAGTATACAATATAAAATATAAACAAATAATGAAACAGTAATAAATATAAAGAGTAAAGGTAAGAGAGAAGCAAACTCAGTATGTTAACAAGGATCGGCCCCACTGCCTACGTCCTCGCCTCAAGCTACCCCTTGAGGATTCCCAAATCCACTATTCAATCTCCTTTAGGTGGAGATAGAAACCTATTACACCTTTGAGCAGCACCGCTCCAAAAAATCCGTGTAGAACACCCTCTACACTTCCAATCACCTCACACTTGGTGATTTAACTATTTCTCGTGTGGAACACCTTCTACACTTCCAATCACCTCACACTTGGTGATTTAACTATTTCCCGTGTAGAACACCTTCTACACACACAAGGGTTATACACACCCTTTTATTGATACAAGAATTGATAGTGGGTAAGCTATCAGAAAACACTCCTCAATGAGTGAAATAAAAACAATACAACACAAATTATATCTCTCAAAATAAATAAAAGTTAAGGCTCAATACTTAAAGAAGAGAGAATGAAAACTTTTTGAATGAATGTTGTATGCTCTTGGTATTGTGAATGTGAAGTTCTAAAATGATCTATTTATAGGCATATGAGACTTCATATTCAAATTTAAAAAGATTCACATGTCAAAAACATCATCATTCACTTTTCAAAAATTTCAAATTAAATCTTTTACTTTTTGCATGTGACAAAAGGAGCACACTTTACTTTTCAAAAATTTCAAATCTAATATTTTACTTTTTGCATATGACAAAAGGAGCACACTTTACTTTTCAAAATTTTCAAATAAAAACATCTACTTTTTGCATAAGTCAAGAAAATCATCCACCACTTTTGAAAATATTCAAATAAAACATGCACATGTGAAAGATGACAATCAATCATCTTAATATGTTCAAAGTTCAAACATTTAATCATGTCATGCACATGTGAAAAATGACAATTAATCATCTTAATATTTTCAAAATTCAAACATTTAATCATGTCATGCACATGTGAAAGATGACAATCAATCATCTTTCAAAATTTTCAAAATTCAAACATTTAATCATGTCATGCACATGTGAAAGATGACAATCAATCATCTTTCAAAGTTTTCAAATTTAATTTTTAAAATATTCATGCACATGTGAAAAATGTATTTTAATGCTTTATGATAAAATATTAATTTTGAGTCTTAATCCTAATTTCAAATTTTTAAGAGATTTACAAAATTACTCTATGATTTTAATGTGAACTTGTTCCCTTCTTACTCATGCTTACTTCCTTGATGTGCTTGATTCTATTGTGTGGACAATTTGAGCTTGAGACTTCTTTATTCTTTGAATTCATTTGTTATCATCAAAATATATGTGTAGATTTACACGAAACTTGAAACCTTGAGTTCAACAATCTCCCCCTTTTTGATGATGACAAATGTTTGATAGAATTTGAAACATGTATGAATACTTCAGCTTCCCCTAATAATGTGCGTTAGTTTTTCAAGCAAAAATAGAAATATAATTCCAAGCATATATAACAAGTTTAGCAATTTAAACAATGTTAATGTTATAGTCTAAAACTTCTCCCCCTTTTAGCATCATTAAAAATGAATCATAATTAGCTCGATAAGATATATTCCTACAATAACCAATAGACAAATAAAACGCTGCGTTAGTAGAGACTGTAAAAGTTAGAACCACCCGTGTCCAACAAAACCTGCAAACGTTGAAGCCGAATTTTATCATCTCGGTGTAGAAGAAGATTTAAATCCGCTTGATGTTATTGACGAATTAGATGTTCCAGAAATTTGAAGTTGAATAATTAAAATTATTCGTGTCCGACAAAGACAGCTGTTGCCCAGATGACTAACACAGGGGGGTGAATTGAGTTGTATTAAAAAATTAACAATTATAAATCAAATATATAATATAAAATATAAACAAAATATGAAACAGTAATAAATATAAAGAGTAAAGGTAAGAGAGAAGCAAACTCAGTATGTTAACGAGATTCGGCCCCACTGCCTATGTCCTCGCCTCAAGCTATCCCTTGAAGATCCCCAAATCCACTATTCAATCTCCTTTAGGTGGAGATAGAAACCTATTACACCTTTGAGCAGCACCGCTCCAAAGAATCCGTGTAGAACACCCTCTACACTTCCAATCACCTCACACTTGGTGATTTAACTATTTCCCGTGTAGAACACCTTCTACACTTCTAATCACCTCACACTTGGTGATTTAACTATTCCCTGTGTAGAACACCTTCTACACACCCAAGGGTTATACGCACCCTCTTACAAATACAAGAGTTGATAGTAGGTAGACTATCAAAGTACACTCCTCAATGAGTGAGATAGAAACAATACAGCGCAACCTATATCTCTCTCAACAAGAATAAGAATTAAGGCTTAAAATTTTAGAAAAGAGAGAATGAGAGTTTTGAAGGAATGATGCAAAACTTAGCAATAGATGTGTAAGCTCTTGTTGTATGTTTTGCAAAACTCAAATGAGCTATTTATAGGCAAATGAGTTTTAAATTTCAAATTTGAAAAGATTCCCATGTCAAAAATATCATCATTTACTTTTCAAAAATTTCAAATTTAATATTTTTACTTTTTGCATGTGACAAAAGGAGCACACTTTACTTTTCAAAAATTTCAAACATAATCTTTTACTTTTTACATATGACAAAAGGAGCACACTTTACTTTTCAAAATTTTCAAATAAAGACATCTACCTTTTGCATAAGTTAAGAAAAGCATCCACCACTTTTGAAAATATTCAAATAAAACATGCACATGTGAAAGATGACAATCAATCATCTTAATATTTTCAAAGTTCAAACATTTAATCATGTCATGCACATGTGAAAGATGACAATCAATCATCTTTCAAAATTTTCAAATTTAATTTTCAAAATATTCATGCATATGTGGAAAATGTATTTTAATACTTTATGATAAAATATTAATTTTGAGTCTTAATTCTAATTTTGAATTTTTAAGAGATTTACAACATTATTCTATGATTTTAATGTGAACTTATTCCCTTCTTGTTCATACTTGCTTCCTTGATGTGCTTGATTCTATTGTGTGGACAACTTGAGCTTGAGACTCCTTTATTCTTTGAATTTATTTGTTATCATCAAAATTTATGTGTAGATTTACACGAAACTTGAAATTTTGGGTTCAACAATCTCCCCATTTTTTATGATGACAAATACTTGATAGAACCTGAAACCTGTATTAATACTTAAGCTCCCCCTAAGAATGTGCGTTAGTTTTTCAAGTAAAAATATAAATATAATTCCAAGCATATATAATAAGTTTAGCAATTTAAACAATGTTAATATTCTATTCTAAAACTTCTCTCCCTTTTGACATCATTAAAAAGGATCGACAGCAAGTAAATAGACTGAAGAAAACGGTGCATTAATAGACACTATAGATAGTTGAAAAAATGGAGCCGTCTGTGACCTGACAAGTGCTGCAAAGCCTTGAGGCCTAACTCTATGAATTTAGTGCAGCTGAAGATTTAAACAATCGCCTGATGTTGTTGACAAACGGGATTGAAGGCTCTGAGTTTCTATAAAAAAATCATTTTCACCTATCAGATACAAAAAAAAAATATCGCTTCTTGACCTAAGTTTTGTTTTTCCATAATGATAGAATGGCCGAACAATTCTCTTCCACTAATGTTCCAGACTTGAATCAGGAACCCTTGACGCATCAACCATCAATCTTCTCTCCTAAGGCCGTCAATGCCATGATAGGAGCAGAGAACCGTTTTTCTAGTAAGAAAACTTTTGACAATGTGTGTCTAGCATATCTTATATTTCTTTTGACTAATAAGATTTGAAGAGATAATAGTTTGTCTTGTTCTTTATGCTATCTCTATAAAATCAGTTTTAAAGTTCATTCGATTTGCATCAAATCTTATTCTCATCTATATAACTCATCTGCATTCCTTCAATATTCTTGCTTTAAGTTTTCAATTCTTTTCTCAATGGCTCATTCTTCTAACATTCCTCTAGATGCATCCATGAGGTATTCTACACCTCAATCTCATATCCTTTCTGCAGCTACCATTGGCGCCATGTTGCAGCAAGAGAATAATAGTTTGGCTAATAAGCCAGACTCCGATGCTATCTACGACTTGGTGAGTCTCGGGACTCGCTACTCATCCTCTATTGTTGCTTTTTCCTAGCGGCTACAAGTCAAAAATCATGAGGTTGAAAAACTTAAAGAACAAATTGTTGTACTTCAACGAATTGTTCAAGAGTCTCACACAAGGGAAGGAATCCTTTGGCAGAAGAATAAAAAGTTGAAATCTCTATTGGATTCTTCATTCCGCTTGCCAGTTCCCATGGATAGGGATGATATGATATTGTATAAATAGAATGAGTGTCTCAAACATGAGGTTAAGAACCTCAAGTTTATGTAAAAGTATTTAAAAAAATATCTCTCTATTTTTATGAACTCTGATCTATCTTTCAAGAGATATTCATAACATGTATCATACATATTTCTCTTCTAATCATACATAATCTATCTTCTGGTAAAAGTTTTGTGAATATATATGCTAACTAATCGTGTGTGTTTGTGAACTCCAGTACTATATCGCCTTTCTGCACATGATCTCAAAGAAAATGATATCTTATTTCAATATGCTTAATTCTAGAATGTTGTATTGAGTTTTTTTTTTTGAAAGATTTATAGCACTTGTATTATCACATTTGATTGGAATGTGATAATACATAAGTTTAAAATCTTCAAGTTGTTGCTTCATGTAAAGAACTTGAGCACAACAACTGCCTACAGCAACATACTCTGCCTCAGTAATAGATAATGCAACAGAATTTTCTTTTTACTAAATCATGAAACAAATGCATGACATAAGAAATGACATGTTCTACTAAAACTTTTTCGATCATCTTTGCAACCAGTATAATCGGTACCTGAATAGCTAATAAGATCAAAAGAAGTGTGTTTAGGATACCATAACTCTAAGTCAATGGTACTGGCAAAATATCTAAAAATCCGCTTGACTGCAATCAAATGAGATTGTTTTGGAAATGATTGAAAACGTGCACATAAACATACACTGAACATAATATCAGGTCTACTAGTTATCAAATATAATAAACTACTAATCATACCTTGATATACATTTGAGTCAACTGGCTTACCGCTTTCATCTTTATCAAATTTAGTGGTTGGATTCATTGATGTTCCAATTACCTTCGCACGTTCCATCTCAAATTTTGAGTAACTCTTTGATATATTTTGATTAATTAATAAATGTTCCACTTTTTGCTTGCTTGATTTGCAATCCGAAAAAGAAATTAAGTTCTCCTATCATACTCATTTCAAATTCTTCCTGCATATTCTTAACAAAATCTGGACACATATTCATTAGTAGCACCAAATATTATATCATATACATAAATTTGAATTAGATGAATATCATTCTATTCATACTTGATAAAAAAAGTTATATCGATCTTTCCTCTTGAAAAACATTTTTCAATAAAAAAAAAACTATTTAAGAAAACACTTTTAACATCCATTTAAAAAAGTTTGAAATCTTTATAACAAGCATATGTAAGTAGCATTCGAATAGTTTCTAATCTTGCGACTGGTGCATATGTCTCATCATAATCGATTCATTTTTCTTGATTGAAACCTTGGGTCACAAGTCGAGCCTTATTTCTAGTAATGACTCCGGACTCATCTTTCTTATTTCTAAAAACCCATTTTGTTCCAATAATAGTATGATTTTTGGGTCTAAGAACAAGTGTCCAAACATCATTTCTTTCACATGTTTTGTTCTATTGGATGATATTTCACATGTTTTCACTGTTTAGTTGCATCTTGTACTAAGTCTTGATGATCTTTCCTTCTATTTCCATGATCTTCCTTTTTGAATTGTCTCCAAATATCACGCATCCTTCTTCTGTAGAAAACTTCATGCATACCTACAAAAATAATTAAAAAAGAATTCTTGGTACCCAAGTTCTTTGGGTCCTTTATTTATTAGTATTAGAAGAAACACGATTTTTAGGTACCCATATGGCCCTAATAATCATTATATGTTTTCTTCTAATAGGACAAGTAAGATAATTATGACCATTTCTATTACAAAAATTACAAATAACATGTGACATATATGAAGAACTTGAGCGATTATAATAGTATCCTTTTTTAACAAAATTATTTTTATAAAAAGAATTTTGAATATTGGATTTTGATGTAGAAGGATTATCAAAGAAATTTTTATAAGGTTTGTATTTTTGTTTTGGCATATATCCCAAGCCTGCCTTGTCAAAAACACATCTTTGACTACTAAGAAATTTTTCAAATTTTCTTTTTCCATTCGTAAAGTTTTCAATAATATTTTCTAAATCAATTTTCTTTTTCTTCAACTCAAGATTTTCATCTTTCAAAATAATACTTTCTTTTCTTAAAATATCAATTTCGTTTATTAAAGAAAAGTTTTTCTTTTTCAAAGTAGTATACTTGATACCTAGTTTTTCAAATTTCTCATATACCTCTTCTAAAATATTTTGCAATTCTTCATATGAAGGATCTTCAATATTATCAAGATTTGTTACCTCAATGTCATCTTTAGCCATAAGACAAAGATTTGCTGATTCTCCATTGCTTGCTTCACTATCTGAGTTACTTGAATCATTATCCCATGTAGCTTTCATTGCTTTTTTGCCTTTGTTTCGATCTTTCTTTAGCAGAGGACAATCTGACTTGATATGACCAGGTTTATTGCATTTATAACAAATTAAAGTGTTATTTTTACCTGAATTTTTCTTGAAAAACTTTTTGAAAGATTTCCTTGGAGGCGTTTTATTTTTCTTTAAGAGCCTTTGAATTCTTCTTGTTATCATCGCAACATCTTCATCTTTGTCGTCATTTTCCTCATTTTCATCACTTTCACTTTCATGTGGAACAGCTTTAAGTGTCAAGCTCTTCTTTGACTTTCCTTCTTCTTCTCCTCTTTTCAATGTGTACCCATGGGTGATAAGGGACCCGATGAGTTCATTCACTTCGAGCTTCTTGAGATCTCTAGCTTCAAGAATCGCTGTCACTTTTGATTCCCAACGTTTTGATAAAGAGTTGAGAATTTTTCTTACTATCTTTACTTTGGAATAAACTTTGCCAAGAGCTGTCAAGCTGTTTATGATGTTAATAAAACGAGTGTACATACTAGAAATAGATTCATCATCACTCATCTTAAACATTTCATATTCATGAGTAAGAATATAAATTTTTGATTCCTTGACTTGAGAAGTTCCTTCATAAGTAACTTTTAAGTTATTCCAAATTTCCTTTGCTGTAGCACAAGTCATTACTCTATTAAATTCATTACCATTGAGAGTATTATATAATAAATTCATAGCAGTTAAATTCAAAGTATAAAGTATATCGTTTTCACGATCAAACTCTTCTTCTTCCTTTTTGACCTTTACTCCATCAACTACTTTTGTTGGAATATAAGGTCCATTTACAATACATTTCCAGATTTCTCGACCTTAAGTCTGAAGGAATATTCTCATTCTAACTTTCCAGAATGAGTAATTGTCTCCGCAAAAGAGTGGAGGCTGACTGCTAGATTGACCTTCACCAAATGAAACTGCAATATTAGCCATAAAATCTTAACTCAAAAGATAGTTAATCTTATAACAGAGTTCTAGCTCTGATACCAATTATTACTGATCATAGGCCGCACCTATGTCACCTAACAACTGTACCTACCAGACTAGCCGGCTACTGTCTCTACCGGTGCACCGTCACCCATGGTCGGAGAGTCTTGCTTCGGTGACACAGTCACAAGCGAGAGTTCCCATGAGTGATCTGCCTGTATGAACAGTACAGGTCAACTAGCTCTGATACCAATTGTTACTGATCATAGGCCGCACATATGTCACCTAACAACTGTACCTACCAGACTAGCCGGCCACCGTCTCTACCGGTGCATCGTCACCCATGGTCGGAGAGTCTTGCTTCGGTGACACAGTCACAAGCAAGAGTTCCCATGAGTGATCTACCTGTATGAATAGTACATGTCAACTAACTCTGATACCAATTGTTGCCCAGATGACTAACACAAGAGGGGGGTGAATTGAGTTGTATTAAAAAATTAACAATTATAAATCAAATATATAATATAAAATATAAACAAAATATGAAATAGTAATAAATATAAAGAGTAAAAGTAAGAGAGAAGCAAACTCAGTATGTTAACGAGGTTCGGCCCCACTGCCTACGTCCTCGCCTCAAGCTACCTCTTGAGGATCCCCAAATCCACTATTCAATCTCCTTTAAGTGGAGATAGAAACCTATTACACCTTTGAGCAGCACTGCTCCAAAGAATCCGTGTAGAACACCCTCTACACTTCCAATCACCTCACACTTAGTGATTTAACTATTCCCCGTGTAGAACACCTTCTACACTTCCAATCACCTCACACTTGGTGATTTAACTATTCCTTGTGTAGAACACCTTCTACACACCCAAGGATTATACGCACTCTCTTATAAATACACTACTCAATGAGTGAGATAGAAACAATACAGCGCAACCTATATCTCTCTCAACAAGAATAAGAATTAAGACTCAAAATTTTAGACAAGAGAGAATGAGAGTTTTGAAGGAATGATGCAAAACTTAGCAATAGATGTATAAGCTCTTGTTGTATGTTTTGCAAAACTCAAGTGAGCTATTTATAGGCAAATGAGTTTTCAATTTCAAATTTGAAAAGATTCCCATGTCAAAAACATCATCATTTACTTTTCAAAAATTTCAAATCTAATATTTTTACTTTTTGCATGTGACAAAAGGAGCACACTTTACTTTTCAAAAATTTCAAACATAATTTTTTACTTTTTGCATATGACAAAAGGAGCACACTTTACTTTTCAAAATTTTCAAATAAAGACATCTACCTTTTGCATAAGTCAAGAAAAGCATTCACCACTTTTGAAAATATTCAAATAAAACATACACATGTGAAAGATGACAATCAATCATTTTAATATTTTCAAAGTTCAAACATTTAATCATATCATGCACATGTGAAAAATGACAATCAATCATCTTTCAAAATTTTCAAATTTAATTTTCAAAATATTCATGCATATGTGGAAAATGTATTTTAATGCTTTATGATAAAATATTAATTTTGAGTCTTAATCCTAATTTTGAATTTTTAAGAGATTTACAACATTACTCTATGATTTTAATGTGAACTTGTTCCCTTCTTGCTCATGCTTGCTTCCTTGATGTGCTTGATTCTATTGTATAGACAACTTCAGCTTAAGACTCCTTTATTCTTTGAATTTATTTGTTATCATCAAAATTCATGTGTAGATTTACACGAAACTTGAAACCTTGGGTTCAACAACAGCAAAAGCTGCAGGCCTAGCTCTTGCAATGCGGTGCGGAGCCATGCATGTCCGATAAAACCTGCAAATATTGGAAGTCTAATTCTGGCAATTCGATGCGGAGCCACATGTGTCTGACAAAACCTGCAAAGGTTGGAGGTCTAGCTCTAGCAGTCGGTGCGAAAGCAAATTTAAATCCGCGTGATATTATTGAAAAATTAAATATTATCGAGATTTGAAAGTTGTTGTTTAAAAGACCGTTTTCACCTATCGGATACTCAAATAAATTTTCACCCCATTCATTGATCCAGTTTCTGTTTATTCAAAACGATAGAATGGCGAAAAAAATTTCGTTTGATAATCTTCCGGATTTGAATCAGGAACCGTCTTAACCAGTAATTTTATCTCATGAGGTTGTCAACACCATGATAGAAGCAGAAATGCATTTTTTAAATAGAACTGATTCTGAGGTTGTTGCAGCATCAAGAACTCTCAGTGCTCAATATGCTACCTCTGTTACGACCATATCTCGGAAATTACTAGCGAGGGCAAATGAGGTTGATCGACTTAACAATCAAATATCTGTTCTGCATTAAAAACTTGCAAATAAAGGCAGAAAGAATAAGAGGATAAAGCAAGAAAATAAAGATTTGACGGAATTAGCTCGTGTTTTGAAACTTCAAATAGAGGAATCGGAACGAGTAAGAGTTCAAGCACAGAGTCAACATCAGCAGATAATGGCAGCATTTCATGAGAGAAATATGGACAATTATAATTAATCTCGCTAGTTTAGTTCGATAACTTTTGACAATATGCATCCGGCATATCTTGTAAGCTTGACTAAGTAAGATTTGAAGAGATGACAGTTTGTCTTCTACTTATTTCCATCTTTATAAAAGCAATACTTAGATTTATCTAATCCGCATCAAATCTTCTTTTCATTGTTGTAGTTCATCTTCATTCTCACTTTACAAAATCTTAATGGCTCATCAATTCTCCTTCAGTGCTTCTCGTGATCAATCTATTTCTGCATCTGTCGTAAGTGCCATGAAGCAGCAAAACACTGATTTGGCTAATAAATCAGATCATGATGCCATTTACGAGCTTGTGGGTCTCGGGACTCTATACTCATCTTCCATTGTTGCTTTTTCCGCTCGGTTACAGTCCAAAACCCGCGAGATAGAGAAGCTTAATGAGAAGATCGATATTCTTCAACGACTTGTTCAAGAGTCTAACAAAAAAATAGTAGACTTAAAACAACAGAATAAGGATTTAAAATCCTTACTTGCCTCTTCATTTCGATTGCCTAATCCTTTAGATAAGGATGGCATGATGATTTATGAGGAGCAAATACATTTGAATGATGAGGCTAAACATCTCAAGTTTCTGTAGGTCATTTGAGATAATAGAATAAAAATATCTAGCAGATATTCATGGCATGCATAATTCCTATTTATCTTCTAATCATGCATAGTTTATCTTCTAGTAGGGGTTTTGTGAAAATTTCTGCCAATTGATCATGTGTACTAGTAAATTCTAATACAATATCGCTCTTCTGCACATGATCTCTAAGAAAATAATCTCTAATTTCAATATGTTTGGTCTGAGAATGTTGTATTGGATTCTTCAAAAAATTTATAGCACTTATATTTATTACATTTGATTGGAATGTGATTGTACATAAGTTTAAAATCCTCAAGTTGTTGCTTCATGTAAAGAACTTGAGGACAACAACTGTCTACAACAACATATTCTGCCTCAGTAATAAATAATGCAACAGAATTTTCTTTTTACTAAATTATGAAACAAGTGCATGACCTAAGAAATGACATGTTCTACTAAAACTTTTTCGATCATCTTTGCAACCAGTATAATCGGTACCTGAATAACTAATAAGATCGAAAGAAATGTGTTTAGGATACCATAACTCTAAGTCAATGGTACTGACAAAATATCTAAAAATCCGCTTGACTGCAATCAAATGAGATTGTTTTGGAAATGATTGAAAACGTGCACATAAACATACACTGAACATAATATCAGGTCTACTAGTTATCAAATATAATAAACTACTAATCATACCTCGATATACATTTAAGTCAACTGACTTACCGCTTTCATCTTTATCAAGTTTAGTGGTTGGATTTCTTGATGTTCCAATTACCTTCACACGTTCCATCTCAAATTTTGAGTAACTCTTTGATATATTTTGACTGATTAATAAATGTTCCACTTTTTACTTGCTTGATTTGCAATCCAAGAAAGAAATTAAATTCTCCCATCATGCTCATTTCAAATTCTTCCTGCATATTCTTAACAATCTTGACACATATTTATTAGTAGCACCAAATATTATATCATCTACATAAATTTGAATTAGAAGAATATCGTTCTATTCATACTTGATGAAAAGAGTTATATCGATCTTTCCTCTTGAAAAACATTTTTCAATAAAAAAAAACAATTTAAGAAAAGACTTTTAACATCCATTTGAAAAAGTTTGAAATCTTTATAACAAGCATATGTAAGTAGTATTCGAATAGTTTCTAATCTTGCGACTGGTGCATATGTCTCATCATAATTGATTCATTCTTCTTGATTGAAACCTTGGGCCACTAGTCGAGCCTTATTTCTAGTAATGACTCCGGACTCATCTTTCTTGTTTCTAAAAACCCATTTTGTTCCAATAATAATATGATTTTTGGGTGTAGGAACAAGTGTCCAAACATCATTTCTTTCAAATTGATTAAACTCTTCTTGCATAGCTAGAATCCAAGATTCATCAAAAAGTGCTTCATCAATATTTTTAGGTTCAATCTGAGATAGAAAAGCAGTATGATTGCAAATATTTCTAAGAGATGATCGAGTGCTTACACCTCATGAAGGTTCTCCCAGAATTTGTTCTATTGGATGATCTTTCACATGTTTTCACTGTTTGGTTGCATCTTGTACTAAGTCTTGATGATCTTTCCTTCTATTTCCATGATCTTCCCTTTTGAATTGTCTCCAAATATCACGCATCCTTCTTCTTTAGAAGTGAAGTCAATGAATTTAGTTTTGTCTCATGTCACGTATCTTGAACATCTGTTGTCTAAAAACTATTTACTTTTACTTGTAAAAGGCTTTATGCATACCTACAAAAATAAAATAAAAAATTCTTGGTACCCAAATTCTTTGGGTCCTTTATATATTAGTATTAAAAGAAACAAGATTCTTAGGTACCCATATGGCCCTAATAGTCATTGTATGTTTTCTTCTAATAGAACAAGCAAGATAATTATGACCATTTCTATTACAAAAATTGTAAATAGCATGTGACATATATGAAAAACTTGAGTAATTATAATAGTATCCTTTTTTAACAAAATTATTTTTGTGAAAAGAATTTTGAATATTGGATTTTGATGTAGAAGGATTATCAAAGAAATTTTTATAAGGTTTGTATTTTTGTTTTGGCATATATCCCAAGCCTGCCTTGTCAAAAACACATCTTTGACTACTAAGAAATTTTTCAAATTTTCTTTTTCCATTCGTAAAGTTTTCAATAATATTTTCTAAATCAATTTTCTTTTTCTTCAACTCAAGATTTTCATCTTTCAAAATAATACTTTCTTTTCTTAAAATATCAATTTCGTTTATTAAAGAAAAGTTTTTCTTTTTCAAAGTAGTATACTTGATACCTAGTTTTTCAAATTCCTCATATACCTCTTCTAAAACATTTTGCAATTTTTCATATGAAGGATCTTCAATATTATCAAAATTTGTTACCTCAATGTCATCTTTAGTTATAAGACAAAACTTTGCTGATTCTCCATTACTTGCTTCACTATCTGAGCTACTTGAATCATCATCCCATGTAACTTTCATTACTTTTTTTCCTTTATTTCGATCTGTTTTTAGCAGAGGAAAATCTGACTTGATATGACCAGATTTATTATATTTATAACAAATTAAAGTATCATTTTTACCTGAATCTTTTTTGGAAAACTTTTTGAAAGATTTCCTTTGAGGAGTTTTATTTTTTTTTAAGAACCTCTGAATTCTTCTTGTTATCATCGCAACTTCTTTATCTTTATCGTCATTTTCCTCAATTTCATCACTTTCACTTTCATGTGGAACAGCTTTAAGTGCCAAACTCTTCTTTGAATTTCCTTCTTCTTCTCCTCTTTTCAATGTGTACTCATGGGTGATAAGTGACCCGATGAGTTCATTCACTTCGAGTTTCTTGAGGTCTCTAACTTCAAGAATCGCTGTCACTTTTGACTCCCAACGTTTTGGTAAAGAGTTGAGAATTTTTCTTACTATCTCCACTTTGGAATAAATTTTGCCAAGAGCTGTCAAACTGTTTATGATGTTATTAAAACGAGTGTGCATACTAGAAATAGATTCATCATCATTCATCATAAACATTTCATATTCATGAGTAAGAATATAAATTTTTGATTCCTTAACTTGAGAAGTTCCTTCATAAGTAACTTCTAAGTTATCATAAATTTCCTTTACTGTAATGCAAATCATTACTCTATTAAACTCATTATCATTAAAAGCATTATATAATAAATTTATAACAGTTAAATTCAAAGTATAAAATCTATCGTATTCACGATCAAACTCTTCTTCTTCCTTTTTGACCTTTACTCCATCAATCACTTTTGTTGGAATATAAGGTCTATTTACAATGCATTTCCAGATTTTTCGACCTTGAGTCTGAAGGAATATTCTCATTCTAACTTTCCAGAATGAGTAATTGTCTCCGCAAAAGAGTGGAGGCCGACTGCTGGATTGACCTTCACCAAATGAAGCTGCAATGTTAGCCATAAGATCTTAACTCAAAAGATAGTTAATCTTATAATAGAGCTCTAGCTCTGATACCAATTATTACTGATCATAGGCCGTACCTATGTCACCTAACAACTGTACCTACCAGACTAGCCGGCCACCGTCTCTACCGGTGCACCATCACCCATGGTCGGAGAGTCTTGCTTCGGTGACACAGTCACAAGCGAGAGTTCCCATGAGTGATCTGCCTGAATGATGAGGCTAAACGTCTCAAGTTTTTGTAAGTCATTTGAGATAATGGAATAAAAGTATCTAATAGATATTCATGGCATGCATAATTCCTATTTATCTTCTAATTATGCATAGTTTATCTTCTGGTAGGGGTTTTATGAAAATTTCTGCCAATTGATTATGTGTACTAGTGAATTCTAATACAATATCGCTCTGATACCAATAAGAATTATATAAAACATGATTTGATGTAATTTTTTAATTATAAAATTGTTTTTATTATAAAATAGATTAGATAAATAAAATAAAATTAGATCAATTTATAAGATTAATGTTATGTATTTCCTTTATAAATCTAACGCTCCTCTTCAAAAAAATCGAAAGTGGATGCATATGATTTGATGAATGATCAGCATGTCAAAATGTACCCAGATGGAGAAAAAGTTTCAGTTTATTTTTTGAAAAATGCTATTATGTTGTCTTATTTTGCCAACTCATTTTGGTTGTTTATATATTTAAGTTTTTTTCAATTTTGTTTTACTTAATGGTTAAGAAAATGATTTAGTGTATTAGTATTTTTTTTATATTTTTATATTTTTTAAAAAATTAGACATGTTTAAAAAATATTTAAAAGAAAATATAAAAAAATAACAAAATATAAATTAGATTAATAGGCACACTAAATAAGCAAATTGAAAAGATATAATGAGTAGTTTTACATTAAAATAATTTTAGAGAGTCGAAAAGGAGTTAGCTTTAATTTTAAAAAAAAATCTTTATTTTTTATTTTATTTTTATAAATCTAATAAATTCTGTTGATTTATCTTTATAAAAATTAAAAACAAGGTTAAAATATGAGAATTTTTTTAAAATTCAAAATTGATTCATTTTCAACTCCTACAAATAAATCCATATAAAATTACCGCTGCTAGCAGCAATGCTTTATCAAACCATCTACTAACTCCAACGATGAAACAAGACATGGCTCTATGAATGTTGATCTTTTCTCCCACATCTCTGATAATAATTTTCATGTTGGTTGAAAGACAATATCCTATCAATGCAATCCACTTGACAATCTGAGACACGGCAACATTATAAGTTCACGGAGCTTATAGTTATTGGCCGCACTAAGAGCATTAAGCATGAGATTAGTTTTAAAAAAAAAATTGAAAGGATAAATTTATACATATATAAAAAAATATATATATCATATTTGATTAAATATAAAAAAATACAAATACAAAAATACAAATACAAATATAATTTTTTTTTAAAAATAATTTTTTTTTTTCTCATAACAAATTTTTTTTAATATGAATATATATATATTTTTAAATATTTTACGTCAGTTCTCATACTTATTTTTTAGTACTTTCGTAAATTTTTAAACAGAATCCGATGAGCTGCGTCTCTTTTGTGCAAGTTGTCTTTCTGACTCTTTCATATATTATGTTAAAGTTGACTCCTTTTGCTTGAGGAAAAGAGGTGCAGATCCAGATTTTAATTGAAAGCAGAGTAATCATAACCCATTTCTGGGGAATAATTGGTAGTCCAAAGTAATTAGAGAATGGTGATTATTTGATCGAGGAGTGATTCTCGTCTTTGTGCAAGTGTTCTGCACTTTCTTCTCACTGCAAAACCTTCAAAATCTCTCTCTGCTGCTTCTTCATTTCTTTCTTTTCCTAAAACCTGAAACTCACAACGAATCAATCGTTCTTTCAGACTACAAAGTGGGAATTTTTTTTTATGGGTTTTAATAGATATGTGGATATATATGCTTTGTGAAGTGGGATAATGGCGTCGATCCGACGGGCTTTATCGCCATACTCGCCGAAGCTTTTCCCCAGCTCCAGATACTCGTCGCCGTTGAATGAGTTCGCCGCCCGATTCTGGAGATTCCTTGGGTATCCGCCGCGGAAAGGTCAGTACAGTTGGCGACGGGCGTTCTACAGTTGCTTGTTCTTCTTCTTCTTGGGTTTCTTGCTAGGGTTGACTTCCTTCGGTCATGTCGACGACGATGGAAATAGCAGGCACGACTTCTTCGAGATCACACCCCCTCTCGTCAACGTTCACCGGAGCGACGTCGTTGACCGCGAAACTTCCGAGGCCAATCGTCTCTTCGCCGACGAGAGCGAAGCCTCGGAGTCCGATAATCTTTCTGTTGGCGAGGTGAGCTTAGAAAGGACGATGAAGTCCGATTTGGTGCCGATGAAGCAACTGATTGTGGTGACGCCAACGCACGGCCGGGCTCTCCAGGCCTACTTCTTGAGCCGGCTGGGCCAAGTCCTGCGGCTAGTGCCGCCGCCGCTCCTGTGGATTGTGGTGGAGACGAACTCGGCATCGATGGTAAATTTTATTATATATTTGTGGAAAGACACTCTCAATAAATAGTTCTAACACGTAAAATATTGATATGCATCGCATTCTCATCATATTTTTATTTTATTGTATAAGATGAGTCATATTTATTATTATTAAATAAAATTATTTAATAAAATTAATGTATCTGATTTTATTTAATAAAATAAAAATCAAATAGCAGTAAGATATATATAATTTTTTTTTTAATTAAATACGAAGAGTGCAGAGTGAAAATTAACCTAAAATTTTTATTCTAATATCATATAAAATTATTAATTATCTTAAAAATTTTAATTGGTATATAAGAATAAATTTTATTATTTATTTTATATCTTTTAACAGACGGAAACGGCGGAGATATTGAGAAAAACGGGAGTGATGTACAGGCACTTGGTGTGCGCTAACAACTCCAGTAACGTCAAGGACTGGGGTGTGCATCAGAGGAACGCTGGGTTGGAGCACATTGAGCGCCATAGACTCAACGGCATCGTTTACTTTGCCGACGACGATAACATATATTCCCTACGGTTGTTCCATAGCTTGAGAGAAATTGGGTTGGTACCTCCCCCACCAAACTTCAAGCTTTGAATTTCGTTATTTATATTTGGATACTAAACATTCCATATTGATGCTATAAATACATTCTGTACTAGTAATATGACTGATTTTGTTGTTTTGCTTTTCATTAGCAATTTGCTTAGTATGTGTAGCTTGAGATTTGATCAATTCATGTCAAATTTGGAGTTGGTTTTTCACATTATCCGTAACTATTATGACATTAAATCCTTCGCCCTTAAAAGTTTCAAATTGTGGATTACTTGATATTGTAATCCTCTAATGGTCTAAAACAGTTGAGGTTCAATGTTTTCAGTTTCATTCCTCTTATTTTGTTTCAATTGTCTGTTCTTTTTCTACAGTGCTCCCTTTTTCTGTCCTTTTGTCTCCTGTTCTTTTGTCCAGTAGATGAGATGACGTTCCCCCCATCCCCTCCAAAGGGAGACTGATAATTAAAAGAGATAAGAATAAAGATTGAGAGCATAGTTTTTTAAGCACTATTTCTGAATGAAAATGAGGATAACAACATTCTTATTGAGTTAATTCTCTCTTTGAGAAACTGTTTGTATGGGTTTATATAAGCATGTATTCATTTCAACTACAATGTCAAAATAATTGATAACTGTTGAAGCTTTGTCATTAAGAATGAATTGCATTATACCCTACCCACCTTCGAGGATCATAATATTGATCTACTTGGAGATGCAGCCGGTTTGGCACTTGGCCTGTTGCTATGCTTGAACAAAGCAAGAACAAGACCATTTTGGAAGGTCCAGTATGCAATGGAAGTCAAGTAATCGGATGGCACACAAACGCGAAAGGTAAGAGACTTCGAAGGTTTCATGTTGATATGTCGGGATTTGCTTTCAACAGTACAATCTTGTGGGATCCAAAGAGAGGAAAAGGCCACATTTCAGTTCCAATTAGACAGTTGGAGACAGTCAAAGAGGGTTTCCAGGTATACATGATAGAGTTGCTTCTTCCATTCATTCTTTCTTCTTTGCAATATCATTTTCAAGTTGGATATCTAGGGATTGGTTCAAGTGGTAAAAGCCTTAGGCTTGAAGATATGCTTCCCCCTAGGTCTGGGATTCAAATTCCTTTGGGTGCAAACAATCTTTAGAAGCTATCCGTCTGAGGGATTTTTCCCTTGAATTAACTAAGGTGCACTTGCAGGAAACTCTTGTCAAGGGCATGTGCACCCCAGGATTAGTCGGGACGCTATTCCAGACACTTGGTGCTAATAAAAAATTCATTTACAAGTTGCCACCTACTGAAAAATAAATGTGCAATGTCATACTTTGTGGACTGACTTCATATATTTCACAGGAGACCACATTTATAGAGCAAGTGGTGGAAGATGAAAGTGAAATGGAAGGTACACCAGATGGTTGCTCAAGGATAATAAACTGGCATCTTCATTTGGAAGCTCCTCGTTTTGTTTATCCTAGAGGCTGGCTACTTCAGAAAAACCTCAATGTTGTGCTCCCAATTAACTGAATTACACTTAAATACTGCAATTTTGATGCCTTTAGAGGTGAAAATTTAATTTATTTTTTCAAATTCTTGGAGGAATGAGAAGTTCCATTCATCGGAGAAAGTACAAGCAAACCTACTTATGCAGGACAAAAGACGAGCAGCTTAATGTAAATAACCTTCTTAACTTATGGTAAGGGGTGCATCAAATACAGAGATGAATTCCAAATACCGCAAAACCCACTGTTTTTGGATTGAGTTTCAATTGCTATGCAACTTGCACCTTGAACTTTTTACATTTGTAATATTTGATGTCTCCCAGAAGTTGTGGAAGACAAAGCCAAAAACAAGAGCCTTTTCATTACTTTAATTCTTGCATTCTTTCATGACAGAGGGTTATCATATTTTCATTTTGGTGGGTTCATTTGTCCCGGGATTGATCTTTGCGTCAATTTGCTGCCATTATTATTATGCAGGTATTACTTGTGCTCTGCCGGCAACATAAAAGAAAATAGAGGGATTTATGTTTTATTTTTCGTAGAAATTTATTATGAAAATTTGAAAAAGAAAAAATGTAGATCTTGCGAGTAAAGAAATGTTGAATTGAAAAAAATTGTAAATCTTACGTGTAAAGAAGTTTTGAGTTGAGATGAATTTAATAATTTGAATATTAATAATTGGATGTGTAGATGTTAGATTTAACTTAAATTATACTGAGTTGATCTCAATGCAATCTAACAACCAAAATAAGGCCTTAAGAGTTTAAATGCTTGGGAGGGCAGGTTTCTTATGGAACTTGCTCTGTATATTATGTTTGGCATTCATGAATAAAATCAAGCAATGGGCATCTTACTTCTCAAAATTTCTTCTAAGATTGTTCGATATTTGAATTATTCTTGCAAAAGAAAGTCTTTTCTTCAGTGATGGTGGATTTGGTAGCCATGTTTGTTGTCTGAGGTCGATGGAGTAGTCAGCTCAGATGACACTAACTTGAATAATTAAAAAAGCAATATTTTTGGTTATCCAGGTATCCCTATGGTGGAAGAGTCAGGTTCTCAATTTTGTCTCCTAGGTTAGAAACTCCTGCCGCTCTCTAAGAAACCTGCCTCGAAAATTTGCAAACCATCCACTCCCTCCCTCATCCTCTCAACGGCTAGTATGAGAGTTTTGTGTTTGTTGGTTTTGTGTTTCCAGGTTGTCACGGTCTCCAAGAGGGGTAGTGTCATTGCCATTTTTCGGTGGCATGTGCACCACAAGGGGATCCCTCTGCTGCCGATCTAGAAGTATACCGAATGGTTTCACCATTGGATGCGGAGTGTCTTCTATGCACGAGGTATAGCTCTCAGATAGTTATCACGCTCATCTACATAAGACCTGCAACCGCATCGCACGACATCTTCGAGGGTAGCTCTATTGGTGGTGCTGGAGACCGTCTGCCTGATACCTCCCACAGTGGTGCGTGTCGGTCACGCACCACTATAGCCTACATGTTTTTTAGTATTTTCGTTTTTCTAGAATTTAGAATAGACTTATTCCTGAATTAGATTATGTTGATGCTCTAAAGATGGAAGTTTGCTACCCTCCTCCCCTTCAGAAGATGGAGGTGATGATTTTCTTCTCCTCTTTAAATATAAAGATGATTTTACCTTTATTTTCAAATAATCACTCTCTCAAACAAACCATAACTCAATTCGAGATTAAAACCTCGGTAAGTTATCATTTTTTAAAAGGTAAAATCCACCACAGAAGTGTGCAAGGGCGCACAGAGTAGTCTTACTTGTATTATGGAGTCTTTCTCGATTTTATAGGTCATAGCTGTAAAATTCAATTATTATTCAATGCAATGTAGAAAAAGTCTTGAATAATTATTTCACAATAAAAATATCAATAATTTGACCTCGTTAATCCTTTGGATAACTTAACTGTGGCTACTTTTCTTAAAAACAAAATCATCCATATGAGTTGCCGAGAAATAGAAAAAAAAAAAAACCATCCATGTAAGTTTTTCTCGATTCATTGACGTCTCCATCCTGAAATATGTAGCTTATTTCTTCTTAGCCATAAAAATGTAGCTCGAATTTTATATTGCTTATGGATATTTATAATAATAATAAATATATTATTGATTCTTAAAAGTATGCAAATTCTAAAGATTGAGTCTTGAGAAATAGGAGCTGTTCTTATGCAGGCTAGCGTCGATCTGCCAGATTCGGGTATTGTCCTGGGATAACTCACCTCATCCCAGGATAACAGGATAATAACAAACACCCCCCCCCCCCTTCTTTCGAACCAGATTCGGCAGAAGATAAAAGTGAAGAATTGAAATATGGTATACAAGATATGGAAGGTGATAGATAACCGGAGAAAATGACAACTTATTTTACACATGGCGGCCGATATCGGCTCCAACAGTACTCTCCGCGGCAACATCGAGCATCTACTCAAACCACCCAAATCAGGCAGAATGTTAAAAAACAAAAACAAAATTTGAAAGAATGAAGCTACAAAAGAAAATGGGACTATAGTTCCTAAAACACAAAGCATGTTACATTCTGCAGGGCAGCTGCTGGAGGGGAGGGGAGGATTCTTTTTGTAATAGAATCAGGATCCCACACCGCCGGTTAAGATTCATCGTGATTCCACAGGTCAGCAGTCATATCCAAATGATCAGCCATTCTTTGAACTTCAGATTGGGACCAATGTCTTGACACTTTCAATTTTGCCCTAACAAATTTGGGACCAATATCCGGAACCTTGGATTGGGACTAAAGGCCCTGACCATCCATGCATTGCTCGTCAGTTTGCTCAACTCCAATTTCTCTTATCATGTTGAAGTTGCTCCCTGAACTGAAGAATTCGTTTCAGTAGAATGCAATGACGAGACACGAGGTTGTTGCATGTGTGTGTCATTTGCGAGACCAAGAACAGCTAGTGTCGATCTGCCAAAATGCAAAATCCGGTATAGGTTAACCTAACTTTTTTTTTTAAATAAGTGGTAGGTTAACCAAACTACAACAATGTCAACCGTTTCTGACAGATGAGGCTATTTCTAATATTAGCCTTCAGAAATTTCAATATATCTCCATCAGGAGAACGTTGTTAGATGTAATAAACTACTAGAAACACCATGCACAAACAGAAAGAGAAATATTAATGAATAATTTGAATACAGAAAAACAAATGTTCCAATACAAGAGTTCAAACAATTTGTACCATTCCATCTGGCCTTCACAAGCTTATAAGGCTTCTACGGCCAAATCTCAACCCAAGTTAGGAATTCTAGATTTTAAGCTTTTGCAATTAATTTGAGTTCACTTAACCAAATACTCTCGGTTGCTCACTGGAGTTGGGGTGGGGGGACTGCATGGCAAATTTTAAAGAGAAATGCTTCGGCAACAAAATGATCCCACAAAAGCAAATCTACAAACAGATTAGATGAGTTAAAATTCATAGATCCAGAAAGATGCATACCCACAGTGAAGGTAAAGATACCTTATGACACCTCAGATAAAACATATTAAATTTCCACAATGTGTTATTGAACAGCCTTGTTAAAAAAGGTAAAAGTTTTGCCGCGACATGGGAAGGACTCCAAAATTTCCATAACACCAGTTAAATATTAAATTTCCACTTTCTTTTATGGCGTGTTACTTGGTGTGTGGATATGGCTCTTAAGAATACTTTTATTTCCCTCTTTAAAATTGCAAGGGATCAAGAATCTGCGTGGCTGATTTTTTTATTTTTATTTTTTTTGTACAACACTCTTCAATGGAAAGTAAATTTTATAAGAGATATGCATAATTGGAAAGTGAATGTTGTTTCAGATTTTTCTTGGAAGGTTATATGATATGAAGATTGTTCAAGGAAGAGAGGATGGTTTGCTGTGGATCCAAGCAGGAGATTCCAGATTCTCAGTTAGCTCCTTCTATAAGCATTGGCTTATCACTGTGTCAATAAATTTCCTTGGAAGTGTATTTGGAGATCTAAGGTGCCTATTAATGTTGCATTTTTCTGCTGGTTGGCATCTCTCGGGAAGATTTGGACCACGGATAATTTGAGAAAGCGTAAAATCATTGTGGATTGGTGCTTCATATGCAAGAAAGATGGTGAATCGGTTAACCACATATTTCTTCATTGCGAGGTGGCTAAGAATTTTGGGGATGGGGTTTTTGGTAGAACAGGTATTTGCTTGGGTGATGGGTAAGAGAGTGGAGGATCTCTTAGCTGTTGGCAAGGTTTTAAGGGGAATAATTGCATCATTGCTATTTGGAGGATGATCCCTTTATATTTGATATGGGATTTATGGTTGGAAAGAAATGGAGATAAGAGAAGTTTCAATAGGAGAACTTGGAGAGTTTTTCTGTGGTACTTTGTGTATTTGGGCAAAGGCTCTTGTATTGATTGGAGACAATTTTCATGATTAGCTTTTAGCCTATTCTAGTTCCTAACTTGAATTTAGGCGTTTTAAAATATTTGCCTGGCTTGCATGAGCCAGATTCATTTGATACAAGGTGGAAAGTAAATCAAATCCAAGAAAAATGTACCTAGGTATTGAAGTTCTAATACTCGGCTGGTTTGCATAAGCAGTAAGGGCACTCCTTAGGTTAGAGTGTTTGTTCAGGGTGTTTTCAAGTTGTGGTGGCGGTAACTGCAAAGAACAATTGGGAAAAAGTTAAATGAAGATAACAAAAATTGAAGGCAAGAAGCACTACTCGATTTTAGATTATATGGTACCTGCAGCAGCACGTCAAATGAATGTGGCTGCGTTTGCGACACACATTTCAAAAAGCCAACCCAAAGCTTAGGCATTCTCCACACCTGCACCCAAATCATACAAACCATTTTGCACCATAATTATGCTAATCATAAGGATAAGCTTGTTAAACACAGAGCACAAGGAATCTTTTACTGTATACTTTGGAAAAACCCAACTCCCATTTTAGGCAAGTTTACCTGTCTAGTCACAAGTTTGGAAAGAATCTCCATAACAAAATCGACCTGAACAGAGCAAACATGATGGTTAGAAATTATTCTTCATTCATAATTTGTGTCTACCACACAAACAAAGAACGCATTCAAATTGAACGAGTCACGTCATTGAAAGTGACAAATACCACAAATTCCAGATTAAAAAAGGAGAGAAAATCCTATAAAACAATGATGCCACCTGCACGGAGACTTTCACAGAAAAGTGCACAGGACGTAAAATTTTATTGTTCTGCTCATGAACAGTGAAAAAGTTGCAATTCCCTGCACTTTCAGTAAGAACGTCTATGTGCACCAATCATTTCCCAAACAAATGCATCCAGAAGATTCATAACATGCACATAGATCAATAAAGAATAATGCGGTAACGTGAAGAAGCAGAAAATATTTCCTCATCAAAATTTCAAAAACTAAGAATCATCATTGCAACAAGGCAGAAATTTCAGTCATATTATGGCATTACCCACCAAGACCAAGGCTCTTAGTCTTACTGCTTGAGCCAACTCCTCGGGGTTACAAATTAAAAGTCTACAAAGAAGAAGCCATTCTGAAGAATGCATTCTAAGACAAACTCAACATGGACATTACTATAGTGAAAATGGCATGAATGTAGCATATATGTGAATAAATCTTACCAGTGTAGGAAAAGCATCAATTGCCTGAATCACTGTTCTCATGAAGAGTAGAGGTATAGGAGTTTGATCGACCTGAAAATACAATAATTACAACTAACAAAAAACTAAAGATAACGTACATCATCCAGATCACACGACATTCACATACCATCTGGCTCAATGCCTTGGCCAAGACCTGTTGCGTGAAAACTGTGCGCTGCTCAAAACAAGCTGAGCAAGCATCTGTTATCTGATAACATGAAATGGAAGCACAAAAAAGTAAAAAATGAATGCATTGCACGCAACATATATGCGACAACCACTTCAATCCCTGTAATAACCATCTACACGTGACATGACCACCAGACACGCAACTGACATATAATGATTAACATAAATCAGAAATCCTACAAGCTAATTTAAAAGCATTTTGCAGAAATACACTCCAGAATATTTAACCAGAGATCCTGGATTTGGGCTGAATTTTTTAGCAGTGCAAGAAAGCAGCTGACCCACAGAATTCCCAACCAACAGATGAGCCTGGCCCAGAGTTTTTAGTCAAAAACTATGGTAGTGAAGTAGAAGGTGAGCAAACCACATAGACCACAAGATCATGCTAGGCGCTGTATTCCTCCCATTATTTCCAAACTTCATCCCAAGCCCATATTGGTTTCACATTTATGTACAAGCAGAAACACGTCAATAACACCAAAGATTACAACTATTCTATTTGGTGAAATTTAGGTATATAACTCATATTAAAAGATGGGACAGAAGGAAAAAACACGCAGCATGCAGGAAAAAACTTAGGGTCGCTTGATGAATTAAAGCAGTTACTCAAAATATATATGACATGCCTTTTTAAGTGGAAGGCCATCTTTCTCCGGAACTATGTGATGGATAGCAACCAATACTTCTGCAGGTGTCAAAGCTGGACCCATATGAGCTGAACCCTGCCACAGACAAAAATGAACTCTTAACAATTTTTGTTGACTTGGGGTGGGAAGGAGGAATTACTTTACTTTTTTTTGTTATTAGTGTAAATCTATGTTTTCAATCAGAGCAAATTTAGTATACTGCCAAATAGATTGAATGAAAGCTTTTCGTTTTTTATGAGAATCATGAGATGAAAGAAACAAAGCACACTCTTATTATATCAACTCAGAACTGAAAGAACCCAGTTGCTTTAGAAAGTAATCAACACAAGAAAGTTAATCATAGCATCTAGACATCTTTTTTTTTATTGGCACCACGTGTCCGAGAAACAGTATCCCTACTAATCCCAAAGGTCCGCAGGCTCTCAACAAGGAGTCTTCTGCAAGTGGACTTCCGGTAATTTAAGGAAAAAATCCTCCAGTCCGATGGCATCTAGAAATTGTTTGCATCTAAGAGGATTCGAAACTTAGACCTAGAGGGGCATAACACCAAGACCAAGACCTTTTACCACTTGACCCAACCCCTAGAGGTTAAAATCTAGACATACATCGGTTGTTCTACAAGACAGGCTAAAGTTAAGGAGCCTCTAAATTAGCTCACCCACAACTAGAAACAACAAAAGTTTCCCTCTCTATCTAAAAATTATAAAATAACATAGGAATGTGGAATCAATTGTGTTCCTTCTTTCTTTCTTTTTTTGAAAGTTAAGGTGAGAACCATTATTCCAAGTAAATAAGCATAACTCAAGTACATAGAATGTATACAAATGAGAACACCTACCTTTTTTTTTTTTTTGATAAGTAAAAATTTTATTAAACAAGGGCAAAAGCCAGTTACAAGAAACACCATGGCCTTTCAAGTAGGCGCAAATGAGAACACCTACTTACAAGCTAAAGCAAAATATAACTAAAGCAAAACATTACAATCATTCTCGTTCTTTACAAGATTCTTCACCCTAAAGCTTAAAGTACTAAGGAAAAACTCCCTACAAGCTATAGAACATTCACAATAATCAAAGCACCTTAGGTTCCTTTCTAACCATAAACACCCAAGTAAGCCTAGGGAGATCATCTTCATCACAGCAGTGCTGTTACTTCTCCCCTCAATACCTGGCCAGCATGCAACGAAATCCACCATATGCATAGGGACCACCCACAAAAAGCCAACCTTTACAAAAATTTCATTCCACAACAATGTCACCACCCCACAATGAAGAAGAAGATGATCAATAGATTCACCATCCTTCTTACACAAACACCATTCAGCCACATGAAAACCTCTCTTCCTCAAGTTGTCAATGGCTAGTGTTTCTCATTGTCTTCATATGTCCACTCGTTACACTCCTGCCATAAGCACCACATACTACAGATGGGGATTATCTTCCAAACAGCTTTGATCTATCGTGTGCCTCATATAGAAGTCTAACACGCCAATGCTACCACCACGATCTCCGGCATGACTCAAGCTAGATTCAATCTATTAAGTACATTTCCCAATGAGAGCTTTATTGAAAAGTCCTAAGTTTCGCATTACCAACCCTCCACAAGAAACTAGAAAACAAACCTTATTCCCACTCACCAAATGAAACATCTTTCTTCTCCATTACCATCCCACAGGAAATTCTTATAAGTCCTCTCAATTCTTTTAGCAACCCCAACTGGTAAAGAAAAGAGAAAAGAAATAAGTGGGGAGATTAGTCATTGTGCTCTTAATCAGGGCAACTCTTCTACCTTTAGACAAATACAATTTTTTCCACACAGCTAACCTCCAACTAATCTTCAAGATCACCCCATCCCAAAATAGAAACTGATTTGTGAGGAGCATCCAAAGATAGTCCAAAGTATCTAATAGGTAATGAAGCTACTTTACAACCCAAAATATTGGCCAGATCCACAATATTTCTAACTATACTCACTGGAACAATTTTAGACTTGGAAAGATTAATTCTAACTCCAGAAACAGCTTCGAAACATATCAGTAAGGCTCTCAAAACACGAAGGTGATCCCGATTGTTATCACATACAAAAAACAAATGTGATACTGAAATTCTATCCTGAGTCTCATCACCCACCACAAAACCCGACAGAAATCTTCCTTCAACAGACTCTACAAGCATATAACTCAGTGCATCCATCCCTATTACAAAAAGAAAAGAAGATAAGGGGTCGTCTCCTTGCCTCAAACTCAAGAGCTGTTAAGAAAGCCATCCGGATTGCCATTGACTAATATCGAAAATCTGGCTGTCGAAATACATGCTTAATCCATGAACACGACTTCTCGCCTAAACCAAATCTACCAAGAATGAAAAAAGAAATTTCCAATTGACATGATCAAAAGTCTTTTCCATGTCCAATTTAACTAAAACTCCATATTTACCTTATTCTACTATCCAAGCATTCATTTGCAATTAAAACCAAGTCAAAAATTTGTCTTACCCTCACAAATGCATTCTGAGGCTTTGAAATAATCTTGTCCATAACCACACTAATAAAATTGCCTAACACCTTGGCAATGATTTTATACACCCCCTTCGCCAAGCTAATGCGGCGAAAATCCATCATCTCCGCTACACTCGCCTTCCAGAATGAGAGCAATGAAAGTAGTATTAATACTTCTCTCAAATTTCAGAAACGAGTGGAACTCACCAAAAAACTTTTATAATGTAATCCTTCACAATGTCCCAACATGCTTTGAAAATTCCATGGAGAAACCATCTGGGCCCAGAGCTTTGTCTTTAGTCATGTCTTTAACCACATCAAAACAACTTCTTCCTCGAAAGTTCTCTCCAACCAATTTGCACTCAAATGATCAATGGACTCAAAACACCAGCCCATCTAACTTTGGTCTCCATCAGTTTATTCCCTAAAGAGCTTCTCATGATAACTCACAATGTGATCTTCAATCTCCCGAATATCAAAAATAACATTCTCACGATCTTGAAGAGCTTCAATAGCATTGCATCTACGATGAGAGTTAGCATTTTAGTTTCTTCAATTTAGTTTCTTGAAAACAAATAACTTTTGTCTTCCATTGATGAACCATATGTTTCACCCGGAGGTTTCTATAGTCATTAAGCCCCCGAACATTCTAAGAGACGATCTTGGGATTCATTGGAAACCATTGGCATCCATATCCTTACCTTTATTTACTAAAGGCATTCCTTTCCCTAGTGTTATAGTTGACATTACACTCCCAACCTTTTCAACTCCCTTTCTTTTTTGGCAATTGGTCTGGCCAGCACAAGTTTCCTAGCCTCAATGGCGATAAAGAGCTCTAAATTGTTCCTCAAAACCATCACAAAAAATCCCTACACAATTTCTGATTTCTTCCACCTTTCTCAAGATCCAATCAAATGATTTATTTGGCCAATCAAAACAAAGATCAATTGAACACAAAGGAACAATATCAGGATCTTCATCTCCGTCTGAAACAATCAGCTCTCCTGATTCCCCAGAAATAGAGCCTTCACCTCCACCAATCACCACTTGTAAGTCAAAGAAATTGAACTGAGTACAAGGAACCTCAGAAACAAACTTCTAGAACCCCATCAAACCCTTTCAACAAACATCTTCTTCCGCACTTGCGTTTCGTGGCACCGTACCTAAGGAAGACACCTCATTTCTGTTAATCCAATAGGAACACAATCCCTTGGTTCCCCTAGAAGAATCTCCAATATCTGTCACATCATCAGCTCTTCCTCCATCGCCATGATGGGTTTGGACCTTTCAATTCCACAATATTGACCGTTTTAAGGATAAGATTCAGTTTGAGGAGTCACCTATGACGAACCTACTGTCATATTGCTATCGGGAGGATCGCCTTTGACCATCGACCTCTTCTGTGTGAAAAAAGACTTCGTCGGCGCCGCCACTTGAGTGGCCTGTTCCTTAGATGGCGTCACAATTTGAGAAATCCCTATTGCCATATTAACTGTATCCAAACTCACCCCTAGGGTAACCCAAATGGTTCGCTCATTGCCATCGACTCTCTTTGAAGACAGACCAGCCGTAGGAGCTATCGCAAGAATGGGCTAAAACTTCACCCTTCTCGAGCTTGTTTTTCTCTTAAGCCCGCCACTGTTTTGGTCTTTCCGAAGCACAGGCCTCTTAAGTGGGCTTCCATCAAGCCCATCTCCATTATTATTTTTAGAAACCGTAGGCCCATCCAATCCCCCATTCTTCTCAACAAGAACTTCATGATTGCCTTTAGAAACAAAACCTAATCCTGAAATTAGGTCTAGTACATCATCTACTATCTTCAGACTCCAACCTCTCCTTCCACCCTGGAGCTCTGCCTGAACATGCTTTAGGAACCCTTCGACTTCTCCTAATTTCTACAACTTTAGAGAATGCCAACCGTCGACCCCAGCTACAGGATGCTTCCTTTTGATCATATCCAATGGTCTTTCATGCTTATATCTTGCAATTGTCACTACCTCGTTATGCCTGATATGAACTTTTCCAGATTCTTTGCTGGAACCAAGTATATCATTCACTGGTGCCATCATAGCCGACAAGTAAGGGGCTTTGTGGGAGGAGGAAGCCCCTCTGTGAGGATTAACCTTTCTCACTTCTTTTCCTTCGGAAGCCTTATTATCAGCTCCATTAGAGAAGACATCTATGTTTTCAAAGACAAAAACAAAGGAACTTGAACCGACAAGGTCTCTCACCTTCCTTACAAAACCTTCCCAATCACTACCATTTCTTCCTTCAAGAATAACAATGACATTGACACCCTTCCCTTTGCTCATGCCCAACTCAACTAGTTTCGCAAACCTACCATACGTGCTTTGACTAAGTTGGATCAGGAAAACTATGTTTCCCTCCTTTCTAGAGTCTGATACAGAGCCCTATTTCCCAAGAACTTCAAGCAATCCTCAACTGCCTTGGCCAACCAAACCACCACATCTCTACTGATGTATAGAGCCTTCGTGAACTTTCTATTTCTCAACTATGCAAAGTAGATTCCCCCCCCCCCCTCCTTCTGGACACGAACATCTTAGCTTCAATCCAAAAACTACACTCCATTAGGCCCTTACACCAAAATCTTAAGAGAAAGAAAGAGCAAAATCTAAAACTAAAAGAAGAATGGATCTAGGATGAGAAAACGAAAAGGAATCACCCATGAAGTGAAAGATAAAAACAAATTAGATGAGCGATTATAGAATTATATCCCCGGAGAGAAATGCTGGGAATGGGAAGACAAAAAGTCATTAGGGAAAGTAACATAAGACCTGGAAGGATAAAAGATTTCAGATATGTAATGTGCCCCATTTCTATGAATAATACAATTTTGTATTTTTTACAAGTAATAATACAACTATGTAGTATGCTTGAGATCTTATCTTTATTTGAAAAATAAAAAATTAAAGAAAAAAATGGATATGGTATTGTTTGTGAAAATCATACATAAATCCTTCACTTACCTGCAGTATGTGAGCAAGTGCCATCTGGAACTTTTCTGGCGGAAGGTCAACAAGCCGAGGAAAAATAGGTAAAACCTGCATGCATACAAGATCAAAATCCACACCCAAAACAGCATCTACTCTAGTTGCCAACACATTAGCATTCACTAAGCAGCTATTTTATTTTCCAATTAGTTGAGTGCTACTTTTAAGGAGTGGATGTAAACATAAAAAATTACCTAAAAATGTCATATACTCATGAAATGAACATTACCTTAAAGATGATTGCTTTTCCATTCATCCAAATTACTAATTTATTGAATGTGAAAATCAACATATACAATCACAGATAGTAGAAATAGTACAAGGAAGAAAATTTGAAACAAACCTCATTTTTGGAAAGTGAAGACAGCATTGGAATAAGAATTGTGACATCCTGAAAAAAGACAATAGTCCACATAAGGACCAAGAAGGCAAAACGGTATTTTATTAAGAAACATAAGACTTTTTAGTTAGGAGAATAACCTTCAGTTTAGTTTCATATAAATGTTTCACAGTCGCTATCAGATCAGAAGAAGGTGTTGTTTCTTGAGTCAATATTTCCAACACCTAGCAGGAAAACAAAACCACTATCACGATCATTCGAGTAAAATAAATCTCAGAGTAAAAGCAAAAGTTTCAAGGTTCAAACAGAGAAATGTTACAAAAATTAGAGGAACCTACCAGTGTCAAAAGATTTTCACTTCCTTGTGGTGGATCAGAAATGATATGGAGCAATTCAGAACAAGATGACCCTAGGGACCTTATAAGAATCGGGATATGACGATGAAAAGCCTGATCATCCAAATAGGTTACGGATAAAAAATTAGAACAGTCAACACATCACATTTACATCATCAAACTTTTCAAGCATTGCTCAGTTTAATGGTAATAACACAAGATTTTTGTTACAATAGGGAGTCATGCAGCCAATTGGGAAGGACTACTTAAGTTGTTCACTGCATTAAGGGATCAAGCATAAACATCTCCATAACAATATTATTCCCCAATCTGATTCCAAAAGAAACGAAACTACAATTGACAGGAAAGGACCAATTTGCGGCATGCTACTATTTTTTTTATTGGCACCAGGTGTCTAGAAGAAAGTCTCAACTAATCTCAGGGTGCACAGGCCTTCGGCAAAGAGTTTCCTGCAAATGCTCCTAGGGTAATTCAAGAGGAAATTCCTGTTCAATGGTCCATAGAAATTGTTTGCACACAAAAGGATTCAAACCTTAAGACCAAGAGGGAGCATCCACCAAGACCAAGGCCCTTATCACTTAAGCCAACCCCTGGAGGTTTAGGGATACTATTCAGTATTTTTTTTGGGAAACAAATATTTATTGATCAAAGGAGTACACAAGCTCAAGTATATGGGATATATACGAGTGCAAGGTCTAAGCGTGCTATTTTGGTGATACAAGGAATTTATGAAAGTCATTCCATGAAAATCAATTGCAATCAACCAGTGGAGTAAAGTATTAAAAAATAAGTTTCTAAGCTCATCCATTGACCACTCTTGATCTTAAAGCTTCTTTCATTCCTCTCCCTCCAAATGCACCATCATAGGCATATTGGGACCATCTTCCATATTGATGCAATTTGAGAGGTACCCCGAATATGTTTCCAAGAAGCAAGGAGGTCACTTACCCTTCTCGGCACCACCCAAACTAGACCAATTGAGCAAAAGACTTCATTCCATAGAGTTGTGCAATCTCACAATGAAATAGTTGGTCAATGGACTATCCACTTTTCTTGCACATACAACAATTCTATGATTAGACGTTTCCTCAAGTTGTCTAGAGTGAGGATCTTCTCCAAAGAAGTCATCCATACAAAAAATACCTTTAGAGGTGCATTTGTCTTGCAAATGCTCTTTCAAGGGAATGGATTTGTGTTTCATGTGGTCATGGTTGGTATAAAGAGCAGACTGTGAATAACCCTTTCTTAGAAGAGCACTAAAAAATTGTCCCCCCCTGACAAATGGGTGGAACACACAATGCCAAAGAACGCCGAAAAAAAACATTACATTGGGGAATACCATTGCAAATGATTAGTAGATCGGCAATCGAGGCTTCTTTTATTCTTGCTAGAACAACTAGTGAATAAGTTTCCTTGAGTGCCCTTATCGCCCACACCATACATCATGCAAGTTGTGTGCCTACTGGGGCGGTGGCTGGCTGGGGCCTGCTGCGCATATGGGGTTGCTGCTAGGAGGCCTGGGGGCCTGCTGCTGTGTTGCGAGGCAAGGGCCATGGGGCTGTTAGTGACAATGTTGAGGCAAAGCCCATGGGGCTGTCTGGGCTTGTCAGATATGATGTCAAGGGCATGTCATGGCATGGGCCACGGCAAGCCTGTGGGGCTGTCCGAGCCTTGTCATAGCATGAGCCCTGGGTACGGCTGATGTGCTACTGGTGGCGTGCTTCCAGTGGCTTTGGCTAGTCCATGGCAAAGGCCGTAGGCATGGCCAAGTGTTGGTCATGGCTTGCTACTAGTGTGCACATGGCCAGATGGTTCTGTTGGGCTGCACATGGGCATGGCTAGCATGGCCCAAGCATGGGCCCGGGCGCTGAGCTGCCTGCTGGTGCTGCCAAGGTACTGAGCTACTGCATGGGCATGCTGATGCCACCGTTGGGCTGTTGGTGCACACTGGTGGTGTTGCTGGCGTGCTAATGGGCATGCTGAGGCACGCTGAGCTGTCCTGGGCATGCTGGCCTGCTGGCCTACACGCTAGACATGCCACTACCTTCATTGGCTGTCTTGGCATATGCCGTGGGCTGTCAAGGCATGTCAGCGGCAGTGTCGAGGGACTGTCAAGGCATGTCAACGATAATTCCATGGGGCTGCCGAGGAATGTCAAAGATAGTGTCAGGGGGCTGTCAGGTCTGAGCCATAGCACTGTCATGGTGCTGAGTCGTGGCACGGTCAAATGGGAAAAAGTGAGTCACATCCCAATTGACCCTTGCATCTCTTCCGAACTTCCTAGGGCATACTCTAGACCCCTAGAGAAGTCCTCTAAAGTTGTTCTTGCCTCCAAAAGTGGTGCAATCTCGGGTGTCCATGTGTATCAAGGACCTTGTTCTTGTGCAATTTTTGATGGGGTCTTTACATTCCCCCCTCCTTTTATAATATCCTTGCCCCGAAGAATCCAATTTGAAAATGTCGATTCCACCTTTTCTTGCTTTGCCACCTCCGAGGTAAAACAATCCACTCCCCATTGATACACAATTTCTTGGATGTAATGGCCTCGCAAGGCTTGACTTCCTTGGAAGCCAAATTTGTCCGAACTCTTTTCTTGTCCCGCATGTCCTCGTTGCCTTTCGGAGCTTTGGTTTGTAAGTGTTGTGAGAGCTTGCTCCCAGTATCCTTAGATTGGCACCTCTCCATATAGGTGCGTTCTTCATGAAACTCTATCGTTCTCATCACCTTATGGAGCCTTCTAGGTTGCTTAAAATTAGTATCCTTGGCTAACCAAGGTTTCAAGCCATCAACAAAAGTGTCTTTGCTTCGCCCCTTTGGCTCAGGAAAGAGCTTATGATGATTCCCTTTTCCTAAGCAATCTTTCAACCCTCTCAAGCTTGCTTGGGTCTCTCTTCTTGCGGCTTCTATGACTTTTAATCTTTCTTCACTACTTCCTCAATTCGGCCAAAGTGGTACTAAGCTCGTCAAGATTGCTGCCGAGCCTCTCGGCTTCATAAGTACCCATTTGCATTGTGCTTCAAACTCTTGGCTCAAAACAATTTGCAAACTGCAGGTCCAACCTTGAGTCTCCCACCTTTTTAGGGTGGTCGACCCCTGTCAGGATCTACTACTTTGACCTCTTCCTCAACTAGCAAGATCGGGTTCTCAGCAAAATTGGAGTGCCTCTTGAAGAGACACTCTCAACGAAATTGGAGAGCACCTCGATGAGACCCTCTCAATGAAAGAGTAGGACCTTTCAACCAAACTCTCTCAATGAAAGAGTAGGGCCTTTCAACTAGACCCTCTCAACGAAAGCACCAAAATTCTGATGCCATTGATAATAAAAATTTTGAGTCGATAGAAATGAGTTCTTTTAATTATACTACTTGCAGACTTGCCAAAAGCAAAGTGTTACCGTTTCCACAACATAGTTCTCATGCTTCTGAGTGTTTGACATAATTCATAGTGATGTTTGGAGTATATCTCCTGTTATCTCACATTCTCACTATAGATACTTTGTTACATTTATTGAAGATTGTAGTAGATTCACTTGGATCTATTTTCTTCATGCTAAAAGTGAAGTATTTCTGTTTTCAAGGCCTTTCTTGCACTCATTCAAACACAATTTGCTTCCTCTATTAAGGTCTTACGATCTGATTCCAGGGGTGAATATATGTCTGATGAATTTCAAAATTTTTTTTAAGAAAAAGCTATTCTTTCTCAACGTTCTTGCCCCTCTACCCAACAACAAAATGGGATAGCTGAGCGTAAGAATCGACATTTACTTTATATGGTTTGGGCTCTTCTTATTGACTCATCAGTTCCACCTCGTTTTTTGTGTGAGGCATTAACTACCGTTGTCCATTTAATTAATCGATTACCTACACCAGTTTTACATAATGTTTCTCCCTATTCTAACTGTTTGGGCACACACCTAATTATTCTAATTTGCATATATTTTATTGTATATGTTTCGTTCATCTTCCACTGCATGAAAGACATAAATTGATTGCTCAATTTGTTAAGTGTGCTTTTTTTGGCCATAGTTCAACTCAAAAAAAAATTCTTTGTTACGATCCTAATGCTCGAAGAATCCGAAATTTTAGGAATGTTTTGTTTTTTGAGAAGCAGCAATTTTTCTCTCTCATGTCGATCCTATTTCACCTAGTTTTTCAATTCTTCATGATGAGCCAGAGTCCTTACCTATACCAGATCCTAATACATCTTCTGCTCCAGTGGATCAATTTAAATCGGGTCTTGTCTACACTCGACGTTATCGCACCCCTTTGGACGACTCTTCTATGACTTCTCAAGATTCTCCTCCTCCGGCAATTGATCCGTCATCCACCATAGCTCCTACTGCTCCTGTTCCTCAAAAATCTACCCATGTCTCTCACCCACCAAATTGGTATGGCTTTTCTTCCCCTACTTCTATGATTGCTACATTATCTTCCATTATCATCCCCTCTTCTTAAGGCTATGAAACATAAGTATTGGAAGCAAGCGATGCAAACAGAACTTGATGCACTTGCGGATAATCAGACATGGGATGTGGTACAATGTCCTCCTTCGATCAAGCCAATTGGTAGTAAATGGGTACACTCTGTCAAGCTTCGTTCTGATAGTTCACTAGAACGATACAAAACTAGATTGGTTAATTCGGGGAATCGTCAAGAGTATGGCATAGATTATGATGAAACATTTGCTCTTGTTGCCAAGATGACTATTATTCGCTTGTTACTTGCTCTTGTTGCTTCTAAATCTTGAGAATTACATCAGATGGATGTCAAGAATGCTTTTTTGCATGGTGATCTCAAAGTTCATCTAAAAAGTAAGCTATGAGTTACTTATCTTCTAGGTAAAGCTATCTTAGACCCTTTTACTGTTGTTTTAAGGTCTTATATCAGCTTATGATTGAAGGTCTTATTCTTATCCCATAATACTCGTATATTGGTGTTCCTAATGTAACCCCCCTCTCCCCCAACCCGAGGACTACGAGGGGAATATATCTCTATGAGAATCTCATCCGATATGCGTATTTCATCCCCTACGATTGTCTATAAATTGAAGAAGTCTTCATATGGTCTTAAACAAGCACCTCAAGCTTGGTTTGAGAAGTTTCCCAGTACTTTGCTAGATTTTTCTTTTGAGCAAAGTAAGTACGATACTTCTTTATTTTTACACAAAGGCGATGCTGGAGTAGTATTTTTACTGGTATATGTAAATGATATTATCATCTCCAGTTCAGATGAACCATTGATTGAAAAACTTTAGCAACATCTTCATAATGTGTCTTACATGAAGGATCTCGGGAATCTTACCTACTTTCTAGGATTGGAAGTCAGGTCTCAACCACGTAATTTATTTCTCAATCAACACAAATATATTCAAGACCTAATTCAATTAGGAAGATTGGAAGATACTACTCCAGTTGACACTCCACAGAAGGTGAATATTAAGTATAGGAAAGATGAAGACGAACTTCTTTCAGATCCTATCTCGTACCGTAAGTTGGTTGGCAACTTGATTTATCTCACTATTACACGCCTTAATATTTCTTATGTTGTCCACACTGTTAGTAATTTCATGAATTCTCCCCGACATCTCCACATTGTAGCCGTTCGTCGGATTATTCACTATCTACTTGGAACTTCTAACTAATATTTTGAATACCGTACCGGTACCAGTCAAGTCACTGAAATGAAATATTTCGGTACCGGTACCGTTTTGTGTAGCGTTTCGGAATAATTTATACATAAATAAATTATATATATAAATACAATTATAAATTATATTTCAAAATAATAGTCAATATATAAATAAATTATATAGATAAATATATATATGTAATTAATTTAGTCTAAATTGAGGTTAAAACATAGTAAAAAAAAATTAAAAAATTAAAAAAAAACCCTCAAAGGCTGAAATCCGGTACGGCCGGTACGGCCGAAATATCGGCCAAAACGAAAGTGTAGTTTTTTTGTACCGGCCGGTACGGCACGGTATTTAAAACACTACTTCTAACCGTGGACTTTTTTTTCTAATGCTTCTTCTCTTCACTTGACTACCTACAGTGATACAGATTAGGCTGGTTATCTAGACTCTCAACGTTCTACTACTGGAAAGTGTCTTCCTTGGTGACTCTTATTTCTTGAAAATTTAATAAGCAAGATTGTGTATCTAAGTCATCTACAGAGGCTGAATATCATGCAATATATGTTGCTTGTTCAGAAATTATGTGGTTGCATCGTATTCTTTCAGAACTTTCACAAATACACCCCACACCTCTTCATGGTGATAATACGGGTGCCATTCAAATTGTAACAACCCAATTTTTCATAAACGTACAAAGCATATCAAGATTGATTGTCATTATATCCGAGATACTTATGAGCATAAGTCGAAAGTTTTCATTCTCCCTCATGTGCCCACGGAACACAAAGTAGCTGATATCTTCACCAAAGTTTTGACTCGACGATAACATCAATATTTAGTGAGCAAATTGTTGCTAGTCAACTCACTAACACCAATTTGAGGGAGAGTCAAATGAAAAACTAGGGTTCTCTTAGGCAGTCTCCTAATAGGATATGTTTTATATATTATCTTGTATTTAAATTATGTTGTACAAATTTAAATAAGATAAAGTCAAGTAGTTTAGTAAGATTCAAATTCATATTTGTAACTCTAGAACAACTGTATTGTTTGATTATTTAATGAGAATGACATACCTCTAAGAGGTACTTTGGCCAAATTGACATCCATTACCCACAGTAAAGCAAATAATTCATGCATGTGTATCTCAACCTCTGTTTATATGCTTCCATAGCCCCACTCTATAAGGCCCACTCACCTCATTAGAACACCATCCACAGCATGGTTCTCCATGTTTCAATTTGATGATGGTCCCCCCCCCCCTCCCCCGAAGGTTCATAATGATATCTCCATAACTATTTTCCAAGCTTGTTAAAAGATTTCAAGTTCCAAATATCTAATCCTCCTCCTCTGTTGGAGGCCATATTGTGACCCATTTCACAATGTGAGTAAGTTGGAAAATTAGAAATGGTACTTTTGAGTTTTGATTAAGGTGACCTACCACCTTTGGATAAACACATCTTCTTCCAACTAGCTAATTTTTTCTCCATTTTTTTCTAGAATAACATCTCAAATAAATTTTGACATGAACGTAGCACCCGACTCCCACCAAGATATTTCATGGGCAACTACTATATATCTTGCATCCCAAGATAGAAGTCCTACTCTCCACAGTAGGAACATCCCCCATTGACACTATTGATTTGGCAAAGTTCACTTTCAACCCTGATACAGCTTCAAAGGATAATAAGATAGCCCTTAAAGCTCAAATGTGTTCATAGCTGGCCCCACAAAAGATTAAGGTATCATTGACGAATATTAGATGAGATATGTTGAGCGGACCAGTAGTTGCCTCCCCCACTAAGCACCAGATCTGAACCCACCCTCCACAACACCTGAAATCATCTTACTCAAAGCTTCCATCTCAAAAACAAAGAGTAACAAAAATAAAGGATCACCTTATCTCAATCCTCATGAGCTTTTAAAGAGGTCTTTTGGTCCTTGGAGTGCCATTCACCAATATATAGAAAAAAGCCATAGAGATACAATGATGATCCGAGCACACCATTTCGTGCCAAAGCAATATCTCTCAAGCATTTAGAGTAAGAATCTCCAATTGACATGATTATAGGCTTTTTTCACATCCAGCTTGCATAAAAGTTCCAATTCTCTCAACTTGAGTCTACTTTTTTTAAAAGTAAAATATATTTGTATTAATATGAATGGCATAGCCCAAGTACATAAGAGGTATACAAGATTTTATAACTAGCTAAGAGGAAGAGATAAAAAAAAAAGAAAAGCATTAAATTTAAGCCATCACAATCTACTACACTCGCCCATATGAATAAAGTTTTAATAAAGAACACTCAAATCTCCTCCAATGTTCGATCCTTATCTTCAAAAGTCCGATAATTTTGTTCCTTTCATAGGCACCAAATAATACATATAGGAATCATCGACCACAATGCTAAGATTTGTGGAATCCCGTCCAAGTTCTTCCAACTGGCTAGGAGCTCAACTACCGTAGTAGGCATAACCCAAGCTAATTCCAATCTTCTAAAAACATCATGTAATAATGATCAAGCGGCCCACAATGCAATAAAAGATTATCTATAGTCTCACCATTCTTTCTGCACATACAACACCAATCCACAACAATCTGATGTTTCCTTAGATTATCCAAAATCAAGATCTTTTCCAATGAACCTCTCCAAGTGAAAAAATTAGCCTTAAGCGACGCCTTGTTTCTCCAACATAGAAAGCTATTCTATTACGGATTGGTGAGGGTCTTATGAAAGAAGTGGATCAAAAAAGAACCTTTTTCTAGCAAGTGTCCGCCATAGCTTATCAGTGCCACGATTTCTCAGTCTCATGGCATACAAGGTTCTGAAAAAATAGCAAAATTTTCAACTTCCCAATCATGAGTTGCCCTCATAAAATTCACATTTCATTGGGTAGAACCACTGGACATCTCCATGAGATCTGCAATTAATGCTTCCTATTCACACGCAATTGTAAAAACTGTAGGAAATGTGTCCTTAAGAGCTCGATCTCCCCACCATAGATCTTGCCAAAAGTTTATTCTAGAACCATCACCCATCACAATTATAGTGTGTCAAGCAAATAGCCCCCACCCTATTTGGCATGATGTTTGGCGTGGGGATTTAGCTCTCAAACTTAGTTTTCCTAATCTCTATCAGATAGCTAGAAATAAAGGGGCCGAGTGGCTGATTCATTTCAAATTTCAAATAACTTGCATCATTAGAAAGTAGAGTTCAACAGGCATTTACAGGATTGAGAGATTTGCAATGATTCAGATTTTTTTGCGAAGCTTTATGACTTGAAGCTTGATTTCTCTAAGGAGGATAAGTTGTTGTGGGTTCATGATTCTAAATCTACGCTCACAATAAAATCTTATTACAAAGTTGAACTGCAAGGGCAATAATGTTTTTTCTTGGAAATGTATCTGAAAACCTGATGTCCCTAGTAAAGTTGCCTTTCTTTACTGGTTGGTTTGTCTTGAGAAAGTTCTAACCATTGATAATTTGAGGAGAAGGGGGTTCATCAATTGGTGCTTTATGTGCAAGAAAGCTAGATAATATGTTAGTCATAAATATGACTCTCTTAAGGTAGCCAAATGCCACGTCATCTAATTATAGACGCCCATAAATGGATTAACGAGATTCTCATTGTCCCTGTCTACTATCCAGCGAAACCACAGCCAAGGGAACGGGCTTGGCAAAATCAACGAGGAAAGAAGACCCTTTTGAACTTGACTCTAGTCTGACTTTATGAAATGACTTCTTGAGAGGTGTAAGAAAAGTGGGAGCCGAAAGGCGAAAGTGAAATACCACTACTTTTAACGTTATTTTACTTATTCCGTGAATCGGAGGCGGGGCATTGCCTCTCTTTTTGGACCCAAGACTCATTTCGATTAGCCAATCCGGGTGGAAGACATTGTCAGGTGAGGAGTTTGGCTGGGGCGGCACATCTGTTCAAAGATATCGCAGGTGTCCTAAGATGAGCTCAACGAGAATAGAAATCTCGTATGGAACAAAAGGGTAAAAACTCGTTTGATTCTGATTTCCAGTACAAATATAAACTGTGAAAGCGTAGCCTATCGATCCTTTGGACCTTTGGAATTTGAAACCAGAGGTGTCAGAAAAGTTACCACTGGGATAACTGGCTTGCGGCAGCCAAGCGTTCATAGCGACGTTGCTTTTTTATCCTTCGATGTCGGCTCTTCCTATCATTGTAAAGCAGTATTCATCAAGCGTAGGATTGTTCACCCACCAAAAGGAACGTGAGCTGGGATTAGACCGTCGTGAGACAAGTTAGTTTTACCCTACTGATAACAGTGTCACAAAAGTAATTCAACCTAATACGAGAAAAACCGTTGATTCGCACAATTGGTCATCGCGCTTGGTTGAAAAGCCAGTGGCGCGAAACTACCGTGCGCTGGATTATGACTGAACGCCTCTAAGTCAGAATCTTGGCTAGAAGCGACGCGTGCGCCCGTCGCCTGATTGCCGACCTGCAATAGGGGCCTTAGGGCCCCCAGAGGCACGTGTCATTGGTGAAGCCCTCGCGACAGATGAGCCGTGTGGACCGCCTTGAAGTACAATTATCACCGAGCACGAGTAGAATTCTTTGCAGACAACTTAAATACGCGAAGGGGTATTGTAAGTGGCAGAGTAGCCTTGCTGCCACGATCCACTGAGATTCAACCCTGTGTCGCTTCGATTCGTCTACTTATAAAGAAAAAAAAGAATTTGTTAAGTCATCTTTTTCTACATTGTGAAGTGGTAGCATCATTGTGGAATGAAATTTTTAATAGAATTGGTATTGCTTAGGTCATGCCTCTTTGCATGGTGGACTTCTTGGCAAGCTAGAATGACTCTCTTGTTCGTGGAGGCAATGCAGATTTTTAGAGAGTTGTCTCCTTGTGCTTCTTTTGGTGTTTATGGTCAGAAAGAAATGGAAGATGTTTCAATGATTGTGAACGTTCTTTGGGGAATTTTAGCGTCTTCTTCATTAGTAGTCCTAGTTTTTGCGTACAAAACCTTGTAAGGAATGGGAACTCTTGTAATGTCTTTTCTTAGTTTTTCCTTTCTAGCTTATAACTAGGTATTTTCTCTTGTACACTCCTTGTGTACTTGGTTTTGCCTATTTGAATGAATAAAATTCTTATTACCTATCAAAGAAAAAAGAAGCCCCCACCCTCCTCGTATGTGCTTCCAAGCTCCCACTCCATAAACCCCTTATACCTCCCTAGTACTCCACCCCCCTGCATACACCCATACCTAAGGTCAATCCCTAATTGCCATAAAGCTTCCTTTTCCATGTTTATATCACAACAAACATTTCCCAAGAAGCACCCGGTTGAATATGCTAAATTGGAGAGCAAACCTTATCCCATTTGACCAAGTGGGACTTAAACTCATCCCCCAACCCACTCCAAAGGAAATAACGCTAGAGTTTCTCTATTGAGTTCCAACATTCATTGGCAACAAGCACCGAGTTGAGGATTTGCCCACCTTTGACAAAAGGATTTTGAAGCTTTGATATTAAACCACACAAGGGCAATGCCAATAGCACCAAATATTTACAAAAACAAAAGTATGGACTCCATATTCTCTTTGGGAACCCACAATAACATCAAAGTCTAGCAAAAGGTTCCTTTGCACCTAATATGGTGGATTTGGCAAGAGCATATAATGCTATAACCTTTCAGATTGGTGAGAGGATAGTGTTTGATTTGAAACTCAATATGCTCAAATCTCTTCTTACGTGGATGGTTGTTGCCCACAACAATCTCTTTGGAGCCAGTTACTTGAAGATCTAATCAGACCAACGATTGGAAATGTAGCCCAAAACGACTAGTCTGTAGTTCTTTACAATTGGCTACTTTAACTAGGTCATAATTTGAACCAACTATTTTACCCCAAATATCTTCAGGATAGTTTTTATCCTCTTAATTATTTTTTTATTGGCACCGGATGTCCAAAAACAAAGTCCCAACTATCCCGGAGTGCACAGGCCCTCAACAAAGTGCACCTCACGTAATTCAAGAGAAAATTCTCTTTTTCCCTTTATTTTCGTCTCTTGATTTCCTCTCTCAAAATTTTCGAGATGGTGGAGGCTTTTACTGCAGAACATTCCATGCATAGGATATGAGATTGCAACACATAATGCAGCCATGTCAGCTTTCATGCCATTACATAGGTGGCTAATACAGAATGGCCTATTATAATTACAAAGAGCTTGCGTAACATAATCTGTCAACTACTAGATGATGAAACACACTGCAACCAACAGAAAAAATACCTGCTTGACAGCTTTCGGGGCTTTGTAGTAATTATTAAATACAAGTTGCAGAAGACTTGGTTTCTGCATGGAAGGAAAATACTTGAAAGCATTACCAAGAGATAAGGGTACAAAGCTATTATCTTGCCATCACCAGTGATGAAGCAAACAGAGGCAAACCTTTGTACATAAAGCAAAAAACAAAGAAATGAGTTTTTGAGCATCAGGCAATGACATAGAAGCGTTGCGCAGTAATGACTGCATGCCCCTTGAGAGGTTATTGTCAGAAGGCCCAGGCTCTGAAACCTGAGAACCACTGGTCGATGTTTCTTGGCTTTCAACCTAGAAAGAAATACGCATAAAAAAAATCAGTAAGTAAACAAAATGAAAGAATGTCCCTTTGACCCAGCCACCCTGGAGGTTCAGATTTTGTTGAAACCCAAAAGACAAACTGATTTGGGATGAAGTTCAAATTTCTTTGCAGTGATCGAACCAGCTCTTGTTAAAATTATATTAACTCACACTCCACTCATCGGAGCCCAAGTGCTTTACAGGATTGATAATGAAATGTTAACATCAATAAAAAAAAAAACCCTTCAGAGTTTCAATGTATCACATACGAGGTATAAAAAAAAGCAGCATAGGCAGAATGACAGATAAGCAATTTAAATAACAAAAGACCGATACCTCCCCTTTGACTCTTTGCTCAGTTCCAGACTCTGAAAGTTCTATGTCTGAAATATGCTGATCTACAGCAGCCAACAACATGTCTTTTGCAAATTGCTCAATACTTTCTGATATGTAGCTTAGCTGATAAAGCTTGTTGGCCACCTGTCCAGAATTAATTATAAAATCAGATGCATTTTCTAGCATGGAAAATTATACAGATACAACTACTTCACATCTTTTTTATTCTTTATTGGTACTTCACAACTTTTACACAACTCCTTAATAAAAAAATATATTTTTTCATTCAGACATCAAAGTCAAATGAATTTAAAAGAGTTTTTTTTTTATCAGTAAAAACAACATTTTTAGGGTAAAATTTAAAAGAAAATTAATATTACATAGTTGTGCAAAGGATGTGAAACGGTAGTATCTATATCATTTTTGTTTTAGCATATAGAACACGGCCAGATTGGACTTTTTACATTCCCCCAATGAATATAGACGTTTTCATTTCAACAGAATCGAGGAGGTTATGAGGTGCAAGTTAAAATACCAGCCGGATTGCTCTGGCTCGGATCTCATCTTGAGAATGAACAGCACACTGCCAGTAGAAGGTAATATCAGTAGAAATACAATAAATTATCAATCGATATACATATAAACACATGTATATATACATATGCCCATTCTAAACACACACACACCAGCAACTGGACTTCAATAATCATTACATTGACCCCAACCTTGATGGAAGCAGAAATCAATCCATGCCTTTCATACAAACCCTATGAAGATCTCACCAGCAGGCAAAGAACAGTTCTCCGAACAATAGATTTAGATTAATTCTCTACTGATGCTAGAAAGTAATAACAATATCCAAGAGTTTAAGCCATACATAGAATCTTAGGCCTTGTTTGCTTACAAGGATGAGACCCAAAACCCAAACACATCTCAAACTCATCATCACATTTTTTCAAATCCCCATACAAAATAATAAAAAATTGAACTTTTTCAAATTCTCATACAACTTTTTCAAATCCCCATACAAAACTAATATTAAAAAAATATCTTACAACAATATTTTATTCTTTTTTTAACTTTTATCTCATCTCATCTCATCTCTGAAAACAAAGAAGGTCTTGATCGTTTGCCTGAATGAAGATCTCTTTATATGAATTAAAAATTAGTTCATACAATGTACAAGGCTTGATAAGTCATCATCTCTAAGGCAAAACTACAGCATTTAAGAAACATTAATTACTTTGCAATATCATAGAACCTCTACAAAAGAGCTAGATCCACTGGATAGTGTTACATCATCCCAAAAACTGCTTTTGAAACTGAATAATTTCTTCTCTATATTCACACAATTAAAAGACAAAATATATATATAGTTTTTTCCTGAAAGTCTCAGCATCCAAATAATGTCCTATATGTTCGATACAAGCACTCCGGACTGCAGACAAACACAATAAACTAAAGTAAAAGATAACAGCAACAGAAATGAAATTAGATTATTATGTCAGGTCACCTTCAAAACTATATCCAAGCAGGAATGCCGATTAACCGGTCGCCCCAAAATCAAAATCCAGACAGCACCAAGGCCCTGAGTAACACGCTCAACATCACGTACATCTTTCCCAAGGTGATCAGTGACATCAGCATAGCAGAGATCATCTAGTAGTTTCAAGGCAGAGTCAGGCAAAAGTGGGACTTCACCAAAAAGTCTACTAAAGGACTTGTCTGAAGCTGGAAAAGAGTCCAGCAGAGATTTGGCCTACATTGCAAGAGTAAAAAAATCTCATTTTCACACACTTGCTAAAAGAACAACAGGATATTGAGAAAAAGGTGGTGAAATAAGGTTGAACTAACTCAAAAGGTGCCTACCACAGCCAAGAGCAGCTTTTCATACACAACAGCAGCAACTGAAGAGGTTTCCGCAGAATCCAAGATCATGAGAGTATGCAGATGGTACAACACGTGCAAAACAAGCTCATGCCCCTGGAAACCATTTTCTACAATTAAATCTAATTAAGAAATTAACCACTCAGACAAATATAAAGGTCAATGCATTAAAAATCTATTCCGGATTTCCACTTGACCATTGAATTGACACTAAAGGAGCCTTGAATAAACAATCAAATTTGAAGAGGCTGCATAGATTTAGTAGAGCAAACAAACATTTATCTATTTCCCCACTTTCACGAAATCAATTTAACGACTTGTAAGGCACCCTCCTAGGCTTGCTTGGTTATCTATTTCCCCACTTTCATGAATCAATTCATACGGTTCCTTCTAAAAATAAAGTCCACAAAATCACCTGGTGAAGATCAAACAAATACTTACAAAATTTTAAGTCCTCTAAACAAAGGGAATAGCACACAAGACAACTACAAAAGTCCCCTCAACCATTACAATCCCAAATTCAAAAAAAAAAATTAAGGCTGTTAAATGCAGAAGTTGACAAAAGCTAAAGTGACGTAATTAGTATTCTGACTTGTTAGAAGTTCCAGAATAATAATTAAAAAGCATCTGTACAATATTTTAAGATATTTTTCATGTACAATCCACCACTGAAACAAATGCCAAGACATGCCCAGTTTAAAACATAAAGGGTCTCCAGAAAGCAGTTGTAAAAATCAGATCGGTCCCTGGGATGACTTCTTTTTTATCAGTAGATCAGTCCTGGGATGACTAACAGAAACTATATGCAACACCAACTTTTAAGGTATAATCCACCAATCAAAATAAATGCCTGGTCGTGGAACTAAAAGGGGCTAAGACAAAAAAATAAGGGATGTTCTGCTTGAAGAGCAGTGCCGTAATATCTGATGAAATGCATTGACTAAGCATGACAATAGTTGCTTCAAGGAGTTTGTATAGTAAGGCATCACTCTTCTCCTGGTAATTCTTCAATCCAATATTTGAGCCTTCATTTTCTGTTCTCAAGTTCATTGGTCTTTATCATTCTTCCCTTCTCTTTCTTCCCAAATACATCTTCATTGAAGTATGCTAATAAACTTAGACATTTAACCAAAATTCATTGCATAAATAACAGATTCTGGCCCATAAACATCTGCAATCATCCTAAACAGCAATTACTGATGGACAAACTTCAGGACAGTCATCCAGACAAAAACAAACAAAAAGATAACCTACAAGTTTAAAACTTAAGATACCTTTTGCCGTTGGTACTCAACAACAACATGTTCTTTCAGCATCATAACAATGTCATCATCAGTGCCAATCTGTGAAGAAAAGTAAGTAATGTAAATACAATTAGATGTAGACATCATATGAAACATCAGGTGGAAGTGGAGGATTGTAGACGAATAAGACAGGTTCAAAAACCCATGTCCAGAACCATTTTTATCTTGATAGTAATAATCCATACCCACAAATTTTACAAGCTCACTAAGCTAGTTGAATCTACTGGCATTTTCACCTTCGATTAAAATTTGGCATCCTGGAGTTGAATGTTACTGTAGCTTAAGTTTCAATTCAATAATCCCAATTATTACCCAATACATATGAGAAGGTTGTTTACAGCTTAATGGATCCTTTTACAACTTAATTTTGAGAAGGTTCCTATGTATGTGCAGTCAGATGACTGAGAAAAGTGAATAAAAATATGCCAAAGACAATGTAGTATGCCATTGCTTGTTTTTGTGTGTTTCTGTCTATAGGATCCCCCGACTTATATGAGGTGAGAAAATATTTTTTTGGGCACACTTGGCTACTGATGATGAGCATGCAAGCTTTGGCATCAATTCCCTAAGAGAGTAATCTTACCGTCTGCTTGATTATACAAATTGAGATACAAAAGTTACCTCTACATAAGAACAATCAGAACATAACCTACCTGAGCAATCAATCGAGCAAGTAATGCCATACGCGTCTGGCTGCACTCAGTCCCACATGGCTGCTCATATGATTCAATTATTTGTTCAACTGCCAATTTTCTCACACGTCTTTCCTGTTCTTCGGTCAGTTCCACATATGATGGGAGCAGAGGTAAGTCCTGACACGTGTCTTCAGATGCAGATGCGTTTGAAACAGTAGGAGAATGCTGATTGGATTCTAGAAAAGGCGATGATGTATCAACCCCATTTGCCACTACAACTTCCGACAACTTCATTTCAATTGAGTCCTCATCAACTTTGTTAACTGGAGAAGGTGTTGGATCTGAGGAGGGATTAACCTCTGTGATTAGGTCAATTTCCTCGGTTTTATCAAGAGCAGGAGTTAGTTGACTAGCACCAGAAACCAATGGACTTTCCAAAATCTTATCTTCACTTTTGATCATGGACGTGAGAGATGTAGAAGGGCTTTCAAGACTCGTAGTAACAGAAAGTGAAATTGGTTTACTCAAAGAAATACTAGTGTCAAACTCAGATTGCACAGCTCCAGTGTCCTCTGCAATTGGGTTGGAAGGGACCCCTACAGGGACTACTACACGTCTTGGATCCAGCCGACGAGGATCCTGGAAAAGCCACTAGGAATTCATTTAAAGATTTCTAAAAATTATAACATGTGAAGAGCTAAAACACATTTAATAGCTGCGAGAGACACAACATTAGTACAACTAAAAGCTCGTGTAAGTTTACCCTTCGCAGATCACGTTTTGAATCAGCAGAGAGATTATTGACCAGAGGTGTATCAGACAACGAAGAACTAGTTGCAGTAGCTGAAGAAAGAGGTGCTCGTGCACTGACATCTGGAGGTTCTTCAGAATTTGTAGGAGCAGTATTTAGACAGCCTAATTGTTGAGTTACTGGCAAGTTCCCAAGCCTTGTTAAAGGTGGAGGTGTCTTAGGCAAGTGCTTCATATTTGTTATGACAATATCAGCCAGCAGATCAGGATGTACTTTTGAAATAAGGATTTCAAGTGACTCAGCACCTCTTTCGCCCTCTGCAAGCAAAGCACCAATCATGGCAATCATCTGTTCCACAGGGCTCAGTTGGCGATGCAATACGGGAGACAGTCCATTAACAGTAACCGAATCATGCACAGAATCAATTACTTGAACTGGCAAAGCCGACTGGATGTCAGAACCATAACGGAACCGCTTGGAAGCCACCTCATGACCATTAGCTGGCTCTTCATTATCCAGAGGAAACGACCTTTTTGTCGACAGATCGCCTGATATGGGCAACTGGATTGATGATTGATCATCCTAAGCAGAAATTTAAAAACCAATGAGTGGAATTCAAAAAAAAAAAAAAATTGCTAAAATGTAAAACATGGTAACTCTGTAACTACCTTGACCAGTCGAACTTCTCGTGAAGCACGCTCAGTATTTTTCATTAATTTATCAACTTGCCGGATAACCTGATCAGCAGCATCCCCAGCATTCATAGCTCGAAGAGCCCCAAGCAATCTATCTCTTGACTGAAAATACAACAGAGGACCCAACTTGTCAGGCAAGAGATAGGTGAACAAGCAGCAAGTTATTGGGGCTTTTGTATTTATCATATAAGATATAATGGGTCTCTCAATTTGAATCCTTTACTAGCATGTCATGTATACAATGAGCCAATAAACATAACCCAGTGTCCTTGTTTTTGCCATTTTGGAGCTTCTTGCCACTATTTAAGACAAAAGCACAATGATCCAATCACTAAATAGAAGTCCAAACACAAAAACGGTAGCCAATTTTTTTTGAGCAATAATCTGCTCTTCTGCAGCATGTTGATAGAAAATACTCTACTGGTAGAAACACAAAGGAAAACACCGAATTTTTGTATCAGTATTCGATTCACTGTAAGTGTAGCAGTAGCAAAGAAAGCAATGAGTGGGACATTCACATTTGAAGATCACATTATTGCTTCGTGCAGCTCATTTAAAGTTCAACTGCCCAAAGTGAATAGGAAGAGAAAATCCATCATGCTCAGGGAACGAGAAGAAAATAATGAAAAGAAAAGGCAGAATTACTTTACCTCTATGATGGTTGGATGAGTACACCTTAGGAATCCCAAAAAAGCAGTTCTTAAGGAATACTGGATACTGGCCGCATGACATCCTTTGACCGACTCAAGGTTTAGGTCAAAATCAAGAAGAGCAGAAAGAACAGAACTATAGTGAAGTGGCCTCTTCCTAGCTATGGCTGCAAGACTGGGGGAAAAACAGAGTTTTAGATTTATAGAACAATAACAATAACTGAAAAAAATCCAAAATAATAATAGATAAACTAATTCTTCAAAACTTGGACGTCAGATATCTGGCAAACTCTGGGAATATGTGTTATCACAACAGCCAAAAATTTGAGTGTTTACAACATCTTCAAACATACATCTGAGAGTACATTCAACCATGTATACTAATGAGCAGCGCAACATGGATAGGAGTATCCAACAAGGCAACCACAAGACAAGATGAACAGCCACATGAGCTGCAGTATAAAGCATAGTATCCAATACAGGAAACTATGCCAAATTAAGAGTTCCCTAGACAGAACACCCAATACCGTTTATTCTAATTTTTTTTTAAACCCTTACTACTATAATAGCCATTGATGCTTTTTCACAATTAGATGCCTGAAAACTATGAAACCGTATCGATGGGAAAACCATATACGCGAAAAGAGATAATGCACCGATGTCCATGTGTGGGAGAGTAAAAGAGTGAAATGGAGAGAGATAAAAAGATGGGGGGGATTCAAAATGGCTGGTTGAACCTTGAAGACACACAACAGTTTCAGAACACAAAATTGCAAGAAAGCTATACATAATTGCACAAAAGGTGCAACTGAATGGATGTGATATCCATTAAAAGGGAAAACTCTCAACAGAAACAAGGTTAATCTAGTGACATCCAAAAGTTGGCATAATCAAGATTAAGGCTGTAGTGAACTAGAAACCAACAGAAGCACCAGTGGTGCACCTTTTTGGCTTTTACACTTCAATCAAGAGTCATACACTCCAAACCACCAATCAAAAAAATTTAGTGCACTCCAAACCAACTATCTTCCTCTTTCTTTATCCAACTTTTTTTTATCAGTAAATCAGAATTTTATTAAAAATAGGCTAGGCCGAGTACATGGGACGTATACACTTTATCCAACTTACGTGCATAAAAGAACATACACAAACAAAACAACCATGGAGACCCAAGAAAATTATTTTATTGATTGATTATCTTGCCATTAGGCTAGGTAGTGATGAATTTTCTCTGTACAGCCAAGGAGTATACGTGTATGCTCCTCAAATGTCTATAGAACTCTTATATTTTGTTCTCTTCTTGATTATCTTCATTATAAACCAAAAGGTCAAGTCTCATGACATGAGTAAAATGCCTTAATCTAAAATCATACTGGCAATACACATAAAAATATCTTTACATCAATAAAGCATCTTCTTACTTATCAAAATAAAATACACGAAAAAAATGGGTCAAAACAATTGTAACTCAGATTCCCAAACCAAAACAGACAAGAACCAAATAGAAAAAAAGAAAGAAGGATTTACCGATCCAAAAAAGAAAAGAAAGAAGGGTGGTTAAAGTGAAAGTTACAATAGGACTTTAGCAGGGTGCAAATGAAAACACATATTCCAAGCAAACCAAAACAAACGATTATTTCAATGGACAAGGACACTTCGTAACTGCATGAACAAGATGAACCAGAAGAGTGACAACCCCACCACACAATCCTTAACAACCAAATTTTTGGTTCATGGCCAATCATAAGGAACAAAATCATGGTACTGTAGATAAATTCCATCACAAAATTTGACATCCCATCCACTATCCTAAAACCAGACTTGCATGGTGGAACTACTATGGAAACCTCCGCCAAAATTTACCAATCAAATTTGTTCACTGAGGCCACACTCAATCAATGAAATGAGCACAATTTGTGCAGCACACATAAGGTAGCTTTCATCTGAAGTTCTTATGATTACGTGCGACACAGTGCATATTTTATATCGATAAAGTAAGACTTTCATTAAGTACAATGTTATACTTTTTTTACATGGTACAATTTAACCTAAAACATTAAAGCTCAAAGAACTAAGCAATTTCAAAACCTCTTCCCACCTCAACCATGGTCTGAAATCAAGATTTGAGTTGAGTTATGTAAATGACCATTCATGATGCTTATTTGAAGTTCAAAATGCATTATAAAAAACAGGAAAGCATCTAAGTAGCAAGTATGCCTTTAACATAATAAGAAAACAATATGAAATTAAAGCAATACATTGCAAATACAGGCTGCATTTCATTCTTAATTTTTGGGGAAAAATCAAGAAAGTATTGGAACTTCAACTTCAAACTTGAAATGATTGGCATTTCAAGTTTATATGGTTGCAGTGCACTGTTCAATATGTTTGGCATTTTTCAACCACAAGCTCATGTACCCCACAAAACAAATATATTTATATTTCCATCCATATAAACTAAAAAAAATCAAAAGCTACAGAATATCAAATTACACAAATTATACCACAAGCCATTTCATCACACAAATTGTAGTGCATCATTGAAAAGCAAGATTCCAAGTGCAAAATCTGTGTAACAGATTCTCTTGTATTTTTCAGTTTCCATCTCATTTTTTTATAAGTAATAAACGATTTTATTCCCAAAAGAAATAGGCATAAGCCCAAGTACACAGTAGGCATACAAAGGAAATACCTACATCTTTCCAAAACTAAAAAGAAAACTAAAAAACAGAAAATTAAAACAGATTTAGAGTAGTATATTCCAATACAGAAGCTTTGGCCCAGATACTCAAAGTTCTAAAGAAAAAGTCCCTAAGGTCTCCCAAAGTGCGTTCTTTGTCTTCAAAGCATCTCCCGTTCCTTTCAAGCCAAATGCACCACATAAGACAAGGAGGAATCATCCTCCAAACACTCACCCCATTCTAGCAGCCCTTCAAACACTTCCACCCAGCCATTAAATCCACCACCTCTTTGGGCATTCCCCAAAATAAACAAGTCCATTTCAATACCTCATACGACAAGAACCTTGCCACTTCCCAGTGAAGAAATAGGTGATTAACTGATTCCCCATCCATGTTACGCAATATACATACCTCTCCTTCTAAGACTATCAATTGTCAACACTTTACCCAAAGATACCACCCAACATAAAAAAGTAACCTTAAACGAAACTTTCACTTTCCAAATATTTTTCCAAGGAAAGTCAGAGCTTCTATGACTAGTCAAAATTCTGTAATAAGATGACATTGAGAATTTAGAATTTCCAGCAGGAGACCACAGCATCCTGTCCACTCTACCAAGCAAAACCCGTGAAGTTTTTCCAGCAATGCTCTAACTTCATCCACTTCCCCGTCATTAACATCCCTTATAAAAATAATATTTCATTCGATATTCTGATCACCGCTACAGTAAGACTCACCAACAGCAACATTTTGATCCCTTGCAATTCTGAAAAGGGCAGGAAATTCCAGCTTCAAAGTTTTATCCCCAAACCACAGGTCGTGTCATAAAAGAATCCTGTAAGACTCACCAACAGCAACATTTTGATCCCTTGCAATTCTGAAAAGGGCAGGAAATTCCAGCTTCAAAGTTTTATCCCCAAACCACAGGTCATGTCATAAAAGAATCCTCTTCCCATCACCCACCTTCAATCTAAATTGATTTGAAAAATAACCCCATCCTTTTCTAATAAATTTCCACAAACTTACCCTGTTAGCTTCCCTAGTGTCTTTAGAAAACCATCCTCCCCACAAACTTTCATACTTAACATCAATAACTATTTCCATAGAGCATTACTTTCCACATAATATCTCCAAAGCCATTTTCCAAGTAACGCTCTATTGAAAACCCTTAATTTTTTTTTTCTTTTTTTTTTTTATAAGTAATAAGCATCTTTATTAATGGCAATATAAATAGGCATAGCCTAAGTATGCAGGAGATATACAAAGAAGTATGCCTAATTACATTCTAAGAGTTCAAACTAAAAGATAGAAAATTATGCACATTGCTTCCATAGGATACAATGGCTGAGAACCATGGTAAGAGAGTATGCAGAAAAAAATCATTGAGCTCCTCCATTGTTCGCTCTCTATCTTCGAAATAACACCCATTCCTTTCCGACCAAATGCACCACATAATGCACAATGGGATTATCTTCCATGCAGCATTCACCTGTGGACAGTCTTTGATTCCCTTCCAGCAAGTAAGCAGATCAACTACCTTAGCCAGCATAACCCAAGCAACATGCACTCGACTGAAAACCGCATTCCACAAAGCCCGCATCACCTCACAATGCAATAACAGATGGTCCACTGATTCACCATAATCTTTACACAAACAACACCAATCCATCACGATAATACCCCTCTTCCTCGGTTGTCTGTGGTCATATGTTTTCCCAAGGACAGCAGTCCAAGCAAAGAAAGCCACTTTGGAGGGTGCACCGGACCACCAAATATTCTTTCACGAAAAAGCTACATGCCCTTGGGAGACTAGGATTGTGTAATAGGACTTTACTATGAACTTCTTGCTGGCTATGGACTGCCGCTGGATCTTGTCCCCATGCATCATTCCATTACCTGTGGAATGTAGCAAGCTGAAAAAATATGAAATAATGGGCAACTCCTAGTCGTGGTTATCCCTAGTGAAAAGGATGTTCCATTGTGGGGCACCATGATCAAGAGCCCCCTTGTTAACTGCGTTATTATAAAGTACCGGAAAGGCTCACTCTAAGGAGCTGACTCCACACCGAATGTCTTTCCAAAATCTAATCCTGGTGCCCTCTCCAATCTCAAAACGAGTATGGTCTACAAAGCACAACCAATCCCCTCCCCCCCTAAATATACTTCCACAAACGCATACCATGCCTCCCCTTCACCACATTAGTGCACCAACCCCCCCATGCACCTCCATGCCTAGAATCAATAACTTCCTTCCATAACGACTCCACCTCCTTATAGTATCTCTATAACCATTTTCTCAATAGCGCTTTGTTGAAAATTTTCAAACTATGCACCCCCCAAACCTTCATCGGGGATTGGAGAACAAACTTTATTCCAATTTACAAGATGGAATTTAGTTTCCTCCTCCAAACCGCCCCATAAGAACATCCGAAGAAGCTTCCCAATTCTATTTGCCACCTCTGCAAGCAATAGGAATAGAAATAAGAAATAAGTTAGAAAGTTTGATAAAGTACTAGGATGGGTGAACTCTTGGGAAGTCATTGTATTGCACCCCCTTGTTTTACTTATCAAAAAAAGAGATTCGATAAAGTGCTCTTCATTAAAGTGACTCCCCCACCCCCTTTTGATAGATACAGTCGTTTCCACCCCCACCAACCTTTTCTCTGCCTTCTCAATGACCACATCCCAGATTGCTCTAACTTTAAAAGTGGCACCTAACGGAAGTCTCAAATATTTCATAGGCAAAGAAGACACTTAGCACCTCAAAAGAGCTACAAGGCTATCAATGTGAGGCACCACACCCACCGCCACCATCTCAGATTTGCCGAAGTTAATCTTGAGTCCCGATGCAGCTTCAAAACATAATAAGAGGGCACGTAAAACTTGGATTTAGCCCTGATACGCTTCGCAGAATAGAAGAGTATCATTTGCATATAAAATAAGTGAGATCATAATGGAACCATTAACACTGTTACCCACCGAAAATCCAGCTAGGAGACCTCCTTCCACAACTGTCTTCAACATCCGTCCAGGCGCTTCCATCACAATGACAAAAAGGAAGGGTCATGGTGGGTCCCCTTGTCGCAACCCACAAGAACTGTTGAAGAAACCTGCTATAGTGCCATTAACTAACACTGAGAAACTGGCTATGATGACAGTGTCAAATCCATGAAATCCACCTATCTCCAAAACCACATCTCCCGAGCATGTAGAAAAGAAAATCTCAATTGACATGGTTATAAGTTTTCTCCATATCAAGCTTGCAGAGAATACCTAGTATATCCTCCTTTAGCCTATGCTCCAAACATTCATTAGCAATGAACATTGAATCAAGTATTCGTCTCCTAACAAAAGCATTCTGCAATTTTGAGATTATTTTCCACATAACCAAGCTTAACCAATTAGTAAGCACCTTTGAAATAATCTTATACACCCCGTTTGCCCGGCTTATAGGGCGGAAGTCCTCCTCAATCTCCGTTGGGCCCTGTTTCTACGGTAGGGCCATAAATGTCGCATTGAGACTTTTTTCAAACTTCCTGAAGGTATGAAACTCCATAAAAACCTACATAACATCAGTTTTCACCATGTCCCAACAGTGTTGAAAGAAAACCATGAAAAAACCATCTGGCCTGGGTGCTTTGTCTTTAGTTATACTGCTAATGACCATTCTTCTTCGACAGGTCTTTCCAATCAACTTGCACTCTTCATATTAACAGACTCAAAAGACAAACCATCAAGTTGACGTGAATGTCTCGATGGCATTGTTACGCCTATGTGAGTTAGCCACTTTATGAAAGAACTTTGTACACTTATCCCCTTCTTTTAACCACAAAGCTCTAGATTTTGCATGCCACAAGGTCTCCTCTATCAACAAAACCCTCTCCAAATTAGTCACCACAGCATTCTTCCTCCCCAATATCTCTTCAGAGGGTTCTCCTATCAACACTTGCCCCTCCAACTCTTGAAGTTCCCTCTTTAAGGTAGTCTTTCAATTGTCAATGCAACCAAATGCTTCCCTGTTCCACTTCTTAATGTCCATCTAAGGCCTTAAGGTTGCCTGCAAGGATAAAGCTCAGAGTGCCTGTGAACTAGTATGAAGATCACCACTCACGAACCTTCTCAACAAAGCCATCGGTTGCTAACCACATGTTCTCAAATTTGAAGTATCGGCATCCCCTATGAATCCCACCACAATCTAACAAATCCTTAATTTTTAATCCTCAGACCACCACAGTGCAACATTTGACAAACCTTCTTCCAACTTACCAATCGGAACTTTTTGTCCACACCTTTACCACCCCAAAAGAAATTCCAAAATAAACTCTATTCTCTTTTCCATCTCTTTTATATGACAAAATATCAGTTGCTTCCATTCTATTAAAAGACTTATCGATGTGCAACAATGATAACAACTCGAGATCAAAGTAATTTACAAAGACTAAGTCCAGATTGATAATAAGATACCATTGAGAAATGGCAATGATATGAAAAAAGAAAACAGTATGATTTTAGTTTTTTCCTTTAATCCAGGATGAGTAATGATTTTGGCAGATAACAAGATCGATTGCCTTCACACAATTTTGCAGGCATTGACTGATTGCATAAACAAGTCATATTGTTACTTGAATGAATTCAGACCAAGGCCAAGTTTATGGCCTGATGCAATCTATTCCATCACCTATCTGCCAAGAAACAGAACAGGAGACAATAACTGGTTTTGTTTTATTGGTAAGTTACACATATTAAGTGGTTCCTTGAAAGTAAACCCTCAATCTCCCCCTTATTAGAGCCAGAGCTGATCGCTAAAACAAGTATAAGGTCATTACGGCTAATTGTTTAAAAAATGCATGTGTACTTCATATAAGGAATCAAGTGTTGTGATGAAATAAAACGTGAGATGGAAATGCTGCAGAGTAGAGATAAAATAGCAGGGTAATCCTCAGTTAAAAAGAAATTTGATTATTAGAGGAATTATATAATGTGCATCAACTGTAACGATAATACATTTTCAAATAGCTTGCACATCATCAGCTGTACGCAAATACAGCATAAAAACTCAAACAAAGTTAAAATAAATGGTCTTTCTAACAGTTTACAAAGCATAAACTGCGTCGCTTGACCACCATGTTTCCCTCAGCACACGAGATGAACATTTTAATCCATCAGTTATTCGTTCTTATCATTCCTGGTGCTCCACTGTACCCAAACAATGTGGGCCCTGTTTCCATGACCCACCAATGCAGCAGTATCCAATGCCATTAACTCCTCATAAGAGAACTGGTCAGCACGCTGCAACAATATCACAAACAAGCAGTTGAACTTGTCCTACAACCTGTTTCCAAGCTTTAGTTATCTCTCCATAGTTTCCAAGATAGCAAAAATGTGGGTAAAATGATGTTTACAGCCATGTTATAGTTTCAAGCCCTTAATTAATCTGAAGATATTTAATGACATAAGTAATAAAGAAGACATTACATCATTGCGTAAAAAAATAATTATTCATGTTGCAAAGTATTAGTCAACTAGAAATATATCCAACCATATTCAGGGTGCAATCCATCCCAGAGTTTGAAGAACATAAAGGGGAGAAAACACACAATGAGGCTCCAAATAAGCTTCCGAAAATCTTTGCAAGGAAAAGCGAGGGATATGCAGCCATATACAGTTTGGATTCAAGAAATATCATCAAGATAAGCAATTGGCATATATTGCAAGTCAAGCCAATTACTATTTTGGTTATAAGCAAGTAAAATTTTATTAATGAATAGATGGTTATTGCCTGACACCTAATAAGAGAACTTCCAGGGCAAGGCAATACTGCCATTTTGATGCATATTTAGCATGTGCAAGTCTATAGATGCTCTCTGTGCGCCTGTGTGAAGCACTGAAATGTTTATTTATTAAAAAATAAACAGTGCAGGCTTGAAATGTAATAATAGCATGCATGCATATATGCATGTCCCCAACAAACCTACCTTTAGGCATACCCAACATATGCTTATGCAGTTATTTATATATTAACACATGGTTTAATAACTTGCTTTTATCCATCTAAAATATATTAACACATGGTTGCACAAACAGACACAGAGAACCACAAATGCATGAAACCCAATATCCAGAACAAAGATCTTCATATTGACATCTCATTAAATGTCTTGTGTGATTTTACAAGTTTTGGATTTAATATGTAGAAGAGCCATTTGGAATTTTCAAAACTCTATGCACTTGCACATGTGACAGTGAGTACAAGTGCCAAAATACATCCCAGTGCGTGCGTACACATGTGAAAGTGAGAGAGAGAGAGACAGCATATATGCTTCATCATCTTGTGATGCCCTCATCTTTTTTATTGTTTAATATCATTCCTCTCTTCATCACTATAACTTAAGCTACAAAACAAAAACTTTGATGGTAAAAACAGGTGTCTGGACACAGTTTTAGGCCTCATTTGTTTGTACAGATGATATGAGATGAGATGAAAGTTGAAAAAAATAGTATCAGAATATAATTTTTTAATATTATTTTTGTTTTGAGATTTTTTTTTTTTTATAAGTACCACCAAAACACTATTTTTTTTTTAGATTTAAAAAGGTTGAATTGTTTATCGTGTTCTGTATGCGAGTTTGGAAAAATTGTAACGATGAAATGAGATGATTTGTAAAAACTAACGAGGCCTAATGTCCCTCACTCTCCATAATTTATAAGTCTACATGGAATGCTTTTTTTTTAATAGGTAAACAAGATTTTATTGATCATGAGAATAGGCAAGAGCCCAAGTATATGGGACATATACAAATAAGTCTACATGGAATGCTATACCAATCCCAACAGACTGAGCGTCTTCCCCATGGACTATTAGGATCCATTCATCCTAAAAAATAGGCCACTCAAGCAAACGAGGAAAATGGGGACAAGCCATTCGCTAATTACCTACACAGGAGCCATTAAGGTTCAAGCAAACAAAACAATCAGCACAAAACCCAAGAGTTCCACATGCTACCACCAACAGTGAGGATAGCTAACAATGAAAACAAGAGCTCAATCAAATTAATCCAAAGGAAAAATATTGCTATGAAACCTAAGAGTTCCAAGTGCCCACAACCACGCTAAAGATAGCGCATGGTTACCTTCCCCAAAACAGAAATATATATATATATATATCCATTCATAACTTGTAGATGGTAGGAAAGATTGACGATTTATAGTCTATCAAAATAATCAGAATGTCCATGACTTCCTGTCCTTAATTTATCAATCCTAGAATTTTTTTTATATAGTTAAACAAAACTTTATTGATCAAAGCATAAAAATTGCCTGATACAAAAATGTATTTAATTGTTCTTTTGTGTACCTCCTGTGTACAAGGGCTACACCCATTTCATTCATATCGATAAAATTTACCTCTTACTTATCAAAAACAAAAAATGATCAGAATACTTTTTTTTTTTTTATAAGAAAAAATGATCAGAATACTTTAAATTTTATAATCTATTTCTAATATATTGTAAACCGAATTGTTACTCAAAACATATGGTACCACACAATAGATTCTCTGGGAACAGCGAGTTTAATATTAATGAAACTTATCCAGTATGCGAGACATCATTTTTTTTATATAGATAATAAGAGAATTTTATTCAAAATAAATAGGCATAGCCCAAGTACGCAAGTAGTATACAATTGAGAACGCCTATTTACCATCTAAGCAGAAAAGCTACAGCAAACAATACTGAATCCCATTTCTTACAAGGTTCTTCACCCAAAAAGAAAAAGTGCTAACAAAGAAATCCCTAAGGTCCCCAAGAGAGCGTTCGTTACTATGGTTAATATAACAATGGTTCATTTGAATGGAATCTGCCTTTTCAATACGCTTACTTGTCAATATTTTTTTCTTTTACAAGACACACCATGAAAATAGAGAAATTTTTACGACTCACTAATCATGAAAAGATGAAAGATCACACAAAGGCAAAAACTGAAAACGAGTTATACATTTTGATAAGAGAAATGCTAAAGCCACTCCTCAAAGTCACACCCCAAAGTCTCACACATTAAATTTTTATTCTTTTTTTTTAATTTTTACTTAATGATTAAGAAAGTGTTTTTAAATGATATTGTGAATTATTTTAGGAAAAAAATATTAAAACTGTTTAAAAAAATGTAAAAAGAAAATACCAAAAAAAATAAAAAAGAGATTTAGCCTTGGCAGGATCCCAGTTGAGATCCTGCAAGAACGGCACTAGAAGCACTCTTTTGATAATCCTACAAGAAGCTCACCAGTTAATAATGGTTATCGTCAATGAACCAGGAAGGCTACTGGCTGACAGCAACAAATTTAAGAGAATGCCAAGTGTTCTGTTTGCTTCTGACATAAGCACAACGGGGTCCAAAATAGGGTGACCACCAACCAACCATGATATGTTGAAAGCCCGCCTACTTGCTGCTGTAAAGAAACAAGTTAATATCTAAACAAATAATGGCTGAACAAGTCAAAATTTAAATTACTGAAAAAAGGAAAACTGGCAAAGGAATCAGAGGAGAAAGTAAAGTGCAGTAGAATGAACATTAAACCCTCAAAATAAAATGCATTTACCTTCTGTGATGGGCTTTTCAAAATCATTGGTATCAGATGTAAAGTATAAAACATATGTTTCCAAAAATTTCAAAGCCAGCAACTTTCTCCCAACAGATCCAGGCTACAAAATTAAGTTGAAACAACTTTCAGGTTAGCCAAATATTGCAAACATTGTAACAACTACAAAATACACAGTTATTTAAAATATAACACCAAGTTATTCGGAATAATCAAAATGGAAAGATCTCACCAACCAGTTTCATAAATAATTTGATAATTGTTCTAGAAACCATCAAACTTCAAAGACAACAAAACAGGTCAAAACTTCACTCTCTGGTAAAAGACAAATAAATCTCATAACAGATTGTAATGGTTGCATAGAAAGCACATTGTAACTCCCTTTTTATCAGTAAATAAGATTGTACGCGGGTCATATACAAGAGCAATGCCCAGAAGTGATGTTCAGAAAGCAAATTGTAACTCCTGCTGAAACATGAAATTTCTTGAAATTAATGTGGTAATACTGCTTGTCAGAATAAGCACTTTCAAATACGTACGAAAAGAAGAAAAGTTTAAAAACAAAAAAAAAAAAGACATGTATGCCCCCTCTTTCTTTGGTAACCCTAAACAAGCGCACACAACTACCCGACAGACATGTCCAAGGCCACAGGCTCAAGAAACAATAGTCCAACTTACCGCACCATTTCATCAAAGTGTGAACTCTCACTGGGGTATATGAGCTTCTTTTTACTAAAGAAAAGAACAACAAAAAATGGCAGTTCTCTTCATCCACCCACTGCCAACACACAACAAAAAATGAATCAACAGTGTAAACACGACAACAAGAAATACACCCAAAACCTGCCAAAATCTTGAAGAAGCTACAGGTCTCCTCTTTTATAAGCTTTATTCTAACACAGAAAACTTAGAAGCTTTTTAATCTATATCCTCCCCTCATTCAAAAGATATCGTTTGTCCAACCTTGTATTGTAGTTTAATTAATTTATAGTCGAGATAATTACTTTTTTTATTGGCAAGTGCATCATCAACGTGGCATAACCACTATGAATACAAGTGCACAAAAGAGAAAAGATAAATCTTCAAAAGTTATAGGCATTAGGTGGAAGTTTAGAAGCACGAGTCAATGAAATTTACACACCTCCAATGCAATGGAAATGACAGAATCCTTGAACTTAGCCATCCACATCCAAAGCTCTTCAAGCCACCTCTCAATTTTACCCCGACGGTGATACTATAAATTTTCGAAATGAGCATAAGCAGTTTAATTTTGACAAGAAAGAAAAAGAGGAAGGGAGTTCAAGGAGGAAATGTATTCGCGTGGGAGACAGAGAGAGAGAGACCTGCAGTGCCAATTCTTCGAGAACCCTTGAAAAAAAACTTGTGCCACTAATAATACATTGCCTCGCAACAATAGACTCGCCATCACTTAAAAGCGCCAATAACACCGGCATAAGCACAGAGGAAAGCTCCATTGCTTTCAAACCAATTTCTTCAATCACCCTATCCACCATATACATAAAGATCAAAACAGAAAGCATAAAATAGAGAGAGAGAGAGGCATAGAGTGGAGAAGAGAGAGAGGGAGCACAAGAAATTGCTAGAATCTAGGGTTTTTCGAACTCACTCTATGAGCAATTTGCGGACGAGGCTTTCGGGGGAGGACTGGAGCTCGGCCAAGTAGGGGAAAAGCTCGCTGGCCAAAGAAGGGTCCACGGAAATGAGAATGTCCTTGGCCTGCTTAAGAGAAGACATCTTCACCGCCAGATCCCCATGGTTGTTGGCGGCGGCGAGAAGGGAGAGTGCCTGGTCTCTGGGACCTCCAGCCATGGCCAACCAACACTAGAATCAACGGTGATAATCCAGCAAGGGCTTTTCAATCTCGGTTGAAATAGGGCTTTGAAAGGGGAGATAGAGGATTGAGAGGCGGGGAGAACGAAACACGAGCGGCAGCGGTGGGGGTGTGCTTCTGAATTTAGGGACGGACTCATACAGGGTGTGACCATATGAGAAAGAAACCTTCATTTATGTGATAATATAACAAAAATGATAGGGGCTGCCGGTGTGTGGCTGCCCTAACACATCTCATAATATAATGCGACATAGATTTTGTCTCTCGTATTCTGGGTTTATAAATACTTTTTTGATATTATTACCGTCCTATTTGTATTTGAAAAACGAGTCAAATTCTTTTCAATTTATTTTAAATTTTTTATTATATTTTTTATTTTTTTATATAAAATATAAATTTTTTTAATTTGAATACAATTTTTTTAATTTCTAAATTAATTTTTTTGAATCTTAAAATAATAATAATATTTAAAAATAAACTTAACTAAATTTATATTAACTCATTTCATTTTATTTCTATCTTTGAATTGGTGAATTGGAATGAAACTTTACCTATCAAATTCTCAATGCTTTATATACACAAGAATAATTCTTGTGGACTGTATTGCAACTTGCAAGTTTAATTAAAATGTTTCAATTTAATAGATAAAAGAAATATTATTTTTAGATTTTAAAATTTTTTATTTGTAAATAAAGAGGTTTGAGTTAATTTATTTAAAATTGAGATTTTCCTGCCTATTTATTACTTAGATTACAAAAAAATCTATAAAAATGAACTGCTTGAAATGAACGAACGAAATTTATCAGCCGCCCCTATCCCACCACTAAATTATGTGAATGACCACACCACTATTATTTTAAATTCTGAATAGTGACTTGTATAGTGACTTGCATAATAACTTGCATAATAATTTAAAGCTTATAAATAGGGGCTTCAGTTGTAATAAAATTCATAAGAAAAAATAGAGAGAGAAAGAAAGTTTCAGTTTTTAAGAGTTTCAGAGAGAATTTCTTATTTCTCTTTTGCAATAGTAGTTCCTTTTTTTTAAGTTTCATAACACGTTATCAGCATGACGGTTCTACCAATTCTGAAACTAGTGGCCTTATTCCTCTGTGAGTTTTTCAATATATTATTTGAAATTTTTGATATATTTTATTTATGATTATCTGTGTGAATTTATAAATATATTTTTTGAGATACACATATTTATTATTTATATGTGTAGAAAATGGCAAATCTTACAAAATTGGAATTTGTTGCTCTTCATATATCTAGAAAAAATTATTTATCCTGGATACTTGATGCTGAAATACATCTTTATGTAATGAACCTGGGAGAAACTATTAAAGAAGGAAATCAAGCATCCCTGCAGGAACGTGCTAAAGCAATGATTTTCCTTCGCCTCCATCTTCATGAAGAATTGAAAACTGAATATCTCAGAATAAAAGATCCCTATATTTTGTGGAACAATTTAAGAGAGAGATATGAACACCAGAAGACTGTCATCCTCCCAAAAGCTCGTTCTCAATGGATGCACCTGAGGTTGCAAGATTTTAAAAGTGTTAGTGAGTATAATTCCGTACTTTTTAAAATAAGCTCAGTATTAAAATTATGCGGTGAGAAAATCACCGATGAAGATATGCTAGAGAAGACTTTTACTACATTTCATGCCTCGAATGTGCTCCTGCAGCAGCAGTATCGAGAGAGAAAGTTCAAGAAATATTCTGAACTTATATCATGTCTTCTAGTAGCTGAGCAGAATAACGAGCTCTTATTAGAAATCCACCAGTCACGCCCTACTGGCTCAATATCATTCTCTGAAGTGAATGGTAATAGGTTTGCATCATTCCCAAAAGTGAATGGTGCATCCTTTAGAAGAAATCGGAGGCGTGGACGTGGTAGGAGAAATTATAGAAATGTTTGTCCCAGGAGTGACAACATTAAAAGGGATTATAATATACCATATCACCAGAAGTGGTACAATTCAGAGAGGGGTAAAAATCCTCAGAATAATTCTTCAAAGAAAAGTGAAGAGGTGTGCCATAGATGTGGAATGACTGGACATTAGTTACGTACCTGTCGTACGGCCAGGCACTTAGCTGATTTATATCAAGCTTCTATTAAAGGAAAGAATAAAGTGCATGAAACAAATTTAGTAGAACCATCAGATGATTTATTAGATTCAGTAGATGTAGACGTTACTCATCTTGATGTATCTGATTTCTTTAATCATCCTGATGGTAGTATTGAACACTTAATTGGAGATGGAAGTGTTCCACTCAATTAATGTATTTTCTTTCTATCAGTAATAAAAGTTTTGTATATTTTGTAGAATCATGGATCACATTGATGAGCTTTTTATCTCTGAGTTTAATGATAAAGATATATGTCTGGCTGACAGTGCTACAACTCACACAATTCTCAAAGAAAAGAAATATTTTCAAAATCTAACACTAAGTAAAGCCTATGTCCATACCATATTAGGTTCATCGGATTTAATTGAGGGCTCCGGAAGAGCTTATATTGTGTTGCCTAATGGCACCAAATTTTGTATTGATGATGCTCTATTCTCTTCATAATCCAGAAGAAATTTATTGAGTTTCAAAGATATACGTCGTAATGATTACCATATTGAAACGACCAATGAAGGCAGTAAAGAGCATCTTCTTATTACTAAAACAGTATCGGGCCAGAAGCTCGTATTAGAAAAACTGCCTGCTCTATATTCTGGATTGTATTATACAAAAATGAGAACAATTGAATCATATGTGGTAATGCACCAGAAGTGCATTGACCCTAAAGTATTTATGACTTGGCATGATCGCCTTGGACATCCGGGTTCTATAATGATGAGACGAATTATTGAAAATTCGCATGAGCATCCCTTAAAGAATCAAAAGATATTTCTACCCAATGAATCTCCGTGCTCTGCATGTTCTCAAGGTAAGTTAATTATTAGACCATCTCCCTTAAAAGTTATTGTTGAATCTCTATCCTTTTTACAAAGGATTCATGGAGATATATGTGGGCCTATTCATCCATTAAGTGGACCATTTAGATATTTTATGGTTCTAATTGATGCATCTAGTCGATGGTCACATGTTTGTCTTCTTTCCACTAGAAATGTTGCATTTGCTAGACTTCTTGCTCAGATAATTAAACTACGAGCACAATTTCCTGAGTATCCAATTAAGACCATTCGATTGGATAATGCAGATGAATTTTCATCTCAAGTTTTTGATGATTATTGCATGTTAATAGGAATAGATGTTGAACATCCTGTTGCCCATACACACACACAAAACGGTTTAGCTGAGTCTTTGATCAAAAGGCTTCAACTAATCGCTAGACTTTTACTTATGAAATCAAGACTACCTATTTCTGTTTGGGGACATGCTATACTTCATGCAGCATCTCTAATTCGCATTAGACCATCTGCATATCATAAATATTCTCCATTACAGCTTACATATGGTCAACAACCAAATATTTCTCATATTCGTACTTTTGAATGTGCTGTATATGTTCCAATTGCACCTCCACAACGTACAAAAATGGGCTCTCAACGTAGACTTGGAATATATGTTGGTTTTGATTCTCCATCCATTATTAGATACCTTGAACCCCTTATAGGGGATATGTTTAAAGCACGTTTTGAGAATTGTCATTTTGACGAATCAAATTTTTCGTTAATGGGTAAAGAAAAGTCGGTGCCTGAAGCACGACAAGATATTACTTGGGATAATAAGACCCTGTCTCATTTTGATTCTCCTACAAATGAATGTAAACGGGAAGTTCAAAGGATTATTCATTTGCAAAATATTGCAAATCAGTTACCGGATGTATTTACTGACACTAAAGGTGTAGTAAAATCTTATATTCCTGCTGTTAATACTCCAGCAAGGATTGAAGTCCCTGAAGGACAAATTGTCAAAGTAGCAATAGGTGAATCTAAAATACGCCTGAAGCGTGGAAGACCTATTGGTGCAAAAGACAAAATTCCTAAAAGGAAAAGAATACAAAATGAATTTGGTGTTCCTGAAGAACACGTACCCACAATACAGGCCACAAATATAATTGGTGCTCCTAAAGAGCTTAAATCTTCTATTCCAGAACCTCCCGAAGAGGAAATTCTTGAAGAATATAAATCTCCTAAAAAGGGACCTCCTGAAAATGTGTGTCATAAAATGTTTTCCCCTGAAGAGGAACAGGTACCTGAAAATAATGAGATCTCAATACATTTCATGAAAACTGGAGAAATTCTGGATAGAAATAAAACTGTTGTCGACAACATATTTTCATATAAAATGACCTTTGACATTACCAGAAGTAATGAAGAAAGTGAGCCAAAAAGCGTCGAAAAATATCGACGTAGAAATGATTGGCCAAAATGGAAAACAGCTATTGAAGCTGAATTAAATTCGCTAGTAAAACGAGAAGTATTTGGACCTGTTGTCCAAACACCAAAGGGTGTAATACCTGTTGGATATAAGTGGGTATTTGTACGAAAACGTAATGAGAAAAATGAAATTGTGCGATACAAAGTACGGCTTGTTGCACAAGGTTTCCTGCAGAAACCCGGGATTGATTATGAAGAAACATACTCTCCCGTTATGGATACAATCACATTTAGATTTTTGATTAGTCTGGTTGTTACAAAAGGATTAAAAATGCGGTTGATGGATGTGGTCACTGCATATTTATATGGATCCTTAGACCATGACATATATATGAAAATCCCTGAAGGATATAAGATGCCTGAAGCATCTACAAATACATCTAGAAATATGTACTCAATCAGACTATAAAGATCTTTATATGGGCTGAAGCAATCCGGACGCATGTGGTATAATCGCTTAAGCAAATATCTATTGAAAGAAGGATTTGAGAATAATCTTATATGCCCATGTGTTTTTATTAAGAAATCAGAATCCGGATTTGTCATTATTGCGGTTTATGTTGATGATTTAAATATTGTGGGGACTCCTGAAGAGATCTAAAAAACCGCTATATATTTAAAGAATGAATTTGAAATGAAAGATCTTGGTAAAACAAAACTTTGTCTCGGCCTGCAGCTTGAGCACTTGCCAAATGGAATTTTTATTCATCAGTCCATGTATACTGAGAAAGTCCTAAAGTATTTTTATATGGACAAATCTCATCCCCTGAGTACTCTAGTGATTGTTCGAACACTTGATATGAAGAAAGATCCATTCCGTCCTTGTGATGACGATGAAGAAATTCTTTGTCCTGAAGTACCATATCTCAGTGCAATTGGAGCTTTGATGTATCTTGCAAATTGCACTCGACCAGATATTACATTCTTAGTTAATCTGCTTGCAAGATATAGTTCTGCACCAACTCGAAGGCATTGGAATGGTATTAAACATGTCCTTCGTTACCTTTATGGTACGGTTGATATGAGATTATTTTATCAACGTGGTTCAAGTCCAGAATTGATTGGGTATGCAGATGCAGGTTATCTTTCAGACCCACACAGAGGTAGATCTCAAACTGGATATTTATTTACTTATGGAGATACTGTCATATCATGGAGATCTGTTAAGCAGACACCATCTGTTACCTCTTCAAATCACTCAGAGATCATTGCTATTCATGAAGCAAGTCGAGAGTGTATTTGGTTGAGATCAGTTATTCAACATATCCAGGAAAAGTGTGGACTTCCCATGATCGATAATAGCCCAACAATCTTATATGAAGATAATACTGCTTGTATCACTCAAATCAGAGGAGGATATATCAAAGGTGACAGAACCAAACATATTTCACCGAAATTCTTTTATACTCATGAACTTCAAGAAAAATGTGAAATTGATGTCAAGCAGATACGATCTAGTGATAATCTGGCAGATTTATTCACAAAGGCGTTACCAACTTCCACATTCAAGAAGATTGTGTATAACATTGGAATGCGAATACTCAAAGATCTTTTGTCATGCACTTTTCAGGGGGAGTAAATGTGCTGATTGTACTCTTTTTCCTTCGCTGAGGTTTTGTCCCACTGGGTTTTTCCTCTGCAAGGTTTCAATGAGGCAATCTTAAAGCACTTGTGGATACATAATAAGACTGTACTATTTTTCCTTCGCCATTGATTTTTCTTCCCACTGGGTTTTTACTTGGCAAGGTTTTAACGAGGCAGATTCCTTATTGGCGGTCATTCAAGGGGGAGTGAAATGAACGAACGAAATTTATCAGCCGCCCCTGTCCCACTACTAAATTATGTGAATGACCCCACCACTATTATTTTAAATTCTGCATAGTGACTTGTATAGTGACTTGCATAGTAACTTGCATAGTAATTTCAAAACTTATAAATAGGGGCTTCAGTTGTAATGAAATTCATAAGAAAAAATAGAGAGAGAAAGAAAGTTTCAGTTTTTAAGAGTTTTAGAGAGAATTTCTTATTTCTCTTTTGTAATAGTAGTTTTTTTTTTTAAGTTTCATAACACTGCTTATGATATTGCCCAGTCTTTTTTCACCTAAATTCGAGGCTCGATCGACGTGATTTAAAGCTTAAGACAGTAATTTGGTGTGACTGTACGGTGTTTATACAGAAATCAATTACCGATGAATAGAAAATAATTAAAAGTGACGAAGACAAATAGATTAACGTAATTTTGCACTAAGATTAGGTGAGATTGCATTGAGAAATATTATTTTTAGCTTAAAATTTATAATTTAAAATTTAATATAATAAATTCTATAATTAAAAAATCATTTAGTATTTGAGATTGATATATCTAAAATACTTTTAAAATTAGTTATGGTAGTTTTTTAAAAATATATAGTTATTTATAGGAGTTTTTTGATAAAAATTCTAATTTTGTGCTTAATAAAAAAGTTGATTTTTAATTTTTTCAACCAATTAAAGCACTTTTAATAAAATTATCTAAAGATGTCATTTTTCTTTAAAAATACTTTTACCTACTTAGAAGCACTTTTAAAATTTTGAAACACAAGTCTAAATATGCTCTACGTCTACTAAATGTTTGGAAATCAAATATATTATAATCAAAAATAGTAGAGAGTAAGCATACTTAAGTATATACACTTACATAAATGATAATATAAAAAAATTAATATACTATTATTTATGTAAATGTGTGTACTTAAGTATAATTTATCTCCAACATTTCTTATATTATAATATGATTATTTTTTTTCTCTCTTGTAATCTCTCATTCTCACCATATAATGGAAGTTAGAAAGCTATTTTCAAGAAGAGGTTTTGTCCAGGACAAGGGCTCTTGTCATGGTATCGAAGAAGTTGAAAAAGTTACAGCTGAAATCTTCTCTCTCGTTTGGACTGTCCCTTTTCTATTTTAGAAAAATGATATTTTGCTCACTCACTTTAACACTTTATTTTAATATCTCATTTTTTTTCTTTCTTACTTAATAGTTAAGAAAGTAATAATTAATATATTGATATTTTTTATATTATTAAAAAATATTTTAAAATGATAACAAAAATATATGAATAAAAACATTGAAAAAAATTAAAAAAATAAAATTTAATATTAGCAATTCACTACGATAGTATTTAAACGACAAAATAACATTGCTCTCTATCCTAGCCTAGGTTGTAATGAGGACTAGCAACTTTATGCTACTCCTCGTTTCTTTTATGAAAAATGAATTGGATAAACCACACTCAACACACTCTATCTCACATGTCACTGTTTACATGAACAGTGACATGTGAGATAGAGTGTGTTGAGTGTGGTTTATCCCTAGCATAACTCCTTTCTTCTAATGGAGGCGCTTTGATGGGGGCTTTGATAGGTTGAACGTAGTTTATTTATGTCAGTGAGATACTTTACTCTATTGATTAAATATTCAATTTTTTTTATCTAATTATTATCTAATCATTATAAAATTTTTAAATTTCAAAACAAAAGGACAATAATAATTTTTACATTTCAAAATAAAAAAATTATATTACAAAATTATATTCTAACAATATTCTAACTTAATATTATTTTTATTCAATTTTTTAATCTCTTTTGTAAAACGTAATAAAATATATTAAATCAAATATTTCACAATTATTTATAAAATTCTCATGTCGTCTCACTTCTCAAATATAGCCTAAGAGATACTTGGAAAATAAGATAAGATGGTAAATCTATAATAGTAAAGTAATTTGTGAACAATAATGAAGTAGTTTGAATTAAGATATTTAAATGGATTTTTTAAAAATATAGAAAACTAATAAAATAATATTATAAAGTTAGAATATTATTATAATAAATGTTTTTAATATTAATTTGGTTTTAAGTTTGTTTTTTTTTTAAATTATTTTTTGTGATTTGTTTTAAGTATGGAAAAGGTTATAATAATTCGATAATAATTAGATGTTTGAAAAATATTACCATTTGAGTATTTAAGTGATGTTTGAAAAATATTTAAGCGAGATTTGAGAAAAATTATAAGGAAATGAAATAAGATAAAATCATCTCTGTTCTCAAACAACTCCCAAGTCTTACTAAACTAAGAAAGTTATCAAACCCTACATAGGTCCTCAGCACACTTTCCAGATCAACGATGAACTCGTCAAGCAAAGATCTCAACTGATGCATTTGTGGAAAGACTCAAACTCAGTTAAACTCCGAAAAAATTGTTTTTGTCTTTAGAAATGGATAAAGATGAATAGCTAGAGAGAGAAATGGTATAGACAAGTTTAGATCTAAGCTAAAATGAGCAGAAATGGAGGAGTGTATAATACTATATAATAAGGATAATAGTAGATGATAAATGAGATTTCAAATTGTTTGAAAATAAGGAATTTTTGCTCTATATAAAGTTTTAATGAATTTTAATTACTAGTATTTTTAGAATATAGATCATGTGATTTAGGTCTTCCATTAAGATGTTACAAATTGTATCATAACTTATCTCAATAAAAAATGAAATATAAAACTTGAACTATATTACCTACAAAAAACAAGCATTTGTAACAACTTGGCCCAATAATTTAAAGTTGAGATACTAATAATATTTTGGATTTCAATTATATTTAATAGGTCATATTGAATAAATCTATTAGCGTAAATTATTGAGATTCATTAAGAGTTTTATTAGTTTCAATAACTAAGTTAAATCTCATTTATTATTTATTGAACAAATGATACTCATTTTGTGATTTGAAGATCGGCCATTAGAAATTCATTTTAATTTAAAATATCACTTATTGAAATATCTTATGCAGTCTCAGTCACAATTAATCCTATAGTGAAAGAGTTCCTAGATCATATTTTTAAATTTAAACTATTTTATTGAATGATCGTGACTGAATTTAACTTGAACTCGAATTCGAACTTGAACTCGACGATATCTTATTCCAATATAACAACTAACTTTACAAGTCATTTTCATGTTAAAGCTATTTAACCAAGTCAAACTCAACATGGTTGTTACACTCTCCCAAATCACTCAATAAATGGACTAGTTTTATTTGATTTAGGAATTTTCTTACCTTAAATCGGATTGAACTCTTATTTGATTCATATCGATTTGGTCCAGGAGCGGTGTGGTCTAGAGACACCTAATATGATTTAATGGGTTGAATTTGATCCAAAATCTTACAATGATCAAAAATAATTTTTGGTCCAAATTTAACTATTTTCAGTCCAATTTACGTATTTATCATAAATTTAATCCAAATAATATTAAGAAAAACTTACTCTTAAAACAATTGAAAAAATAAGAATCTAAATAAAATAAAAAATCTGTCCTTAAAAATTCAAATAAAAAAGTAACTAATTAGTTAATAGTAATTTAGTGATACATTATAGGTTGGTAAATTATAACTAATAATATTATTATATTATAAATTTATATGTTAGTAAATAATGATAAATTAGTAATAATATATTAAATAATAATAATACACTTATTATTTATAAGTTATTATTAATATTTTATATAGATATACTATAATTTATATTTTTATATTATAATTATTATAAATTATAATATGTTAATATTATAAAAGTATATATTATTTATTAATATGTTATACTACTCCTCTTAATTTATGTTAATATTAATATTATAATTTATATACTATTATTTATATATACAAATAAAAAAAATGTGTATTCTATTTTATCATTGGAGAGAAATGTTCTGGATTGGACTGAGATTAGATTAAAAATATTCGCTCCATATAAAAATTGAATTAAACCGGATCAAATTCCATCCACTCCGGTCCACGGTCTGGTTCGGTCTTCTTTCACCCCTTCCGTTGGCCATCTCCACTCGCTTTCGTTGCTGCTTTGTTGGGCCAGGTTGCTTCCAGATGATCATAACACTGAGCTCTGGGCAACACTCTCCAGATCTGCACACTAAAGGCCTCGACAAGGACATTAGAGCCTTTATGCGACTCATCGAAAGCAAATCGGGAGACGAAAGGTTTACTAGTGGCTAGGTATTTTATCTGATGTTCTCCAATTTGGGTTTTCGTAAAGGCAGTTTGTCAAGATTTCGATTTAGGTATTTTCAAACCTTTAAGCTCAGTTTGTCAAAATTTCGATTGTTATTCTCCGATCGACAAACTCTGATTTATTCAAAATGCGTACTCATCATCATCGTGGAACGAAGGCAAAACTTTGACAGATTTTGACAGTATTTTTTTTTTTAAATAAAAATTTTAGGTGTATAATTTTTACCCTAATTTTTATCTTTCTTTTTCCTTAATTTTTTAAGGAAATTTCTACCAAAGATTTGTATAGTACTTAGAACAAGTAAGATTGAATTTGAAGAATCCCAAAACACATGTTTGTGCTCTTTCTTTGCTGCATTTGTATGTATTTTTATGTGCAATCATTGTGTTGATTACAGTTTTTGATTGAGGAGATATTTAATAAAAGTGGATTTTCATGATTAAGATATGTAAACTACGGATTATGATTTTATATTTCTTCAGAATCACCATATTTGAAGAAAACCTGAAGTCATCCATACTGCTCATGAAAAAAAGGGGGGAACTGAAGAAGATTCGAAGAACCGACCCGACTCGAACTACGTGGGTCGGGTCAGATTGAGTTGGCGCAAAAAAACATATTTAGACAAGTCGGGTCAGACGTAAACTCGACATTGAGAAGTCGGGTTGCGGCCCTAGCCTCCGAGTCCATGACCATGATTGATATCGTATCAGAATTTTAAGAAGCAATACTGTAAGGTAAGTAGCTTTTAGCATGAATTAGGATAAGCACGGGTTAGCTAGTTATATATATTATTATTATGCCAAATTCTTTGAAAATTAGTGTATATGTACAATACATGTCATGATATTTGAAGCATGTTATTCATCATGTTTCATTATGCATATTATAGTTATGCATATATATATATATATTACATCTCATGTTGCATAAAACACGAAGATTTTTACAAGATCAAGTATAAGATAGACTCAGAATAGTTAATCAAATGACAATTTAAATATATGGTATCAATACAAATTTTTAAATAGGCATGTATGTTACGGACTTAAGCATGGTCTACCATACTATAGTATCCTATAATATCATTAGCGGCTCACTTTGTGGCTGCAAGATGTGAGGCCAAAGCAAAATTCTGTACACATGATTAAATATGTGGGCCAGTATGATATATAAGATAAATCAGATAGGTTAAGATAAGTCATGCATGCATGTCATAGCATATGTATAAACAATCATGGTTTTAAGTTCTTGATATGAAATATTTTATAAAAATCTTTTTAATGTTTTAAAATCACCCCGGCAGGGGCGGACCTAGTTGGAGGGTTGAGGGGCGCCCCAAATTTAAAAAAAAAAAATTATTTTAGTATATAAATATATATAAATTTTTTATATAATTAAAATTTCCCTCCTAATTTATTAAAAATTAAATAAATTGCCCTCCCAATCTTTTTTTTTTTTGTAATAATCTCTAGCAAATCAGTGAAATCTTAAAAAAAATTATTTTATAGTATGATTTATAAACATGTATTTTTTTTATACATTTTTATGACATATAATTATTATTATTTATATAATCATATACAAAAAAATACATATTACTTATATTCATAATATCATATATTTTGTTAATCGTTTTCACAAATATCAAATCATAGTTATGTCCCTGCACCCAAATTAAAATACTTATGAAGATAATATTGTAGGATCATGGTTAATCGCAGGAGACGTATGCACTCTGTCGCGTGTCCAAGAAAATTGGAATCTGCTCTGAAATTGAAGGGCAAGCTGGGCAAATGTAACAGTTTATCATTACTTGAGAGCTCTCAAGCTGGTCATGCTCATTGATTCATCATGATCATGCAATGAATGACTATCATGAAAGTTGAAACCATGTCCCCAGATGTTACCATGGCATCTTCATCATGTTGCATGGATCATCATCATCATCATCATGAGGAGGAAGAAAAAGATGCAGTTAATCACTGACGATGCATGGCACTGTTCTTCTAACGTAGCTATGCAGGGTAATATTGGTGGTGAAGAAGTTTGTCCCAGGGCTTTCACAAACTAATTATATATAAGGAGTTAAATATTAAATCATTGGTGAAGATCAAAACATTTCAAGAAAAATTATATATATACTTGTAGGGGTCACGTGCATCCGCCCAATTGTAAATAGATAAAAAAAAAAAAAAAAAATCAAACAAAATTAAAATAAGTCATGTTTTACATATTTTGAAATAAACATAATATAAAATCAACACATGTTAAGCCCTTAAAAATGGAAGCCCAGCCCAAGCACTCATTTAATGAACTGAGAGTCTGAGATCTGTACACGGTTATATAAAATTCGATTATTCTCTAATCTCTCCTTTAATATCAGTCGTTCATGATTTCAACATCACATTTTCATGTTTATGTGATTCCATCCCCTCCCCACCTCTCCCCAAATGGTAAAAATCAGAATCCAGATTTCTCTCTCTCTGTGGACTTGTTTCTGAGTTCCTCTGAGTTATCTGGATTTTTTTACTTGTTTTTCTCTGAGTTCCTCTCGGATACAGAGTTGTTTTTTCCTTTTTTGCATGTTTTTTATTTATTTATTATTATTGAATGTATGGCACCTCTTTTGTTTTCTTGGGTCAAGTCTTTATTTTTTTTCTCCTAAAGTTCTTCTGAGTTCTATTTTTGTTTCTCTGCTTGATTTTGTTCTTTTTGGGTTCTTCTAGTTCTAATTGCCAAGTTCTTATCTTTTTATCACATGTTATGATCTTTGTTTGCATGACATTTTATCGCATAGTTTTGGGTTTCTGAAGTTATATTTTGCAGATCTGTATGAAAAAATATATATATGTATTCCTCTGATCCTTGTGGCCGGTGGATTTTTGGGTGTGCTTTGGTGGTTGGAAAAAAATAATAATTATTTTTTGAATATGAGCTTTGTTTGGATTTATGATCGTTTTTGTGATTATGCGAGATTATGGGTCATTGAGTGTTTTTGATATGGTTTTTGGGGAAATTTTGTTAAATTTGAAGATACTTGTTTCGTTGCTTTCATTGGTGAAAATCATCTTTCAATCCTTACAAATTTCAACAAATATTGTTTCTTTTTGTACAAATCTGATTGTAAAACGAATATATATATATATATAAATCAGTGATAAAAAAAAATAAAGGAATACTTGTAAAAAATAAAGGACAAAATGGAAAAAATTACGAGATCAAAAAACTAAATGCAAAAGCAATTTAACTTTAAGTGCCTCGGTGAACCAAAAAACCAATACATAGGGATAAATTTGAAAGACCAAAAAGGATAAAGTTGGAAAGCTAAAAAGTTACTATTTATTTTGGATTGACGTTTTTTATATAGAAATATATGTTATGATCAGTGTGTCTTACATCGCTCTCATTTAGTATTGTCAAATGCCTTATATATGAGGATTTTTCTAACTTGTCTGACGTATTTTAAATCCGTGAGATCTTGAAGTGTCAAAGCAGACAATATCGAATGAGGATATTAAGTTGCTCGTATTTGGTGGCCCATGCAGGTCGCGATGGGGGTATTGATAGTACCCCATTTAAAACCGCCCTAGATTATGCATTGACACCGCTAGTGGAAGGTCAGGACAGTCACTTGGCTAGCCTGCATGCATGTCTTGGCTCAGGCCTTGACATGCAGCAAGCAACCATGGAGGCTACTGGCCACGCGCAGCTCATGCGCCCAGACCGCCAGCTTGGGCCATTCATGACCATCACCCCGGCACTCAGCTTGAGCCTTGCAAGACCACCGCCCAAGCCACCTGACTGGGCCACACTACCACAGCACGGCATCACCCGGGACACATCATCAAGTTTAGGCATGTCACCATGTCATGCACACTATCAGATGCCATGCAGCCAGGCGCCATGCAGACAGCCATCCGTGGGCCATGCCATGCCACAGGCCACAACATGCCACGGCCCATCATCATTGGCGCCACATTTGCTTATTTATGTATTTATTTGATTTATTTATGCATTTGGTTATTTTAGTAATTATCTTATTTTGCTAGGGACCTTTTGGGGGTTTCCAATTTGTTAGACTCTATAAATAGGACTTCTAGGTTTTCATTTCACATCTTTTGGAGAATTGAGAATTGGAGTGGCTTCCTTAGGAGCTTAGGCCGGTCACCATTGTGGTTTGGATTTTCGGTGCTTAGGTACTTGGGCTTCAAAGGGTGCAATTCGTGAATCCCTTTGGAGAGAAATACATCGTGCAATTCGTGAATCGATGTGTTTCACATCTATCATTTATTTATCAAAGTGTTTAAGTATTTCTTTCATTTTGGTGTTCTTGTTTATTTAGCGTTGTTCTTGAGTCTTTGGAGTATATTGGTTTGTTCTCTTGTTCTTGTAGTTATTTGGAGTCCTTTTTATTTGTTTAGTTATAAAAAAAAATTACAAAAATAGTGTTTGAGTATCTTGTGAGAGTGCCAAACTCACACCACTTGTGAATTTGAGAATTGTTGTATGAGTGTTCTTGAGTGTTTGTTTGATTGTTGAGTGAGTTTGTGTTGGTGAGGCCGAATTCACACCACTTGTTAATTTGAGAATATTGTGTGATTCCCCTAGAGGATTTCGAAACCCACATCCATTGTGAGTTTTGGATTCTTCAAGAGTGTTGAAGTATTGGAGAAAAAGTGTTCTAGCCGAACCCTTGGAGTGCTTGGAGGGTTGGTGTGTTCTTGCCATTATTTGAGTGATCAATCTTCTTTTGATTGTTCATTCAATTAAATTGTGTTTTCTCTTGCCTCATACACCAAAAAAGCAGCCCCATCAAAACCCTAGCAGCCCATGGCATAAGCCATAAAGCCCTAGCCCCATCCTTTGCCCAAAACGCCCATCTTGATAAAACCCTAGACCAACCACTTAACCTTAGCCTTTCCCAGCTTGTTTGCCTTATAAAATCATACATAAACATCCCAAAAATACCCCTGGTCGTGGCCTAGAAAGTCCCCATACAACTAGCCACATTAACCCCCTCCAATCACCAAGCTATCCAAAACCGATCAAAACCAACTTGACCATTTCGCCCATCACCCTTCCAAACCCTAGCCGGCCATCAACCCTCATCCTTTCCTAAATTTTCTCAATTAAAACAAGTCTTCCCTCATCCAAATCAAGCCAAATTCGTGCCCCCCTAGACCTTGCATGACCGGCCACCCAAAATGAATTTGAATTCAAATTGATTCAAATTCAAATTCAAATCAACAATCCCTATTTTTTCTCATATTCGGCCATCATCCATTTGCTCTAACCGAACCCCTCACTTGCCAACTTATCCATCATAACTTCCCATATTTCTCTCAACCAAGTCAATTCAAATTCAAAACCTATTCTACCGACCAAATCCATTCCATAACCGACCACTACAATAATCCCTATATTCGGCCACATACATTCCTCCATTTCAAATCATTTCAAAATTTAAATCAAAATTTCAACCAAATCTCCAACAACAATAACCGGCCATCATTCCCTTATCTTCTCCTAAATTTATCCAATTAAATCAAATCTTCTCTTATCCAAAAACAACCCAAATCTCGGCCCCAACAAGCCTCCACTCAATTCTATCCCAAACTCAAATCAATTTAAAATCAAATCTTTCCACTTTCCATAAATATCTCACTCGGCCATTCCATCCCTAGTTATTGCCGAAATTCTCCACTTGCCACATGGCCAAATTAACCTTAATTCTCTCAAATGATTAATCAATTATCTAATTGATTGAATCAATCAAATCTTATCCCAAAATAGAAGTAATACTCGGCCAACAACCCTACCTCATTGTCGCCCACTTATCTTGCTAAAATCTTAATTCCTACATTTTAGGAATTATCCAAAACATCTCAAAACCCTATCCCACCTAATTCTAACCACCTTAGCTGAAACCCATCTTCCCAAACTTTAGCCAATTGACTTCCAAACCCTAACCTAATCTCAATCTCGAAATTCTCCTTAGCCTCCACTAAAACCCTAATCCTACTACACTATATGACCCATATTCCTTACCAAGCGACCCTAATACATAGGCCTACTCAAAGGACAATCGCCTAAACCTTTTCTACCCTAATCTACCACTCAGTCCACCATATCTCCCTTCCCATTACCATAACCAAGACTACCATAGCCTAAATACCACCTTATTGCTCCATACACTTAGCCATCCAATCTCATTGCCATACACCACTCTACCCTACTTAGCCAAGACGAACTCAATCAGATTCTCTTAACCATCCCAATCTCATATCACCCTTTCATCCATTGTTGGTGCACGTGAACCATCACAAGCAAAAGGAGCCTTACTTGGTCATTGAGGAGCAACAAGGCGAATAGGACCAACTTAGTTGAGTAGGGACACGACCGAGGTCCCTATCAGGTATATTATGAATAGTGTGTCCTATATCGCTTTTGTTCGGCGCTGTCAAGTGCCTTATATGTAGGACTTCCTCTACCTTATCTTATGCGTTTTCAATTTGTGAGTCCCTGAAATGCCAAAGTGAATAATATCAGATGGGGATATGGAGCTGTACGGTAAATGATCACTGCAATACTTGACTTCATTTGCAGTGAATGACCACTCCACCAAATTTTGTTTCAACTTTTAAGCCGTGATTGACACTAGAGTTTCCTATATATATGAGAGCAATTTATTTGTACGATATAGAAAAATCTTCAGTTCTTGAGTAACAAGAATTATAAATATTGTCTCTTATAAATTCTCTTGTAATATTATTTTCTTTCTAATTTTATAACACATTATCAACACGAGATTCTGTCAATTCTGAAGTTATTGGTTTCCTACTTCAAATAAGTTTTTCAATATATTATTTGCAGTTTTCGAGATGAACATAAAATATTATATTGTTGATTATTATTTGATAAAATCTGTGTTTATTCTCGTGACTTTATAAATATATTTTTCTAAAATACATATTTATTTCACTATTTATATATGTAGAAAATGTCAAATCTTACAAAGTTGAAATTCGTCACTTTTGACATTTTTGAAAAAAAAAATATTTATCTTAAATCTTTGATGCTGAGGTCCATCTAGATGCAATGAACGAAAGAAATCAAGTGTTCTCGCAGGACTGTGTTAAGGCAATGACTTTTTTTCGTCACCATCTTCACGAAAAATTAAAAAGTGAGTATTTCACGATAAAATATCCTCTTATTTTATAGAATAATTTAAGGAAGATGTATGAATACTAGAAAACTATTATCCTCCCAAAAGCTCATTATAACTGGTTGCACCTGAGGTTATAAAATTTTAAGAGTGTTAGTGAGTATAATTTTGCACTCTTTAAAATTAGCTCAGTATTTAAATTATGCTGTGAGAAAATCACCAATGATGATATGTTAGAGAAGACATGTATTACTTTTCATGTCTTGAATGTGCTTCTGCAGCAGCAATATTGAAAGCGAAAGTTTAAAAAATATTATGAACTTATATCTTGTCTTCTAGTAGCTGAACAAAATAATGAGCTTTTATTAATAAATCATTAGTCACGTCCAACTAGTTCAATATCATTCCCTGAAGTGAATAGTACTGGATTTACATCATTTACAGAAGTGAATTGTGCATCCTTTAAAAGAAACTGAGGACGTGAACGCGGTAGAAAGAACTATAAAAGTGTTGATATCAGAAGTGACAACACTAAAAAGGATAATAATAAATATACATCGTATTAGCATAAGTGATACAACTCAGACAAGACTAAAGGCCCTTAAAATAATTTTTTAAAGAAATGTGAATATGTATGCTATAGTGGCATGGCTGAACATTGGTCACGTAGTTGTCATATGATCAGATACTTAATTGATCTATATCAAACTTTTATAAAAGGAAAAACAAAAAAATATGAAACATTTTGTTGCACTATCAGATGATTTATTATATATCAAAAATTAAAAAAATAGGAATATATGTAAAAAAATAAAGGACAAAATTGGAAAAAAATGCGAGATCAAAAAACTAAAGGCAAAAGCAATTTAAGTGCTTCGATGATGGAAGAAAACAATACATAGGGATAAACTTGGAAGACCAAAAGGATAAACTTGGAAAACTAAAAAGTTAATTATGCTTTTTATAGAGAAAGATATATATTTTTATAAAATAATAATACTTTTTTAGAATAGTTTTTGATTATTAAAATCATTTCTCAATTCTCAATTCTCTCAATTGTTGTTTAATTTTTATCCAATGGGATATGAGTATTAAACGAAGTAAGCACGGGACGTAGAAGTATCACCAGAACCAAAGATCCTATAAAAGGTAGTGATCAGAGGCGGACCTACTTGGGGGCTTGGGGGGCTACAGCCCCCCAAGATTCTTCAAAATATATATATGTATATATATATGATATATATGTTTATATATTTACATATATATAATATTAAATTATTTCCCAAATTATAAAAAAAAATTAAAAATTACTCTCTAAAATTTTTATTAAAATTATTCTCTCAAATGTTAATACACACAGAGCGGACCTACTTGGAGGCTGGGGGCTATAGCCCCCAAGATTCTTCAAAAAATATATATATATATATGATATATAAGTTTATATGTTTACATATATATAATATTAAATTATTTCCCAAATTATAAAAAAAATTAAAAATTGCCCTCCCTAAAATTTTATTAAAATTATTCTCTCAAATGTTAATACACATATAATTTTATTCTAACTTTTAACTTTATTGAAATTTAAATTTCAACTCACCTAATCTCATAATTATTTTAACAGTCTAATTCTAAAAAAAATATGATTATAAATTTACATGATTGTCAAAATTGATTAATTATACTTACTTATATAGTTTCACTCTAACTTGATTGTATGATTATGAGATATAGTTTATTAAAAATCTAATATCGATATATTAGTAGTTATTAGAAATTTTTTATAGTTATTCTTGATCTATAATTTTTTTTAAATCAAAAAATAATATGAGCAATTAAAAAAATTGATTTTTTTTAAAGAATGTAGATAATTCGAAGAGTAATACATTTAGAGAGTTCGATAACGAAAAAATGTGATATTTCTATCGAGTCTTTTTAAAATTTATATATAGTACACATTTTACCGATCGCCTCCCCAAATACAAAATCCTGGTTCTGCCCCTGGTAGTGATTGAATACAAATATGTGGATGAATGTGATGGGGGTAATTAAGTTAGGGGCATGTGGTGTGGGGCCTAGGGGTATGAAAAAAAAAGTAAGGACAAAGCACTATGTGATTTATTTCTCTCACTTTTTCAGATTATAAATGCCAAGGATACCACTGTGGTGGAGGTATTGGGGTTAGTTGGGGGACGAATTGATTGGAACATTAATTTCAATCAGGCGGCACATGATTGAAAATTGAGTAGTTTTGTAAAATTCTACACTCTCACTTACTCCCAAAGATCAAACTTCCATAATAAAGATGGCCTGTGATGGACCCTTGTGAGGAGATGAATTTTCACTATTCATTCATTCTATAAGGTTCTCATACAAATACCCAAAAATCAATTTACGTGGAGGAAGTTTTGGTGCCATAAGGTATTCCTGAAATCAACTTTTTTTATGGAAAGCTTCTTTAGACAAGATTCTCACAACGATTATCTTGAGAAAAATGAGAGTTATCATAACAGTAAATCATCTACTTTTAGATTGCGAGACAACTAAGATTCTCTAGGACGAGGTTTTTAGTAGATTGAATCTAGTATGGGTCATGCCAGGGACCATAATGGTAGTAATGACGTGTTAAATTTTTATACGAGGCATTCGACAGATCAAAGATGTTTGAAAGATAATTCCTATTTATATTATGTAGTGTCTATGACAGAAGCGTAATGAACAGACTTTTAAAGACAATAAGAGATCACTAGAAGAGTTGAAGATTTTATTTTTTTAAAATTTTGTGTATTTGGATTATTATCGTGGACTTTAATGACACGAACTTTCATGATTTTCTAATTTTTAATGTACCTAATTGATAGATCATGAGAACTTTATAATTGACTTTTGCCCATTCATTAATTAATAATACATGTTTACTTTAAAAAAAAAAAAAAGGTCAGACAGAGTATTCTACAATATTGGATTTTTTTTTAAATGTTTAATTTTTCTAGGTGGTGCTTTTGATGTCAATTAACTACAACATAACAGGTGGCTCGTGGAATTAAAAGATTAGTTTTGTTTTTTTCGTTTTTTTATCATTGTTTTGGCTATTGTTGGATTTGAAGGCTTAAACATCATGCTCTTGCACCCATAAGGGAACAGATCAGGCAGAGATGATCTCTTGTTATATATGGCTCGAGAAAATATTTAAGGATTTTATAATTTAATTATTTTTATTTTATAATTTTATTTTTTTATCATATTTTTATCCTTTTTTTAATATTTCGACTGACAACTGACGTAACATTATTACCACTTTATCAATTTCACAAAAAGTTCTACGGTGTACATGTATCATTGCTCTCTTAATTAATTCTTTCTTTTTTGTCGAAGTTTCTTGAGCCTTCAATTTTTACAGCAGCAATGTCTGAAATTTCATGGCAGTCTTTAAATTTCAGGGTACATACATATAATTAGCGTTTTTGGATGCAAAGACTGATAGCAGTACTTCTAATTTTAAGAATGAAAATAATATCTGATCTTGTGCATATGTTAGGTACATTGCATCCTAATAGCCTGGCTGAATCGACAATCTTAATTTTCTGTAGAAATGTTACAGTCATTATTAAAATTTTTTATAAAATTAAACTCATAAACGGTAACTTTTTAATATTTCAACTAGTGGTGTACATCTGATCCCAATTTTGTCTGAATCCAGATTATGCGGATGGTTATCTGCTCAGATTTAACCCCGAGCGGGTATAAATATTTCAACTGTACCTTTTTAATAAGAAATTTATGAAGATGATTGAAGTTTAAAAGAAGTCATGAAGTTAAACTTATTTATTAAAGAAAAGAGTTCAAACTTATGGATTTTGATGGATATGATAATATAAAGAGTTATCGTTTTCTCTCTCTAATTAGACAAATTATCTTATCCCTGACCTATAGACATTGGGTGAGTAAAGATAGAGAAAGCCAAACTACTCAACCGATAATTAGGATATCCCAAATTATCACTAGAATATTTTAAAGCCTTATATAGAATACTGTAAAAAGAGTTAGCCCGTCTCCGGATGGTATTAATTAATATTCAATGGCTCCTACAAGATGGTGAATGTGCCTATCACAATTTAGGCTTAGTTTAGATTAGAAGTTGAGATGAGCTCATTTAACTTATTTTAAAATTATTATTATATTTTTTTAAATCTTTATATAAAATATAATAAATAATTTAACATTTTCAAATCTCAATTCAATTTTTTTAAATTTTAAAAAAATAATAATATTAAAAAATAATATTCTAATAGTATTTTATTTACCCTTCAAAACTCATTTTAATTCATCTTATCTCCCAATTCCAACCGGATGTTAGGCTCCAAAATTTTAGCATTAAATGTAGGGAATCTCAATCAATTAAAAAAACAAATACTATAGTCCCAAAAAAAAAAAACTCACAAAAGTAAACTACAAAATTGCCAATTTAGTATGAAATATTAATTTTACTTTACAATAAAAATAATTTTACAATCTAACGTACCACATCTAAATATATTTTTGTAACATTTTTTATGGTCAAAGCATTTCTCATCTATATATAATCAGATTATAAATATCAATTTGACATTTATATATCCTGGCCATACCAGATTTCGAGAATTTTTTTTTTCATTTTTTGTTATTTTTTTATTGTAATTTAAATTAGACTATTTACATATATTTATATATGTAAATATATAAGGTATGTTTTGTACCGGCCATACAGTACCAGTCGTACCGGATTTCAAAAATTTTTTATTTTTATTTTTATTTCTTGTTATTTTTTTTTATCGTAATTTAAATTAGACTATTTACATATATTTATATATATATATCAGCCGTACCGACCAGTACGGTACAAAATTCAAAATATTGGTTAAGTCATCCATTGAAATAGAATCTAGATCACGTGTGAATGAGAGCATTAAAATATAAAATAAATAATAAAAATTTACATTTCTTTATGAGCTTAAGCTTTTGAAACAAATAGTGATTTCAATTGAAATTGAGACCAAAGTTTCCACAGCCTAGTATACACTGATATTGACCCCTGGCCTATATGTATTTCTTTTTTATTAATTTGGATCAAATTGATATATTTTGAATGTGTTGATACTTCCGTTTTTTTTTTCACTTGAAATCCAATAATGATATTCTAACTTAGCATATATTAATTTTCTGCAAAACTGAGAACTAAAAATAAAAAGCATTTCTAAGCAATTACATATATAAATTTCTATTCAAAAATTTTAATTATTCCCGTACATATGCGGGCGGGTCTACAACTACTTCATGGTATTCTTCCCCTTTTTTCAACTGAGGCAAAAGAATATTAATGTACAAGATTCCAAATAAAATTACACACACAAAACTAGCAATACAACCTGTTGAATTGATGTTAGCATTTCTGATGACCACCTTGATGACCATTTTGCTTTTGCCTATGTTAAAACATTCTGGCAAACCTTCCACCGATCAAATTCTGTGGAGCTTAACACGAAAGAACTGGCATTTCGATGTCCACCACCTCCAAATTCCTGAGAAGTAATTGGAACGCACATTTAGCTCTTTCAACAGCAGTTACCAAATGTCCCCTTCTTAAGGGGTTAGGAAATTTCATTCATGAGAAAATATATATATATATATATATATATGAACCAACTACCTCTGAGATGGGTGTAGTGTCTTCGCAGTCCAAACTTCTAAGGCTTATCTTCAGCAATTGGTCATTTTCAAGCTCAGGAACTCTGTATACGACAGCTCCAATGCCCCTAAACAATGTGAAATGAATAATAGAAAGGTAAGCTTGGAGAGGATCCTCTCACACCCACAATTTTTTTATTATTCTTATTATTATTATCATCTTAAAAAAGATAAGAAGACATTTGCTAATAAAAATTTAAAAGGAGAATTAGAAAAACACATCAAGGACAGAAGTCAACTTAATGCAAATGGAGGGGTTCTACACGTTTGTTGACAATATATATTCAAGTTTATTTCTAAAGGGAGAACAAGACATGAAAAATAAATTGGCAAAATGGAAACGAAAAGTAATTAATTAGCTTCTCCAAACAAATTCTTTCATTAACAATATGAAAACGATCTGACTTGCTTGATATGAGAGCCCATAGCCCCAAAAACGCAACAGAAAGAACATGGATAGAAATGGTGAAAATGCAGAGGATGGGACCTGCAATGTGTTACATGACTATGGCATCTCAAAGTCCCTAGTAATGCAATGGATTTTGGTTGTGAGATCAATAGTATCCCAAGAACCCCGTCTAAACACTAGGAAATTGATCATGCAGTACAGTTTCAATGGAATTAAATCTGGACCAGGTTCAAAATTTTTACTTTTAGAGTACACGTACAAGCAAAAACACTAACCAATATCTGGATATATAAATGAAAACAATTTTCATGTAAGCACTAGTGAGATATGGGATTGGCATACAAATTTCATTGGTGAATGCTCATGGCCTGAAAAAGTAGCATAAACAATATGGATTTCACTTTGAAAAAATGAAGATAATGGAATAGGACCCACGATGAAATTTTACATTTAGGGATCTTAAAGTCCAAAATAGAATTTTCAGTACCATATCCAAGTTATAAAGTATCACATGCCATTTCAGTAAAAGTTTTCATTTCTCTGTTGCTTATATGAGACTACTTTAATTTGCCTCCTAATATGAGATTTAGCTTCGCTTTAACATCTTTATGAACGTTCAAATCATCTGGCATTCATGGGAATGGTAGCATTACAAGTAATCCACATACAATTCTCCACACTCCATATTGGGCGCGGAAGCATATAATTATAAACACAAGAAGTTAACTGCCAAAAGCAACAAATATTATACAGAAGAACTAAAAGTGAAGAAGAAACAATCATTTAGGAGAACCAAATCATGTGATTAAACAGGAAAAAAAATTAAGAGAAAGAATCACAAACCTCAACTTCTGATTGCGACTTTTGGTAGCTAGTTGGTGTCCCAGTTCACTCCTCAACTCTGAAAAGGAATCTGCATCAACAGCCTAAAAATTAGAGAAGAAGGTGAGTAATCAGTATCCATATACCTTATCTCTAGGCGCCAAATAGAAGAAGAGGAGTATACCAGGCAATAGCCAAAACGCCCACCACCAAGTGCAATTTCATATGACTGAAAAAGAGCTTCATCTATTAATTTCTGCTTATGTGATAAGCCCACCATGCCTTGATTAATTAGAGACTCCAAATCCAAAGAAAGCAACTGAAAAATTCAAACTTTATACTTATCATTCTGAGTCAATAAAGAAATAACTATTGGGAATTGAAAATCAATCTTAGATACTAATCACCTGTTGAAACAAGGAGGGGTTTAACTGGACATC